>JBBGZY010001364.1:570000-1170000 GCA_037952925.1 Lithobates clamitans | reverse complement strand
AATATGGCATATAATTGTGAAGTGGAAGGAAAATGATAATTATTTGTAAAAAAATGTAAAACCATTTATGTGAAAAGTGTGGCATGCATTTGTATTTAGCCCCCTTTACTCCGATACCCCTAACTAAAATCTAGTGGAACCAATTGCCTTCAGAAGTCACCTAATTAGTAAATAGAGACCACCTGTGTATAATTTAATCTCAGTATAAATACAGCTGTTCTGTGAAGCCCCCAGAGGTTTGTTAGAGAACCTTAGTGAACAAACAGCATCATGAAGACCAAGGAACACACCAGACAGGTCAGGGATAAAGTTGTGGAGAAGTTTAAATCAGGGTTAGGTTATAAAAAAGTATCCCAAGCTTTGAACATCTCACGGAGCACTGTTCAATCCATCATCCGAAAATAGAAAGAATATGGCACAACTGCAAACCTACCAAGACATGGCCGTCCACCTAAACTGACAGGCCGGGCACGGAGAGCATTAATCAGAGAAGCAGCCAAGAAGCCCATAGTAACTCTGGAGGAGCTGCAGAGGTCCACAGTTCAGGTGGTAGAATTTGTCCACAGGACAACTATTAGTTGTGCACTCCACAAATCTGGCCTTTATGGAAGAGTGGCAAGAAGAAAGCCATTAGTGAATGAAAGCCATAAGAAGTTCCATTTGCAGTTTGCGAGAAGCCATGTGGGGGACACAGCAAACATGTGGAAGAAGGTGCTCTGGTCAGATGAGATCAAAATTGAACTTTTTGGCTAAGTAGAATGCTATGTGTGGTGGAAAACTAACACTGCATCAACCTAAACACACCTTCCCCACCGTGAAACATGGTGGTGGCAGCATCATGGTGCAGCAATAACTTACGGTGGAGCTGCTGGTTTAAAACGGGCAGTTACCTTCACTCTCGCCACCTCTGTTTCACCGGCACCGGGTCTAGGGTCCCATTGAGTTTACCTCCGAACAATGTAGTCACCAAACACGAGTATCTTTTCCAATGCTTTAATGAACAGGTAATAAAGGAAGTAGCAGGAAAGAGGTAGAAGGAAAGTTTGAAGGGAAGCTTAAATACCTTTTCGTAGTATTCTTTAGTACATTGTTAGGAATTGAACACTTGTAGTTGAATGCACTCCCCTTGTGGGATTCAATCTTTGCCCGCCTGGATAGGCCTCTCTCACTTGCCTAGCAGCCAGTACGTAGTACGAACAAAAGTCTCTGCCACAGACTTGTTTGAAACAGAACCGGTACAATCCTCTGCCACAGGATGTAATGGTTTACGATGAATGTCAGACACAGCACTTGAACCTTTAAGCCAACCCGGCAGTACTATGCAGTAAGATTACTTCAGGATACGTCCTCCAACTGAGTCATCAGGCCCCTCTCCAAACCAGCACTCTGCATGATCCTTCCATGATGCGTCCTCCACTGGGATCTCCTCAGTTGTCCAGCTTCTTCACACAGGATAGACAGCCCAGGACCATTCCTCTGCCGCTGTGGTAGGCCCAAGCAGGCTTCTGTGCCCACCCACACGCTGCAGCGACGTGGGCCTCCGGAACAGAGGACCACGAGGTGGTATTCCTAATGCATACCTGTCGGCCAGGAGGGCCAGCAGGTGGACGGAAAAAGACCCCCAAACATGGCGTCCCATAAATACCCTCTCCCAGAATGCAACTCGGAGGACCACCTCCACCGAGTTGTCTCCGGGACAGAGGAGCACTCATACGCTTCAACACGTTGCCTTTCTAACACCGGCCCATGGGGACAACGACACCCACCGGCGCATTGTGGAGCTACACGCAACTCAGCCAAGCTGGAACAGAGGCAAATCTAACTTCACCTATCAGTAGTAGATTAAAAATCTACCAGCGCTACATACTCCCCCCACTACAATAGACGTTGTCCTCAACATCTGTCAAAAATAACTCCCAAGCCTGAGAGTAGGTATGTGAGCTTGAAACTTGGATAAGAGCAAAGAAGAAGGACAGACAGTATAGAGATATACAGTTTTAACATTTGTATAACAGTATGTTCACATTCGCAAACAAAATCACATTATGACTGTCACAACCCCACTATCTATCTAGCTGAAAATCCTAACAGCTTGATGGAGGATCCAATTGCTCCTGAAAAAACAAAAACAAAGTTAGACACACACTAAATATGTACAATATCCTCAATAACAGTTTTGGGAGCAAAGTCTCATTCCAGCAGGAGAATGACACTCTCTTCCCCTATATTTTCTCCTTTTAAAGAAACAAACTAAAAACTTTAGAAGTCCATCCCTATTTTTTTCCCTTTAGGTAAATCACATCCTTTCAATAAGGAAAAATCCAGCTAGCAAATAGTCTTTGGATTTAGAAACGTTGAGATGAACATTATATTTTGACCACGAAGATCGCTAAACACTGACACTGTCTAACTCAGCCTTTCTCAACCAGTGTGCCGCGGCACACTGGTGTGCCGTCAGAGGTTCTCAGGTGTGCCGCGGGATCAGGGGAGAGAAGGGCTGTCAGATGAGCCCAATCTCCCGATCCCCTGCCGAACTGTACATCGGCACTGTGAGAAGCTCCGTCAACCTCAGCAAAGTGAAAGTAAAGAGCAGGGGAGTGTGCTCTGCTCTCTGCTTCCCCCTACATGCGTGAGCATGTGAGTGTCTGTGTGTGTGTGTGTGCATGTGAGTGTCTGTCTGTATGTGTGTTTGTACATGTGTGTGTGTGCATGTCTGTATGTGTGTGTGTGTGCATTTGAGTGTCTGTCTGTATGTGTGTGTGTGCATGTGTCTGTATGTGTGTGTGTGCATGTGAGTGTCTGTCTGTATGTGTGTTTGTACATGTGTATGTGTCTGTATGCGTGTCTGTATGTGTGTGTGTGTGCGCGCATGTGTGTGCATGTGTCTGTCTGTATGTGTGTTTGTACATGTGTGTCTGTATGTGTGTCTGTATGTGTGTGTGCATGTGTCTGCATGTGTGTGTGCATGTGCCTACATGTGCCTACATGTGTGTGTGCATGTGTCTGCATGTGTGTGTGCACGTGTCTGCATGTGCGTATGTACAAGTGTCTGTATGCGTGTGTGCACGTGTATGTGTCTGTATATGTGTGTGTGCGTATGTTACTTTTAATCCTGACACCCCCATTCCTGTACCATCAGAACTGCTTTTGTAGGTCTTGTTTGTGATAGCAGCAAGGACTGCTTCTCCTCTGAAAAGCAACCTATGCGCAGATCGCTTTTCAGAGGCATTTGACAGGCGGTAAAGAGGCATTATGTTGCCTCCTCACCACCTGTTTTAATGCAGCATCACTACACCGCAACCGTGCCATGTACACAGTTGCAGGGTAGTTGCAGTTCAGCCCCATTCACCCTGGGTATACCTCCAGCTGCAGCCACAATATGTGTACACCCCCAGCTGTTGTCTCTGCAGCTAAAGGGGAAGAATTTGGGGGTGGTAAAAACAGCTTAACCATGTGCTTTTACCACCCCTTCAACCCGACATGTAAACAAGCCCTTGGTTCACATCTGTGTTGCTGTGTGCTGCGTGTAGTGCAGCCCATTCATTTCAATAAGCTTCCCTAACCACAAAAATTCAGGGAAGGAAATCCCGACCTTTTTTTTTTTAAATTGCACTGCACCAAAAGCACCCCACAATTTCTAATGTGAAAGGTACCATTAAGATTTAATGGCACCCCTAAAGAGCAGAGCATTTGTCTGTGTGTCAGGAACGAGTGCGATTTTGCGCATGTTCCGCGACACACAGTAACGTGAACTAAGCCTTGGACTGGGGTGCCTCAAGACTGAAAATACTTTTTAAGGGTGCCCCGACTGGAAAAAGGTTGAGAAACACTGGTCTAACTATACACCCCAAAGTTCTCTGTTCAAAAATCACCAATAAAACCGAGGATCTGGCAATGTCAGTTTCTTTCCCAGTTTATCCACTGTGGTGACAAAATACACAACATCATCTTTTCCGGGTCTGCAAATGACCACTTTGTCAGCATAGATGTGCCAACCATAGTTCCAGTGTAGAAAACATCCACTGAAGCGTTCATCCATAGCGACAGAATATCCAGTTTTTTTGGAAAGGCTTAGGCACAGACAAATAGTCCCAAACAGCTTCACTGTACCAGAGCTCCCAGTTGGCTTCAATTTCTTGCATAATGTTCTGAGTAACATAGGGAAACTCCAGACCATATTCTGTAGCGACACGCTTGTTAAGCATTCTCTGCAAACGTGCAAGTTTAGACAACGATCCCAAACCAGGAGGCACACAAGAGTTCAGTGATTTGCTCACCATAGACCCGACGGGTGTCGGAAGCAAAGTAGTAACTTTAGGCAATGTCTCCTTGATAGTACTGTGTGGCTCCACACAAGGTGATGTTCTCCCAGAATCCAGGGCTGTCCATTCTGAGAAAGTTAAGGCAGAAGCAACATCTTCTCCCTGAGCCCATAACAGTTCCTGCGACATTGTCTCAAATAAATCATCATCACTGGAGAGATCCGACATGGAATCTATCTCCGAATCTCTCAACTTTTCTGCCGGCAAATATTTACACAAAGTCCCAGATACATTCCCCTGTGATCTCTCACCCGTTCCTGACGTGGAGTTCTCCGGTTCAGGTAGTCTCAGGGGTAGGCTTTGACCACGGCCGCGGGAAGCCTTTACGTATCCCACCTTCCTCTGGACCGGTACAACGGGGATAGGCGCAGTGGACGCGGAAATCAAAGTAATGTCCACCAATGAGTTAGTTACAGCAGTATCTTTCTCAGGAACACTTTCGGTGACAACAGGCGAAATCACGGCCTGCCGTTCTTTTTCAACAAAAGCAGCAGCTTCCACTGTGGCAATACCTGTAGCCCAGTTCATACGATAACCACAAGGCGACATGGTAGGTTGTTCCACCACAAACAAATACACTCCACATTGCGGGCAGCGACAAAATGGACGGAGATGTATGACCAGTGCTTCACACTTGTGGCAAAGCACCAGTCCCTCAATATCTCCGACTGTATAAAGAACAAAACTCCCCTGCGGCTTCAGACGAATGTCGGTATCCGTAAGCAAGGTTCTGGTCAGCATAGCACCCACAGCGGTGCTGGTAGGGAACATCTTAGGTCCCACAGTTGGTTGCATCACCCAAAAAGACATGGCCACACTCTGATCTTCTCAGCATGATCACGAGGCCTCTCTTTTTCTCTGGCGCCAACACACATACACGCGTCTCACGCAGTATCAAGTAGGCTAGGCTCCTCCCACTTGTTCCTCTGATCACAAAGCTCCCGGGCTTTCACTGGCGCCCGCAGCCTACGCAGTCAGAAATAAAGTCCTGCAATTTTAACCTCTTCTTCTCCTGAGAAATTGACAAAGTCCAGCTTTCACCGTAAACTCCCGGTGAAACACTTCTCTAGGTTGCGGTAAATTGATGGCCAACAAATCCCGGACGAGCCCCCACATATATCAACAACTCATGGTGGAGCTGCTGCTTTAAAACGGGCTGTTACCTTCACTCTCGCCACCTTTGTTTCACCTGCACCAGGTCTAGGGTCCCATTGAGTTTACCTCCGAACAATGTAGTCACCAAACACTTGAATATCTTTTCCAATGCTTTAATGAACAGGTAATAAAGGAAGTAGCAGGAAAGAGGTAGAAGGAAAGTTGCAGGGAAGCTCAAATACCTTTTCGTAGTATTCTTTAGTACAATGTTAGGAATTGAACACTTGTAGTTGAATGCACTCCCCTTGTGGAATTCAATCTTTGCCCGCCTGGATAGTCCTCTCTCACTTGCCTACCAGCCAGTACGTAGCACGAACAAAAGTCTCTGCCACAGACTTGTTTGAAACAGAACCGGTACAATCCTCTGCCACAGGATGTAATGGTTTACAATGAATATCAGACACAGCACTTTAAGCCAACCTGGCAGTACTATGCAGTAAGATTACTTCAGGATACGTCCTCCAACTGAGTCACCAGGCCCCTCTCCAGACCAGCACTCTGCATGATCCTTTCATGACGGGTCCTCCCCTGGGATCTCCTCAGTTGTCCAGCTTCTTCACACAGGATAGACAGCCCAGGACCATTCCTCTGCCGCTGTGGTAGGCCCAAGCAGGCTTCTGGGCCCACCCGCACACTGCAGCGACGTGGGCCTCTGGAACGGAGGACCACGAGGTGGTATTCCTAATGCATACCTGTCGGCCAGGAGGGCCAGCAGGTGGATGGAAAAAGACCCACAAACATGGCGTCTGACTCATAAATACCCTCTCCCAGAATGCAACTCGGAGGACCACCTCCACCGAGTTGTCTCTGGGACAGAGGAGCACTCATACGCTTCAACACGTTGCCTTTCTAACACCGGCCCATGGGGACAACGACACCCACCGGCGCAGTGTGGAACTACACGTAACTCAGCCAAGCTGGAACAGAGGCAAATCTAACTTCACCTAACAAGTAACCCACTAAATTTACGTATCAGTAGTAGATTAAAAATCTACCAGCGCTACAATGCTATGAGGATACTTTTCTTCAGCAGTGACAGGAAAGCTGGTCAGAGTTAATGGGAAGATGGATGGAGCCAAATACAGGCAATTTTAGCAGAAAACCTGTCTGCAAAAGACTTGAGACTGGGGCAGAGGCTCATCTTCCAGCAGGACAACAACCCTAAACATACAACCAGAGCTACAATGGAATGGTTTAGATCAAAGCATATTCATGTGTTGGAATGGCCCAGTCAAAGTCCAGACCTAAATCCAATTGAGAATCTGTGGCAAGACTTGAAAATTGCTGTTCACAGACGCTCTCCATCCAATCTGACAGAGCTTGAGCTATTTTGCAAACAAGAATGGGCAAAAATGTCACTCTCTAGGTCGTCTCGTAGAGACATACCCAAAAAGACTTGCAGCTGTAATTGCAGTGAAAGGTGGTTCTACAAAGTATTGACTCAGGGGGGGGCTGAATACAAATGTATGCCACACTTTTCACATATTTATTTGTAAAACATTTTGAAAACCATTTATCATTTTCCTTCTACTTCACAATTATGTGTACTTTGTGTTGGTCTATCACATAAAATCCCAATAAAATACATTTATGTTTTTGGTTGTAACATGACAAAATGTGGAAAATTATAAATACTTTTTCAAGGCACTATAACTTTCATACAAACCAATCAATATACAGTATACTTATTGGTATTTTTTTTTTCTTTATCAAAAACATGTAGCAGAATACATTTTGGCCAAAATGCTTGAATAAATTAGATTTAATTTTTTTTTAATTGTATATTATTTATAGCGAATGGTTTTCACCATTTATATCGCAAAAAAAAAAAAAAAAAAAACAGTGGTGATCAAATACCACTAAAAGAAAGCTTTATTTGTGTGAAAAATAAATAAATAATAAATGTATAAATACCGTATATACTCGAGTATAAGTCAAATTTTTCAGCACATTTTTTTGTGCTGAAAGTGCCCCCCTCGACTTATACTCGAGTCAAGCACTTTTCTGCAGCAAAAAAATTCATTTTCCAAACCGACTTTGTGGCCCCGTATCTCAGGGCCTCTTGGTGCTAGGAACCCCAAATTTGGTGTGCAAACCCACTGGAACTGATACCACAACATATCCAAAGCTGAAGTTCCTAGCACTAAGTGGCCCCGAGATACAGGGCCCCAAATTCGGTTCAGAAAATGTCATTCTCTGCTGCAGAAAAGTGCTTGACATTTTCTGAACCGACTTTGGGGCCCCATATCTCAGGGCCACTTGGTGCTAGGAACCCCATATTTGGTGTGCAAACCCAGTGGAACTGATACCACAACATATCCAAAGCTGAAGTTCCTAGCACTAAGTAGCCCCGAGATACGGGGCCCCAAAATCGGTTCGGAAAATGTCATTCTCTGCTGCAGAAAAGTGCTTGACATTTTCTGAACTGATTTTTGGGGCCCTGTATCTCGGGGCCACTTGGTGCTAGGAACCCCAGCTTTGGACATGTTATGGTACCAGTTCCACTGGGTTTGCACACTAACTTTGGGGTTCCTAGCTCTAAGTGGCCCTGAGATAAGGGGCCCCAAATTTGGTCAACTGTGTCCATCTGCAGCAATGTCATTTCGGGACCCTTTGGGTTCAGAGATCCCAAATTTTGGCTGCTGCTAGGGGGCATCTAGGAACCCTTAACTACCAAGTTTGAAGTTCAGGGGACCTATGGCTGCAAATGGGTACAGTGAGGCATGCAAATGGGCACAGTGATGCTGCAAATGGGCATTGTTGACCCTCTTTTCCACTTACAGTAGCTGTGCATTTCTCACCCTCGTCTTATACTCGGGTCACTAAGTTTTTCCCATTTTTTTGTGGTAAATTAGGGCCTCGACTTATACTCGAGTATATACGGTAATAAATTTAGTATGGGTACAGCTTGCATGACCGCGCAATTACCAGTTAAAGTAGCGCAATGCTGAATAGCAAAATAGCCTGGTCATGAAGGGGGTAAAACCTTCACTGTTGGTAATAGAGCACTCGTAACAGGTAGGTATCCTATTCTTTCCAAAAAAGTGACTACAAGCTGCCTTTATGCCTTGTACACACAATGACAATATCGGACGAATGATTGTTTTTTTGTTGCATGCTAGTCTCCATATCGAAAATGAAGAGGTTACCAAAGTTATGAAAATTCTTGTACGACAGAATGTGTTGTATTGTATTGTAATGTATTCTTTCGTTTCCGAGCATGCCTGGTCTTGATCTTCCGATTTTTTTTTTAGGATGAACACTGTATTGATTCACCACTCGACCTCTGGAAGATTTACCCCCCTTCATGACCAGCTTTTTTTTTGCGATACGGCATTGCGTTACTTTTAGACCCCTTTCACACTGGAGGCGTTTTTCAGGCACTAAAGGGCTAAAAATAGAACCTGTAAAGCACCTGAAAAATGCCTCCCTGAGTGCTTTCATTGGGGCGCTGCTCTGGCAGGACGTTAGGAAAAGTCCTGCAAGCAGCATCTTTAGAGCAGTTTAGAAGCACATTTAACCCTTTCTTCGGCCACTAGCGGGGGGTTAAAAGCTCCCAGCTAGCGGCCGAAAAGCGAAATTAAAATGACGGTAAAGCACCGCTAAAACTAGCGCTGCTTTACCACTAACAGGGCCTGCTGGCAGGCAGTGTGAAAGGGCTCTAATGCTGTACCCAAATAAAATTGATGTCCTTTTTTTTCCCTTCAACCAGAGCTTTCTTTAGGTGGTATTTGATCACCTTTGTATTTTTTATTTTTTCCGCTATAAACAAGACCGACAATTTTGAAAAAAAATATAAATTTTTTACTTTCTGCTATAAAACATATACAATAAATAACTAAAGGCAAAACCTTTTTTTTAGTTTTGGATAGAGTGGAGAGGGATTAGAACCCCGGTCAGTTTTTATTGCTGTCTGTGCCCCTGTTAAGGAGATTCACCCTCTCTATTTGTTCTGTTTACCATTACCATTGAAAGTAAAAGAAAATCCCAAGTTTTGGGTTGTCCCCAGAAAAGTAATAGAGGGAAGATCTTTTAATGGGGACACTAGTTCTGGTGACCTAAGGGGTACCCAAGCAATTCCCTTAATTTGCAGGAATTTTTTTAAAAACAATTTTTATTGAATTCTTAAAGAACATACAAAAACACATATAACAATTGAGTGATAGCCCAACACCAGGCCTCACTCTACACACAAACTCAAAAAAAAACAAAAACAAAACCCATCTTAGAACTGGGCACTCAGCATAACTCTAGGGCTTGAACAGGAACATGATGACAATAAGTATCCTTATGCAAATAAAATATATTGTATGCAAGTACAGATAGTGATATACTCTAGCTCTACACATCCATGATACACCAACTATCACCCAGTACTAGCATCAGACCCACATATGCAATATCTAGGTCCACTTCTCACCCCCCAAGATGCCCAGCCAGCTTCATACCTGACAGATTGAACTTCTCACAAGTAATAGAATATATCAGTTTAATCAGACACCATAGAAGAACTATTTATCCAGCCATCCCACACTTTATCAAACTTATGAGGAATTCCTCTACTAGTATACGTGGCTTTATATAAAGGGATGCTTTATTAAAGTGGGGTTCCACCCAAAAAACAAAAATACCTGGAAAAAATCTAAAAAAAAAAAACTTACCTCTAAATGCCTGTTGCTAGGGGGTCCCTCGTAGTCTGCCTGTTCCTTTGCCTGGGCTGGTGACATCACTTCCCCCCAGGCACAGGAAGGGCTCTGCTCTGCTCCCTCCCTCTTGTCAATCATCTGGGACCCATTACAGGTCCCAGGTGATTGAGTGGCGTGCGGCGCCCCTCGCGCATGCGCAGTGGGTGCCAGGCTGTGAAGCCACAGCCCGGCGCCCACAGTTGAAATGTCGGCGCCGACGAGCGGAGGGGGGGGACGAGCGGGGCCTCGATCCTCCGCATCGCTGGACCCAGGGACAGGTGAGTGTCCAATTAAAAGTCAGCAGCTGCAGTATTTGTAGCTGCTGACTTTTAATTTTTTTTTTTTTGACGGCCCCCTGGGTGGAACTCCCCTTTAACTACTTGCCACCCGCCATATAGCAATATGACGTCGGCAAAGTGGTTCTGTTATTCTGACCGGAACATCATATGACATGATCAGGACAACAAGCCAGTGCGTGGCGATCGGAGGTGCTGTGTGTCGGTCTGACACACCGCATCTCTGATCGTGGTATGGAGCCTCTGACAGAGGCTTCTTACCACATGATCAGCTGTCAGTGCAATCAAAGTGCCCATAAAAGTGCCAATCAGTGCCCCATCAGTAATGCCTGTCAGTGCCCATCAGTTTTTTTTTTTAAATGTCAGTCTTTTTTATTTTGTTTAGCAAAAAATAAAAACCCCAGTGGTGATCAAATACCACCAAAAGAAAGCTCTATTTGTGGGAAGAAAATGATAAAAAATTTAGTTTGGGTACAGTGTTGCATGACCGCGCAATTGTTATGTAAAGTGCGACAACGCTGAAAGGTGAAAATTGTCATGGGCGGGAAGGAACAAGTGCCCAGTATTGAAGTGGTTAAATGGGTGCCTTCCATGCCAGAACAGTCGGAGGGGTAGGCTTTTTCCAGGAGAGCACTATTAATTTCCTAGCATAATAAAACAAAGTCAACAAAGTATGTGTCACATTTTCTGGAGCCAGAAGGCAAACCTCTAACTCCTGGCCGTATACACAGTGTGGTAATTTCCTCTATACATTCCTAGAAGACATGTAAGAAGTCTGCACTGGTTGACGTGCGCCACCAGCAACAGGGCGACTGGGTAGGAAAAATCTTTGCCAATCTGGCTGGAGTAAGGTAGATACGATGTAAAAATTTATATTGGATAAGATGGTCTCACTAATCTGGAGAAATTAATCTCCCAAATATCACTCCAGTCGTCCCTATCCAACTAGGGGAACACCGCCTCCCAGGCAGCTCTACAGCGTGCAAGCAGCTTACCAAATTTGCAGGGGTTTCCTCTCACGTCTTGTTTGGCTATAGGACAGGAAGTGAAGAGAAATCCGCACAATGGGACGCAAATGGTGAAAAAAAAAATCTTACATGGGTTATAACTCTCCATTACTCTATCCAAAATGAAAAAATACGTTTTTGACTATAGTTCCACTTTCATGCATAGAATGCGTTAAGATGAAAAAAAAAATGTTTCCTTTACAACCACTTTAACATCAGGGGCAATCAAAGGGTTAACTGTGTGCCTAGCCAGTGTTTTACTACAGTGTGGGAGGTGCTTTTACTAGGGGAAGACACGGATCCATGTTTCCGCTCTGCAGAGGCACAGGATCCATGCCTTCCTTCCTGTCAGAACAGAAATCTGCCTTGTTTACATAGGCAGACCGCCGTTCTGTCTATCTGCAGGATGATCGGCGGGTGCTGGCGGACATCCAGTCCACGGTAATCACAGCGGGATCGAGCTGCCGGCGGCACGCATTCGCGCCCGCTACCTGGAAGTGTGGGATCGCATACGTATGTGTGATCTCGTGCACAGCTGCTGCCCTGTAGCAGTAAAACTGTTTTAGGGCGGTCAGCAAGTGGTTAAATCAAAATCATACGATCTGGTATCGTACGAGAAACATTTTCGTGCTTGTCCCTTCGGATATCGTTGGATGAACTTTCGTGATCGACTCTCGAAAAGCTGTGTACTACCGATCAGATTATCGTAAGATCACCCCAAAAGTGATTTTTGTCATCTGAATCTCTGATCACGTGTACTAGGCGTTAAAGCGGACCTTCAGTCATTTTTTCATCTTTCCATCTATTAAATCTTCTGCCCTTGTTGTTTTAACTTTGGACAGTTAAAACATTTTTTTTTGCCAGTAAATACCTTATACAGCCCACTTCCTGTTTCTTGTCTGGTCAAGCAAGAAAAAAGGGACGCCAGACTAAGTGCAGTATTAAAATGGTAGATTTATAATTAAAAGCAAATTACCAACTCACAGGATGGATGAATAATACAGGCATACGAATCAATTGCCAGACACAGAGTCTCTCCAAACCGTCCTGATGGCCGCAGCAGCTTTGGATACAAGTTGTGTCAAGATGCACCTAGAAAGCAGCCGATCACCGCCGTAACCAGCGTGAACCGCAGGATGGCGTCAGGCCAGACTTGACATCACAGGAAGGGAGTTCATGGCGTGCTGATGTTAGGAATGGTAATGCATTTCGAAGCTACTGCTTCTTCGTCAGACCTAATTGGCAGACACACCTGTCTTATGAGGGGAAAGAAAGGCTGGACGGGAATTGTGATAGGCTAATAGAGCTATCAATTATATAGCAAAAAAAACGGGCAATACATAGATGACATAATCATCATTTGGGATGGTCCCCCCTCCCATACCATACAGGTATGGGGGGGCGGTATTGTCGGATGTTTTTTCACCTTAATGCATAGAATGCATTAAGGTGAAAAAAACTTTTACCTTTACAACCCCTTTAAAGTGGTTGTAAGCCTCAGACATGAAAAATAAACAAAGCATATCCCTCTATAGTGTGTACTTGTCTCAATTAAGAGCACTAAGACCCCATACACACTATCAGATTTTCTGAAGATTTTTGTCTTCAGATTTACCAAAACCATCTAATATGAGGTCAAACCTTAAGAGTTTTAATTTGTATGCAATCAGGCAGTCCCTTGCACTACATGGTTTTGGTAGATCTGAAGACAAAAATCTGCAGAAAATCTTATAGTGTGTATGGGGCTTAAGTCTGGCACCTAGAATTGCCACCTCATCCCTTTAAACCCGAACACATATTAATTACACAGCTTCTGAGCTAATTTCATGCGGATCAGGCACTAAGTGAGTTTATTTACTGCCTCAATGAGCCGCAGAAACAGTGTAATTCATATGTGTTCGATTTTAAAGGGATGAGGTGGTAACCCTTCTGCATAGCTCCCAACTGTCCCTGATTTGGAACAATGTTCCTCTCTCCCTCATTCCTCCTCATTTGTCCCTCATTTTGGTCTGATCTATATAGCTGTATATAAAATGTACTTTTTATCTATCAAAAAGTGTTTCCCAGCGCTAAACCTTTCATCTGATTTCTAAATTGCTGCATTTGTAAATTCCAAAAGCCAATATAAAGGAATAGTAGTGATAAAAAAGCACTTGTGGGTTTAACCTCTTCAGATCCGCGATATTGCCAAATGACGGCAACAGCGTGGACCTACATTGCTGGGACTACGTCTATTGATGTCGTCCCATGCACGAGCGGCCTGCGCGCCCCCTGCAGGGCGCCGGCGCGCTCGGTGATCAGCGAGTCTATGAGACTCACCTGATCACAGATCAGAGTAAGGGGTCGGTCTCGACCGCTTATCACATGATCAGTTGTCAGCCAATGACAGCTGATCATGTGATGTAAACAGAGCCGGTAATCGGCTATTTTTCCTCCTCGCGCTGACAGCGTGAAGAGGAAAAAAAAACCCGATCATTGGCGGCCGTGAGAGGGACATCAGTCCCGATCACGGCGATCATCTGCCCCCTGCCAGTGACACAGCAATAGGCAGCAGTGCCGCCTACCAGTGCCCACCAGCGCCATCCATCAGTGCCATCCATCAGTGCCCACAGTGCCACCCATCAATGCCCACAGTGCCACCCATCAATGCCCACAGTGCCACCCATCAGTGCCACCCATCAGCGCCCACATCAGTGCAATAACAGTGCTGCACATCAGTGTCACCTATCAGTGCCCATCAGTGCCGCCCATCAGTGCCCCCCATCAGTGGTACCCATTACTGCCACCCATCCGTGCCACCCATCAGTGCCCATCAGTGCTGCCTTATCTGTGCCCATCAGTGCTGCCTTAACTGTGCCCATCAGTGCAGCCTATCAGTGCCCACCAGTGCCGCCTCATCAGCGAATATCAATGAAGGAGAAAAATTACCTGTTTGCAAAATTTTATAACAAACTATGAAACATGATTTTTTTTTTTTCAAAATTTTCTATCTTTTTTTGTTTGTTTAGCAAAAAATAAAAATCCCAGCTGTGATTAAATATCACCAAAAGAAAGCTCTATTTGTGGGAAAAAAATAATAAAAATTTCATTTGGGTACAGTGTTGTATGACCGCGCAATTGTCATTCAAAGTGTGACAGCGCTAAAAGCTGAAAATTGGTCTGGGCAGGAGGGGGGTTTAAGTGCCCAGTAAGCAAGTGGTTAACCAATCTTGTTTTTTTTTGTACAATTCTCCTTTGAGGGGGCGTGGCAGGGGGTGTGTCCTTTGCCTACATACTTTTGTTGATAGGTGTCCCTCATTCCCATCTTAAAAAATTAGGAGGTATGCTTCTGGTGCCCATTTTTCCTGCTGCACTCTAAGGGTGCCAACTGAATACTTCTCATGGACTTCATATGGACTATTATATTGTATATATAATTTTTAATCTTTTTTTATCTCAGTCAATATCTATATATATATGAATCTAGCACCACTGTTTTTATTTGTTTGGTCATTAGTCTAGGCTTATGACATCATGCACAGCTCTCTCTTGTGAGTTTGCCAGCAAGGGAGGAGGGATGAGTCATAAGAGGGCCAATGAGAGCTGCAGAGCTGGAGGCGTGTCTGTGTAAAACCAGGAAGTGAACAGGCAGCAGCTTCAGCTGCCCACAGTTAAAATGGTTGCAGCCAGACGCAGTGGAGGGAGATTTCTGCAGCATATTTGACAAGTACAGAATCCCAGTATATATAAAATAATAAGCAAAGTGGTTGGAGGGAAGCTTCAGAACGACATCTATGTGAGTGCACCAACACACACACAGTAGAACATGCCAGGCACACAAAACACCCCGATCCCCCCCCCCGATCGCCCCCCGATCCCCCCCCAATCACCCCCCCCCCTGTCACAAACTGACACCAGCAGTTTTTTTTTTTTTTTCTGATTACTGCATAGTGTCAGTTTGTGACAGTTACTGTGTTGGGACAGTGAGTATTACCCCCCTTTAGGTCTAGGGTACCCCCCTAACCCCCCCTAATAAAGTTTTAACCCCTTGATCACCCCCTGTCACCAGTGTCGCTAAGCGATCATTTTTCTGATCGCTGTATTAGTGTCGCTGGTGACGCTAGTTAGTGAGGTAAATATTTAGGTTCGCCGTCAGCGTTTTATAGCGTCAGGGACCCCCATATACTACCTAATAAATGTTTTAACCCCTTGATTGCCCCCTAGTTAACCCTTTCACCACTGATCACCGTATAACCGTTACGGTTGACGCTGGTTAGTTTGTTTATTTTTTATAGTGTCAGGGCACCCGCCGTTTATTACCGAATAAAGGTTTAGCCCCCTGATCGCCCGGCGGTGATATGCGTCGCCCCAGGCAGCGTCAGATTAGCGCCAGTACCGCTAACACCCACGCACGCAGCATACACCTCCCTTAGTGGTATAGTATCTGAACGCATCAATATCTGATCCGATCAGATCTATACTAGCGTCCCCAGCAGTTTAGGGTTCCCAAAAACGCAGTGTTAGCGGGATCAGCCCAGATACCCGCTAGCACCTGCGTTTTGTGCCTCCGCCCAGCCCACCCAAGTGCAGTATCGATCGATCACTGTCACTTACAAGGCACTAAACGCATAACTGCAGCGTTCGCAGAGTCAGGCCTGATCCCTGCGATCGCTAACAGTTTTTTTGGTAGCATTTTGGTGAACTGGCAAGCAAGCACCAGCCCCAGGCGTCAGGTTAGCGCCAGTACCGCTAACACCCACGCACGGACCATACACCTCCCTTAGTGGTATAGTATCTGAACGGATCAATATCTGATCCGATCAGATCTATACTAGCGTCCCCAGCAGTTTAGGGTTCCCAAAAACGCAGTGTTAGCGGAATCAGCCCAGATACCTGCTAGCACCTGCGTTTTGCCCCTCCGCCCGGCCCAGCCCAGCCCAGCCCAGCCCACCCAAGTGCAGTATCGATCGATCACTGTCACTTACAAAACACTAAACGCATAACTGCAGCGTTCGCAGAGTCAGGCCTGATCCCTGCGATCGCTAACAGTTTTTTTTGTAGCGTTTTGGTGAACTGGCAAGCACCAGCCCCAGGCAGCGTCAGATTAGCGCCAGTACCGCTAACACCCACGCACGCACTGTACACCTCCCTTAGTGGTATAGTATCTGATCGCATCAATATCTGATCCGATCAGATCTATACTAGCGTCACCAGCAGTTTAGGGTTCCAAAAAACGCAGTGTTAGCGGGATCAGCCCAGATACCTGCTAGCACCTGCGTTTTGCCCCTCCGCCCGGCCCGGCCCAGCCCACCCAAGTGCAGTATCGATCGATCACTGTCACTTACAAAACACTAAACGCATAACTGCAGCGTTCGCAGAGTCAGGCCTGATCCCTGCGATCGCTAACAGTTTTTTGGTAGCGTTTTGGTGAACTGGCAAGCGCCAGCGGCCTAGTACACCCCGGTCGTAGTCAAACCAGCACTGCAGTAACACGTGGTGACGTGGCGAGTCCCATAAGTGCAGTTGAAGCTGGTGAGGTGGCAAGCACAAGTAGTGTCCCGCTGCCACCAAAAAGACAAACACAGGCCCGTCGTGCCCATAGTGCCCTTCCTGCTGCATTCGCCAATCCTAATTGGGAACCCACCGCTTCTGCAGCGCCCGTACTTCCCCCATTCACATCCCCAACCAAATGCAGTCGGCTGCATGAGAGGCATTTTCTTTATGTCCTCCTGAGTACCCCTACCCAACGAACCCCCCCAAAAAAGATGTCGTGTCTGCAGCAAGCGCGGATATAGCCGTGACACCCGCTATTATTGTCCCTCCTGTCCTGACAATCCTGGTCTTTGCATTGGTGAATGTTTTGAACGCTACCATTCACTAGTTGAGTATTAGCGTAGGGTACAGCATTGCACATACTAGGCACACTTTCACAGGGTCTCCCAAGATGCCATCGCATTTTGAGAGACCCGAACCTGGAACCGGTTACCGTTATAAAAGTTAGTTACAAAAAAAGTGTAAAAAAAAAAAAAAATATGAAATAAAAAAAAATAGTTGTTGTTTTATTGTTCTCTCTCTCTCTATTCTCTCTCTCTATTCTGCTCTGTTCTGCTCTTTTTTACTGTATTCTATTCTGCAATGTTTTATTGTTATTGTTATTGTTATTATGTTTTATCATGTTTGTTTTTCAGGTGTGTAATTATTTACACTTTACTGTGCTTTATTGTTAACCATTGTTAACCATTTTTTTGTCTTCAGGTACGCCATTCACGACTTTGAGTGGTTATACCAGAATGATGCCTGCAGGTTTAGGTATCATCTTGGTATCATTCTTTTCAGCCAGCGGTCGGCTTTCATGTAAAAGCAATCCTAGCAGCTAATTAGCCTCTAGACTGCTTTTACAAGCCGTGGGAGGGAATGCCCCCCCCCCACCGTCTTCCGTGTTTTTCTCTGGCTCTCCTGTCTCAACAGGGAACCTGAGAATGCAGCCGGTGATTAGCCAGCTGACCATAGAGCTGATCAGAGACCAGAGTGGCTCCAAACATCTCTATGGCCTAAGAAACCGGAAGCTACGAGTATTTCATGACTTAGATTTCGCCGGATGTAAATAGCGCCATTGGGAAATTGGGGAAGCATTTTATCACACCGATCTTGGTGTGGTCAGATGCTTTGAGGGCAGAGGAGAGATCTAGGGTCTAATAGACCACAATTTTTTCAAAAAAGAGTACCTGTCACTACCTATTGCTATCATAGGGGATATTTACATTCCCCGAGATAACAATAAAAATGATTAAAAAAAAAAATATGAAAGGAACAGTTTAAAAGTAAGATTAAAAAAGCAAAAAAATAATAAAGAAAAAAAAAAAAAACACCCCTGTCGCCCCCTGCTCTCGCGCTAAGGCGAACGCAAGCGGCGGTCTGTCGTCAAACGTAAACAGCAATTGCACCATGCATGTGAGGTATCACCGCGAAGGCCAGATCGAGTGCAGTAATTTTTCCAGTAGACCTCCTCTGTAAATCTAAAGTGGTAACCTGTAAAGGCTTTTGAAGGCTTTTAAACATGTATTTATTTTGTTGCCACTGCACGTTTGTGCGCAATTTTAAAGCATGTCATGTTTGGTATCCATGTACTCGGCCTAAGATCATCTTTTTTATTTCATCAAACATTTGGGCAATATAGCGTGTTTTAGTGCATTAAAATTAAAAAAAGTGTGTTTTTTCCCCAAAAAATGCGTTTGAAAAATCGCTGCGCAATTACTGTGTGAAAAAAAAAAAATGAAACACCCACCATTTTAATCTGTAGGGCATTTGCTTTAAAAAAATATATAATGTTTGGGGGTTCAAAGTAATTTTTTTGCAAAAAAAAAAAAAACTTTTTCATGTAAACAATAAGTGTCAGAAAGGGCTTTGTCTTCAAGTGGTTAGAAGAGTGGGTGATGTGTGACATAAGCTTCTAAATGTTGTGCATAAAATGCCAGGACAGTTCAAAACCCCCCCAAATGACCCCATTTTGGAAAGTAGACACCCCAAGCTATTTGCTGAGAGGCATGTCGAGTCCATGGAATATTTTATATTGCGACACAAGTTGCGGGAAAGAGACAAATTTTTTTTTTTTTTTTGCACAAAGTTGTCACTAAATGATATATTGCTCAAACATGCCATGGAAATATGTGAAATTACACCCCAAAATACATTCTGCTGCTTCTCCTGAGTACGGGGATACCACATGTGTGAGACTTTTTGGGAGCCTAGCCGCGTACGGGACCCCGAAAACCAAGCACCGCCTTCAGGCTTTCTAAGGGCGTGAATTTTTGATTTCACTCTTCACTGCCTATCACAGTTTCGGAGGCCATGGAATGCCCAGGTGGCACAAAACCCCCCCAAATGACCCCATTTTGGAAAGTAGACACCCCAAGCTATTTGCTGAGAGGTATAGTGAGTATTTTGCAGACCTCACTTTTTGTCACAAAGTTTTGAAAATTGAAAAAAGAAAAAAAAAAATGTTTTTTCTTGTCTTTCTTCATTTTCAAAAACAAATGAGAGCTGCAAAATACTCACCATGCCTTTCAGCAAATAGCTTGGGGTGTCTACTTTCCAAAATGGGGTCATTTGGGGGGGTTTTGTGCCACCTGGGCATTCCATGGCCTCCGAAACTGTGATAGGCAGTAAAGAGTGAAATCAAAAATTTTCACCCTTAGAAATCCTGAAGGCAGTGATTGGTTTTCGGGGTCCAGTACGCGGCTAGGCTCCCAAAAAGTCCCACACATGTGGTATCCCCATACTCAGGAGAAGCAGCTAAATGTATTTTGGGGTGCAATTCCACATATGCCCATGGCCTGTGTGAGCAATATGTCATTTAGTGACAACTTTATGAAAAAAAAAAAAAAAAAGTGTCACTTTCCCGCAACTTGTGTCAAAATATAAAATATTCCATGGACTCAATATGCCTCTCAGCAAATAGCTTGGGGTGTCTACTTTTCAAAATGGGGTCATTTTGGGGGGTTTTGTGCCACCTGGGCATTCCATGGCCTCCGAAACTGTGATAGGCAGTGAAGAGTGAAATCAAAAATTTTCATCCTTAGAAATCCTGAAGGCGGTGATTGGTTTTCGGGGTCCCGTACGCGGCTAGGCTCCCAAAAAGTCCCACACATGTGGTATCCCCATACTCAGGAGAAGCAGCTAAATGTATTTTGGGGTGCAATTCCACATAGGCCCATGGCCTGGGTGAGCAATATATCATTTAGTGACGACTTTTTGTAAATATTTTTTTTTTTTTGTCATTTTTCAATCACTTGGGACAAAAAAAATAAATATTCAATGGGTTCAACATTCCTCTCAGCAATTTCCTTGGGGTGTCTACTTTCCAAAATGGGGTCATTTGTGGGGGTTTTGTACTGCCCTGCCATTTTAGCACCTCAAGAAATGACATAGGCAGTCATAAACTAAAAGCTGTGTAAATTCCAGAAAATGTACCCTAGTTTGTAGACGCTATAACTTTTGCGCAAACCAATAAATATACGCTTATTGACATTTTTTTTACCAAAGACATGTGGCCGAATACATTTTGGCCTAAATGTATGACTAAAATTTAGTTTATTGGATTTTTTTTATAACAAAAAGTAGAAAATATCATTTTTTTTCAAAATTTTCGGTCTTTTTCCGTTTATAGCGCAAAAAATAAAAACCGCAGAGGTGATCAAATACCATCAAAAGAAAGCTCTATTTGTGGGAAGAAAAGGACGCAAATTTCGTTTGGGTACAACATTGCATGACCGTGCAATTAGCAGTTAAAGCGACGCAGTGCCAAATTGGAAAAAGACCTCTGGTCCTTAGGCAGCATAATGGTCCGGGGCTCAAGTGGTTAAGGTGGCTCTTTCCACAGCCTTGTACGCAGCACAGATCGAGCCATTCATCGTCCTACTACTGTAACTGGTCTCTGAGAGCTTACAGCTCACTCTTAATTGGCATCTATACGGATCCGCCCACACGAGGACCTGGGTGCTGACGTGTTCGAGGTGTCTAACTCAGTGCCTGAAAGGAGCCGGAACACTCTCTGAAGCTGTCGTGTCGGTAAGTGTGAGGAGAATAGGGTAAGGAAAGGCGTGTGGCTGCTAAGCGCGACGTTTGTGATAAATCGTATCCGGCGCTTCCTAGACAGTACAGGGGTTGTCATGCCGGAACTGGCAGAAGAATGTTCCGCTGGTGACGTGAGAGGTGAAGGCCCCCAGAAACTGTCAGGAACCTTGGAGACGGGATGAGGAGGACGGTGTAGAGCCCAGCTGGAGGAAGGCAGGGGCAGCAGTTGTGTGTACTCAGCGCCCCTCACCGCCTGGCTGGCAGCTGACATTCAGGTGTGCAGAGAGAGAGAGGGGGGGAGGGAAGTGACAGCACTACGGAAGTGATCAGTACACAGCCCATCTAGGTAACCTCACCTGTCACATCTATGACCCCTACACTCTGTAATGGGCCAGTCCCTGTGATCAGGAGGAAGCCCTGCTAATAGAGGTACTGTACTTTCAGCAGCTAGCATTACACAGGAGCACACTGGTGCAGGATCAGTCCCATGACACCATGTAACTGTTTATGGAATGCTAATGATCGCTTTGGGGGAGATAGAAAGGTCTGTGTTGTAAAAGATCTGGCAGGTTGAAGGTTTTCATCTGGCATTCCTATCAGGACTCCCAATAAAGTAGAGTTTCTGGGTGCTGTGCCAAGAAGCTGCCCTTCAGCATAATACCACAGGAGATCTCACTCACCGGGCACATCTTCCATTCAGAGAACGCCTTGCATTTTTAGGATAGGAGGGAACTAAACCCTCCTATCATTTACAGCCAAGGAAGCTGCCATCTTAGCCTCTGTTTGATCTGCAGTTTCTATGATGCTGCACATGTGGCACGTTATGACATTTTGATGGTGAGAGCACAAGCAACTGTGACCGTTGTCATTCACGGCATTTCTTGAATGTAAAATGTTGTGGGAAACTGTTACATTGAAAGGTTTTAGTTTTGCTTTAACCACTTCAGCCCCGAACCATTTGGCTGCCCAAAGACCAGAGCACTTTTTGCGATTCGGCACTGCGTCGCTTCAACTGACAATTGCGCGGTCATGCGACGTGGTTCCCAAACACAATTCATGTCCTTTTTTTCCCCACAATAGAGCTTTCTTTTGGTGGTATTTGATCACCTCTGCGGTTTTTATTTTTTGCACTATAAACAAAAAAATAGCGACAATTTTGAAAAAAAGCGCATTATTTTTTGACTTTTTGCTATAATAACTATCCCCAAAAAATATATAAAAAAACAAACTTTTTTCCTCAGTTTAGGCCGATACGTATTCTTCTACATATTTTTGGTTAAAAAAATCGCAATAAGCATTTATTGATTGGTTTGCACAAAAGTTATAGCGTCTACAAAATAGGGGATAGTTTTATGGCATTTTTATTAATTTTTTTTTTTTTTTTTTTACTAGTAATGGCGGCGATCAGAGATTTTTATCGTGACACTGACGTTATGGCAGACAGATCAGACACTTTTGGCACGATTTTGGGACCATTTGCATTTATACAGCGATCAGTGCAATTAAAAATGCATTGATTACTGTGTAAGTGTGACTGGCAGTGAAGGGGTTAACCACTAGGTGGCGCTGTAGGGGTTTAGTGTGTCCTAGGAAGTGATTCTAACTGGGGGGGAAAAGGCTATGTGTGACATGACACTGATCACCGCTCCCGATTACAGGGAGCGGTGATCAGTGTCCCTAGGCAGAACGGGGAAATGCTTGTTTACATCAGCATTTCCCCGTTCTTTCTTTCTGTGAGACGATCGCGGGTATCCCCGTGGACATCGAGTCCGTGGAACCCGCGATCACACTCATGGAGGTTGCGGCGGGCGCGTGTGTGCCGGCAAACTGCTTCTTAAAGGGCAACGTACAGGTACGGTAATCTACCTGTACGTGCCCTTCTGCCGACGTAAATCGGCGTGAGCCGGTCGGCAAGAGGTTAATGAATATAAAGCGTTCTTTGATTGGATGAGGTAGAGAGGAGGGACAGTGACATCACATATTTTAGTATAATTACTATCTTTGTTATATAGTAATTACCTTACTATAATCTTGTGTAATATTTTTATACTTTACTATATTGTAAATACTACACAATATTTGTAATGGTAATGCGGGGAATGGTAAAATGTGCAGCCAGCCTTGGACATGCCTTACCATTTATTTTTACGTTGGGTTGCAAAGCCATACCTTATTAGTAATTATATAGTAAGTGAAAGTTGTTTTTTTTTATTTTTTTTCGTTTATTTTATTTTTTTTGTGTGTGTTTTTTTTGGTACAGTGAGTAATGATCAAAATCTGTCTGTTTTGTAGCCTACTTATTTATTTATTTTAGCTGTGTCCCATTGAGAGTCCCATTCTCTTGTCCTGAGAACAAAACGGAAGTAAGAAGAAGTCTTCCTCAATTTGACGGTAAGCCCCACTTTGGATGATTGTCACTGTATCCTCATTGAAAAGATTTGCCTTTTTTCCTGTTTCATGACAATTGTAAGATTTTGGATTTCTCATCATTTTCTGTCCCAGTGACAATGGTTATTAGAGCAGATAGACAGAATGAATCCCCCCAGCAGGGCACAGACAGCAGTAAAATCTTCAGAGGTTCTAATATTTATTCAAATAAAAAAAAAAAAACACAATTAGTTTTAGAAGCACTTTTTAATGTATCTAAATCCTCAATTTTTTTTTTTTAAATTTTAGTTTTGGTTAGAGTTAAGGGCTAAGTTCACCTTTTTAAGGTAAAAAAATGTGCATGTGTCACTGTTTTCCTCAACCAAACTGTCAAACCATTAAATGGCTGGTGTCATAACTGATTGCATGTGCAGCAGTATGGCAGTTGCAGATCAAACAGAATCAGCTTCCTTGGCTGTAAAGGATAGGAGGGTTTAAGGCTGTCAGCAGATCGGCCTCTACAAACTTGACAGTGCCTAAAAATAAAGAGCAACTGAGCATGTGCAGAGTGGGGTGAGACAGTGTATTTCTGGATTTGAAACAGTATAGGCAGTTATTTTTAATGTCTTACATAGTTATAACCTGCAAAAGGAGGCCAGGCTGAAGTGATCTAGCAGGACTTCATTTCCGAACTAAAGTTCCACTTTTAATACAAGTGTAACATGTTGCTAAAGGTGAACCTGCAATTTTGGTTTCATAGTGCCATCTGTTATAGAGTGTTAGGAAGATTCATTGTTTGTTTTCTTTTTTTTTAATTTGTCCTGGCAACCGTTATCACCGGAAATTAACTTCCTGTTATGCCTTCAGGACAGAGACTGAAATGAAACCTTTTCAATAGGACAGTGGCATCATAAAAACTGGGCTATTACTATTCCTTGTCTATCCAAAAAAAAAGATGTTTTTGGACACACTTGAATGCAACTTTAAGCAATCTTGGGCATACAGGACAAAGATACATCCTGTCTACAAAGGACCTTCTGACCCCTTATAAAGAGGTGATTACTGTACCCCCCACCCCACCACTTCTTTCTATGTCACGGTTGTTGACGTCTGGCACTTCTGGAGGAGCGTGTGACCTCCTAACCTGTGACCATGCCAGTCACTAGGCCCAAACACTGTCATATGACCGAGGGAATGATGTCAATGTTCCCCCTTGGCTGCCAACAGAGCTCATTCTAGTGCTGGCTGCAACCAAGTATAGTGGGCGAGTATAAGGGGTTTTGCCCATTGCAGAGACACTGTCACTTTGCCTTGCATAGACAATGGGGTTTATTTACAAAAGCTGGAGAGTGCAAAATCAGGCTCACTTCTGCATGGAAACCAATCGGCTTCTAATCTCAGCTTGTTCAATTAAGCTTTGGCAATAAAACCTCGAAGCTGATTGGTTTCTATGCAGAAGTGAGCCTGATTTAGCCTTCTCCAGCTTTAGTAAATAAACCCCAATGTGTCTTAAAAAAAATAACTGCGCTAAAATAGCTCAAGTTTATTTCGTTACTGGCTTATTTAAGATTTGATCAAATTTTAATGCTGTACATTTAAAAATTTATTTCCTACATTTTTTTTATTTTTTTATTTATAGTTTAACCCCCTCAAAACCAGAATTTCCCACCCTATGCAGTTATTACTACGCATAATTACTGTTATGAAATAGTTACATTAATCTCTTACCATTCATGCAAGATTGTTTTCGTGGTCCATGTGCTAGTTGTTATTGCATTGACTGAAAAATCATTCCATATACAGTAGAAAAGGCTTTTCAGATCGTAAGCCATGATCGAACACTTTTCTCTTTCATTTCCTCCTAGACATGGGTGTTCTTCGTTCAATTGCTCTCCTGTGCATGTGGCTTGTAGTTTCACCACTGATTGCAGCGGATAATCGATACAAGCAAGGCGACCCAGTAACGTTGTATGTAAACAAAGTGGGACCATACCACAACCCACAGGAAACGTATCACTACTACCAACTGCCAGTGTGTGCCCCCTCACACATCCTCCACAAGAGCCTGACCTTGGGAGAAGTTCTGGATGGAGACCGGATGGCAGAATCTTTGTACAAGATCTCTTTTCGAGTTAATGTTGACAGGGAACCACTATGTGAGCTTAAACTAGCTGTTGGTCAGGTAAATCTCCTCTTCTCTACAATATAGGCATGTGGCACCATGCACCAGGGCATGATTTTAAGGTTATGTGTTACCATAGTAAGGACCTAGGATTTTTTGTAACTTTATACTTGAGATGTCCTACACTTTTGTGGAAGATCATGCAGTTTGATAATCCCAGGAGTCAATAATGATTTATTCAAGCAAATCGTTTTCTAAATCCATGGTTACATGGCATGCTGAATTCCAAGTCTTCTATCTTCAATACTGTAGAGAAAGTGGGTCCTTATTTAGGGATCTAAGTCCCTGTGGGGTGAGGTGGACACTTGTGATTGGCTGTCCAGTGTCGGGGTCTTCTCAAGCTCCATAAGATTACAGAGCGTGACAGCGTCACTAAGAGGTGCCTGGTTAACCCTAGCAAAGAGTGCTGGGATGAATCAGTGTTTGTCTTTGAGAGGTGACACCTATGGGGGATACGGATGGCTTGGGTAGATGAGTAAAAAAGAGTTTCAGAAAGTATTAAATAAAAAAATAATGATGAGAGGATCTTTGTAGTATACTGTTCTATTCCTCTTGCACTAAAGGCACTATACATGGTATGAGTTAACACATGGAATCATATTGTTGGAGGAAGACAGTTGTGAGAGGGTTCGAGAGGCTTTGATGCAATTGGGTCTTTCATGGTTGTATTATCAGTACTGTGATGATGTTGTATTGTACAATGCTATTCTGGCTGTTCTGGAACAAGTTTACTTAGTTTTTTTAAAGTATATGAAAAAAATAAACCGTGAATGCGTGGAAGGGAGGAATAGGAGGGAAATGAGCTTTGCCTGAATATGTCTTTTAATTCACAATTAATAAGGCAAATTGGAGAGCAGAAGAACCAGCAATTTTCATTGGCTCTGAAAAGTATCAGATCCACCTTGCCCCATTTTGAATTAAGTTGTAAACAGTTAAAGTGCAATGCTAGGTCAATGGTTCTTAACCCCTGTCCTCAGGACCCACCAACAGGCCAGACTTTAAGTATTACCTTGGGGAAATTCAGACTAGAATACTGCAATCACTGAGCAGCAAATGATATCACCTGTGATGTATTTCAGTTATCTTGCAAACCTGGCCTGTTAGTGGGTCCTGAGGACAGGAGTTGAGAATCACTGTGCTAGGTACACACGGTAAGTTGTTTTTCATTTAACTCAGCGGGTTGAACGAAAAAAAAAAAAAAAACTTACAGATCGCCATACTAACACATCCCATGTTAGTGCAGCAATCTTCCCCCACTGAGCTATTGTGTTCTGACATGGGGATGCCTCTTTCAGAACATAGAGATCGGCACTCACAGCCATTGGCTGCAAGCACTGATTGGATGCTGGTTTTCCAGCATGCTTGTTCGGTCGTGGGAGGATGAGGAGCTGTACGCACGGTTCCTGCCGAACCGACTGATTTTTAGTCCGTGTGTACCAGCTTATATGTTGGCAAAAACAGTCTTTGAATCTTGAATAGAGTAGACAAGGGCTTAAACACCTGTCGTGTTTTTTTTTTTTTTTTTTTTTTTTTTTTTTTTTTTTTTAATTGGTCGGTGTCCCCTATGGGTAGATTGTCACAATCTGTTTGTCTTGGTGACCATTATCACCGAGACAGAAACTGATGGGAAATGCTGGACCTTGCATTGTGACAGTGTCTCTCGGTTTCTGAGGGAAAAGCCTAATGGAGCACAGACGGCAAAAAATAAACTGCCAGGAATCTTAACCATTCCCTATCTAAAACTAAAACTTAAAAAAAAATAATAATAATTTTTAGCTATACACGCTAACCTATCTATTGCTGCAATTGTGGTTAGCAAGCTTTTATTTTTTGTGTTGTATCACATCATTTATTAATCAAAAATCTAACCATTTCCTTTGAGGTTGGAATCTGTTGTGATTCTTCATTACTTTGGCCACAGTTTAATTAACACATTCTCATACAATGTGAGTTTTTGGACTATAGACCCCATTTTGTAATGACTTTAACAGGGTTTCTGAATTAGGGTTCCTCGAGAGGTTGCTAGGTATTCCATGAGCAATTTCTGCCTCTCAGATAAGTTCCCATTGACATTAATGATCTTTTTAAATTATCTGTAAGGCGGTAATTCTTCCCAAAGATGACAAGTGTAAGGAGCATTCTTCCCACTGACCATCACACTAATGTATTATAAGTTGTAGACGCAGTAATTATTAGCAGGGGTTCCCTGAGCTCAGAAAGTTATTTTAAGGGTTCTTCTATGTTAAAAAGGTTGAGAAAGTCAGGACTATATAACGAGGATATTTGGAGGTCTTGGGAATTTGAATCTGTAAATGTGGTCAGCTCTGCTGTTCAAAGAAGCTAATTTTGTTTTCTGTTTCCATGGTCTACGCTGTCTTTGTTACGCAGCCTAGAGCACAACTGAAGTGCTTTATGTACTTGAAAGGAAGCTTCAATCTAGGGCATTGTTAACGTTGTTAAAGTTGGTGTACTTACTTAACTCCATATGTTAATTATTCCTGCATAGATAACTAGCTAATGTTAGATTTTGCATGTACAGTATTTTATGGTATGTCTAGGTATGGGGCAAGGTTCTTGACTTGCTTGTTATAAAGCAATAAAGCAAGTTTGATGTTCTACAGAGAATACGACCTTCTGAAGGCTTAACAGAATAGTATGGAGGGCTTGTGTTTTTTTTTTTTTTTTTTTGGAATCATACTTACCTAGGTAGATGCAGCATCGGTCCTACCGTCTGCTCTAACACTGAGAACTGGGCGATCAAACACTGCTGATCGCTCGGTTCTCACAGCTCTCTGAGCAGAGAGCTGTTGACTATCAGCCATTGCTCTCTGCCCCCTGCTTACTGGAGCGCTGGGCTGTGGAGAGAGCGGGAGCTGCCAGCTCAGCCTCTCAGCGACTTGCTGAGAGGCTGAGCCGGGTGTAAGTACAGGCACGTGGGCAGATCCTTGGAAAGAAGAAAGAAATGGCTGCACATCCAGGACTTCCGATAGCCTTTTATTATGTTCGCAAAGATAACACCAAAGACACCAAACTGGTCACATAGACGTGTTTCACACATACATCTTGTGCTTAATCATTATCATGAAGCACAAGATGTATGTGTGAAACGCGTCTACGTAACCACAGTTTGGTGTCTTTGGTGTTAGCCTTTTATTATGTTTGCAAAGATATCGAAGTCCTGGATGTGCAGCCATTTCTTTCTTCTTTCCAAGTTTCCCACGGAGGTGGGCCGGGGTTGGAACTCTGTAAGACATTCCAATCAGCTTTATCTTCATACACCTGGAGCAGCGGTTCTCTTTCTTGTATGTGGGAAGATCCTCACTTCATTGCCACGGTCTTGCCCGAGACTGGACCAGTTCTATGACGTCAGCCAGCAGCGGGCTTCAGCCAACAGCGGCTTCAGCCCACCGTCTGCTGAAAATGGGTCACAGTAGTGCAGAATGAACTGCACTCCTGTGATCCACAGGAGAAGTACAGCCAAAAGAGCTTTGGCTGTACTTCTCCTTTTAGGGCCCGTACCCACGATCAGAAAATCATATGAAAATTACTGCTTTCGATTCGATTGTACAATAATATGATCATTAGTATAACACTTTCGGGAGCTGATCATGACAATCCATGCAAAATTATCAGATGGGACAAGCACAAAATGTTTTACCATATTGTACGATTTTTGTTTAATTAGTACAGTTGTCCGAAAGTACAATACATTACATCCCTTCCAATTTTTTTTTTTTTTTTCGGTCGTAAAAGAATTTACGTAACTTTAGTAACCCCTTCATTTTCCATACGAGATAAACAAAAAATGCACGATCATTCGTCTGTTACTCTCATGATGTGTACTAGGCATAAGGATAAAATGTTTAGCCAGTAGTTTGTAGTAACAGTTCAGTAATGAAAACAAGTGATTTGATCTGCATTGAGTCATACCCTCACTTCAGTATAAGAGATTCTGACACTTTTTTCTCCTACATGTAAAAGTCATAATTTATAAAAAATATATATATTATTTATGCAGAGACTCTGGAGAATAAAATGGTGGATGTTGCATATTTTTATGTCACGTGGTGTAGTGGGTAGTACTCTCGCCTAGCAGTAAAAAGGGTCGCTGGTTCGAATCCCAACCACGACACTACCTGCCTGGAGTTTGCATGTTCTCCCTGTGCTTGCATGGGTTTCCTCCCAAGACATGCTGGTAGGTTAATTGGCTTCTGTCCAAAATTGGCCCTAGTATATGAATGTGAGTTGGGGACCCTGGATTGTGGGCTCCTTGAGGGTAGGGACCGATGTGAGTGTGCAATGTATATGTGGAGCGCTGCGTAATTTGACGGCGCTATATGGGTACCTTAAATAAATAGGGATAATTTTAAACACGCGCCCACACTCACTCAGGTTGAACTGGTGTCTTTATTCAACCTTACTAACTATGTAACTATGTGATATTTGCACAGCGGTATCTCAAACGCAATTACAAAAAAAATATATACAATTTAATGAGTTTTAATGCGCAAAAACACAATATAACACGCAGTGTTTTGGTAAACTATAAAAGATGATATCACGCAGAGTAAATAGATAACAAACATGTCACACTTTAAAATTGCATACGCCCGTAGAATGCTGCCTAACTACGGTACCTAAAAACATCCATAGGCAAAGCTTTAAAAACCTTTACAGGTTCCCAGAGTTACACAGGAGGTCTGGCGCTAGAATTATTGCTCTCGCTATAACGTCTGTGGCGATACCTCGTGTGTGGTGCGAACACTGTTAACATATAGACCCCTCCCGCCACATGTAAAAGCGATCCAGAGGCTAATTAGCCACTAGGATTGCTTTTACAAAAAAGACAATGCTGGCCCAAAAAAAAAAAAAAAAGATACCAGGATGATGCCTGTAGCTGCAGACCTCATCCCGGTATAGCCACTGCATCTCAAGGATGTACGGGGACGTCCTTGGATGGCAAGTGGTTAATCCTGCCATAAATTAACTTGTTCTAAGGTGACAATTTACAGTAAGTGAGCACCATTGTCACTCTAGGACAGAGTGTTAGAACTACAAAGCACCTCCCTCTTTTCTCCACAACAGGAGGTGTTTTGCAGTCCACAGAGATATATCAGGGAACAATGCTAGCTGAAAACGGCCGAGAGGCAGATAGTGCAGGAAGTTCTCGGCTTACAAGATTTCTAGCTGGATGAACAGCTAATGTTTTGCCCTTGTGGAAACAGATATAATAGAATGCTTTAATTTGTATATATTTAACAGTATAAAAGAGAGCACATGAGCAATTTATTGCTGGAATTTGCAAACATTGGGGATTGTAACAGCAATCCTTTTTGAAATATGTATGGCCAGCAGAGAAGGGATGTTTCTATGTAAGGTTTGTGACAACAGGTAGACTTTCGGAGCTTGCAGCGGAGACCATGGCAATTTGAATCTCCTCCTCCTGTGTATAAACCAACAACAGGTTTTTGCTGGGGAATTCCATTATTGGCAAGCTAGCACAAATTGTCTTCTAGGGTGAGGTTAGATTCAAAGGTTGTCACATCTGCATAGAAGTCATCACTAAACTAGGTTATGTCTGTGATGGAGGCAAAATAGAAACTAATTGGTGAGTTAACCTTCATAACGGTTTGGGTTGATTCTCTAGCCAAGTGGGCCAATTTATGTATTACACAATAAGCTGATATCTACAATACTAGTTTGACAGGAAATTAAATGGGGAAAAGGAGGTGGTCTGTAGTATATACATTCCTTGAATAAATGTTTCAGCAAACTCCAGACAACAATCCATCCTACCTCTCCTACTAAATTAGCTATGAGGACTTTCAATGCTGCTAGGGGAGCGAGGTTAACTGTATCTAAACCCAAAAACAAAATGTTCATATTTTGTAGCTTATTATTCCTTCTGTGTGCTGACTGCATTAGTGTCCCTTTTTCCTCCCTGGGTTTTCACCTGGTAATCTTGCTGGTAATGCACTTCCTGTCCTGGGGTGACAACGCTCACTGACTGCACTATATCTATGGAGGAGCAGCGTTGCCACCTTGGACTTTGATATACAAGCAGCCCTCTTTACCCTTATTGGCTTTACATTGCATTGCGATGTTGTGCAGTTCAGTTATAGCTGGGAAAGCAGATACAATTGTTTGAGTTATCAGTTCTTTACACAAAATACAATAAAAGGTCTGCAGTCACCACTCACCAGTGATGCACCTCCATCCCTATATATATGCAAAAAAAGAGAGAGTCACCCTGGGACTTTAAATGAGGTGGTCACAGTAAGCCACTGAGTAACAAGAGTAATAGCAGTATAAATGTTTATTAAAATTAATGTACATACATGGATAATATAGCATATTCCCTCAGCCAATGGATTTGCACATAATAAAGAGAATAATTAAAGTTGATACAAACGTTATAAAATGCAGTATATACAAATGCACGCATCAAAAAACCAGACGCACGTTTCGCGAGATCATCGCTCGCTCATCAGGGGTGGATGCGGATGAGATGTATCTAAAATAGACAAAAAGATGTGTCACAGTGGTAAATGTAAGAACAATGGCAGAATGGGCCAGAGCAAAACGGCCCAATACTTACCAATGAACGAAACCAGAGTTTCCATCGCTGAACCCCCAAATGGACAGCAGCAGCCAAAGAATGGCACTGGAGCTGAGGGGGAGAGGATGGACACGGGTACCCCCAGGGGGGACGCCAAGCAGCAGACATGGCATACGTTAAGGTAAATAGTCCTATTGTCTCAGTATGTAGCTTGATAGATATCAGCTGTAAACATAGATGTATATGTCTCAATGATTTGACAAATTTAGTAAGATGAACATCAAGTTATATAATGTAATAAATATTTTTATTTTTATATGAGAGCATGTATGTTCTAGCATAAGTTATATGTGTCAAACTTTACTAAAAAAAGCAGAGTAGACAAAAGTTGTACAGTTATTTGTATAGAAACACAAATGGACTAACCTGATCCAATAATGGAGCAGACATAGAGACCATGGGTAAAAAAGTGAATCCTAAAAAAATGTGTTTGTCTGGGAAAGAAAAAAGGAAAAGGTTGTATAAAAAGCAGTGTTTTAAATGAAAAAAAAAGTGCAGGGAATGCAGATGAAGCACCAGGTGAGTGCTGGGGGGGGGTGGGGAGAGTGTATTTACCTTGATATGCAAACAGCTGAACAGCAATGAAAGTTTCTGTGGTGTGCATAGTATTGGTGAGCGAAGGACGTGAACTCAGCCATGTCTCACCCCTGACTTATATCCCCGAAGGGGTCTGGTCCGCCCCTCCCCCACCGCCATGCAAGGATGGATTGGTGTGCCGACGTCCAGGGTGTCGGCTACCAATGGGAGTATGCATGCCCAGTAGACTTGCGTCCATCCAAGATTACAAACTGCACTGCCACTGGGTGACAGCGCAACTGCGGAAGCCACCCAATGGGTGTAGGAGCATGGCGCCGATATGCCGGTGGCCCCTCCCCAAAGTCCGTGAGACGAGGAGGGGGGGACAGCAGGAGACAAGAATCTCCCTTAGCATATCGCAGCTCCCATGCCAATTTATTTTATTTTGCTATTGAACCCGGGTGGAAGACACTCATTTAGCCCAAAAACTGGCCTGCTGTCACCACCAGCCACTGTTTTTACAAATATATTTCATATACATGTTTTAGCCTTTGACCTTGCCTCCAACAGTGGTGGTGTTCTGTGGCCTTTGTGTCCTTTGCTGTCACCTCTGGTGGTTGGCGGTTTTTGTTTGGCATGGGAGCTGCGATATGCTAAGGGAGATTCTTGTCTCCTGCTGTGTCCCCCCCCCCCCCCCGTCGTCTCACGGACTTTGGGGAGGGGCCACCGGCATATCGGCGCCATGCTCCTACACCCATTGGGTGGCTTCCGCAGTTGCGCTGTCACCCAGTGGCAGTGCAGTTTGTCATCTTGGATGGACGGGAGTCTACTGTGCATGCATACTCCCATTGGTAGCTGACACCCTGGGCGTCGGCACACCAATCCATCCTTGCATGGCATCGGGGGCGGGGCGGACCGGACCCCTTTGGGAATATAAGGGGTGAGACATGGCTGAGTTCACTTCCTTCGCTCACCAATACTATGCACACCACAGAGACTTTCATTGCTGTTCAGCTGCTTGCATATCAAGGTAAATACACTCTCCCCACTAAGGATGAGCTCCGGCGTGTTCACATGCTGCATGTGCCGAGCCCGCCAGGAAGTCGGCACAGCGCAGCGCTAATCAGAGGCAGTGACATTTCCCGATCTCTGCAGCTGCACATCGGGAAATGTCTCACTGCTTGTGATTAGCGCTGTGCCGACTTCCTGGCGGCCTCGGCACATGCAGCATGCGAACACGCCGGAGCTCATCCTTATTCCCCACCCCTGTACTCACCAGGTGCTAATCTGCATTCTGCATTCCCTGCAATTTTTTGTTTCATTTAAAACACTGCTTTTCATACAACCTTTTCCTTTTTTCTTTCCCAGACAAACACATTTTTTTAGGATTCACTTTTTTACCCATGGTCTCTATGTCTGCTCCATTATTGGATCAGGTTAGTCCATTTATGTTTCTATACAAATAACTGTACAACTTTTGTCTACTCTGCTTTTTTTAGTAAAGTTTGACACATATACTTATGCTAGAACATACATGCTCTCATATATAATGTAATAAATATTTTTATTTTTATAACTTGATATTCATCTTACTAAATTTGGCAAATCATTGAGACAGATATCAGCTGTAAACATAGATGTATATATCAAGCTACATACTGAGACAATAGGACCATTTACTTTCACTTACGCCATGTCTGCCGCCTGGCGTCCCCCCTGGGGGTACCCGTGTCCATCTTTTCCCCCTCAGCTCCCGTGCCATACTTTGGCTGCTGCCGTCCATTTGGGGGTTCAGCGATGGAAACTCTGGTTTCGTTCATTGGTAAGTATTGGGCCGTTTTGCTCTGGCCCATTCTGCCATTGTTCTTACATTTACCACAGTGACACATCTTTTTGTCTATTTAGATACATCTCATCCGCATCCACCCCTGATGAGCGAGCGATGATCTCGCGAAACGTGCGTCGGGTTTTCAGATGCGTGCATTTGTATATACTGCATTGTATTACGTTTGTATCAACTTTAATTATTCTCTTTATTATGTGCAAATCCATTGGCTGAGCGAATATGCTATATTATCCATGTATGTACATTAATTTTAATAAACATTTATACTGCTATTACTCTTGTTACTCAGTGGCTTACTGTGACCACCTCATTTAAAATCCCAGGGCGACTCGCTCTCTTTTTCAGTTCTTTACACAGGAAGTTACAAGCACACTGGAATTTTGGCAGAATCAATAGGCGTTTTCTGTGCTTGCAAAAAATGTAGATAGCGAATAAAGAAAATTGATGCAGCCATCACATCTGAGCACTGTAAGTTGAAGTAAATTACATTTTTGGATTTAGATATCCTTTAAAATTTTCAAGCTCATGATCCATAAACAAAGCACTTACACAGACACCATGTTTGTTAGGTTGTTACATGGTAAGTGATTTTGCTTGTTTGAAGAGCTGCACAGAAGCTGGTTGAGGACATTAACAAGGACCACATGCACTCCTTTTGCAAATACTGCCACACAATTATATCAGCCCTGTCATCCATTTTAATTTGATGAATCTTATCTTAATGGCTGTTTCACACTGATCAGTCATGCTGAAAAAAACAGCATTCGATCAGCGTTTGCAGCCACTGACAGCAGCGCTGATCAGTGTATTCTACAATAGTGCAACAAGGAAGATCCCTGCATTAACATCATTTGTGTTGGTAACGGGATCTGTCAGTTTCTTTTTTTTTTCAGTTCAACCTGCTGGTTAAAGAAAAAAAATCTAAACATGCATACACCAATTTAAACAATCTCTGAGGGGAAAGAAACCCACAAACACAATAAATCACTATTCAACAGTTTTATGACTCTTCATGACCCCCCAGTCCATAGCCCACTCATTTTCCTTATCTCACCAACTGTCCAAATGTATTAATTTTTGTGTATATTTTGTGTTTTTGTAAGATTTCCCCACTTAACATTCTGCTAAAACTTTGTGTATTACTACTGCTTGGACCTTGAAGAAGGGGGTACAAACCGAAAGCTTGTTCTGAAAATTTGGATGTTAGTGCAAATAAATAGGATCTTGGACAGTACTCAGTAGTTTTTGTTAAATATTGTCAAAATACAATAGTTTCATTGGTCCAGCTTGGAACAATGTAAGTATGCATCTGTCATACCAGACCCTGTGGAAGTTGGACATCACTATAGTAGGCATTGTTACTACAGTGATCACCGCTGGCTCCCAGGTCTCATACCAAGGGCTGTCCTGCTTCATAATGAACACAGGAGATCACTCGCTTTAGTACAGACATCATTGAGAGAAAACTTTGCATTTTCTCAATGAATGCAAGTATACTGTGTTTTGACACGGTGGAGAGGCAGGGAGGTGATGTCACATGCATACTTATATTGTTCCAAGCTGGACCAGTGTACCTAAAAAAAAAAAAAAAAAAAAAAAAAAAAAAAAAAAAATATATATACATGCCAAAACTCTTTTGTCACAGGACTGCACTTACTTTTGCTCTCCTGTGACCCTTAAGCCTTTCGCAACCATTCTAGATTAATAATCTGTCTAGTCCACCGGGCAGAGGCGGCTCTAGGCTTTGTGAGGCCTTAGGCAAAACTTAGGCACGAGGCCCCACTCACACCCATAATGGGGAAAATAATTCAAGTGATAAAAATTAACAGCACAAGGAGGGTAATTGGACACAGTACAGGGGAAGGGTAAGTGGGCGCAGTACAGGGGGCAGGAGGGTATAGTAAAGGAAGGAGCAGGAGAGCACAGTACAGGGGAGGGTACAGTACCGTGGGCACAGTACGGGGGGCAGGAGGGCACAGTACGGGGGGCAGGAGGGTACAGTACAGGGGTAGCAGGAGGGCACAGCACAGGGGGCAGGAGGGTACAGCACAGGGGGCAGGAGGGTACAATACAGTGGGGAGCAGGAGGGCACAGAACAAGGGGGGGTAAGTGGGCACAATACGGGGGGGCAGGAGGGTACAGCACAGGTAGGAGGGTAAGTGGGCACAGTACAGGGGGCAGGAGGGTACAGCACAGGGGGGACGGTAAGTGGGCACAGTACAGGGGGCAGGAGGGTTCAGTACAGAGGGAGCAGGAAGGCACAGCACAGGGGGGAGGGTAAGTGGGCACAGTACAGGGGGCAGGAGGGCACAGCACTGGGGGAGGGTAAGTGGGCACAGTACAGGGGGCAGAAGGGTACAGTACTGGGGGAGCAGGACGGCACAGAACGGGGGGGGGATAAGTGGGCACAGTACAGGGGGCAGGAGGGTACAGTACAGGGGGAGGGTGAGTGGGCACAGTACAGGGGGCAGGAGGGCACAGCATTGAGGGAGGGTAAGTGGGCACAGTACCGGGGCAGGAGAGTACAGTACAGGGGGAGGGTAAGTGGGCACAGGGCAAGAGAGTAAAGTAAAGGAGGGAGCAGGAGGGCACAGAGGGAGGATAAGTGGGCACGGTGCAGGGGGAGAAGAAGGAAAGAAGGATACCCCTTACATCAGAGTACCCCCCAGAGACCCCCATTAGCTCACAGTCCCCTTATATCAGTGCCTCCCCTTCCTTAGAGATCTCCAGAGATCATAGAGACCTCCTTTTTATAGCAGCACCCCCTGCCCTCTTTAGGCTCTCCATTTATATTGCCTTACCGGCAGGAATCAAATACCGCTGCAAGCAAGGTATGAGAGCCGAAGTTGGGGGGCGGAGCGGTTCTACAGATTTCTCCTCACTGTGTATACAGCGGCAGATGCAAAAAGGGTCATCAAGGCGGGCGGGGAGAGAGGCGCCGAGCTGGGGAAACCAGAGATCGATGACAACAGACTGGCACAGCTAAGAGGAATCCTCATTGAGTGGAGCGCAGTGCCGGAATTCGGGACTTGGTCCGACACTGGCTTCATTCCCAAGAGTTTCTCATGGGGCCCCCCACTGGTCCCGATGGGTCAGCGGGGCAGATAGGAGAAGTGGCGGAAGGAGGAGGAGCAGCATCATTAGCAGCTCTCTCTCCTGCTTGTGAGGGGAGGGTGGAAGTGTCAGCGCTGGCTCTGAGCGGCTCTCCCTGGCTGTGATCCAGAGCTGTCAGTGAGCTCCGATCACCCGGTAAACAGCCCGCAAGGAGACTGCCTAATTAGAGAGCCGCCTCTGCCACCGGGTAAAGTACTGGGGTATCTAGCCAGGGTGACCACAGTGTATCGAATTTACCAGGGCGCCCTCTATGTTGGAAGATAAACCTCTCCAGCCATCATGTGAATTAGGTCCCCGTGGTCTCTAGCGCACTGAGGACAGTCAGAGTCCATTCTCGCTCCCAATCTAAATAGCCTTGCGTCCTAAAATGTACCCTCAAGACGATGTATAACTGGGACAGGAGTTGCGCTACAGTGAGGGAGGACATTTGGATAGCCTGTAGGGCCTCTTCCCACTGTTCTTCCTGAAACGTGCCTACATCATTTTCCAACTTGCTCGCCCTAAAGGGAATCCAGACAGGAATACCAACAATAGCATTGAATAGCAGCTAGAAATAAAGCCCTTGAAATAGGACACTTCCTCCATGTAATGAAATATGGGAGTTGGGGATAACGCCCACAGAGTCTCGCTGGATTGAGCTCTGACAGCATGTTGCAGCCCGCATATAATAAAAGTACATCGTCTGCGGGAGTCGGAATCTGCAAAGATGTGCTTCAGGTGCGTGACTCCGTGTTTCCTCCACCGAGCCCCACATGTCAAGGAATCTAGTTTCACAAAGTATCCATTGTCCCAAATTGGACTATATCTAGTAAAGCCTTCAACAGCCTATAAGTGTCTGACCTTGTTCCACACCTTTTTAATCAGGGCAAATGTAGGGAACTGTTTATTAGATTTTGCATAGACCAAGGCTTCCAATCCCTCTGCTACGTCATTAACCCAAGTTATTTGAAACATAAGGGCCTTAATGGGGTCTACTGCCAAGTTTCCCCCTGCTTCCACTTGCGTCGAAGACATGGTCCGAGCAATATGCTGTAATTGGGCCGCTAAATAATAAGGTAAGGCCAGGCCTACTGCATCCTTGGGTTTTTGTAGTTGTTCCAGCTTAACTCTTGGGGGTTTATCATGCCATAGGAAGGACCTAAAGATGGAATTGACAATACGAAATATTTTAAGGGGAACTACCATTGGGGTATTATGGAAAATCAAAAATCATTTTTATTAGGTTGACTTTTCTTACCAGGGACATTTTTAATCTTGACAATTCTATCCCAGATGCGACCCAGCAGGGGTGACAAATTGAGTGAGATATAATCTTGTGTCTTAGGGTTGACATATACTCCCAGATATTTAAAGCTCGAAGTCACCAGCACATTGTGTATCGTAGGACCCTGGCTGTCAGATATTGCGTCTATTGGCATTATTGAGGATTTGTTCCAGTCAATCACTAGGCCAGCGTATACTCCAAAGTCCATTATCACTGACATCACTGTCCTCAGGGAGTCGGCAGTCTTTCCCAGAAGTATCATAGTGTCGTCGGCATATAACATACGTTTTTCGCGAAGTCCCCCATATTTGAAACCACAGAGGGATGAGACCTGATTAGGGCAGCCATGGGCTCAATAGCGACAGCAAAAAGTAATGGGTATAAGAGACAGCCATGTCGAGTGCCCCTGTGGAGATGGAAAGGTAAGGAGATGTGGCCCACTTCTCTAATAACTGCCTGTGTGGTGCTATACAGCAGCCAGACCCAGGACAAAAACGTGTCCCCAAAGGCGAACTTACCCATTACCGCCCAGCGGTATCGCCACTCTATGCTGTTGAAAGCCTTATGGGCATCTAGTGACAGCAGTGCCTTGTCACCCACATTATCCGACTGAGCTTGTAAGTTAAGAAAAAGTCTACATAGATTTGTGGCAGTAGATTTTTGGGGCATGAACCCAGACTGGTCCAAATGTATGATAGAGGATATGACCTTGTTGCGCCTTAGGATCCAGGACCTTGGCTAGGATTTTGATATCACTTTGCAAAAGAGATATTGGTCTATATGACCCCGGATCAAGCAAGTCCTTACCCGATTTCATTGTAAGTACAATATTGGCCCTAGTCATAGATACAGGCAGACACTGACAGTCCCTGGCTGAATTTCGCCTCCTGTAATTCCTCTATTTTTATAGGAGCGTCCAGAAGTGCTCTTTGGGTTGCAGAGAGACAGGGTAGCTCTATTGCTTGTAAGTAGGTCTACAGTTCTGTCTCTGAGTAGCCCGCAAGAGACTGGTAGAGATCGGAAAAATACTCCACCAGCTCCTGCATAATTTGGGTAGGAGTGTTCACCATCCACCCCTGTTTGGTGCGCAAAGCACCTATAGATGGGGAGGTCTGGGAAGACTTAACAATTTTTGCAAGTAGGCAGCCTGTCCCCCCTCCTCGTAAAAAGCAAGTCTTTTAAAAAAGCCTTTTTCTGTCGGCTTCTTAGCTGGTAATGCGATCAGCTGCCTCTTGTGCGGCCAACCTTGCCTCCCTATTGGAGTCTGTGGGCTATCAATAAACTGTGCCTCTAGCCTGCTCACCAACTGCTTAGCCTGCTCCTTCTGTGCACTCGTTTTAGCTTTAATACCTGTGACTTCAGTGATAAGGATACCTCTCAAGAATGCTTTAACGGCATCCCAAGCTGTGTTCAGATTAGGGTGGTATGCATGATGTAGCCAAAACTCAGAAATTGCATCCGCTATGCTATCATGGGAAGGAAATGGGTTTAACCAAAAGGCATTGAGTTTCCAAGGGGCCCTCTGCAAAGTTGAGTCAGGTTTAGTGTTCAGACAGACCAAGAAGGGAGAGTGATCAGAGATACCCCTGACTAGATGTTGAATGTCGTTTAGTAAGTGGGACATTTTGGGTGTGCATAAGTAGAGATCAATCCTAGAGAGAGAGAGATGTGTCTTGGAGACGCAGGAAAATTTGTTTCTGCCGTGGATTGCGACCTCGCCAGGGGTCTGTCCATCCCACCTCCTCCGTGAATTTTGGCAGTACTGTTCGGGCAATTTTGCTGTCAGTCACCGTAGGGGGATGTTTATCCAGGACAGGGTCCATATAGTAATTAAGGTCTCCCACATCAATCAGGGGTAGGTCGGGGTTGCCTAGCTGGAATGCCAAAAGGGTCCTCAATGCCTCTGAGGAGGTGGGACCTTATAAAGCAGCAAAAATGCATTTCAGTTGGTGAATTTTACATAGCAAGATCACATACTCCGTATCAATCAGTTTGTCATATAAGTGGAAATACACTGATCGGTGTACCAGGACACTCGCCCCCCTGGAATATGAGGTGTGTGTGGAATGGTACGCCCATCCCACCCATGAAAATTTAACACAAGATACCGTCTCTGGGACTAAGTGAGTTTCCTGAAGGGCATAAATAGCCGGTGAGTATTTCCTGAGGACGGTGGTCACCATGGTAAGCTTGAGCCCGTCCTGGAGACCCCTAATGTTCCAAGATAGTATAGTGCAGTGATGGCGAACCTTGGCATCCCAGATGTTTTGGAACTACATTTGCCATGATGCTCATGCACTCTGCAGTGTAGTTGAGCATCATGGGAAATGTAGTTCCAAAACATCTGGGTTGCCAAGGTTCGCCATCACTGGTATAGGGACAGTGTTCATCTAGAAACAATAAAGTATCTGTAGTAAGGGAAAAAAGAACCCAGGCCTTGCGTGCCCAGGGATAAGGCACATTCCTGCTCAGCCGAGCATAGTATACCTGAATGTACAGCAACATGTTGGACACAGTGCATTGGGTAGGTGTCAAGGCATAACCCTACGGTAAGCATGCAGTGGCGTGGAGTGAAATAGAGTTCTGGAATCAAAGCAATGTCTTGGTTGAACTTTAAAGAAAGATAGTAAACAAAGAACAGTAGAGTCGCCATTTCTGTGTGACATAAGAAACATTCCCTGGCCAGAGAATTCCGACCAAACTGGTTGGTCTGCAATGGACAAAAAAAACATAGGGTTGCAGCCCAACTGGTAAACCTCAAGAACCTAGTTATTTCCTGTTAAACTTGTGGATTTTGTAAAACTCACATTGCTCGCACCACTGGGGAGAGAGAATATTTTCGTCTCCCAGCCAGACTGCCAGCTACCTGAAGAGTAACAGGGAAAAGGTAGCTTTTACTGTGTCCTCCCCCCCCCCCCCCCCCCCCCACCTCCGGGGTCAGTGGAATGCGATTCCAGTCCTCCTCCGCTGCCGCCCTCCTGGTCTGGCGAATAACATTTTCGTTGGCATCAATCCATGCAGATGCATCTGCCGCCGATTCAAAGAAGTGTGCTTGTCCTCTAACCGTAATGTGAAGTCATGCCGGGAACAGCATAGCATATGTAGCTTGGAGCTGTTGAAGTCTCTTTTTAACATCTGCAAATCTAGCTCTGCGGCGCTGCACTTCTGCAGAGTAGATAGGGTAAAATTAAATGCATGCTCCATTAAACTGTATGTTGCACCATTCCCTTGCCTGGCGGAGCACAACTTCCTTGTCTTTGTAATCAAGGAGTCTGGCTAGGAGGGTACGTTGTATAAATATATTTAAGAAACATTTGACTGAATGAATTTTGCTGGGTATGAATTTCATTTTTCCTGTAACTCATGAATAGATTTATTTATGTCATTATCTGTGGCCTAGAATTTTGTGAAAACTTTAAACTAAAAGGAAGTCTTTCTCTGGGTACTGTACCTGGCTATTCAGCATGCAGCACATAGGGTCTACTAAGATGGATGGCAATAGAGCTTTCTAATGCTGACCTACTCCAGTGCCATGTCGGGGACCATTGTGTGGATTAATTTCTTCAGCCTTTCAGCGATATTCTGATCTTGTTTCTTCTGGTCTGCTTTGGTGAAGTGGGCATAAAATGATGCATGTTTCTGGTTCTGAAGGTCTGCTTAGGAGCATATAATAGTCTTGAATGATGGCCAGATAGCACATTTTATCGAAAGTGTGTCTGTTCATGTAAGCTTTGTCCCCTCATGTACATTTATTTAAAGGTTTTTCATCAATATTATCACTGCAATTTTATGTAAATTTACATATCTTATTCTTACTCTTTGTAAAGTGGTGTTCTGTGTATGGAAATGTTCTGTTGTCTTATGGTGTTCTGGTTTTTTTCCTTCAAGGTAGATGAACTTCGTCAAGCCATTGAAGAACTTTACTATTTCGAGTTTGTGCTGGATGACATACCGATCCGTGGCTTTGTAGGCTACATGGAGGAAAGTGGCTTCCTGCCACACACTCATAAAATTGGCTTGTGGTCTCACTTGGACTTCAACATTGAATATAATGAGGACCGTATCATATTTGCCAATGTTAGTGTTCGAGATGTGAAGCCTTTTAGCTTAGATGATGTCAGAGAGCCACTTAGCTTGACCCATACTTATAGTGTACGTTGGTTCCCAACCATTGTGACTTATGAAAGGCGTGGGGACCGTCTCAGGGACACCAGTTTCTTCCCAAAAAGTCTGGAGATTCATTGGCTCTCTATCATTAATTCCATGGTACTAGTCTTTTTGCTTTTGGGTTTTGTGGTTATCATTCTAATGCGTGTTCTCAAAAGTGATCTGGCAAGGTACAATCTAGATGAAGAAGGGACAGATGATATGGAACAAGGTGACACTGGATGGAAGATTATTCACACAGATGTTTTCCGCTTTCCCCCACATAGAAGTCTATTGTGTGCCATACTTGGAGTAGGTTCCCAATTCCTTGCACTTGGAACAGGTAATAGCTAAAGGCATTCAAAATGCATTTTTTTTTCTCTCATCCATTAACGATTACCTCTTTTCCCATAGGTATCATTGTAATGGTTCTTCTAGGAATGTTTAATGTGCACAGACATGGTGCCATAAATTATGCTGCCATACTACTTTACGCCCTCACTTGCTGTATCTCTGGCTACGTGTCCAGTAATTTCTATCGACAGCTGGGTGGAGATCGTTGGGTTTGGAACATTGTACTCACTACCAGCCTTTTTTCAGGTAAAACACTTTCATATATATTTGTTTATGTACACTTGTATAGAGGTAACATTGTCCTACTAGCACTAACAGTAAGCTTGAAATAGAATTAAGCGATGTGCCATCCTCAAGGGAAACGAAGATGCTATTGATCCCAGGTAACCTGTCTCAACAGCTTTTCTAACTTGCCTGATTACTAGTCATATACAGTGCCTTGAAAAAGTATTCAGACCCCTTGACATTTTCCACATTTTGTCATGTTACAACCAAAATTATAAATGTATTTAATTGGGATTTTATGTGATAGACCAACACAAAGTGGCACATAACTGTGAAGTGGAAGCAAAATTATAAATGGTGCTCAATTTTTTTTTTTTTTTTTTTTTTACAAATATCTGAAAAGTGTGGCGTGCATTTGTATTCAGCCCCCTTTTACTCTGATACCCCTAACTAAAATCTACTGGAACCAATTGCCTTCAGAAGTCACCTAATTAGTAAATGGAGTCCACCTGTGTGTAATTTAATCTCCGTATAAATACAGCTGTTCTGTAAAACCCTCAGAGGTTTGTTAGAGAACCTTAGTGAACAAACAGCATCATGAAGGCCAAAGAACACACCAGAAAGGTCAGGGATAAAGTTGTGGAGAAGTTTATAGCAGGGTTAAGTTATAAAAAAATTTTCCCAAGCTTTGAACATCTCACAGAGCATTGTTCAATCCATCATCTGAAAATGGAAAGAGTATGGCACAACTGAAAACCTACTAAGACTTGGCCGTCCACCTAAACTGACAGGCCAGGCTAAGAGAAATAATCAGAGAAGCAGCCAAGAGGCCCATGGTAACTCTGGAGGAGCTGCAGAGATCCACAGCTCAGGCGGGAGAATCTGTCCACAGGACAACTATTAGTCGTGCACTCCACAAATCTGGCCTTTATGGAAACATTACAGCAAACGTGGAAGAAAGTGCTCTGGTGAAATGAGAGCAAAATTTAAAACGCCACGCCAAATTTAAAATAAAAAACCGGCATGGGTTCCCCTCCAAGAGCATACCAGGCCCTTAGGTCTGGTATGGATTTTAAGGGGAACCCCCTACGCCGAAAAAACGGCGTGGGGGACCCACAAAATCCATACCTGACCCTTAGCCGAGCACACAGCCCAGCCGGTCAGGAAAGGGGGTGGGGACGAGCGAGCGCCCCCCCCTCCTGAACCATACCAGGCTGCATGCCCTCAACATGGGGGGTGGGTGCTTTGGGGAAGGGGGGCGCCCTGCGGCCCCCCCACCCCAAAGCACCTTGCCCCCATGTTGAACACATTGTTGAACAAAAAACCACATTTTTCCCTTTCCGATGAGCGAGCTAGCTCGGTGCTGGCTCCTGCGACGGGGCTCGCAGGTGTCAAATCTCGCTGATAACAGCGGCGAGATTGACACAATATCGCGGTCACCTACTGTACAATGGAAACATTTAGATCAAGGCATATTCATATGTTAGAATGGCCCAGTCAAGCCCCCCCCTGAGGCGCCCCAACTGCAAGATGGTGCCTCCGGGATATGTCAGTCTCACTGAGGCAAGACATTGAGCCCTCAATATGGCATGTCACTTTGGCCCCCTTTACAGGGGTCCTACGTGGCGGCCGCGGAGTGTTCAGCTTACTGCCGCCTCTGTAGAAGGGTGCACTCACACCCTGTTAACAGCGGAATAACAGAATTCTGACAGGTTCTATTTTGTTCTATCCTGCTCTGTCGACTTTTGTTTTTTACCTGATGCAAACATGCTGGTTCTCTCAGCCCTCCGGCAGCCGCCAATGTGCTGCGGACTGCTGACAGTATTCTCCCGTCCCCGCTGGGAGGTGGGTGGGTTACAAAATATGTAGTTATTCCTCACCCTGTTAGTGTTGTGATTTACATTTTTTTTTATTGAGATTGATTGCATCTATCTATCTATCTATCTATCTATCTATCTATCTATCTATCTATCTATCTATCTATCTATCTATCTATCTACACAGGGAGACCTATGATAAAAGGCAACCACATATCTTAGGATGTTTGTGTTCCTTTAGTGCCTTAAGCGGTGCACCAGGTCTTGTGCTTAAAGATTTACGGTTACTTTTACAATATAACAATGCCGAGCGGTTGCGTTGGATCACTGCTCCCCCCATGTGTTGGCTCTTGGTTGGGACATTAGTCCCGACCAACATCCAACCCCCTTGTGGGCCTTTAGCCCCACAACCAGTTGCACTTATACTTTTTCTGTACTATATGCTACAATTTTTTACTGGCCATTATATGTACTACAGCCCTTCTACCTTGTTCTTTTCTTTGTTTCACTCCCTCTCTACCTCCCTATTTCCTGGTCCTCGCGGTGGGTGAGTAAAGTAGTTTTATGGCTAACTTCCCATGTACCATGACACTTAATTGGCTATCCCTGAATGTGCAGGGAATGAACTCCCCCCAAAAAAGGGTTAAAACTTTTAAATATCTTAAGCAACAGAAAATTAACATAGCATGCCTACAGGAGGCCCATGGCTATCCCTGAATGTGCAGGGAATGAACTCCCCCCAAAAAAGGGTTAAAACTTTTAAATATCTTAAGCAACAGAAAATTAACATAGCATGCCTACAGGAGGCCCATTTCTCATCTTCTTCCTGTCCTAAATACTTCGATGCCCTGTACCCTCAAGTTTTTATGGCTAATGGCCCAACTAAACAGAGGGGTGTTTTGATTGCCATACACAAGTCGGTCCCCTTCAGTTGCAGAGAGATTGCTGACCCAAATGGTAAATACCTTTTACTACAAGGCACTATTCAGGACACGGAGGTCACCATCCTAACTTATTATGCTCCAAAAAATAATCCGGGACCTTTCCTCTCCCATATCTGCTCCCTGTTGCAGTCCCACCAGAGAGGCACTCTCCTCTTAGCGGGAGACTCTAATGTTTTGCTGAACCCTGCGAGTACCCCTCGGAACACAAAGCTCCATCACCCGATGCAAAAAAGTTTACGCGTTCTTTACAAAGTCATGACCTGGTAGATATCTGGAGGGAGTTGCACCCCATTGGCAGGGACTATACCCATTACTCCCATCCTCATCATTCCCATTCCAGAATTGACCATATGTTCGTTCTGAGGAAACATCTCGCCCTGGTTGTGTCTGCTTCCATTTTAGCTGCTCCTTGGACAGACCATGACCCTGTTTTGGTCATATGCCACTCACAAACCGCAATATTCCCCTTGGACTATGAATGACTCACTCTTATCTTTTAAGGAAGTCCTCACCGATATTCGTCAAGCCTCAGTGGAATATTTCAGGCTTAACGCTGGGTCGGTTTCCTCCGAGGTGACTCGGGAAGCATACAAAGCAGTACTCAAGGGGCATATAATTCAACTGGCAGCAAAACGCAAGCGAGAACGAATAGCAATGCGGCACTCTTTGGAAGCGTGCCTAGACTCCCCTATCCACAATTTCTAAACAGTCCCCTACTCCAGCTACTCGTAAACTATTAGATGGGGCTCGTATAGAACTCGACCTATGCCTCACTGAAGAGGCAGAACGTACATTACGCTGGGCCCGCCAGAAATGGTATGCCAAAGCCAACAGACCCAACTCAATGCTGGCCAATAGGCTGCGCATCTTTACCCCAAAACACAACCCTATTACTCTTCGCACTAGACATAATGTCCTCACAGGTAACCCATTGAAAGTATTTGAAGAATTTAGGCACCGCCTCACCACCCTCTACAAGGCCCCCACTCAGCCTCCTACCCAAGACCTCACATCCTTCCTGACAGGACTGACATTGCCTAAACTGTCTGATACACACACTTCATTAATGGACCGAGACCTTCAGTTAACGGAAGTATTACAAGGCATAAAAGAACTGAAAGTAGGCAAACGTCCAGGCCCAGATGGCTTCACGGCCCTTTACTATAGGAAGTTGGCAGACGTCTCAGCCCCCCATCTAATGACTATGTTTAATGCTGTAAAAGATGGACATGCACTCACCCCTAACCTCTTAACTGCCAATATTGTTATGATTCCAAAACCCGACCATGATAACTTGTCTTGGACCAATTTTAGGCACATCTCACTTATTAATGTAGACATTAAAATACTGACCAAGATCCTGGCCAATCGTTTAAACTCCTTCTTACCACGCCTGGTCAAAAAGGGCCAGGTGGGGTTCGTTCCGGGGCGACAAGCAGGAGACTATATTAGACGTATAATGCAACTTCAGCACATAGCCCATAGCCGGTCTATAGCAACTATGTTACTGTCTCTTGACATAAACAAGGCCTTTGACACTTTGTCCTGGCCTTACCTGACGACGGTACTCAGCCACTATGGCTTCGGATTGTCGTTCTTGCAATGGGTAATGGCACTATATGACCCCCCCCCCCCAGGCTAAAGTCAAATACTATGGTTTCGAATCAGTTCCCTTTTCCATCAGGAGGGGAACTCGGCAAGGCTGCCCACTCTCCCCACTTCTATTTATTTTGGCCATGGAACCGTTGGCAGAGGCGATCCGATCCCACTCGGTCATAACTGCTGTTGAGATAGCAGGCACACCCCATAAGATATCACTGTTCGCAGATGATATCCTTCTAACCCTAACAAACCCTAGAATCGCCCTACCTAACCTGTTCTCTTTACTAGACTCTCTTGCCTCCCTCTCTGGCTTGTCCGTTAACCCCACCAAATCAAAAGCCATGTCAATCAATCTTCGGCCCTCGGAATTGATAACCTTAAAAAACGTTATGTTCCAATGGCTGATCTCATTACCCTACTTGGGGATCCGGCTTACCCCTACCTATGAGGGACTCTATAAGGCAAACTTTCCCCCTATACTTGAGAAGCTGACGGACATGTTGTCCTCCTGGGCTCATCTCCCATTATCCTGGTTCGGCAGGATCGTGGCAATTCGTATGACATACCTCCCGAAATTGCTTTACTTCTTTAGAATCCTACCGGTCCAGATTCCGCCGCATGTCCTACAAATACATCAGCGTAAAATCCTGAAATTTGTGTGGGGTTCTACCCCTCCCAGGATCAATAAGCAAATACTATATGCCCACAGAATCAATGGAGGACTTTCAGTCCCTAACCTACAAACCTACTACATAGCTGCAAACATAGCCCCGTTATCCCAACTCCATGCACAACACCAAATGCCGCCATGGGCCACTATAGACCTAGTGGACTCGCACCCAACACCCATGTCCTCGTTGCCCTGGCTCCCCTCCACACATCGCCCTCTCATGATGGGGCCATGTCTGGCCCATTCCCTTCGCATATGGGACTCGGTCATGTATTCGGTTGGCCTGATTTCTCCTCATCTACCCTTACTTCAATTTCTCCAGTGCCCATTGTTCCCACCAGGCTGTGAAAATCCCCAGCAGTTCTCCTGGTGGAAGGCTAATGGTTTCACAGACATCCGCTCCTTTTTTTACCCCCACTAGGATAATATCATTTGAGGCTCTACGGTCCTCTCACGATATCCCGTTACGCGAACACTACAGCTACCTACAGATTCGCCATTTTCTCCAGGGGCTTATAAAATTTCGACTGACCCCTTATACTTTGACTCCCTTTGAGAACTTCTGCAGAGCAAGACCCCAAACCTCAGGTTTAATATCAGTGATCTATTCCTCTATTATTATCTCTAAAAAAACACTGACACGGCCCTATCACCTTCAATGGGAAAGGGAACTAGGAAAACCGCTAGACCTGGAGGACTGGCAGGTCATGACTTTAGCGATATCCAAGTGCTCAAAGGACATCATCTTTTTAGAAAATGCCTATAAGGTACTGTACAGGTGGTACTACATACCGGCTAGACTGGCCCGTTTCATTCCAGCCTACTCCCCCCCTGTGTTTCCGAGGGTACTCCCAGGAGGGCACAATGACGCACATCTGGTGGACCTGTCCGAGGGTATGCAGGTTATGGATCAGAGTTTACTCCCTCCTCCGAAACATACTCCATGCTGACCTCCAAAAAAGATCCATACGAAGCACTTTTCTGCAACCAAATACAGAACTGCTTCGCCCGGAGCGCCAACTGGCTCTGCATCTCTTTACTGCAACCAAACTAACTAACGATGGAAGACACAGGCACTAAGTTTTGAGGCTTGTTAAGAATCGCATGGAGGATATAATGGTTAATGAAAAGCTGACTGCTGTCCTTTCGGACACTCGTGATAAGTTCTTGAAGGTATGGAGACCATAGGTCGAATATACTAAACCCACCAGATTTGATACCACCCTTCTTCGGATTTAATGCACTCTTGCTCCCCACCGCGAGGACCCACCCTCCCCCCTTTTTTTTCTCTTCTCTCCTTACCCCTCCCCTTCTTAGCTAATCTCAACCCCTAGTTCTTCTTTAACCTCCCTCTCAATACTCCTACTTCTCAGTTGCACCTAAGAATCCATCTGGCCACTGGGCATAGCCTTGAATGGATGGTTACATGGATAGATACTCAGGATTATTTACAGTTAGGACCCCGTTGAGACAAACTCTTCAAGTATTTGTTCAAAATCAGACGCGGTCCTACGGCAATTCCTGAAACCTTAGTGTGTCCAACCACCTTCATGTTTCCAACGTGCAACTGTTTTCAGCCTCTGTTATATTCTTATTGTTTTGCTTTTCTTCGATTTACTAGCATACTTATTTTATTTATAAGATGCTAAATTTTATATTATGTTTATTCATGATGCACTCTCTTCATTGTTAAACTGTGAAATTGCTATGATTATCAATAAAACCTTTTGTAAAAGAATGGCCCAGTCAAAATCCAGACCTAAATCCAACTGAGAATCTGCGACTTGAAAATTGCTGTTCACAGACGCTCTCCACCCACTCTGATAGAGCTTAAGCTACTTTGCAAAGAAGAGTGGGCAAAAAATGTCACTCTCTAGATGTGTTAAGCTGGTAGAGACATACCCAAAAAGACTGTAATTGCAGCGAAAGGTGGTTCTACAAAGTATTGACTCAGGGGGGCTGAATACAAATGCTCGCCACACTTTTCAGATATTTATTTGTAAAAAATGTTGAAAACCATTCAGGGTGGATTTGATTTAAATCAAGGCGACTTAATCTCCGATTTAAATCATGATTTACCCACTTAACAACTGGCCCATAGCCGAATGACTGCTACAGGGCAGTTTCTTAACTCTGGGAGGGCGTATAGTGACGTTGTCCCAGAATTCCGCTCTTGCGTGCCCCCTAGGACACGCACCCGAGAACATCCGTATATCTATCTATCTATCTATCTATCTATCTATCTATCTATCTATCTATCTATCTATCTATCTATCTATCTATCTATCGATAGAGATATACCGTAAATATATATATAGATAGATATGTGTGTGTGTGTGTGTGTGTGTATATGTATACTGTGTATGTATGTATAATTTTGTATTCTGAATAAGACCACAGACCCTTTTGGTATTCAGTTTTATTTTTCTTGTGTCTATGGTATGTGATAAAAGGCCTCCAAGCTATTGTTTTATAACATTGGTTTTACAATTGTCAAAAAAATAGATGCAATAAACTCAAAATCAAGAACATTTTAGTAATTCAAATATCCTACTAATATAAATGTCTAAAATAACTGAATTGTAATGAATGTTTATCATGTAAATTTTTCTTGTGATATCCCATTTTAATACGGATTTTTACATTCCTATTGCAGCTCCATTTTTCCTGACTTGGAGTGTTGTGAATTCAGTTCACTGGGCCAATGGCTCAACACAAGCTCTTCCAGTAACCACAATCCTCTTGCTGCTTACTGTATGGCTCCTGGTTGGATTTCCTCTCACTGTAATTGGAGGTATCTTTGGTAAAAATAGTGCAGGAAACTTTGAGGCTCCGTGTCGAACCAAGAACATTGCTCGAGAAATCCCTCGCCAACCTTGGTATAAGTCAGCGCCAGTCCACATGGCTATTGGAGGCTTCCTACCTTTTAGGTATTTATGCTTAATTGCACCTTGCACTGCCTTATTAACTTGAGAATAATAATTGGGCTTAAAGCGGTACATCAGGGGGGAAGAAAATCGCATGCAATATCCTGGTCCCTCTGCAAGAGTTTGACAGCAGTGGAAGTCTATGGCTCCACTGCCCTCAATTTCTCCTTTTTGAAATCAGGTGTTTTTTTTTTTTTTTACCTTTTTAATGCAGAGAATGCATTAATGTTAAAAATTGGTAAGACTTTAGTCCTGTTTTAGGGTTAAATTTAGGTAGCGCTTACAAATGAATGTTGATTCGTAAACAGTTGTGTTATTCTGTATTGTTTCTTTGGCATTAATTGTGTGTTTCTTTACAGTTCAATCTCTGTGGAGCTGTATTACATCTTTGCTACTGTCTGGGGCCGAGAGCAGTACACTTTGTATGGGATTCTCTTCATCGTCTTTGCCATTCTACTGAGCGTAGGCGCCTGTATTTCTGTGGCGTTGACATACTTCCAGCTGTCAGGTGAAGATTATCGGTGGTGGTGGCGATCAATTCTAAGCACAGGATCTACTGGAGCATTTATCTTTCTGTACTCCGTCTTTTACTACTGGCGTCGGTCTAACATGTCAGGGGTGGTTCAAAGTGTAGAATTCTTTGGGTACTCTTTCCTAACCGCATATGTTTTCTTTCTCATGCTTGGAACTGTCAGCTTCACAGCATCACTTCGGTTTATCCGTTACATATATGTAAACCTTTTAAGATGGACTAAAATCATGAGCCAGGTGCATCACTTGTGGAATAATGGACCAACCACAGAGGAAGAGGCTGAAGATCCTGTACCTGCTGCTCCAAAGGCCACTCCAATACAGATTGATGCAAGTGGAGCATGGGGATATAAAATCGCAGAGATACCTACCTAAGAAGAGGAACATGCAGCAGTGAGACTGGAGATGCAAGTAAACAAAGCAATAAACTGTTACAGAAAATTCCATGAAACCTCAGTAATGGACAGCTGTCTCCCTGGTGATTGTTTAATTCCACTCATGCCCATCTCTTATACCGCTAAAACTCTTTTTGCAAAGGCTTCTTTGCTGTCTTTATTTGATCTTACATTGTTTGCTGCAAATTAAGTTCTTAGTCTGGAAATGTCATTTTCGAACATAAGGGAAAGTTTTGGTTGCCTTTTAAAAATCATTGGAAGACTCCTCACTGTGGCTTGAACACTTATTCTGGTCTGTTAGTTTTGTAAGATGGTCTTGTGTTCTTTCTCTGGCCTGTTTCTTTTCAGACAGTCTCCTGCACTCTACCGGACTTCTGTAAAAATATATATATTTATATCTTTGGTTTCCTTTTTACAAAATAAAAAAAACAAAAAAAAAATGTGTTTGAAAATAACTTTATTGATAAAAGCTTTTGCACACAGACATTAAGGTGCCTGCTAGTGACAGCTCCAGCATTATTTAGCCCAGTGGTATACTGTATATTGCAAAATATATTATGTGCGGTTATATCCATGTAGCCGCTGACACGCACGTAAATGTTAACATTATGAAAAATCCACCCATACATATGAAAACCTTAGTGGCGGTGGTTAAGTGCATATAGCCGCACACAATGTATTCTTCAATATATATCAATGGACTAAATTACAGTGGGGCTGTGGCTACCAGGCACCCCAAAACTGGTAGATTTTACTCTGTATGACCGTTTGTCCTAATATATAGCTCTGCTAAATATTATTTACATCTAGAGTAACAAAGCCTAAAGCAAATTTTGTTGCAGAAAATTACAACTTTCTCTTTTGAATAGGGTTCCCATGCATCTAACAGTCATATATATTTTAAATTGGGCAGAACTAGAATCTCAGAAAAAAAAATTAAGAATAATATAAATTTTCGGTTTTACAGACTTTAAGGCTGGTTTACTGAAGGAGCTGAAAATGTTCGCTCAATAATTATTCAGTTCAGTTATTCAATCATGTGAAAGCAAATTCCTGTTCACTCTGCATACCTCGTGATGTGCAAATGTAAAGGGTAACCTGGAGTTTGCTTTTTACATTAGTGGATAATTTAGAGTAAATATTCACACGCTTTATTGACTCTTTTGGTAGATCAGTCCATTTTTATGTCTTTTCTGCTATCAATTTTTGTGAAGTTTTACACTTGCCTGTGGTGCATGTGCAGTGCAGCATAACTCTGGTGCAAATCTGCAGGTGATGCATCATCACTGCACACAAAATGGCTGAAGAAAGAAAATTCCAGTTTTGGAAGTAATGATGGAGTGGTCAAGTTGAGTGTGGACCTCGCATTGCTGGAGGAGGTCAAGTTGGTCATAATGTGCAAGACTTTATTGGGAAAGAAAAATAGTGGCTGACAACCAAACTGAATTCTAACTTTGTTTTCAGCTCCTTCATAGATGTTGGGTTTATGTTCTCTGCAGACAGTTTTTGTGAAAACAGGGTCCCTGTTTCCCAGCCAACTGTTTGTTTTTTGCCCACTATTCTTTTGCTTGTGAATCTTGCCATGCTTTTGTTTATGCAGTTATAACTGTGAAGACTTGTACTCTTAACAATATCAGTAAAATTGTCTAAATAGGTAATAATTTGTCCTTTTTCAAAGTCTGACAAGTCACCCATTTGAACATACAAAAAAGTATTCACACCCCTTGAAATTTTCCACTTTTTGTCATTTTACAACCAAAAACGTAAATTTATTTTATTGGGATTTTGTGATAGACCAACACAAAGTGGCATATAATTGTGAAGTGGAAGGAAATTGATAAATGGTTTTACATATATGTGAAAAGTGTGGCATACATTTGTATTCAGCCCCCCTGAGTCAATACTTTGTAGAACCACCTTTCGCTGCAATTACAGCTGCAAGTCTTTTTGGGGGTGTCTCTACCAGCTTTGCACATCTAGAGAGTGACATTTTTCCCATTCTTCTTTGCTAAATAGCACAAGCTCTCTAAGATTGAATGGAGAGTTTCTTTGAGCAGCAATTTTCTAGTCTTGCCACATATTCTCAATTGGATTCAGGTCTGGACTTTGACTGGACTATTCTAACACATAAATATGCTTCCATCTAAACCAGGGGTGTCCAAACTTTTTTCAAAGAGGGCCAGATTTGATGAAGTGAACATGCGTGAGGGCCGACCATTTTGCCTGACATTCTTTGAACCATTAAAATTCGGTCTAAATGTGTTAGTCCGAGCACTAATACACTGCCCAATAAGAATTCTCTTGCCTTTGTGGTTATATATTATCTCTTTTGTGGCCCCCAAGAATCCCTGAGTGCCGCATAGGACTAAGGATGAGCTTGCGCGTTATTTGGATATACCGTATTAGCGTACAACACGCACCTTCGCTTTAAGAGGGAAGTTTCAGGGAAAAAATAAAATTTTAAATAAAGAACTGTGAAGCAAAATAAGGTTCAGTGCCCATCAATGCAGCCTAATCAGTGCCCATCTGCAGCCTCTCCATTGCCATGAATGCAGCCTCTCCATTGCCATTAAAGCAGCCTTACCTGTGACATGAATGCAGCCTCATAAGTGCCATGAATGCAGCCTTACCATTGCCATCAGTGCAGCCTGATCGATGCCCATCTTCAGCCTCAGAGGGGACAAGGAGGGGGGCAGGACGAGCGCCAACAGATTACATACAGGAGGATATCCTGTTTACTCGGCGGCCTTTTTAATAGAAAGTCCCGCCTCCTATGATAGAAAGAACAGTCCAATGGCAGCCCAGGAGACGGGACTTCCTATTACAGATGCCGCTGAGTAAACAGGAGATTCTCCTGTATGTAATCTGACAGCACTCATCCCGCCCCCTCCCTGTCCCCTCCAAGGCAGCGCCGATAAATACAGTATATATCTTTTGTGGCCCTGGGGGCCACAAAAGAGATATATATACTGTATTTATTGGCGTATAACACTCACTTTTTCACCATGAAAATCGGGTGCAAATAGCGCGTGCGTGTTATATGCCAATACTTCAATTTTAGCTGCCTCGGAGGGGACAGGGAGGGGGTGGGACGAGCGCCGCCAGGTTACATACAGTGAGAATCTTCTGTTTACTTGGCGGCCTCTGTAATAAGAAGTCCTGTCTCCTGGGCTGCCATTGGACTACTATTCTGTCTATCATAGGAGATTCTCACTGTATGTAATCTGTCGGCGCTCATCCCGCCCCCCTCCCTGTATCCTCTAGGCTGCAGATGGGCATCGATCAGTCTGCAATGATGGCATTGGCGAGACTGCTGCATTGAAGGTAATGGTGAGGCTGATGCATTGATGGCAATGGTGAGGCTGCTGCATTGATGGTAATGGTGAGGCTGCTGCATTGATGTCAATGGTGAGGCTGCTGCATTGATGGCAATGGTGAGGCTGCTACATTGATGGCAATGGTGAGGCTGCTGCATTGATGGCACTTGTGAGGCTGCAGATGGGCCTGGTCAGGCTGCACTGATGGCAATGGTGAGGCTGCAGATGGGCACTGACCCTTATTTTGCTTCAAAGTTCCTTATTTACAATTTAATTTTTTTTTCCTGAAACTTCCCTCTTAAAATGAATGTGCGTGTTGTTATACGCCTGTGCGTGTTATACGCCGATAAATACGGTGTGTGTGTATATATATATATATATATATATATATATATATATATATATACACAAATTACCAGGGGGGCCGTAATAAACTGGAACACAGGCCGGACTTTGGACATGCAACCATTCCATTGTAGCTCTGGCTGTATGTTTAGGGTCGTTGTTCTGCTGGAAGGTGAACCTCCGCCCCAGTCTCAAGTCTTTTGCAGATTCTAACAGGTTTTCTTCTAAGATTGCCCTGTATTTGGCTCCATCCATCTTCCCATCAACTCTGACTAGCTTCCCTGTCCCTGCTGAAGAAAAGCATCCCCACAACATGATGCTGCCACCCCCATGTTTCATGGTATGTTCAGAGTGATGTGCAGTGTTAAGTCCCGTACACACAGATTTTCTGCTGATTTTTTTCCTTCAGATTTACCAAAACCATATTATATGAGGTCAAACCTTAGGAGTTTCAATTTGTATGCAATTAGGCAGGCCCTTGCACTACATGGTTTTGGTAAATCTGAAGGCAAAAATCAACAGAAAATCTGATTGTGTGTATGGGGCTTTAGTTTTCCACCACACATAGCGTTTTGCTTTTAGGTCAAAAAGTTCATTTTTGGTCTCATCTGACCAGAGCACCTTCTTCCACATGTTTGCTGTGTCCTCCACATGGCTTCTTGCAAACTGCAAAGGGGACTTCTTATGGCTTTCTTTCGCTTTTTCTTGCCACTCTTTCTTGCCACTCTTTCATAAAGGCCACGTTTGTGGAGTGCACGACTAAAGGTTGACCCGTAGACAGATTCTCCCACCTGAACTGTGGATCTCTGCAGCTCCTCCAGAGTTACCATGGGCCTCTTGGCTGCTTCTCAGATTAATGCTCTCCTTGCATGGCCTGCCAGTTTAGGTGGATGGCCATGTCTTGGTAGGTTTGCAGTTATCATACTCTTTCCATTTTCGGATGATGGATTGAACAGTGCTCCGTGAGATGTTCAAAGTTCGGTATTTTTTTTTTTTTTAATAACCTACCCCTGCTTTAAACTTCTCCACAACTTTATCCCTGACCCTGTCTGGTGTGTTCCTTGGCCTTAATGATGCCGTTTGTTCACTAAGGTTCTCTAACAAACCTCTGAGGGCTTTAGCTGTATTTATACTCAGATTAAATTACACACAGGTGGACTCCATTTACTAATTAGGTGACTTCTGAAAGTGGTTCCACTAGATTTTAGTTAGGGGTATCAGAGTAAAGGGGGCTGAATACAAATGCACGCCATACTTTTTAGATATTTATTTGTAAAAAATTTGAAAACCATTTATCATTTTCCTTCCACTTCACAATTATGCGCCACTTCGTGTTGGTCTATCGCATAAAATCCCCAAAAATACATACATTTTTGGTTGTGACATGACAAAATGTGGAAAAGTTCAGGGGGTATGAATACTTTTTCAAGGCACTGTACTAACAGCTGCTAAGCACAATGTATAATAAACTGGCATACAACCTAGAGAGCATTAAAAAAAGAAAAGAAACATTTTTTTTCAGTGTAGCATACAGGAATAAAACAAATACTTGTGTTCACATTATTGTGTGCACCCTCCCTGTATTTTAATTATTCATTTTGCTGCGTGCCTAGTGTTCTGCTTTAATATACAGCCCCAATTCCAAAAAAGTTGGGATGCTGTGTAAAATGTACATAAAAACATAATGCAATGATTTGCAAATCTCAGTCATAAACCCATATTTTATTTTTAATAGAAAACATATCAAATGTTTAAAGTGAAATAATGTATAATTTAAAGGGGAAAAAATAAGGTCATTTTATGATGGAAGCAACACATCTAATTTTTCAACTAATTAATTTGCAACAGGTCAGTAACATAATTGGGTATAAAAAGGGCATCTTAGAGAGTCAGAGTGTCTCAGAAGTAAAGGTGGGCAGAGGTTCACGAATCCGTGAAAAGTTGCAGCTAAAAATTGTCGAACTAACATCACCTTACTGCAAAGTGGACAGGAATTTCTGTAAAGCATCTTCCCATTTCAGTGGGAATTTCAGATGCTTAAATATGTCAACATCCCTTTCTCTGAAGATAAAATTTGTGAATTGAACTATTTGCCCCTGTTCAACTCCATGACTCACAGATTACAGGAAAACATTCCTAGCTAGGGAGAATGGCGCTGTACAAAATGGACATCTTGCCTCGCTTTCTTTACATATATCAGACTCTTCCGATAGCCCCACCACATTCTTTTTTCGTTCCCTTCATACTGTCCTACTCTGCTACCCAAAATCTTTACATTGACTCCGCTATGATATTTTAGTGAAGTGTATTTGAATGGGCAGGCTTACCACACATGGACCTTTATCACAAGACAGCTCTATTAGCCAGAATACTGGAATGGTTCTTCCACTGATGTGTGAAACGGAAGGTCTCTCTTGAACAACATTTGACTCCTGTTCCTTTAATATTTTTGCCATCCAACCATTAAATGATTTAGTCCCCACGGACCACTCATACCCAGGCAAGGTGGCTTTATGACCTTCAGCTCAGACATTTTAATTCACACCTCTCTAAGCTGGTCACAGTGCATAGTAGCCTGACACCCTTTGAGAGTCTTTATCTTAGACAAGCTGATTGTTCTCACGCTATACTGTACCTACAGTATATTGCATACTTCTTTCTCATTGCATTTTCTGACCAACTAAACCTTACCGGGGACAGGGAGGGAGAATTGGGCCATACGCTTACTGCTGAGGACTGGAAAAGTCATTCTTACATTTAAATCAAGCCTCTCCACTCAAGCACAAGAGAGGAACTATAAAGCACTGACCTGGTGGGATAGATGTCCTGCTGGACTGCATAAGATGCTGCCAGCATATACTGAACATTGTTGGTGCTGCAGAGAGAGCATGGGCACCATGCTTCCCATATGGAGGTCCTGTCCCTGGCTTAAACTGTTCTGGAAGACCATCTTCCAACTATGCTCTCATCTCACAGGGAGAGACCTTCTGGTACTAAGAGAATTGGTCCTATTTGCCATAGCTAAAAAGGGACTGCATACCACATACTGAGAATGGAAGAGCTCACTGTGACCCTGGAGAAAAGATTTTTCAAATTTACAGCAGTGTGGCATATCTTGATTGAATTCTCGAACTCTGATGCTCTGAGGTTCTATTTGTGATTTCGGATCATTTGGTTGTCAAATATGAACGTTGGAACGTTGGGTTCTTGGCCGGATGGTGACCTCTCCCCCCAACTCCCCCTCCTTTTTTTTTAGTGTATATGGAATGGGTAGCTTGTACATCTGGAAAGACACCATCAATGCTTTTAACAACACCATCAGTGTTGTTAAAAGAAGAGGGGATGCTACACTGTGGTAAACATAGCCCTGTCCCAACATTTTTGGAATTGGGGTTGTACTTTGCCAGTTTTTTGTAGCTCTGTCTCAGCTTTTTTGAGATGTGTTGCTGCCATCCATATCAAAATGACCTTATTTTTTTCTTAAAATGGTATATTTTCTCAGTTTAACCGCTTGCCGACCAGCCTCCGTCATTATAATGCGTCAGGTCGGCACGTTCCCGCGAGCCATCGTAGCTATACCTCGGCTCCTTTAAGCGGGATAGCAGGCGCGCTCTGCACTGCGGGGGTGCCGATGCTCGTGGCCGACTGTCGCGATGACCGCCGGCCACGAGCGATCGCGGGCACAAGGGGCAGAACAGGGACGTGTGTGTGTAAACACACAAATCCCTGTTCTGTTCTGTGAGGAGAGACAGATCATGAGTTCCTAATAGCTAGGAACCATGATCTGTCATCCCCTCTAGTCAGTCCCCTCCCCCTACAGTTAGAACACACAGGCAGGGAACACAGTTAACCCCTTGATCGCCCCCTAGTGTTAACCCCTTCCCTGCCAGTGACATTTATACAGTAATCCGTGCATTTTTATAGCACTTATTGCGGTATAATTGTCAATTGCCCCAAAAATGTGTCAAAAGTGTCCGATGTGTCCGCCATAATGTCACAGTCACGATAAAAAACGCAGATCGCCGCCATTACTAGTAAAAAATGAAATAAATAATAAAAATGCCATGAATCCCCACCTAACAACTGTACATTTATCTTCTCAATCAGCACATCGCCCACAGTTATTACCTCTTGTATCTCTTGACCTTCCCTCTTAGATTGTAAGCTTTAAGAAGCAGGGCACTCTGATTCCTACTGTATTAAAGTGTATTGTATTTGTACTGTCTACCCTCAAGTTGTAAAGCGCTACGTAAACTGTTGGCGCTATATAAATCCTGTATAATAATAATAATAATAATAAATCCCCTATTTTGTAGACGCTATAACTTTTGCGCAAACCAATCAATATACACTTATTGCGATTTTTATTACCAAAAATATGTAGAAGAATACATATAAACTGAGAAAAAAAATTGCTATTTTTAAAAAAAATTGGGGATATTTGTTATGGCAAAAAGTACAAAATATCGTGTTTGTTTCAAAATTGTCGCTCTTTTTTTGTTTATAGCGCAAAAAATAAAAACCGCAGAGATGATCAAATACGACCAAAAGAAAGCTCTATTTGTGGGGAAAAAAAGGACGTCAATTTTGTTTGGGTACAGTATCGCATGACCGCGCAGTTGTCAGTTAAAGCGATGCAGTGCCGTATTGCAAAAAATGGCCTGGTCATTGAGCAGCCAAATCGTCCAGGGCTGAAGTTGTTAAAGCATTGATACATTATTTTTTCTGTGTTTGCAAATCATTGCATTCTGTTTTTATGTAGGTTTTACACAGAGCCCCAACTTTTTTTGTAATCATGGATCTAAACCCAGTCGCCTAGGGATCATTCACACATAATGTGGTGACTGGTGTTTTTCTGCACTGAATGAACACTAGTCACTGCTATAGACATAGACAACCGCTGCACACAGGTAGGCACCACATCACTGCACAGCAGCGCAATGAACTATGCTGCTGTGCAGAGACATGAAGGGGTTTATTTACTAAAGCTGGAGAGTGCAAAATCAGGCTCACTTCTGCATAGAAACCAATCAGCTTCTAACCTCAGCAAAACACATTTTATTAAAGAAAAAACAAAAAGTTGACCAATTATTTACTGTATAAAGCAATGTGTTTTAGCTAAATGTCATCCATTTAGTGCTGAGATCAACTATGAACTCATTTCCTTTTCGTTTTTTTGAGGGGCACAGGAAGTCTTAGGCAAGCAAGGAAACTGTAGTCCAAGCTATAACCCCTCCTACTACCAGTATGACTCCATTTTTGGAGGATGGTGCTTTTTTTTTTTTTCATAAGATCTGTTGTGGTAAATACTAACCTTTAATTTTTTTTCTAGCTAATTTCTCTTTTATAATCCGGATTCATCTGCATCAACATTGCTGCTGGTGATTTTACCCACCGACTCATAGCTATCCAGCATGGTCCTCCTCAGACTGACTTTTGACTATATCGCAACTGGACTAGATACGGCAACTGTAGGGTTAGCCTGGAAGTGATCTTTGGGCACATGGCTCTGTGTGGGTACTTTCCAGACTCGTCCTTGATAATTTCATTAACGGAGCGCTCTCCAGGACCATTACCTTTGTCCTTGGCTTGTCTTCCAAACAAAAAATGTATGTACACCCAAATGGCTACCTCCTCAAATTTATTTAGATATCAAAAGAATATATAAAAACAACATACCAGTCCCAGCTAATCCCACATCCCCCTCTACCACACTGTGATCCCCCACCCACCAATTCCCCTACCCCGTAAAAGACTAATGGATAAGATCGCCGGGACCTCCTTGAGGAGCTGACACTGTGCGGCTGTACCGCTGACCCCTCACAAAAGATGGAAATCCCCTCCTGACTACACCTGCAAAAAAATGAGTGTGTTGAGCGGTGGTGACTCCAGCATCCGCACAGGAGCCTGAATGGAGAACACTACACCTAACTGCTATAGGTTAATGCACTCCATGCTGGAGTTGGATACTGTCCCTTTATTCCAACACCACAGCCGCTGTCAAGGTCAATGAGATGAGATCCACCTTTTTCCACAATCACAATGGCATGCGGCAGGGGTGCCCCCTGTCCCCCTTAATATTTATACTCACCCTAGAGCCCTCTATATGCACAGAAAGGGCGGACTAAGCCATTGCTGGTTATCAAAAGGCTTCTGGGATGCACAAAGTGGCCGCATTTGTGGATGACCTGATCTTTTTTCCTCACTGAACCGCATACCTCCCTCCTGAAACTATTCCAGTCCTTGCAGGACTATGGGGCTCTCACTTTCTTCCAAATTAACTTATCCAAATCTTTTGTCCTTAACATCACTGTAAGAATCCACGGCTTACTACGCATGCACCAATGGCGCGTTGCCGCAAGAGCAAATCTGTGCAAACTGAGCATGCGCCAAAGACGCCTCAGGGCGCCAACCCACACCTGTACAGGAGACTAGATGGAAGAGGGCAGGAAAATGCCCAGGACGCACACAGGAAGTGACCTCAACCTGATGGAAAAAGGCGGGAAAATGCGCAGGAGGCGCACAGGAAGTGGCCTCAAACTTCCCTATATAAGCCCAGCCCAGACACTGACAAATGGGTGGATTATCTCAAATCCCTCCCTGTTCCTGTGCTAGTGTGTGATCTGTCTGAACCTGTTGTGACCTGGAAACCTGTTTGACTACTCTTGATTGCTGCTTGCCTTTGACCTCGGATTTGTACCTTAACCATTCTACTTCTTTGCCCCTTTTGTACTCAGCTGCCAGATTGGAACCGACCCCGGCTTGGATCTCGACCATTCTTCTTCTGATTAACCCTTTTATGCTTCGTTGCCCAACTGGACTTGACCTCAGCTCTGATCCCGGACTAAGGCTTGCACGGTGCCCCGCACCCTTGGCACCCCTGCCACTCGGTGTCCCCACCAAGTCTCTGTCTCCATCTCCAGAGGCTTTAAGGACCTGAGGTGCAAGGGAGGCCTCCCCACTACTTCGGTCTCACATCAGGTACATGGCCCTCGTGACAGAATAATCCAGCCATGTCTGAGACTGAGGGGAGTGCTTCCGTCTTTGAGCCCCTGTGCCAACAAGTGACTTCTGTGTCTCAGGCCCTGACGTTCATACTAGAGGGGTACTTTCAACTTGAAGGTCGGTTGACTGCAATGGCCAATCCCTCAGTTCTGAGCCCTGCGGAACCACCTGTTATGGCTATGGACCAGCTCATCTCTAATCCAGCTCCTGAACCACGGGTTCCTATGCCGGAATTCTTTTCAGGGGTTCGCCACAAGTTCCGGGCTTTCAGGAATGCCTGAAGGCTATACTTTACCTTACAGCCTAGGACCTTCTCTTCAGAGGATACACAGGTCAGGTTCATAGTAGCCTTACTTACAGAAGAACCTCAAGCATGGGCTCATCAGTTATTGGAAAGGGAGAGTCCTATACTGCACTCACTGTCTTCTTTCTTCGATGCCATGGCAACCCTATATGATGACCCACAACGAACCACCATGGCTGAAACAGTGTTGACCCCATTTTTATTATTATTATTTTGGGGTTACCATGGCTTTGACAGCACCAGCCACAGATTCATTGGTCCACTGAAGTTGTGTCTTTTGGCTCACCCTATTGTTTACACCACTGTTTACCACAACAAGCCTGTTTGATGGTTCAACCCCTTTCCATAGATGACAACACTCTTCTCCCCCACGTTTACAGAGACTTCCTGGACATCTTCGACAAGAAGGGGGCTGCATTCCTGCCGCCTCACCGGCCTATGATTGCCCCATTGAGCTTCTTCCTGGTTCTGCAATATAATTTGGGAGAATCTTCCCAATCTCTGAGCCTGAATTAGAAGTCCTCCGAAAATACATTGATGACAATCTTAGTAATGGGTTAATCGGGCCCTCTACCTCTCCTGCTGGCGTTGGACTCTTCTTTGTGGAAAGCAAGGACCATTCTTTAAGACCGTGTATCGACTACAGAGAATTAAACAGTATCACAATCAAAAATCGATACCCGTTGCCTCTAGACCCTGAGCTCAAGCAGAGGTTCCGCACCGCTATTGGACCTACGGGGTGCCTACAATTTAATACGGATAAGAGAGGGAGATGAATGGAAAATGGCCTTTCGTACTAGGTTTGGTCATTTTGAGTATTTGGTCATGCCATTTGGGCCGTGTAACTTTCCAACACTTGATGAAAGACATCTTTTGGGATTTTCTTGACCTCTTTATGATAGTGTACTTAGATGACACCCTTGTTTTTTTACCTTCCCTTGAGGCACATCACAACCACATGCAAAAAGTCCTTTTTCGCCTCCGAGCCCATAAACTCAACACCAAGCTTGAAAAATGTGAGTTTAAGAAAGATAACATTCAATTCCTTGGCCTCATTATTTCGACTTCTAGCATCTTCATGGACCCCCAGAAGGTAACTGCAGTTCTTGAATGGCCAGTCCCTCGGACTGTAATAGCGTCCAAAGGTTCGTGGGATTCGCCAATTTTTATAGAAGACTCATCAAAGGCTTCTCGTCAATAATTTCACCTATCACACAACTCACCAAGGAAAACAGCAGTTTTCTGTGGTCCCCCTCAGCACAAATGGCTTTCGACAAATTCAAGAAGCAATTAACCTCTGCCCCGGTCCTTCGTCATCACGACCCAGCCCAGCCCTGGAGGTCCATGCTTCAGAGATTTGGGTTGGGGCAGTCCTTTCTTAGCGCCATGAAACCACAGCCATCTTGCATCCTGTTACCTTCTTTTCCAGGAAGTTGTCCCCAGCCGAAAGGAACTATGATGTAGGGGACCGGGAACTCCTTGCTATTAAACTGGCCCTGGAAGAATGGCGATATCTATTGGAAGGAGCCTCACACCCTATACTTGTCTACACTGATCTTAGGAACTTGGAATACCTCCATACAGCTAAACGTCTCAGACCTAGACAAGCCAGATGGGCTCTCTTCTTCACCCGATTTCAAATGCATATCACATACCATCCGGGAACCAAGAATTGTAAACCCGATGCTCTATCCCGCATGTATCCCACATCAGATAACTCACCAACAACGGATGTGATACTCCCTGCCTATAATTTCTTCCTACTTACGGATGACCTCTTGTCTGGGTTAAACTGACCTCCTCTCTAGACCAATTGCCCTCAGGAGAACATCTGCAAGAAAAGGACGGACTTTTCTTCCGGGTGTTCTTTAAGCGTGTCAATGCTATGTTTCGAGACTTTGGTCTCATCGTAAGCCTTGCATCAGGATACAACTTCTCCATCTTGCGAAACACAGGGAAGGGGTGGGCCTTCCAGATGTAAAAGCCTACTACAGAGCTGCGCATCTCACTAGGCTGGTAGATTGGCACTGTCATGCAGAGATGAAACATTGGGTGACCATGGAAGTAGAAGACTCCAATGACATGACCAAGAGCTGACCGTGGATTACTTCACCTTTACTGAAGGCCCTCATTGACCATTCTACCCTGCGCAGCACACTATCAGTAGCCAGAGACACCTTCCGACACTCCTCAGTGGCACCACCACCCATGGTGCCGATACTGGGCAACCCAGAATTTCCGCCTGGCCTCCAAAACCCCCAGTTCCAGAGGTTGGTTACGAGCGCCTGCTTAATCTCTGTGACTTTGTGGGTCCCAACGGCCGACTTTCCCCCTCTTCTGGGGTGTCTGATGCGGACCCTCCGTTGGACTTCTGGAGTGGTCACCAGCTTCGTAATTTTCTTTGTGGGTGTCTGCAGACTCTGGGCATATCTCGACAGCTCACGGAACTGGAGCACATCTGTCGCCGGGGGGAGTTGATCTGCCACAGTCTTTTGATTAACTATGCTTCTTTGACTTGCCTGATGGAAGGGTTTGTTCCACCCTTCCTTTCCAAATGGGAGGCACACTTACGCATCCAGTTCAATGACTCTCAGAAGGAGAAGATCCTTAATTTTGCCCAAAAGTCCTCCATACCCACTGGAGTTCAAGAGACCTGTTACAAAAAGAAGTGCCCAACACTTTTCACCGATTTTTCCCTCAGGTCCCCAGCTTACATTGGTGATGTGGCAATGCTGAGGGAACGATGCTGCACATCTTCTGGGATTGTCCAAAGCTTGAGCCCTTTTGGTGCGAGGTGGCCTTCACAATCAAACACCTGACAAATGTTGATCTAGAAGGGAACCCTGTGGCTTGCCTGCTTCATCTCTAAAGGAGACCGATTAAAAATATAAGCCCTCTCTTACAATCCAGTTGCTTAATGTGGTCAAGGCATGCATCCGCCTTTGTTGGAGATCAGAGAACCCCCCCATCCATATCCCTGTGGTTTGCTAAAGTAAACGAACTGAGAGATATGGAGAACCTCACCGCTATCTTTCACAACCGGGAGGAGACCTTCCGTGAAACCTGGAGACCTTGGAACCATTTTGTGTACACAGATGCCTATCTTCAGGAGATGGCGCAATCAGGCTGACCTTCTGGATTTAGTCCTATTCCCTGGGCTAAAGGCCCAAACTGTAGACTCTCTTTCTCTTGCTCCCTCTTCTTACGCACTCTGGGGTTGCCTGAACCCTGAACCCTCTTTCTCTCTGGTAACCCCCTCTCCACGTATCCTTGGCTCGGTAATGGGCTATATTATCCGGACATTGTGCGTATCCATATTTTAGTATACTGTTTTGTTGTCTATGACTCTATGTCTTGGGTCTTCCCTGTAGTTGCCTGTCTGTCTCCCCAGCTCTGCACATTGATAATCATCTCCAAAACCATAATGTTTTTTCATGATCACTCGTAATGTGCAGAGCTGGGCTTGTTGTTATATAACTTGGACTGTGTGACCCTTTCTTGCTACTTGATTCTGTTATCTGTCACTAGTGCATACCTTGACTGTTAAACGGAGATTTCTTTGGAAAATAAAGTAATTACAAAAAAGATATGATGCAATATTATTTTAAATAGTTTAATAGTAAAATAGTAAAAAAATTTTGTAGCACTGTCCCCGTAAGGCTTGCTGAGTGTTGACTTCTTAGGCCTCTCTCTGATTACTTGCAGTCAGTTGCTAAGGGTTTTTACTTATCCCCCCTTACTCCCGCTTGCTCGTTACGCAATGACCAGTCCAAGGTATTTGTTTTTGATAATTATTTGGAACTTGGATGGGAAAAGGGATTAGTGGGATACTCCTACTGGAACTATTCACAATGGATAAGGACACTCTCAACTGGCCTTACCAGAAGATTTGTGGAAGCAGACAGACAGACAAGCTCTTCTTCTGTATAATTATTGATTGTAAGACACCACTTTGCAACAGGGCTCCTCGCGGTCTCGCTTCGCTCGCCACGATTCGGGCACATAGGTATAGGTAGTTTATACTAAACCAAGCCAGCGTGTCACTATAAAAAAATCTTTTTTCTGCATAACATAACATCAAAGGAGAGATAATGTACTGTGTCACAAAGTCCACTGTATAACACATGCTTTGAGCATGAAAGCCTAGTGACAGCTGTTTTACTGCTTGTGTCATCCAGTAAAAATTATAATGTGGCCTTAAGTTTATTCTGTCCCATGTGACACTAGACACAAGGTGTTGCAGAATTTTATAAACCAATAAAGTAATTCTTTTTTCATTTTATATTTAGGCTACTATGACAGATTGGTATTACACTGTGCAATGACTGGTCGCTGGAGATAATTATTTAAAATAGTGGAGCACACTGAATGTAGTATTACATTGTAAACAAGAGAAAGATCCTTGGTGTAATTGGCATGTAGCAGATGTCAGCCCCTTACACTGTGCGCTATTCAAAGGTGCTACATGCATTTTTATCTTGTGTTTGCAGGTTTTATCTTTTTTTTTATTTTTTTTTAATAATAAATGGAATTACAATAATTTAGTCTGTGTTGTATTGTCTCCCTTCCTGCCAAGATCTGAATTGATTTTAAAAAAATGATATTTTAAATGTGAAGGTTCATCTCTCAGATATATGCATTTTGCTTGCAATGGAGGTATAGAAATACTACTTTTTTGCAACCAAAACCTTTAATGCAAAAGCTCTTGTTTCTAGGTAGTTATAAAGACACTCTGAAATTGAAATCATTTTTATAAAACCTTTATACACTCTTTAGACCTTGCTTAAAGCCACCCTTGTCTAAAAATACAATGAATGTTTATTACTGAGACAAATAGAAAACAGTAACAAAAGGCTACAAACACCCAAAGCTGGCTGCTTCCTGTATGTGTTGGTGATGTCACTTGGCACTGCCTCCTGGGAAAGCTAAGTACTCTGAACCCTGTTTTGTCACATATGGTGACCCATCACATTTGGCTACGGCAGTGACGACCCGCTAAGAAATTTTCGCACTGCACATGCGTAACTTGCCGATAAGTTTTTACAACAATATGAAGCAGTGGAACTGTCAGATAATATCACGGAAGTGACGTTACAGACAAGCTCTTCTTCTGTATAATTATTGATTGTAAGACACCACTTTGCAACAGGGCCCTTCGCGGTCTCGCTTCGCTCGCCACGCTTTGGGCACGGCCTCACTTCGCTCAGCATAATTATAATCTAACTCTATGTCCACTTGGATGGTGGGGCTTGAACCTGGACTTAGCCACATAATAACTGTGCAAGCGCGGGTCAACGTCTATCTGACTGTTTTAGTGTGCTGTTTTGTCGTAAAAGTGTTGGAACACATATGGCAGCGTCGCGCATGCGCACACCAGCGTGTAGCCAAATGTGATGGGTTGCCATATGTGATGATACACCTGCAATACTGTGCTCCTGATCTCATGCCACATAGTGCTGAATAGAGGGACCCTTGTCTGTTAGTGTCTACAAACTAACAGGAGGGATTCCCCTGTCAACCCTGTCTGTGTTGATGGGGTAATCACCAACACTTTTGCAGCCATTGTGCTATTGCTGGGTGTTTGGTGTGCTCTTGTACATTTTAAGGAGGGGTGGGCTCCCCTCCAGTCCACCTGCTCTCATTTATCCATTAAAATACATGTGCCTCCACTGTGGGGACACTCATAGTTTAGTGTTAGGACCACAGATACAAGGGTGCCGTGACGTGGCTCTGTGGCTCACGCATGCGTTTGCAAATGCGTGCGGACTAAACCCCCTTTTTAAAGCTTACTGTTAGATAGGTCAATTTGGTTGTCTGCAAGCTGGTGGCAAGTAGACTTTGGCTTTTTCCTGGGCATTCCCCAGACTTTGTTGGTACCTGTTTTAGCCTCCCAATGCTGCTTACTGCGATAGCCAGCTATAAATGAGAGTGGTGGCAAGCTTTTGTTATCACATTAGTGTCTACAAAGGCCTGAACTGAGGATTTCCAGTCTTCCTATTGGCAAAAATAAGGAAATATTTGGTGGTGCACACGCTTTGATTTTATTACCTTATCGGTGTGTGATTTGGATTCAATCAAACTAAGTCTAGTGGCCAAGGTGGAAAATGATCAATCATTTCGCATCAACCGGCAGCACTAACATGGTTTATTTATGAATGCGATTGTATTTTGATCAGTCAGATTACGAGATTACATAGTAAAAACAGAAATGTGACCGATAATTAACAACAATATCTTAACTATTGATCGAAAATCCTCTTTACTGTGTGTGGCATATTGATCAAAACTATTGTTGACTGTATTGATTATTCCCAGCAGAATAAATTGATCTGAACAGAAATGATTCATTTATCGAAGTGTGTATAGACACTGTAAGAGATTTGCTGAGGGTCAACATTTTTGGAAGAGACTATGGGGTTCCTTTACTATAGGCAAATAGACTGTGCATTTCGGAAGTGCAGTTGCACTTATTTTCTGCTGATTTCCATCATTCAACCATGTGCAAGCAAAAATGCTCCTTTTTTTTAATATTCTTTGCAGCTGATTGGGTATTTTTTTTAAAGTAAAGCTTCACCACACTCACTAAGGCCGGCCATATACGGTTCGAGTCTTGGCCGATTCAGCAGGAACCAGCCGAGATTCGAACAATTAATGGGCAGGCTAAATGTGCCAAGTTGATCTATCGATCAACTGAATGTGCCAAGTTGATCTGTCGATCAACTTGGGTACAACCAGCCTGCCGTATTTTCTTGCGATTATTGCAATAGTGATAATCACTGTCTTCTCCAGGAGGGGATCCCCCCCCCAAATCGCTGGGAGAAGACAATTGCTCGGCAGGAGGGATTCCCCTGTCAATCCTGTCTGTGTTAATGGGGTAATCATGCATCTTTCTTTCCTGTGACCCGTGGTTGCAGGAAAGAAATTTGCACTGTCTATGGCCTGCCTAATATGTGCAAAGTGCACAGTCTATTGTCCTTTAGTAAATCAACCCCTGTGTTTGAATGATGAGGGCTGATTTTCCATTATTCTGTTGTACAGAAGTCAGTCTACTGAACGCTGTCTGTACAATCACACTGTCGGACAAATGCCGCTCAATCAACATCGCAGGCTATACCCAGCAGCACTGATCAATGTGTTCTGACACTGGGGAAGTCTCCCCGACGTCAGAACACAATAGCTCAGTGGGAGTGATTCCCCTATGCACCTTGAATGCGAGGATGGGGCAATCTGGTCCATTTTTTTTTTCATTTAACCCACTGATTGAACGAAAAAAAACTTTAGACAGCTCTCCACGTCTGTCAGTCATTGGATTAACATCCTGTTGTCCTTCCTTATAAACAAAATCTTACAATTGTTGCCTAAGCAATTTCTTATTTTTCCGTTTCCGTTTGCTTTCAGTGATTCATACAAACACAAATTCTTACCATTTCTCCATCCTCAATTAAAATCTTGAGTAATACAGTATCTATGTTATGAAGCCAAAATATAGCTCTCAACCCTCATCATATATTATTAAACTTCTGTGGATCATTCATTCAATTGTTAACAACTGATTTTTTGCAGTTATCAAACAGTTATAGCAAAGCACATTCCAGGTATGTTTAACAGACCAAAAGGGACAAAATAAAAGAGATGTTGGGGACTACATAACATTTTAAAACTGAATTCCTGGTATGGATTTTATTGCATAGTTTGGACCAATGTAAGTATACACATTCCATACCTGTGGGATCCCTGGGGAAACACAGAAACACTGATTGCCACTGTCTTCCAGATCCCATGCCAAGCGTCTGTTGCAGGGTCACCTTTTGGCATCATTTGGCGACATTCTAATGCCCTGTACACACGGTCGGATTTTCTGACGGAAAATGTGCGATCGGAGCTTGTTGTTGGAAATTCCGACCGTGTGTGGGCTCCATCGGACATTTTCCATCGGAATTTCCGACACACAAAGTTTGAGAGCAGGCTATAAAATTTTCCGACAACAAAATCCGATCGCGTCAATTCTGACCGTGTGTGGCCAATTCCGACGCGCAAAGTGCCACGCATGCTCAGAATAAATTCCGAGGCGGAACAGCTCGGTCTGATAAAATTAGCGTTCGGAATGGATATAGCACTTTCGTCAGGCTGCAATGTTGTAAATAGTTTAATTCAGCGCACTCTCTTCTTCTTTATAATGCTAGAAGAATGAACTTGTTTTGCTGCTCATATTCACACAGACTTCTCACAAACTTCTTTCTTTATTATTTATCGTGATTTCATCAATATAATATTTGTCACATCTGATTAAAACATTTTTTTTTCTTTTTTTGGTTAGTATTTGTTTCAAGCCTGATCTTTTTTTTCTTTTTTTTAAACTCCAGAATATTTTTGTGTGTGTTTTGTGTGTCAAGTTACCACAACACCATTATTATCTTGTATTATTTAATCTCAAGGAGGTTGCTTGGTGTTGGTGTCTCTTGTTAATTTCACATTGTATTTTTGAAATGAACCTGAATCCTCACAAACAAACTGTCCTTTTATAAGAAAAACACACATAGGCAAGTATAATTGAAACAAAAATTTCTTAAGGGCTCATAACCAAACAAAGAGGGAGGCAACGCTGGAGAAACAGCAGAAATTGGCGAAGCCTTTGGCTCCCAGGGCAGACATCGATTATTTCAAGGCAAAATTGGTGGCCTGAGGAGTCCATATATAAGGGAGTGCAGTCTGGTCCAGAATTCCAAGAGATCCTGAACAGCTGCAGATGACATTTATGTCCCCAGGCTGTTGTCATACAAGAGCCTGCATCTTTTGTCAGACCAGACTGAACCCAGGTCATCACTCTCTGGTCTTCCTTCCACGCTTCCTTCCACGCTGTGTCTGTGGTGGTGGAGTTGTGGCAGGAGGAGGAGGATGGTCCAACTCACACAGGTGGGTTTTGTGTGTGATTTCACCCCTCACTACCTTAGTTAGTGTTTTGTAAAGAAGGTCTTCACACATGAAGCGTTGACCCTCCTGCATGCCCTGCAGTTTTGTGACAGCCATGCAGGCAAAGGCCTCTTCAGGAGTGGGAGTGGCTCTGAGGGACGCAGAAGCCTCCTGAATCAGCCTGAGTGCTGAATCCTGCACGTTACTCCCCTTCCTGAGTCTTTTGGTTGGAAGGCGGAGGGGAGGAACCTGCGATTCTGTCAGGCTCCTACTGGGCCTGGCCTTCTCCTGGCTACCACTTACCCCCGCCTCCTCCTGGCTGCCACATTCCACAGACTCCTCCTGTGTGCCACATTCCACAGCCTCCTCCTGGCTGAGGTCTTCCTGTGTATGAAAAAGGGACATCGTTTTAGTTTTTTATTCATCAATCACACACAATTTTCATCTCACGACTGTTGCAAATTGAATGTTAACAAATATAACAGACTAGAATTCTGAGCCTAGCATTTTTCATTCTTGTCCCAATTTTTGGTGCCCACTACTGTCTATTGATATGTAAAACACTTTATGAAATCAGCAATTAGTGATCAATAATAACATCTACTAAACATCATTTATTTATTGACCAGAAATCTGTAGAAGAATGCTATACCTGGCTCCAGCTGGGCTCCTCCACTTCTTCCTGGCTGGAAGTCCCAGGTTGGACATCGGAAGCCTCAGCTGTGGTGGAAGATAGGGTGGAAGGAAGAGTGGAAGGAAGGGTTGAGAGGGATTCTCTGACATCAGTCTGGTCTGACAGAAATCGCAGTCTCTCATAGTACCACAGCCTGGGGACATAAACGTCATCTGCTGCAGCTCCTGATCTCTGGGAATCCTGGACCTTCTTGTGCTCCCTAAGATAAGTGCTCCTCAGGCCATCAATTTTGGCTTTAAAATAGGGGATGGTTGCAGTGGGGACCACCGGCTTCACCAACTCCAGCAGTTTCACCACCGCTGCCTGCCTCTTTTGTTTATTATTGTATTGGGGGTGTTTCACCTGCCACAGACAGGGCAGCTCTCTGTATTTGTCTATGAACAGGGGGAGAAAATTGTGGTCACTGAAGCTATCCATTTTATCTGCAAGACATAAGACAAACCCTAATGTCAGGCGAAACTCTCCTAATCTTGTCCCAATATAGGCCTCAATCTAGAAACAGTATAGGTCCAAGTTTAAATCTTACCTTCGTTATCATGATCGGCGCCTCCAATACTCCTTCCTCTGCTCACAGATCGTACGTACTACGCACGCGTGTTACGCTTTATATACACTGCACATGCGTGAATCTCCACCCGCCCCTGACGTTCTTTCTAGTCTATTCCCCACCCCTTCTCGTTCGGCGCAGTGGGGGAAGAGCACATGGCGGAGACACAGCAGGTACGTGCTAATTACACCAACGAGGAGGAGCCAGAAAGGTCCTGATCCCAGAAGAGACGATTTAAGGTCTCAATTATGTCCTTTGGGGAGATGTTGGAGATGGTGGACATCCTAAAGAGGACCGACTATGACGGGAAATATGGACCTTACCCCAACCCCAATGTCAGAAAGGCCAAGATAATGGCAAAAGTGGTCAAAAGTCTGCAACGGAATTTTGGGGTATGACGATCCAAGGATCAGCTCAGGAAGCGGTGGACCTCAAATTAAGGGAGCATGAGCAGTACAGAAGGATCAGGAGAGTGCTGCAAAAAAATAAGTAGTTGTGCTGTGTTCTTATTCTTTATTTTTATTACGTTCCTGCTGCTCCATGTGCTTTTCTCAACTGTTGTACGGTTTAAAATGGCAACTTTCATGTTCATGGGCACATTATTCGTTCGTATGAAACATTGTTCGTTCGGCCTAGAAAACACCATTGTTTTGGGCATATGCATTTGAATACATTTTTGCTAGCCTACTTCTCTTAAAATAATTTTGTTGTGTAGATGGGTTTGTAACTAGAATGAAATGCAAACTAGATTCTATGTAAGGAGAGGACACTCAGCAGCTGTTTACACATCTGGACGCTGGAGCACTAGTGTGGGACACCAGAACACCCTTTTTATTAGGGGGCCCACACAGGTGCTCCAGTGTATACTATAGGGGTGACTCCATCTGTGATACTTGTACAAAACAGGTAAGTATTCAAGCTGGACAAAGGACAAAAATATTTCTTCATCTTGGAACTCTGCCAAAATAGACAATTGTACCCCACTTCCAAGCAATGTTTCATATTCCTATTTCTGCCATTAAATATCTGTGTGCTAAGTATACCAATTTTTTATTTACATAGGGGAGAAAAGACTCGGAGGAGAAAGAAGGTGAAATCCCCCAAAGCCAACAGGAGGAGGAAGGAGACATAATCGAAATAGTCACCACAACAGGTGAGTGTCTGCGACCACAGGCTCAGGTAAGAGATGGATGCTGGCATATTTCTAATTCATGGTGTGTTTTTGTTTTCACCAGTGAAAGTGCACAGATCCAGATCGGGGAGATCATGGGGTGTAATAGCGACTTGAAAAACATCAATGATGTTCAAAACAAAATGAAGAACATCATTGATGTTTTAGGGGGAGTTTAAAACAACTCCAAATCCCTTACTTTTTTTGGGGGTTTTGGAATCTAAAAATTTCTCACATTTTTTTACATATTCTCGAAAAGCCAAATTTTGAAGATGCACACAGTGTGTCAACATGTGCTATCTGCCATCACGAGAGATCAATGGACGCGTTTTGTGGGTGCAATCACTTCTTCAATAATAAAGTAGCTGAGAGGAAGGGGTTGCACCCACAAAACACGTCCCTTGATCCCCCGTGATAGCAGCTAGCACATGTTGACATTCGGCAATTTGTGTGCATCTTCAAAATTTGGCTTTTCCAGGGGTGACTTCACCCCATCTGAACGCAATATCAAACACAGTTTATAAATACTCATGTCTGATATTGCCTTCAATTTATAACAAAGTTGAACTTTGTAAGTTCCAGATTTGTGTATTTCTTGTTGGTTTTAAACATGCCTGTTTTACCTTAAATGGACATTTGTGCTTTTATTAATGTGACCAAAAAATTGTTATACAACAAACATGTTGGTTTGTTTTAAAAACCTTTTATAAATGCACATGTGATTGTGCTGGTATTAAAAAGATTGATAATCAAGAATGTGTGGATTATTGTTTCAATGCTCGAAAACTTTTTTTGTGGTTCAATTGTGGTTTTCTGTGACAATGGGGGTTATTTCCTAAGGGCAAATCCACTTTGCACTACAAGTGCAGTTTCAGTGCAGTCTCAAGTGCACTTGTAGTGCAAAGTGTCTTTGCCTTTAGTAAATAACACCCAACAATTCTTTCTAATGTTACCCAAACACGCCATTTTCAGGACTACCCACATTTCAGTCAGGGTCAGCTGAAAGAAACACAAGCAGTAATAAATGTCAGTAAATATTTTAGTAGGTAACTAATTTTTTTATTTAAATAAAGGCTCAGACATTGTCTGGCATATTGATGGCCCCCTACCTGCAAAGTATTCAAGCTATCTTAGACGGACCTCGCGGGCACTCAGGGGGGGCAAGGCAGGACGGCCAGCCTCAAGCACCGTCAGGTTTCCTTCATTTCCATTAATTCCAGCCTCAGGCCCCACTGAGGCAGCATAGTTGGCAAAATTTCGCCTTAAAAAGTTGTGGAGAACACAGCACGCCAGGATGATATGATTACGTTTATACTCCACCATGTGTATGGGTGTAAGAAATAGGCGGAACCGGCTGGCCATGATTCCAAACGTGTTCTCCACCACTCTTCTGGCTCTGGCCAGCCAATAATTAAAAACCCTCTGGTCCGGGGTGAGGGTCCTCATCGGCAATGGCCGCATAAGATGGTCCCCCAGCGCCAATGCTTCATCCGCAACGAAGACTAATGGGAGTCCTTCCACATTGTCTTCTGGAGGTGGCAAGCCAAGCTGCCATTCTGGAGACGCCTGTAGAACTTCGTCTGGGCAATGACCACCATCTGACATCTGGCCATTCTTCCCCACGTCCACATACAGGAACTCATAATTAGCCGACACCACCGCCAACATCACAATACTATTGAACCCCTTATAGTTGTAATAGTATGACCCCGAGTTGGGTGGTGGGATGATGTGGACATGTTTCCCATCAATTGCCCCTCCGCAGTTAGGAAAGTCCCACCGCTGGGCAAAATGGGAGGCCATAGTCTGCCATTCCTGTGGGTTGGAAAGAAACTGTGGAGTCAAACAAGAAAAATAAAATTAATCATTTTGCACATAAACATGGAAAGCAGAATAGACACAAACATTCTTGGCCAACATCAGTATAACATTTAGTTTAGGAAGTATTTAAAGACAAAAGATATAAGGTCTACCTATCAGATTCCTCCAACCCCCCTCTCATGGGCCATTTCTAAAATTTTATGGGGGGGGATATGTTTTGGTAACCCTCTCCACTTCATTGAGAGATGAATGCCTAAATAATGTGTATTACTTTGGCCAGCCCCTCCTTACTTACACTATTGGCAGCCCACTGGACAGGTAAGAAGTGTCATATTAAAAAGATATAAATACACACTGTACACATTTAAGCACATTTTGACATTCTGCTATTACCTATCAAGATAATAATAGGATACAAAAACTTTAAACAGTACCATTTGAAAGTATTCAGGCAGGCCCTTGCACTACATGCTTTGGGGAATTCATCCATAAATCTGACCACAAATGAGGTGGGTATAGTGTGTATGGGTTTGGCAAAGTCAGCAGATAGAGGATTGGTATCAGCTGAGTTAGCAGTTGGGGGGAGGGAGGGTTCCAAATGATTTTGGGACACAAAAAAAAAAGCCTCTGGCACTCTGCCTGAATTTAAAGCACAAATCCCAATTTACCAAATTTTAGGGGGTATTTAGGGTAAAAGCACTACTATGGAACTGACAAAATACATTGTTAAGTGACTACACAAGGTGAATATAGGCCCAGGAGAGCATGCTGGGAAGGTAAGTGAAAGCAAATATGTATGAAGGGCAAAGAAAAATTACCTAAAAAACCAGCATGCATGAGGACAAAGGGGACATTCACAGCATATTACAATCATGATAATTAGGGAATGAGGAAAGAAATACAATATATTATCAAACATTAAATACAATAAACTTTGATATTAAAGGATAAAAATCTTACCTTAATATACTCCTTCTGCAGGACCTGGATGATGGCAGAACAGGTCTCTGGGATAATGATCCTCAGAGCCTGGGGAGAGATGCCTGTCGAGAACTTGAGGTCCTGCAGGCTTCTCCCCGTCGCCAAGTACCGCAGGGTGGCGACTAGCCTCTGCTCGGAGTGATGGCTTGCCTCATGCAGGTATCCTGCCTGCTGATATAAGGGGTCAGCAAAGCCAACAAACGGTGAAAAACGGGGTCCGTCACCCGGAGAAAGTTCCTGAAATCATCAGGATTATTCTCACGGATTTCACAGAGCAAAGGCATGTGACAGAACTGGTCACGCTGGCGCAACCAATTCTTGGTCCATGAACTCCTCCCCACCCTGTTCATGGATTGGGCTTGTGTCAATGTAAGGACTCCAACACCAAGCCCCCGCAAAGCACGAACTCTACGAGGTGTACGTGTAGGCAACATGGCTAGAAAACGGTCGGCTGCTCAGAAGGAAGTAACAGAATGCACTGAAGAAGCAAGGCCTGTGAAGAGCGACCTGAAAAACAGTAACGAATGAACAAGAACACAATGACAGAGTCAAGGGTAACTTGCTGCACGCACTGAAGACCAGATACAAACCCACAAGCACAAACTGAACAGCAGAAAACGATCTGAAAACCACAAGTCTGAAAAAGTGCGAATCGTCTCTCACCAAACTTTTACTAACACGAGATTAGCAAAAGGAGCCCAAAGGGTGCCGCGCTTGGTTCTGAACTGCCCTTTTATAGTCTCGTCGTACATGGTGTACGTGACCACGTTCTTGGCGATCGGAAATTCCGACAACTTTGTGCGACCGTGTGTATGCAAAACAAGTTTGAGCAAACATCCGTTGGAAAAAATCCATGGATTTTGTTTTTGGAATGTCCGATTGTGTGTACGGGGCATAAGAGTGTCTTGATTTTTCTTAATGAATACCAGGCATTTTCTGATTGGACAAGGCGGAGATCATGATGTCACTGCCCCCATCTCTAAATTTTATCCAATCAGAAATTGCCTTGCATTCTTTGAGAAAAATGCAAGGCATTCTCTGAATGGTTCCTACCCTAAATGGGGGACCCCTTGTGATTACTGTGCTTTCTTATGCCGCGTAACCATCCAAGTTTTTTCCGACGGAATTCCACTCAAGCTTGCCTTGCGTATACACGGTCACTCAAAAGTTCTCTGAACTTTCAACCGTCAAGAACGCGGTGACGTACAACACTACGACGAGCCGAGAAAATGAAGTTCAATGCTTTCGAGCATGCGTCGAATTGTTTCCGAGCTTGCGTAGGAATTTTGCGCGGAATTTGTACAGACGATTGCATTTTCGGATAGGAACTTTTTCCAACTGAAAAATTGAGAACCTGCTCCTAATATTTTGCTGGAGGGAATTCCGCCAGCAAAAGTCAGATGGAGCATACACACGGTCGCATTTTCCGACCAAAAGCTCTCATCGGTCTTTTGCTGGCTGAATTTCCGATCGTGTGTACGGGGCATTAGGCTTTCTTCCTTCTGTTTTCATCTATTAATCTAGCCATCAAGTCTGTGTTTTTTTTCAACAGAAAAGCAATCTTGCAGTTCTAGGGATGAGACAGACCATGTAACACTGATAGGGTTGCTAAAAATGATCAGCTTATATTTATTTATGTAAAATCTTTACCCAAAAGGAAAGTTTGCTGTAACTGATTAATAGGTGTCAGCTGAAGTTTGGCTTCAATTTGTTAGTGTATTTAAATCTGCTAGTACACCTAAAACTCCCCTACCCCCAAACTGACAATGCTGCCATCCAAATCTGCCCCCTGTGCTCATTCATCCAGAGTGGCGTCTGTATAATACAGGAGGTGCGTTACTGGCCAGATCACCAGGGGAAAGCAGGGGGAAAAAGCCTAAAAACAAACATATACATCTAAGGATTGGTAAGCTGCAAAACATTACATTTTTTGTTTTGGGTTTAATACCACTTTAAAATGCCACCACCCCTCTCACCCTACCCATATATAGCTGGTTTAGAATAATCATAATTAGTTCAGCAGAGAAATGCAGATTCTGCACTGTTTATGCTAGTTTGTGGTCATGGCCAAGGAAACATAGGAACCCTGCTTTATGATTGCAAGGGTAATTTTCCACTTAGGATGTTGGGGTTATTGTTCCTATGCATTAAATGCTGTATGTTTTATAGTTAGATATACTGTATGTCTGTAGCACCCTTCTAGTGTAGGATTCTAATCAAATTTAGTTGTTGGCTCCTTCTGCAGTCAAGGGAGCAGTGATTGCTTGTTTTGGCCTGTTCAGGGGTTCACATGCTGGGAGTTTGATTGCTTTCCTCCCCCTCTGGAAGAAGCTTCCAGAACATACGGGGGGAAATTCAAATAATCAGCCTGAATATTTATCACGTCCTTGCCAATCCCTGGAGAGGAGTGTTCAGAAGGTGGCTGAGGGGGTGATACATAGTATAAAGCCCTGGAGAGATTGTTCTTTCCTTGGCAGGGAGGGTTCCAAAAGCCTTTAGGGCTGCTGACCTAGAAGGCAGCCTGTGGACTGACTCGCTGTTCTTTGAGGTCTAAGCTATGGCAGAGTTGGGGACCTGAAGTGATCTTCTGAGGAGCTGGCTGTAGGATTTCACTTAAGGGAATCTGGTCTAGAGAAGGATTGTCTCCCTAACTGGACCATGTCCGGAGGAAGCAGTAAGACTTGTGTGTAATGACCCTAAATTGATTCCTTGTGATTGTGTGCGTTTTTTAAGATATAAGTGCCATAACTATGGACTGAGACAACTGTCATAGTGTTTAGGAATACTGGAAATTCCCCTGTCCTCAGCAGAGTCCTGGAGTGTAGGGTCTAGAGAAGAATGTCCTCCTGTTACTATGCAGTGTTTGGAGTAGCCTATGCCCTAACCCTTTCTCCTTTTTAAAGTTCTTAAAGCAATAAAATATCAAAAATACATCCCCTAGGCTGAGTTATTGCAACTGGAGTGCATGGACTGGTGCTTATGGTGGTGAGCAGCCTCAATACTATTTAGGAAGAACCAACTAGTACCAGCCCAGCAGCCCCTGATTGACACACATTTGATATATACATGTAGCAATATCTCAGTAAAATATATAAAAAAGAAAACCTAATTACACTTGTTTTTTTATTTGATTTCACTTAGGGCTTTGCAACTATTGTATATACCTTGTAATATACATTTTTGGCCTTAAACATTTAGTGCTATGCCGCCAATTTTTATATTTATAGCTTTTTTTGCATAGAATTTCCATTGTATCCACAAGTAAAAACAAACAGGAAAAAAGAAATGTGTCAGGTGTTTATCTTGACACATGTAAATTATCTCCAGCAATCTAAAAACAGCCTTTGCATTAGAAAACATTAACACTATAGGTGACAATTTTCCAGAAAATGTTACACTTTTCAGGCTTATGGGATAGCGCATGTCCTATATGGCACCTGAGAACAATATGGGAACCCCTGAGGCAGGGAGTCTAAGGCTGGCCATACATAAGTCAGTTTTTTTTCAACCAGTGGGTTGAATGGAAAAACTGACCCTGCTTTGCCATTGTATTCTGACAGTGCAGGAGCTTCACTACTGTCAAAATACACAGATCGGTGCTGCAGCCTAGTGCCTGTTGAATGTGTGGCTGTAGTTTTTCATCTTAGTATTTTTAAGCCCAACTCCAGCCAAGGGTGGGGAGTGATTAGATGCTCTGACAGGTATTTTTTATATTCTGTCTGTGGCCCTACTAGAAAGAATTACCCTCATCTTTATTCCTGTGAAGCTGGGGACAGAAAGGCACTGACAGCAGCAAAAACCCCACAGAGGGTCCAACCCTTAACCACTAGTACTGGATTGCGTAATGAGTATGAGACTTCTGATAGCAAATAATTGTGCTGCAAGTTTGAAAATGACTTGCTAAGCTATTGCTAGACTTGCCATACTTCACAAGTTTGTTGCACAATTGCAGCAAGTCCGCATTGCATGACTCCAGATCAACTTTATTTGCAAACATTCTGCAAGTTCTGGTTCAGTTATGTTGTGTAATAGTTATCCCACCACAGTGGTCACTGTGGCTGAATTTTCACCATTGCTCTCTGCTGTGTGTAAGGTTTTTCTTTAATTGGTGCTGGGGCAGCCTTAAGCCTCATACACACGATCGGATTTCACCAAATTGCAGCAGTATGTGTCCCCAAATTGCAGCAGTGTGTGTCCCCAAATTGCAGCAGTATGTCTCCCCAAATTGCAGCAGTATGTGTCCCCAAATTGCAGCAGTGTGTGTCCCCAAATTGCAGCAGCATGTGTCACCACCAAACCCCCCTCCACCCGTTACTTACCTTGCTATGTGTTGTCCTCTCCAGCGGTGTCTCCTGTGGAGAGCTCCGTTGTTCTCATACTTCCTGTTTCCTCTCTCTCTCTCGAGAAAGAGAGAGAGAGAGAGAGAGAGAGAGAGAAAAGCAGGAAGTGACATCATACTCAGATGTCAATCAAACCGCTCAGCCATAGAAATAGATACTAGCGCCGGGCAGAAGCTACTCGGCGCTTCACAAAGTGCCGCAAGGCGGGCTAAATGCCTGCAAATGCAGCGCCACGTCTGCAATCTTGTGATTGCATAGACGTGGCGCTTCCCATAAGTGCACTGTGTCCAGCGTCACACTTTGTCCAGCGTCTGAACACAGTGCACTTAAGGACAGTTTTTTGTATTTTTTTTTTTTTTAAAGGGCCAGCTTTAAAAAAAAATGTTTTTTTCACTTTTTTTTTTTTTACTGCCTGGAGGGGGCGCAGCACCAGGGCACCCTCTATGGATAGGCCGCCACTGAGGGGGTGTATATAGAGAGATGACTGCACTGTCCTGTGTTGTAAAGAGATCCATTTACTGTATACCGGGAGTTCCATTCATTGTGCTTAGGGCTGCAACTAACGATTATTTTCATAATCGATTAGTTGGCCGATTATTATTTCGATTAATCGGTTAATAACCTTTAAAGAAATGTGGTGTATAATTTAGTTAATATGTAAAGTTTAAAAAAAAGGTAATTTATTCTTAAATATCTCTATGCAGTAGTAAATGTAAATAACCAACTATATGGTTAGGGAGCAAAATCTCTAATCCACTCTGAGAATAACAGACAGAAGAGATATATATACTGTATGTATTATTAGAGGAGATATACTGTATATATACTATTAAAGGAGAGATAGTATATATAGTATATATCCTATAACAGTATATTAAAGGGTGAATCTGGTAAATATCATCAGATTCAGAGATCAATTTATTTTTTATTTTCATAAAACAAACAATATCTTCCTTCAAAAAAAAATGTCATTTTAAGAACATTCGTTCAATTTCCTAATCGTTAGTGGGGTCAAATCGACATTAATTTTCAACCACAGTGATGGGAAAATTTGGAAATAATAGAAAACTTCTTGGTCAAAGGAATTTTCAGACAGTGTATGTGGTTTTCGTTCAGAAATTACATTCATTTTAAAAACAGACTGTTAAAAACAAGTGAAAATTTCATGAAATGAAAAATTCTTTTATTCAGCGAATGTACAAAGATTTTTCGTATGAATATTCTTGTCTGAAAATTGATCCATGTGGCCAGCATAAGGCTCAGTACACAACTATGCAGTTTGCTTTTGATCTGTTTCTGCAGTGCTTTTTGCTGTGCATTTTGATTTTTTGCGCACGTGATTTTGCATTTTTTTTGGACAATTTGTTGCAGATTAAAAAACACAAATTGCTGCAAAAACGCATTACATGTTTTTCTGCAGCTTCTCCATTGAAGTATATTGAACCAAAAAAGCACCGTTTTCTGTTAAAAAAAAGTCCCTGACCCTTTCCAAATATGCAGCGGCTGAAAAAAGCATAGTTACAGTAGTGATTATTTGCTCTTTTTGTATTATAAAGGGCTCATTTTAGTTTTTTTAACCCTGTTATGTTACTGGCCGATTAATCGATTATGAAAATAGTAATCGATTAATTTAATAATTGATTAGTTGTCGATTAATCGATTAGTTGTTTCAGCCCTAATTGTGCTGTATACAGAGAGACCCATGCATTGTGCTGTGTACAGAGAGACCCATGCATTGTGCTGTGTACAGAGAGACCCATGCATTGCACTGTATACAGACAGATCCCTTTCATGGGCAATAGGAAAAGGTCGATACTTTTGTCACCATCTATACCAGGCTCACCTCACTCTACAGAGGTCTCAGGTCATATGACCTTTCTGGTCTAGGCATGCCTTATATCCCTGACAGTAAAGCAGAGAAATGAGCAGAGGGTTCCCCCACTACTTGTTTCTCTATTGCGCTGTATTGGGCTTGGTCTAAAAATGTCTGGATTTGCTTCCTACATTGTGTGCAATGTCTACCATTTCCCTCTTACATTCTTTTGACATCTTCTGTAGCTTTATTCCTGGCTGGCTATTCTCTGCAATCTCTGTATTTATGCATCCGTTTCCCCTCGATCTGAAAATACAAGGATTCCCATCGTGGGATGCCCTGTGTATTTGTGTATATGTAATAGTAATAATAAAAAATGGTGCACTCATTCAAAAAGCTATGCAGCAATAATAGACAAATATGCAGTAATGACTATCCCCAATTAAAAAAAAAAAAAATGCAGTAATATGCGATTATGTGTGAAACAGTGATAAAGTGCACTAATTCAAGACGCTAAACAGCAAAAATAGACAAATATGCATAAATGACTATCCCTAATTTAAAAAAAAAACAAAAAACAAAACAAAAACACAACAATATGCCATAATATGTGAAACCATGATAAAAGTGCTTGAATCAAAAGCAGAGTTTTTTTTATAATTTTTTATGTAAAATCAGATGAATATCTGCTTTGGATTCAAGCACTTTTCTCACGGTTTCACATATTATTTCATATTATTGTATTTTTTTGTTTTTTTCAGTTAGGGATAGTCATTTATGCATATTTGTCTATTTTTGCTGTTTAGCTTCTTGAATTAGTGCACTTTATAACGGTTTCACATATCGCATATTACTGCAATTTTTGTTTTGTGTTTTTTTTTTAAATTAGGGATAGGCATTCATGCATATTTGTCTATTTTTGCTGCTTAGCTTCTTGAATTAGTGCACTTCATCAGTGTTTCACTGACTGCATATTACTGCATTTTTTTGTTTACCACTTGCCGACTGACTCATGCACATTAACATCGGCAAAGTGGTTCATTACCGCTAAACGGCCCCCAAAAATCGGCCCCTTTAAGAGGCATAGCAGGCGCGCGCTCGCTGGGCGGCAGGGGACCCGATGCACATGGGCGGCGGGCACGATCGCCGCCGACCACCCGCGATCGGGGGCACAGAATGGGGATTTGTATGTGTGAACACACAAATCCCTGTTCTAACAGGGGAGAAGAGACACATCTGCTGTTTGTAGTAATCACGAACAGCGATATGTCTCCTCCCCCAGTCAGTCCCATCCTCCCACAGTAAGAAACACTCACGGGGGAATACATTTAACCCCTTGATTGCCCCCTGGTGTTAACCCCTTCCCTACCAGTGACATTTACACAGTAATTAGTCCATGTCAGTGGTCCAAAAAATGTGTCAAAAGTATCTGATCTGTCCGCTGCAATGTCGCAGTGCTGCTAAAAATCGCAGCTCAACGCCATTACTAGTAAAAAAAAAAATAATAAAAATGCCATAAGTCTTTCCTATAGTTTGTATAACTTTTCTGCAAAAATATCGTTTTTTTTTTTTTTTCAAAATTGTCACTCTTTTTTGTTTATAGCACAAAAAAATAAAAACCGCAGAGGTGATCAAATGTTCTATTTGTGGGAAAAAAATATGTCAATTTTGTTTGGGTACAACGATGCACGACAATTGTCAGTTAAAGCGCAAAAAATGGCCTGGTCATTAAGGGGGCAAATCTTCCAGTCTGTAAGTGGTTAAATGAGGGATAGTCATTCATGCATATTAGTTTTTTTGTTGAATAGCTTCTTGAATTAGTGCACTTTATCATTGTTTCACAACATTATCACATATCACTGCATTTTTTTTCTTTTTTTGTTGAAATTAGGCATAGTCATTCATGCATATTTGTCTATTTTTGCTGTATGGCTTCTTGAATTAGCGCACCATTTTTTATTATTATTATTACATATACACACAAATACACAGGGCATCCCATGATGTTAATCTTGTTTTCAGATCGAGGGGCAACAGATGCATTAATACAGAGATTGCAGAGAATAGCCAGCCAGGAAAAAACTACACAAGACATCAACAGAATGTAAGAGGGAAATGGCATTGTATATCGCAATTTTACAAAGCTTTGCTGTCTTTGCAAGAGTCTGGATATCCAGCGTATCTAACCCATTGGGCAACAGACCTACAGTCCCGTCTTGATAATACACAAAGAGAATTAAGATTCTGATACTTTCTCACGTTAACTCCCTTTCTTCCAGAATAGAGGAAATTAACTATAAATTGCTTGTTAGGTGGTACTGTACGCCTGTTAAGTTGCATTCGATGTTCTCTTCTAATTGTCCTCTATGCTGGAGAGAATGTGGAGGCTGCGCTACTCACGGTCATATCTGGTGGTCCTGCCCTTTTAAAATTGTCAGACAGTTATTATTATGGCGTCTATAATGCAAAAAGATATAATCCAGTTTGATCCTTGGGTTATTCTATTTCACCTTACTTCACAATCAATATCTAGATATAAAAACTGAATAATCCTGCATTTGTTAAACACGGCAAAATCCTTAATACCTATGTACTGGAAAAAAAAAGTCTATACCGAACTCAGCTCAATGGTTACAAAAAATAGATGATATATGTTATAAAGAAGAATTTTATGTTTTGGAAGGATTTTCCCCCGTGGGGCTTTAAAACAGCAATATGCAAAAATTGAAAAAAGTGGTCTATTAAATATAGAAAAATATTTTATTGGAAAACAAAGTCCAATGACATGGCTTAATTAATCTGATCCAATAGCACAATTCATATTCCACAGTACAATAAAAAACACAAGTACACATCATTACATTTATCAACATTCCAGAATAAAAAACACATGGTACACATCATTACATTCCATCATGTTGTAAAATATATGAGCCCCGACGCATTTCGACCTAGATATAGTCTCTTCAGGGGGACAAATAGATCTAAAAAATATATATTACATATGTTCAGAATTGAAAAAATATATCATCTTTCATCACATTAAATGAACTATGATGGCATGTTTTTACCGTTTAAGAGTGAAATAGATGTTGTGTAGTCCAAGATGGGAGGAATCATTAGAAGAAGCGGAGGGCCTGAGGGCTGCCAAAAAGATATAATCCAGTTTGATCCTTGGGTTATTCTATTTCACCTTACTTCACAATCAATATCTAGATATAAAAACTCAATAATCCTGCATTTGTTAAACACGTCCTTAATACCTATGTGCTGGAAAAAAAAGTCTATACCGAACTTGGCTCAATGGTTACAAAAAATAGATGATATATGTTATAAAGAAGAATTTTAGGTACAATACCAAGGGCATGGTTGACAAACATTTAAAGATATGGGCATGTTGGTTTGATTTTAAAATGACTTTGTTATATTAAAATATGATATTAGATCCCTGATATTATAATATTCTAATGACATAAAGTTGTCAGATGATATCATATATAATATTTGGATAGATATGGTGCAATAGAAGTTCAATATTCTTGCTATTTGTAATCCCATGGAATTGAACGCAGTGCATTGGCATTTATTCCCCCCCCCCCCCACCTTTTTTTTGTCCTCCCTTCCTCCTTTCCTATTCCTTTCCTTTCTTTTTTTTTGTTTTTGCTCTTGTTTTGGTAAAAATAAAAAAAAATGCTCTATAACCAGAGATATTAATATTTAAATAACATATTTGTTTTTTGTTTGAATTGTTCTCTTTTTTCTTTCTGTAAGAGCTAAAATGCCTGACTATATATTTTTCTGTTCTTTTTGTATTTGTGTTTGAAATGGCAATAAAAGTAATTCAATTAAAAAAAAGAAAAAAAAGAGGGAAATGGTAGACATTGCACACAATGTAGGAGGCAAATCTAGCCATTTATAGACCAAGCCCAATACAGCACAATAGAGAAACCAGTAATGGGGTAACCCTACGCTCATCTCTCTGCTTTACTGTCAGGGATATTAGGCATTCCTTGACCGGAAAGGTCATGTGACCTGAGACCTCTGTAGAGTGAGGTGAGCCTGGTATAGATGGTGACAAAAGTATCCACCTTTTCCTATTTCCCATGAAAGAGATCTCTATATACAGTAGAATGCATGGGTCTCTCTGTATACAGCACAATGCATGGATCTCCCTGTGTACAGTACATGGATCTCTTTACAACACAGTACAGTGCAGTCATCTCTCTATATACAATACATGGCTCTCTGTCTACACCCCCTATAGCTGGTGGTATTCTGCATTGTTACTGTATTGCTGGGATTTGTAGTCCTTTTTACAGTGGTGGATCTACCAGGTTTTTGCACTGGGTCTTTGAGGTTTCTATTTCCACCTTTTCTGCTAAATCTCTTAAGCATATAAACAAGGAAAAATAAAACATTCCAAATTGTGCTCCACCAATGGGATATTAGGGTTAGTCACTCCTTGATTTCTACCTCCCTGAACTCCATTCACCCCTGCTGTGACCTGGAGCCTGCTGCAGTATGTACCTAGCCTTACACAACATAACTGAACCAGAACTTGCAGCAGACTTGCAGAGTGTTTGCAAAGAAAGTTGATCTGGAGTCATGCAATGCGGACTTGCTGCAATTGTGCAACAAACTTTTGAAACCTGGCAAGTCCAGCAATAGCTTAGCTAGTCATTTTCAAACTTGCAGCACAATTACTTGATATCTGGGTTGTTTCATAGAAACAAATAATTTGTGTATGATAGATGAATTATTTTATGCAATGACACAGTCACAATATATCATTATATATGATTGTTGGATTAAATGTATTTCATATATGTACAGTAAGGGATTAGGTTAATAGCAGTGGGTTCACTGTCAGCAGATTGTCGGATTATAGATTTGCGCTGCTTGCTTCTTTTTTCTTGCCAAAAACGGAGACTTGCATAACTCTGGCTATAGAAATGCAGGACTCTTGCTGTAGACAGACAGGACTCTTGCTGTAGACTTGCAGGACTCTTGCTGTAGACTTGCAGGACTCTTGCTGTAGACTTGCAGGACTCTTGCTGTAGACTTGCAGGGCTCTTGCTGTAGAGTTGCAGGGCTCTTGCTACAGACTTGCAGGGCTCTTGCTACAGACTTGCAGGGCTCTTGCTACAGACTTGCAGGGCTCTTGCTGTAGACTTGCAGGACTCCTGCTATAGACTTGCAGGACCCTTGCTATAGACTTGCAGGACCCTTGCTATAGACTTGCAGGACCCTTGCTATAGACTTGCAGGACCCTTGCTATAGACTTGCAGGACTCTTGCTGTAAACTTGCAGGGCTCTTGCTGTAGACTTGCAGGGCTCTTGCTGTAGACTTGCAGGACACTTTTGTTGGGCTCTTGCTGTAGACTCACCACTACAACTACGCTCTTGCTAGAGACTTGCCATGCAAATTTGCTACAGATTAGAAAAGTGTCAACTAGAACTTGTGCTTCAAGTACTCTGCAAGTGTACAACTTGCCAAGCCTTGCTATCTGGGTAGCTTTACTCTACTTGCTGCTGTACTGTTTCAGGAATAAGCCTGAATACCTCAACAGTGCCAAAACTAAATGCTTAGCACTTTGTTCTTGAAGCACTGGTTCAAGTCTGGATGAAGTTTCAACAGTATATTCTCTCCATGTTTCTACTGGTTTCCACCTACAGTCCAAATATTTTAATGGTAAATGTTCCTTGGGTATGTAGCGAGAAACAACTTTTACTACTCCCTTTTCACCAGGTTTGTAAATGCTGGTAGCACAGTTTCCACTTATGTAAATGCATCCCGAGAACTACATGTCCCTAGAGCCCTTTTGCATGTGGGCAAGCTTTTGAGCGTTAAAGCAGCAGCATTGTATGCAAGTAAAGAAGGACAGAGAGGAGTGGGGAGAGGTCCTGTCGTTCAGAAGGGGAGAACTTGGGATTTTACTGTACCCATATACCAAGGATAAATGCCACAAATTTGTGGCAGTATTGAATTGTAATTCTTGTTAACTTACTGCACATTTTCACAGGCAAGTTGTACACTTGCAGAGCACTTGAAGCACAAGTTCTAGTTGAGACTTTTCCAATTTGCAGCAAATTTGTGTGGCAAGTCTCTAGCAAGAGTAAAGTTGCAGTGGTGAGTCTACAGCAAGAGCTCTACAAGTCACAGTGACCCCTGTGGTGGGATGACTAGTGCACAACATAACTGAACCAGAACTTGCAGCAGACTTGCAAAATGTTTGCAAAGAAAGTTGATCTGGAGTCATGCTATGTGGACTTGCTGCAATTGTGCAACAAACTTGTGAAGCCTGGCAAGTCTAGCAATAGCTTAGTGACTCATTTTCAAATTTGCAGCGCAGCTGTTTGCTATCTGGTTGGCAGATGGAAGTAAGTGTTATAAACTATTACATATACCCAGTGAAGTGGCTAGCCTCAGGTGATACACAGAGATAAAACAAGTCCCCCTACATAAGCTGTACCTGTTTATCTGCTGCCCTCTCTTTTCCACAAATGTTCAAAGTACAAAATTTACACAGCATTTCTGAGGTCCAAAAGGCTGGGGGGGTCTGACATTACACACTGCACATCATTAGAGCAAGGATCTGAGTGTAATCTGAGATCTGAGTGGAGGGAATGGACATACCCCTTACACATTCTCATTGGGAAACATGCATAGCTGAGGCAGTCTTCAATCACCTGCTGTGTGCTGAAGGGTGGGGGTGGGGGGGGGGGCATCTCCTGGGTTTGTTTGGTGTTGGCATAGGCTGAAAACACTAGTATGAATACATATACAGATTGGCAGCACCAAGAGACTTTGTTCATAAATACAACTGCATTTTGATCGATCAGCTTATGAGATTAGATGGTGAAAACAGAAATGTTATAAATAACTCAGGATTGTTAGTTACAATTGTATCTTAACTATTGATCGAAATTCACTTGTGTGTGGAACAATGGGTTGGTGACTATAGATCAAATATTCTTATCAGAAGAGATCGATCAGAAAAAAAATAGATGGTTTATAAAAGTGTGTATGGCCACCATTGGCTCTATTCTGTGATGCCTTTGGATCAGCATACACTGACAAATATTATGGCACATCACACTGACACTTTGCTTCCAAAACTCCAGATTTCTGGAGTATGTTATTATGGTTTCTGTTTGGCTGCTCACTTTTCATTAATAAATAATGTTTGTAGCTTGATGAGCACACTAGAAAATCACTTGAAGTCTTTGAGAGTATAATGCTAATAAGTAAACATAAAAATTATGCACATCAAATAAGTACTCTAGCATAGATTGGAATAAATATTTAATACACAAGTAATGTTTGTGCCTGGATAATTCCTTGAGTTAGTGCTTTTGCATAAATATAAATGAATATTCATTGGTGCTAACAGCCCATTTGCTGGCACAAAGCATGTTTACTGCACTTTTGGGAACTTTGCACACCTAGACCGGAATTTCCCAGCAGTAGCCATAGATTCATGATTGGCTCACAATGGTCACATTTAATGTAATGGGTCTACATTGACATACGTATAAATGCATTAGTTCCCTTTCACAAAAAGGGTATGATCAGGTCCGCCTGTCAGCTTTTTATGCAGACCTGATTGGACAATCCATTCACCCCCTTGGACCAGTGGTGTAAATGTGTCTGTTTACACCTACCTCCCCTAAAAATAAACAGAAGGAGATCCATCCTCTTCCGTTTAGACCGATTGGATTAGAGGGTAGTCATGAGTAAACGGACAGTGGAGTCCATTTACACCCAGCTGTCCATATTGCAGAGCAGGCTCTGTCTGTGTCCACTATGCATACACTGAGATCTGTCATCCACCTGCTCTGCAAACAGATGCCCTGCTAATCTTAATGGAGTCTGCCGTGTGTTAAAGGGGCCTTAGCCAAAAGTAGGGATGAACGAGCCAGGTAACAGTTAATAGGTAATAGCTAGACATGTGCAAAACGCAAAAAATAGTTTTGTTTTGTTTCGATTCACTATTTACATAAATTTGTTTAGTTAAATTTGTGTAATTTGTTTTCGGAATTTGTTTTGTTTATTTGTATTCGAATCGTTAATTCATCATTAATTAATTTATTCAAATTAAATTCAAATAGTTTTCAAATCAATTTCAAATAGTTTTCGAATTTGAATCGTTTTCAAATTCGAAATTTTTTTTTAATTTGTTTTCCAATTTCCAAAAATAATAAAATAGAATAGAAAATAAAGGAATAGAATAGAAAAAAATTGACTAAAACAGGACAAAATAGAATAGAAAATAAAAGAATAGAATAAAATAGAAATGCATAAAATAAAATAAAATAGAAAGAAATGTGTCCAAATTTCAATTCGGACCGAAACAAACTGCACATGTCTAGCAATAGCACAATAGGTCCTATTAAAAAGCGTATCTATGGTAAAAATTTAAACTGCTATATACATTTTCACATTGTGTTTCAAATTTTTCTAGTCTACGCCTATTAATTTGAATGATTACTTCCCTAAATTTTATGACCCATATTCAATATGCCCTGTAAGTAGGTATTGATGTGTCACACATTTCACAGCGCCTGACTTCTGACCTACAGAGGTGCTGAGTGGAGGAGTTTCAGGATGCAGAGTCAGTACAGGAATCACTGCTTGCAGGCAGCAAGGTACAATGGGATATGTAGTCCTTAGAAACTGAACGTAAACAGCAGAAGAGAAACTACAAAGCATGCAGGGAATCCAGGAAGATGTGGAAAGAGATGGTCAGCAGACAGGAATAACTCACATCATGAAAATATATGATTTAAGTAATCTTGTATATTATTGTCTATAAACTAGACATTGTATTGTTATTACAATGCTAATTCTATAAAACAAAAATGTATGTGTCATAGAACCCTTTGAACTGACTCTCATTAGTTGTATCGGCAGTATCTCCTATCTGTCGAGGGCCCTTTATACAGTGAAAATGTGTAACTGTGCTGTTTGATTATTTTAGTTTTGTACAGAGTATGGTCATCAGATGTCAGCTCAGAAAGAAGCCCAACAGAATAAATAGGGACATTTTCTGATTTTCAGCTTCGCTAGTATATTGCTTATATGGGTAAAGTTAGTGTAGCACTCTGATGTTTAGGCAGGGTTGCTCTTAAATTTATTTTCCAAGTGATAGTTGCCTTGGTCAATTGCTAGGAGGTCAACTGACTTCGCCCTAATTCTGGAACTGATGCACTTCTTTCTTCTGCCGCAAGGTGGCCAGGCACCTGGTGGCATTAGATAAGATAAGGGCATTGCAAGCACAGATCAGGAGTATATGGGGTATCCCAGCCAATGGGCAGGGATTTTCCTTGTCAAAAGAAGTTTATTGAGTATACAATGTTATAAAGATACATAAAGTAAGTTTACAAGGATCTATAAAGTAAGCTCATTGTTTTACAGTAGGGTTTATATAGGTAAATATCATGAAATTTCAAATATTAAACATTGGGTTCACGTAAACCTAAATTAAAGATATATATCATTTCCTTAGTTACTTTTGTAGGTATTTAAATGATTTATACCTACTATACATATTGTCTACAAGTAGAGTGTATATAGGTCAAATAAATTCTGATAATGAGCTTTAATCGTAAGGTGGAGAAAAGGAAAGAGAAAGAAGAAAAAGGGTTGAAAGATAGAGGTATGGTCCACAAGGTTGTCCCGCTCGTCAGTTTATTATTCTTTTTAGTTCTCTTTGAAGCCTTAGAATGGGTGTCTCTGTAAGTCATTTAATCTGTTACCATGGCAACAGGACAGAGTCATTGAAATTTGACAGGAACTGTTGTTTTACCCAAGGGTGCCAAAGTTTTTCAAATTTTGGAATTTGATTTTGATCGATGGCTACCATCTTAGCATGGGACATTGTATTATTCATTCTGTGAATTGTTTCTGCTAGTACCAATGTAGGAGATTTCCATGCCTTGGCCACTGTTTGTTTTGCAGCCGTTATTAGTTGGATCATAAGTTTGAATTGAGAGAGTGTTAACCATTCCGGTTTTAGATTAAGTAAAGTTAAATATGGATCTGGTTGTATTATCTTTTTAAATATTTTAGATGCAATCACGAAAACTTCCTTCCAGAAGGTTTGGATTACTGGGCACGTCCACCATATGTGTAAATATGTGCCTATTTCTGGGCATCCTCGAAAACAAAGAGCTGAGGTATTAGGTGAATATTTTGCCACTCTAGCGGGTACAAGGTACCAGCGAGTTAGGACTTTATAATTTGTCTCCAGTGCTAAGATGTTGGATGAAGATGACTTAGATGTGAGCCATATGTTAGACCAGTCCGTGTCTTCTAAAGTTCGTCCCAGGTCCTCCTCCCACCTCTGAACGTAAGAGGGTCTATTAAGATTTGCTACTCCATATAATTGATTATAAAGTGATGAAATTGTACCTTTAGCAAATGGATCTTTTGTACAGATTGATTCAAAAATGGATAATTGGGAAAATGGTGTATCCCCCTTTAGGAATGGTGTATAGAAATTTTTGATTTGGAGATATCTAAATATCTCAGAGTTTGGTAGATCATATTTTTCTCTAAGCAATGGGAATGAAAGGAATGATTTAGATGCTATGAAGTCATTTAGTGTCTGAATGCCTGATGTTGTCCAAGCTTTAAAAGAATTTGGGTAGATCCATGCCGGATAAAAGGCCGGATTTCTGATAAAAGAAAGGAGAGGATTGTGTGGAGATTGTAACTGATATTTGGTTTTTAGTTTATCCCAGAGAGATAAGAAGTGTTTAGTTATGGGATTATGAATTTTAAAGCGGTCTTTAGGATCAAGCCATAATAAATTTGATATTAATAGAGGGTCATTTTCTGAAGCCTCTATAAATACCCATAATGGGATTTCCTGTTTTGCATGGTATTTGGACAGACTGGCCAAATGTGCTGCTCTGTAGTAGTTAGTAAAATTAGGGTATCCCAGGCCTCCTTTATTTTTGGGAAGATGTAGTGTGTGTATAGGTATACGTGGTTTAGAAGAGCCCCATATAAACGAAGTTGCTCTTTTTTGTACTATTCTCAAAAAATAGGAAGGAATTGGAATAGGGAGGACTCTGAATAGATAAAGCAATTTGGGTAGAATAGTCATTTTGATTGCATTAATTTTCCCTATCCAGGATAAAGGAAGTTGCGACCATTGTTTTATTAGATTTGTGATCTGTCTTAATACAGGAGGATAATTGGTTGAGAATAAGTCAGAATGAGATGCTGTTAAATGAATTCCAAGATATGGGATTGATTTTTCTGCCCATGTGAATGGGAGTGCAGCCTTAGCCGGGATCAATTCCATGTTTGTGAGTGAAATATTAAGCACTAGGCATTTCTTAGGATTAATCATAAGGCCGGATAGGGCTGCAAATCCATCAAGAGCTGGTATTAAGTTAGGACCAGAGACCTGTGGTGATGATAGAAAAAGTAATATATCGTCTGCAAATATACATAATTTGTGTGTAATACCTCCTACTTCAATGCCAGTTATGGTTTGGTTTGTTCTGATGTATTGGGCCATGGGTTCGAGTATAAGGGCAAATAATAAGGGAGATAATGGGCAACCCTGTCGGGTACCTCTTTCGATATTAAAGGCTTCAGATTTGTATCCAGCATATTTTATATAGGCTTTGGGTTTATTATATAATGCTTTGATCCATGTTAAAAAGTGGGGTCCAAAACCCCATTTTTGTAATGAATATTGCATATATTGCCAGGATACTGTGTCAAATGCCCTCTTAATATCGAGAGATAGAAAACATAAAGGGATTTTCCGTTTTTTAGCAATATGTGCCAATAACACTGCCCTGCGTATATTATCGCCTGCCTGTCTATTTGGCATGAAGCCTACTTGATCTCTATGTATTAATTTTCCTATAATGCTATTGAGGCGTTTTGCTATTATTTTTGCTAATAATTTAATATCAAGGTTTAACAGAGAGATAGGCCGATAATTCACACAGGAAGTATCATCAGAAAGGAGTTTTGGGATCATACAAACTATTGCCATTAGTGTTTCTTGCCGAAAAGAATGTCCATCTAGAAGTTTGTTAAAAGTTTCAGTGAGAATGGGAGAGAGTATTTCTGAGAATGTTTTATAGTATAAAGCCGAGTAGCCGTCTGGGCCTGGTCTTTTGTTAAGTTTTAGGTCTTTTATGGCGTTAGCAACTTCATCTATAGTTATAGGCTCATCCAAACTGCTTTTTTGATTCTGAGATAACTCAGGTAAGTTTATTTTTGAGAAGAAGGATTCAGCTTCTGTAGGATTAAATTCATTGTTTGTCTTGTATAAAGTTGCGAGATGTGAGTGAAATTTATGGACTATTTTAACTGGATTACAAGTGTAAACATTTTTTGATAATTTCAAACGTATTGGTTTGAAAGATTTGTTAGTTGAATTTAATGCCCGAGCCAAATATGTACCTGGTTTGTTTGTATTCATGTAGAAATTGTGTTTGGAGCGTTTGAGGGATTTATCAACTGACTCAGTGAGAAATAGATCGTATTCCAATCTAGATTTTTCCAGATGAGATTTTGTACTCTGAGATGGATTGTCTTGAAATGATATGTAGGCTGCATTAAAATTGAGTTCTAGTTTTTTTGCTAGATTTTTGCGTTCCCGTTTAAATAGTGCCATTTGTCTTTGTATTGTACCACGCAAGACAGGCTTATGAGCTTCCCACAGTGTTATTGGGGAGATGTCTGTTGTATTATTAATTGATATGTATTCCTTTAAAGCTTGTTCAATGGCCATCTGATGTAGTGGGTGTTTGAGCATTATGTCCGGTAAGTACCACGTTGGGTCATGCGCTTTTGGTATGGCTGAGGCTATAGTAGTGTATACTGCATTATGGTCAGACCACGGAATCGGAATTATATCTGATGCAATAATTTCTGGTATCATTCCTATTGTTAGAAAAATATGATCTATTCTGGTGAAGGTTTGATGAGGGTGCGAGAAATAAGTGAATTTCTTTTTCATTGGGTTACTTTCTCTCCATGAATCTACCAGATTGTATTTGGAAAGAAGTTGAGAAAAAGGTAATCTAGAGGTTATTTTGGATGGTGTAAAAGGTGATTTATCTAGAAATGGGAGGAGGACCTGGTTCGAATCCCCACACATTATCACTGTTCCTATTTTGTGTGTATTAATCACTTGTAATATATGTGAGAGGAATGGTGTAGGTTGTTTGTTAGGAGCGTAGTAGGAAATCACAGTGATTGCTGTATCCATTATATAACCCATGAGTATCAGGTATCTACCTTCTGGGTCTTTAATTTCTGATGATAAGGTGAATGGTGTGGATCGGTGAAATGCAATTAGAGTTCCCCTTTGCTTGGTACAGGCAGAAGCCGTGTAAATTTGTTGATAAAAAGGAGAAATATATTTTGGAGTAGAATCTTTGGTGAAGTGTGTTTCTTGGAGGCATACTATGTGAGCCTTCTTGTTATGGAAAGTACGGAAGGCTTTGGTCCTTTTTTGAGGGACATTTATTCCCTGAACATTCAGGGAAAGTATATTCAGTGGTGCCATGGCAATAGATCAAATAGTTTTGACTTACTTTTTGTTATGCAGAGCTGACTGCGCAGATCAACCTGTGTGGACTGAAGAGATGAATAGATAGAAAAGAAACCAGTGAATTCTGGAGTAAAGAGTAAACAAAAAACATATGAGATTAAATGATACATTGTATAAATTATTTTTTGCAAGTAATCACAATTTACCCGTGAAAGAGAGTAAATATCTCTCTCAGGGGAATAAGTGCCTTCGTCACACTCCCACATAATATGATTGGGAGAATGAGGAGGGCTAATGGGGGTACACGGATCTTCCGCTTACAGGAGAGAAGTGCTATGTCAAAAGACATCAAAATGATGTTTCATTAATTGGAGTGCAGAATATAGTTTTTGTTGAAATTATTTATTCCAGGGTGGTTGTATATGGTTAGTCTTGCCCTAGGCTAAATAATTCAGTTAGAAAGGTACTGTTAATAACTTTGGTATTGATGAAGATAGTTTGAATTATTTTGGGATTTTAACCATTTTAGAGTAAACAATTACATATTTTATTCATATGCAACTGTTTAGATATGTTAACTCATAAAATTGAGGTTGTATTGCTTCAGATTAGAATAAACAAAAACATAATTCTAGGAACTAGTTAGATAATAATATATTTGTTTTAAGAAAAGAAAGAAAAAGCTTCCATTATTTCTGGATTATTGAACATATTTGTCCTAAAAAGTAATAAATCTATTGTTATTACCTGATAATATATAACTGAACAAGAATTTCCTTATTTAACTTATATATTCCAAGGCTATATGAATCAGAAGTAATAAGAAATATAACTGGAATGTAACATGATCCCACACAGTGTGTGACTATCAGAATGCAGTTACATTCAGTTATAAATATAGGTTTTTTATAGAGAACCATCTCTTAGTATAATAAATGAAGAGATATCAGGAATTAGGATGTCAGTCCATTGAATCTTCTTGGTCCATGGATGATGTGGTATAACGGCCTCTTTTGTGAGAATGATGATTCCCATTTTGTTCTGAAATTTTCTGGGTGCTGTCTGAAGGTGAAGATGACGCCATTCTTCTGCGTGTGGGAGAGTTGCTGCTTGTGGGTTCTGTCAGATTTAATTTTAAAAGGGTTTGTTGTAGTTCATCTGCTGATCTGCTTCTGTAAATTGTACCTTGGTAGTTAAATCTGACTGAAAAGGGGAAGCCCCATTGATACATAATGTTGTGGCGTTGCAGTTCCATTAGTTGGGGTTTCATGGATCGTCTTTTAGTAATAGTAAGTTGGGATAGGTCAGCAAAAATTTGATAATTGTGTCCTTGAAAATTAAGTTCCTTTTTTTCTCTTGCAGCAATTAGTATTTGTTCTTTCGTTCTGTAATAATGAAATTTTGTGATTATATCACGTGGGGGTTCATCTATCTTTTTGGCTGTGAGGGCTCTGTGTACTCTGTCCAGTTCTAAACGTTCAATAGGGATATCTGGCTTTAGTTCTTGTAATAGAGCAGTAATAGTAGATTGCAGGTCTGTCACAGTTTCAGGTATTCCCCTTATGCGCAAGTTTGAACGTCTGGCTCTATTTTCGTAATCTTCGAGCTTAGTTTGAAGTATTAAATTCTCTTTTTTTAATTGTTCCAATTCTGTTATATTTTCTTGGGTTGTAATTTCAATTTCATCTATTTTTATTTCTAAGGCTGCGGTGCGGTTTCCCAGCTCTCTTATTTCTTTGGTTAGGCTTTTTGTTATTTGGTCTGAGGTTTGTTTTAAAGCCTTATGAAGCATCTTTTCAAATTGTAATAATATTTCTGGGGATACTGAGGAGGCTTGTGGAGAAGTTTGTGAGAGGATTTGTTCTGTATCTGACTCAAATGGAGAGTCTTGCTGTGACATTTTCTGTCTGTGAGTGCGCCCTGATGCTGTATCTTGTGAGGTGACTGGAGCTGCTTCAGCTGCAGTGAGTGCCTGTGAGCTCTTTGTGAGGTGATTTTTATTTCTACCACGGTTTCTTCCCAGTACCATATTTCCTGCCCAAACTTTCACAGTTTGTTCCCTGGGGCAAAAAGGTTCAAATGGATGCCTTTGGAGCCTGCAGGCTCCGCTTTGTCCTTCTCTGCTCTCCTCAGCGGTGTGGAGCTCTAACAATGCATGTCTGCTCTGCTAGGCTCCGCCTCCTGCCCCCCATCTGGGCAGGGATTTTCTTGAGTCCCTTGGCCTGCTGAGAGAGCCTATTTATTTGGGTGGAGTCAGGAGAGGCCCGGGACTTGGCTACATTAGTTCTGGATGCAGTGCAAAATATTTCTGAAAAATCATAGTGATTTTGGTAAATTTTAAAAATAGATATATATTTGAAAAAAAATGCAACAGGGTGTTTCCAAGCCACAGTGTATAATAGCACAGCAGGGGATATTGCTGCACCAATGTCGCAACACATGGCGATCTGTCAATCTTTTTCATTCAACCTGCTGGGTGTATCAGGTTTAATAAGAGAACCCAGCACCAGCTCTATTCCTTATCTAGACTTCCCTGTCTCTCTATTTTTTGAGGGCGAAGGGTAGGCTTCACTTTAATAAGTAATTCAGCTGACTCACTCGAGTTTGTATGATGTGAGATCCCATTGTGCATGTCTGTATTCACAGAATAGCGGCTTTATCCCAGCTATGACTCACACTCGCCACCTGTTGGCTGGACGAGGTAGATGTAAAATATTTACATGCAATATTTAAATTTTTTCTGGCTAAAAAGAAATGTAAAAAACATGTTTGTGTTTGATCTCATCTCTCTAGGTGCAGCCACCAGGGCCATTCATTATAATGACAGGTTGCCAATGGCTGCAGATCTGTGCACAGCCAGAGATTACCTGGGGTGATCGCTGCTGGATGCACTTTGTGTGCGTTCAGCAGGGATCACCGCAAGCAATCGCTGACTGTGCGGACAGTCACAAAAATCTGCAGCCGCCACTGACCTGCCATTATAGCAGCCACACCTAGCTGCTGAGAGCCGCAGCAGAAAACAGAAGATTCCAGCCCTACAATTCTCACTGGCCTTAATCACCAGTGTGAATATAGCATAAGTGATTCTTGAAACTTGAAACAGATACATACAGCACTGATGTTCAAGCTGTTGACTGCCAGACATGTCCTACATGTCATGGGAAGCTGCCAACAGCAATAATAGCTATGATACTGTTTTAAAACCTGTAGAAGTGATCTGGGCAACTGTATAGCACTAATTCCTGGTAAATTCTGAAAAGGTATAAAGCAGCATCAATTGAAAGACCAACTTTCACAGTGATGTACTAATCAGTGAAAAAAAAATGGGTTTATGTGATAAATTTTTACTCAAAAGGCTTTGACGATTATCTATTTGACGATATCTATGGTTGCACTCATCAAAAATACCCCATTGTTGGTACTTAACAGGGCCTGCTTTAATTTTGATTGGACCCTGGGCACACATTTTCTTGGGCCCCCCAGGGGCACAGAAAAAAGTCAGCACAAGGGGCAGTACTTGCATATTCTCCCCCCTTTCCCCAAAGTAACCATCTATTGGTCACCTCTGCACACCACTTTGCTTACCTCTGCTCCCTCATTCCATCCACAACTCACCTCTGTACCCCACCATCCACAGTTTACCTCTGTACCCTTCTCCATCCACAGTTTACCTCTGTACCCCTCTCCATCCACAGTTCACCTTTGTACCCCCCTCCATCCACAGTTCACCTCTGTACCCGGCTCCATGCACAATTCACCTCTGTACCCCCCTCCATCCACAGTTCACCTTTGTACCCGTCTACATTCACAGTTCGCCTCTGTACCCCCCTCCATTTACAGTTCACCTCTGTACCCCATTCCATTTACAGTTCACCTCTGTACCCCTCCATCCACAGTTCACCTCTGTACCCCTCTCCATCCACAGTTCACCTCTGTACCCCTCTCCATCCACAGTTCACCTCTGTACCCCCCTCCATCCACAGTTCACCTCTGTACCCCCCTCAATCCACAGTTCACCTCTGTACCCCCCCTCCATCCACAGTTCACCTCTGTACCCCCGTCCATCCACAGTTCACCTTTGTACACCCCTCCATCCACAGTTCCCCTCTGTACCCCCCTCCATCCACAGTTCACCTTTGTACCCGCCTCCATCCACAGTTCACCTCTGTTTCCCCGTCCACGTTCACCTCTGTACCCCTCTATCCACAGCTCACTTCTCTATCTCCCATCCACCTCTGTACCCCCCATTCACATTCACCTCTGTATCCCCTGTCCACCTCTGTACCCCCCCATCCATGTTCATCTCTGTATCCTTCTGTCCACCTCTGTACCCCCCCCCCCCGTCCACCTCTGTATCCCCCCTATCCACATTCACCTCTGTATCCTTCCGTCCACCTCTGTACCCCCCTGTTCACCTCTGTATCCCCCCCATCCACGTTCATCTCTGTATCCTTCCGTCCACCTCTGTACCCCCGTTCACCTCTGTATCCTCCCTATCCACGTTCACCTCTGTATCCACCCTATCCACGTTCACCTCTGTATCCACCCTATCCACGTTCACCTCTGTATCCACCCTATCCACGTTCACCTCTGTATCCACCCTATCCATGTTCACCTCTGTACCCCCATCCACATTTCACCTCTCTACCCCCCTCCATCCACAGTTCACCTCTGTACCCCCCTCCATCCACAGTTCACCTCTGTACCCCCCTCCATCCACAGTTCACCTCTGTACTCCCCTCCATCCACAGTTCACCTTTGTACCCGCCTCCATCCACAGTTCACCTCTGTACCCCCCTCCATCCACAGTTCACCTCTGTACCCCCCTCCATCCACAGTTCACCTCTGTACCCCCCTCCATCCACAGTTCACCTCTGTACCCCCCCTCCATCCACAGTTCACCTTTGTACCCGCCTCCATCCACAGTTCACCTCTGTACCCTTCCATCCACAGTTAACCTCTGTAGCCCCCTCCATCCACAGTTCACCTCTGTTACCCCATCCATCCACAGTTCACCTCTGTACCAGGGCTGGACTGGGACAAAAATTTAGCCCTGGACTTCATCATGACCGGCCCACTTTAATTTTGAATGTCCCCAACAGCGCCCCCCTTACATCAGAGAGTCCCCATCAGAAGTCCTCTTCACATCAGAGTCCCCATCAGAAGTCCCCTTCACATCAGAGTCCCCACCAGAAGTCCCCTTCACATCAGAGTCCCCACCAGCAGTCCCCTTACATCAGAGAGTCCCCACCAGAAGTCCCCTTCACATCAGAGAGTCCCCACCAGCAGTCCCCTTACATCAGAGAGTCCCCATCAGAAGTCCCCTTCACATCAGAGTCCCCACCAGCAGTCCCCTTCACATCAGAGAGTCCCCACCAGCAGCCCCCCTACATCAAAGAGTCCCCACCAGCAGTCCCCTTCACATCAGAGTCCCCATCAGAAGTCCCTTCACATCAGAGAGTCCCCATCAGAAGTCCCCTTCACATCAGAGAGTCCCCATCAGAAGTCCCCTTCACATCAGAGAGTCCCCGTCAGCAGTCCCCTTCACATCAGAGTCCCCACCAGCAGTCCCCTTCACATCAGAGAGTCCCCGTCAGCAGTCCCCTTCACATCAGAGCCCCCACCAGCAGTCCCCTTCACATCAGAGTCCCCATCAGAAGTCCCGTTCACATCAGAGGGTCCCCATCAGAAGCCCCTTCACATCAGAAAGTCCCCATCAGAAGTCCCCTTCACATCAGAGAGTCCCCATCAGAAGTCCCCTTCACATCAGAGTCCCCACCAGCAGTCCCCTTCACATCAGAGAGTCCCCATTAGAAGTCCCTTCACATCAGAGAGTCCCCATCAGAAGTCCCCTTCACATCAGAGAGTCCCCGTCAGCAGTCCCCTTCACATCAGAGAGTCCCCGTCAGCAGTCCCCTTCACATCAGAGTCCCCACCAGCAGTCCCCTTCACATCAGAGAGTCCCCATCAGAAGTCCCCTTCACATCAGAGTCCCCATCAGAAGTCCCGTTCACATCAGAGGGTCCCCATCAGAAGCCCCTTCACATCAGAGAGTCCCCATCAGAAGTCCCCTTCACATCAGAGTCCCCACCAGCAGTCCCCTTCACATCAGAGAGTCCCCATCAGAAGTCCCTTCACATCAGAGAGTCCCCATCACATCAGAGAGTCCCCATCAGAAGTCCCCTTCACATCAGAGAGTCCCCACCAGAAGTCCCCTTCACATCAGAGAGTCCCCACCAGCAGTCCCCTTCACATCAGAGAGTCCCCACCAGAAGTCCCCTTCACATCAGAGAGTCCTCCCTCTGCTCCTCCTCCCACATGTACTCGTTTTGAAGGCAGCTTCTCGTTCCTCTCTTCAGTCATGTGATAACAAGTGCTAAGGGGAGAGAGGTAGGAAAGTCTGCCAGCTGTCCATCTCCCCCTGCAGGCTGGAGGGAGCATAATGCCTAATGCTCTCTCCAGCAAGTGACAGAAGCAGCTCCTCCTGACAGGAGTGAAATCGCGATCACTCACTGTCAGTGAGGAGCTGCTCCAGGACCGCACCTGACTGGCCCACTGAGCCATCGGCCCACCGGGAAACTCCTGGTAGTCCCGATGGCCAGTCCATGCCTGTTCTGTACCCCCATCCATCCACAGTTCACCTCTGTACCCCCCTCCATCCACAGTTCACCTCTGTACCCCCCTCCATCCACAGTTAACCTCTGTACCGCCCTCCATCCACAGCTCAATTCTGTATCCCCTGTCTATCTCTGTACCAGCCCCCATCCATAGTTCACCTCTGTTTCCCCATCAGGTTCACCTCTGTATCCCCCCATCCACAGCTCACCTCTGTACCCCTCTATCCACAGCTCACTTCTCTATCCCCCATCCACCTCTGTACCCCCCATCCACATTCACCTCTGTATCCCCTGTCCACCTCTGTACCCCCCCGTCCACCTCTGTACCCCCCCATCCATGTTTACCTCTGTATCCTTCTGTCCACCTCTGTACCCCCCATCCACCTCTGTATCCCCCTATCCACATTCACCTCTGTATCCTTCCGTCCAACTCTGTACCCCTCTGTTCACCTCTGTATCCCCCCTATCCACGTTCATCTCTGTATCCTTCCGTCTACCTCTGTACTCCCCCCGCTCACCTCTGTATCCTCCCTATCCATGATCACCTCTGTATCCCCCCTTCCACATTCACCTCTGTATCCCCCCTATCCACGTTCACCTCTGTATCCCCCCTATCCACGTTCACCTCTGTACCCCCATCCACGTTCACTTCTGTACCCCGCTCCACCACACCTCTGTACCCCCCCATCCACGTTCACATCTGTACCCCCCATGTTCACCTCTGTACCCCCAATTCTCTGCACATGTGAATCCCCTTCCCCTTCTCTCCATGGTGTTCTTTCTCACCTGATGACATGGCGGTGCAACACAGTCTCTGCCTATCTGTCTTGTAGCACACAGCCTTAACACTTCACTCAGCTGTGTGCTACACAGGCCTGTCAGGCGGGGGTGGGGTTGAAGCCTGAAGCCCGCAGCTGTCCCGCTCTCTTGTCATACTGTGGCCGCCGCTTGGGACAGCAGGGGGGGATTGGCTGCACCCACTTCTCCGGGGAAACAGCGAGCAGCGCAGGGCTTAAGTGGCAGCTGCTTTAGGCACCACAGCGATGACAGTGAATTTTGGGTTGATCCCAGAAATGTAATAAAGGGGAAATATTCTAATGGGGTTGCTAGTACTGCTGACCTGGGTGTCCCCAAAGGATTTCCTTAAAGCAGAACTCCGGCCAAATTTTTTTTTCCATGTCCTTGTTGCTGATCTCCTACTTTCACCAACTTTGCCATCCATGTTCTTCTGAGCTCTGTCGTTCCTCTGTAATAGGCTGCTGAACTTGCTGAAAAAACGTTATTGCTTGGTGACTTCCGGTTCGTAAGACCGCTGGCTTCTTTCCCTCTCCTAAGCTCAAACAGCGGTCTGGCATGCCCAGTTGTAGTCCTCTGAAAACGAGCAGGAGGGAAGGAGACATGTTGTGGGCAGAAGGGGTCTCACAGCCCCCAGTCTGTGCTGCCCATGGAGGAGGTGCAATCCATCCCTCCACTCTGCCCCCCCCCCCGCCGCACTGCTATATCCGTGCAGAGCGGGGATTATCATGAGTAATTGTATGACACAGCAGAGATCTCCCGTGGTGTTAGTTATTGTTATATGAGAAGACTGATCGCTGACCTCCCGCCCCCCGCTGTTATAGGAACAGTGCGTTGTCAATCATAATAACGGTGGGGGCGGAGCATCAGCGATCGGTGTTCTCATATAACAATACCTGAAACCACGGGAGATCCCCGCTGTGTCATACAAGTGATTTCTGATAATAATCCCTGCTCTGCATGGCAGTCCCATGGTGGTCCCTGGCATGGTGGTCCCTGACTGGTGGTCCCTGACATGGTGGTCTCTGACTGGTGGTCCCTGACTGGGGTTACCTGGCATGGTGGTCCCTGACATGGTGGTCCCTGACAAGTGGCACTGGTGGTCTCTGACATGGTGGTCCCTGACAAGCAGGACTGGTGGTCCCTGACATGGTGGTCCCTGACATTTGGCACTGGTGGTCCCTGACATTTGGCACTGGTGGTCCCTGACATTTGGCACTGGTGGTCCCTGACATTCGGCACTGGTGGTCCCTGACATGGTGGTCCCTGACAAGTGGCACTTGTGGTCCCTGACATTTGGCACTGGTGGTCCCTGACATTTGGCACTGATGGTCCCTGACATTTGGCACTGGTGGTCCCTGACATTCGGCACTGGTGGTCCCTGACATGGTGGTCCCTGACAAGCGGCACTGGTGGTCCCTGACATTCGGCACTGGTGGTCCCTGACAAGCGGCACTGGTGGTCCCTGACATGGTGTCCATATCTGGAATTCAGCTTTAACATGACACATTGGTAGTTTGGCTCTTTCCTATGTATTGAAACACAGTATCCAACACAATAGTAACTGATAATTAGGGTGTGACAGTTATTTTCTTATAGAACAAATTATTATGAAAGGCACAGGAGACTCATACTGGCAAACCAGCAGATGTGTTTATTGGATTATACTAAAAAAAAAAAAAAAAAAAAAAAAGTTATATCAGGTAATGTCCACATAAGCTGTCTATATTACGTTTTTCTTGATTTATCATATGAAATTGAGGTTATGTTATCCTGACCTGCTTTATCTGGTTACCTGTGATGAGATGACATAGGGTTTTTTTTGGTCTACATCTGTCTTTAGCAAAACCCCTAAAATTCAGATTTCTACATACGATATGCACACCCAAAAAATTATACATAGATAATATACAAGGTGTACATCTCAGCTTGACTGCACATGCCTTTACCAACACCCAGGCACAAAATTTACACTTATCACTGTTAAGAAAATGATTACCTTGCTGTCTACTCATTGCCCCTAATATTGGAACATTACATTTCTGAAAATAAACATCATTATGGCTTTTTGTATGTGATTAAAGGTAGATAGATGTATTACAAGTTTAACTGTCAGACACATCCTGGGCACTGTAAACTGAAGAACAACATCGCCATCATCTGGTACAAAAAAAGAATGTATCTTTTAGCTTAGAGGTGTTCAACTCTGGTCCTCAAAGCCCACTAAAGTTGCCCAAAGGCATGAGATGACTGTCACTTAACTCAGCAAATACAGTAATTATTCTCAGCCTTTGCAGCTTTGTCTGCTCAGCAGATTGTGGGGAATAAAATGAATATTGGAAACGGATTGTCTCAAGCAATAACTCTAATTTTCCCAAGATGAGACTAACTCCAGGGGTCTGTTATGTGCAAAAAATATTTTGGCTGAAATCATTGTACATGTTAATGGAAATAGTTGTGAGAAATATAATTTGGAAATAGATCTATAGTAAGGGTAATGTTGGACACACACTTGGCAAATTTCTTCCAAATTCAATTGCGTTCAACCACCTTGTGAATGTATAAAAATCAAATGGATCAAGATAGAAATTGCTGGAAAACTGTTGTATACATGGACAGAATAAGACACATTTTCCCCAACTACCTAAATACATACTGTATGTAGCAATGTCTCTCTGAGTAATCTATGACTTATTGGACAATGCAGGCTAAGACAAGGTTTTTCGTTTTTTGAACTATCCTTTTTTTTTAAATCACCACAGAACACTCCATGTTTTACATTATCAAACAGATGGAAGAGGGTGATCTGAATTATCCTTAACCACCTCAATACCAGGCACTTACACCCCCTTCCTGCCCAGGGCATTTTTCAGCTTTCAGCGCTGTCACACTTTTGCAGCGTACAGACGAACGGAATTTCCCACAACAAATGTTCGATGGGAGCTGGTGGTCGGAAATTCCGACCGTGTGTAGGCTCCATCAGACATTTTTTGCCGGAATTTCCGACAACAAAAATTTGAGAGCTGGTTCTCAAATTTTCCGACGTCAAAATCCGTTGTCAGAAATTCCGACCGTGTGTACACAATTCCGACATACAAAATTCCACGCATGCTCGGAATCAAGGAGAAGAGCCGCACTGGCTATTGAACTTCATTTTTCTCGGCTCGTCGTACGTGTTGTACGTCACCGCGTTCTTGACGTTTGGAATTTCCGACAACATTTGTGTGACCGTGTGTATGCAAGACAAGTTTGAGCCAACATCCGTCGGAAATAAACCCAGGATTTTGTTGTCGGAATGTCCTATAGTCTTGTGCACGGCATAAGAATGACAATTGCGCGGTCATGCTACACTGTAACCATGTGAAATTGTTATCATTTTCTTCACACAAATAGAGCTTTCTTTCGGTGGTATCTAATCACTCCTGGGTTTTTTATTTAATAAAAAGAAGAAAAACACTCATAAGAGAAAAGACAAAAAATGGCTGCACACCCCAGATAAAATTGTCAAAAGAGAGGATTGTCCCCCCCGAGGGGTTTTTTAGCAACCGACAATGATTGAAAAATATACTAGTGTATTTTTCAATCATTGTCGGTTGCTAAAAAACCCCTCATGGGTTTTTTTTTATTTTTTCCTAAAAAAAAAAAGACTATAAATTAAAAAAAAAAAGTTTTTCTTAGTTTCTGTCGGTAAATTTTGTAAATAAGTAATTTTTCTCTTTCACTGATGGGCGCTGATGAGGCGGCACTGATGGGCACTGATAGGCTGCACTGATGGGCACTGATGAGGCAGCACTTATTGGCACTGATTAGCTGGCACTGATGAGGAGGCACGAATATGCCGCACTTATGGGCACTGATAGGTGGCTTGGATATGTGGCACTGATGAGCACTGATAGGCGGCACTGGTGGGCACTAGGCACAGATAGGCGGCACTGGTGGGCACAGATAGGCGGCACTGATGGGCAGCACTGATGAGCATTAATGGGTGGCATTGATTGGCAGCACTGATAGCCAGCACTGACTGGCATGACTAATGGCCACTGATTGCTGGCACTTGTGGGCACTGATTGCTGGCACTTGTGGGCTCAGATTGGTGGCAATTGTGGACACCAGTTGGCACTGATTGCTGGTAGTGGTAGGCAAACATTGCTGGCCCTGGTGGGCACTAATTGTAATCAGGGCACTGATGATCAGTGTCCTGATTACATACCTAGCTGTCCCCTGTGAGGAGATGCCGCTAATCTGCTCTCCTCTCCTCACACTCTGTCAGTGTGAGACAAGGAGCGCCGATTACCTGCATCTCCGTGTTTACATGTGACGGCTGTGAATGGACACAGCCGATCACATGGTTAAAGGGCCGCGGCTGCGGTTCTTTACACAGATCGGGGTCATGCCGTGTTCTAGCAACACGGGCCATGATCGCCGCACTGCGTGTCCCTGGGGGCGCGTGAGAGCGGTCAGTCTGGGAGGCCATCATATGACGTCCACCCAGAACGAGAGCCGCACCGCCCAGCCGTCATATGACGGTGGGCAGACGGCAAGTGGTTAAAGCGTCACTAAACACACATCATAAAAAAACTATAGATAAATGGTGTATTAAATGCTGTTCATACTCACTCAGTCATTATGAGACTTGTTTTCTGTATTCTGAAAAAACTTGGTTGATCCTGTGGCTCTCTTCTGTCCCCAATTCAGCTAGGGTTTTTGCAGCTGTGGTGGCAGCTCTGCATATGCTCAGTTTTCAGCATGAGTTTCTATGCTGAGCATTTCTTCCCTATCACATCTGAGCAGACCATGTGACTATAGAGTCACACATATAGGTATATACACAGCCCACTCCCTCCCTCCTCCTCCATGCCCACTAACCAGCTAAACACAATGGGGGGGGATATTATGTGTCGATTAATGGAGGCTTCACCTCCCCCTTATTACAGGACACAGGCTGGAGGGGCGTGACACAAAATGTGTCTGGCAAAAATCCTCCCACAGATTTGATTTCAAATATATATTTGTATAATAATTTAAAACAGTTTATTGATATTAATTATTTATTTTGACTCTGTATTCCAAAGGCTGTTTTTTATTTTGAACATATGACCAGCAGCAGAGGACTAGAAGCTCCTCCTGCTTATGTTTCCCTACACAAACGTGAGTACACCCCTCACATTTTTGTAAATATTTTATTATATCTTTTCATGTGACAACACTGAAGAAATGACACTTTGCTACAATGTAAAGTAGCGAGTGTACAGCTTGTATAACAGTGTAAATTTGCTGTCCCCTCAAAATAACTCAACACACAGCCATTAATGTCTAAACCACTGGCAACAAAGGTGAGTAAACTCCGAAGTGAAAATGTCCAAATTGGGCCCAAATATTTTGTGTGGCACCATTTTTTCCAGCACTGCCTCTTGGGCATGGAGTTCACCAGAGCTTCACAGGTGGCCACTGGAGTCCTCTTCCACACCTCCATGACGACATCACGGAGCTGGTGGATGTTAGAGACCTTGCGCTTCTCCGCCTTCAGTTTGAGGATGCCCCACAGATGCTCAATAGGGTTTAGGTCTGGAGACATGCTTGGCCAGTCCATCACCTTTACCCTCAGCTTCTTTACCAAAGCAGTGGTTGTCTTGGAGGTGTGTTTGGGGTAGTTATCATGTTGGAATACTGCCCTACGGCCCAGTCTCCGAAGGGAGGGGATCATGCTCTGCTTCAGTATGTCACAGTACATGTTGGCATTCATGGTTCCCTCAATGAACTGTAGCTCCCCAGTGCTAGCATCACTCATACAGCCCCAGACCATGACACTCCCACCACAATGCTTAACTATAGGCAAGGCACACTTGTCTTTCTACTCCTCACCTGGTTGCCGCCACACACGCTTGATACCATCTGAACCAAATAAGTTTATCTTGGTCTCATCACACCACAGGACATGGTTCCAGTACGGCTTCACGTCCTGATTTCTGTACCGAGGATGGCGGCGGCAGCAGCCGAGAGTCGACGGACAGAACAGCTTCGGCTGCCGACATCGCGGGCTCCCTGGACATGTAAGTGTCCATATATTAAAAGTCAGCAGCTGCAGTATTTGTAGCTGCTGGCTTTTAATATTTTTTTTTTCGGCAGACCTCCGCTTTAAGGATTGTAAGCTTTAACATATTCAAAGTTTTTTGGGGGGTTTAAATACAGTTTAAGTCCAAGGTCCTGTCTGCTATTAGAAAGTTGAACCAGGAAACCCTCATGTATAATCCCACATAAACATAACTTTAAGGCCTCTTTCACATGTGCTGGAGTTTCTACCAGCCTCTGAAAAGAGATCCACAGTGGAACGCTTTCAAGAGGGTGATTGACAGGCAGCTGTAAAAGCATATGTTGCCTCCACACCATCTGTTTTAACCCCCCAAAAAATCTGTACCACCATGCAACAACCAAATTAATTACATGAAAAAATTATTTTAATGAACAAATATTGGTGCTAGGTTCACCTCAATAAAGTGATTCAAAATCTAATATAATGCTAATGTAGCACATATGTGTGTCCATCCAAAAATCAAAATAATTAAAACCAAAATCTAAATATCAAAAAAGTGTATATATAGTGATAACCAATATAAACAAATAAAAGGAAATAAATGCACAATTTACATGCATGAGTGAAAATCAAAAAGTCCATGCAAATTGAATATTAGATATTTCACCCAGAGTTCATTAAGTGCTCTTCTTTAAACACTTTAAACTTTGCCTTCCACCACATCAATTGTGACTGTGAATCAATCCAATGGAACCGCACTCACCACAAGAATATGCCTTGCACTCTCATGCTCGGCATATGCGCTTTGTTAACACCCCACCAGGGTTAAACAGGCTGAGTGAAATTCCTCGATCTCCAGCAGTATTTCAAAAAAGATACGTCTCCAATTTGATATGAAATGAAATAATAAATGTGCCTCCGATAGTGTGATACCGCAAAGAAGGGATTCCGTGAAGAAGTCGATGTGACGAAACATGTCGGGGCGTGGCTATACGGCAACCTAGTCCAACGTATGACGTGTGACGCTGTGCGGTGTTCGGACAAGAGATGGGGTTGTTCTGCTGACTGGCTATACGAGTGGAGGGTGAGATTATCAACTGAATCCCGGGTCCGCCGTGACCTTAGTACACCACTTATGCTCAGCTATAGGAATTACTCAGATATGCCTTTTTTTATTGGAATCATGTGAGTGCAACAGTTGAAGATTGTGTGTATGTGTTTTAGTAAAGTATTTTACAGTATCACACTATCGGAGGCACTTTTATCATTTCATGTCAAATTGGAGACGTATCTTTTTTGAAACACTGCTGGAGATCGAGGAATTTCCTTGCCTGTTTAACCCTGGTGGGGTGTTAACAAAGCGCATATGCTGAGCATGAGAGTGCAAGGCATATTCTTGTGGTGAGTGCGGTTCCATTGGATTGATTCACAGTCACAATTGGTGTGGTGGAAGGCAAAGTTTAAAGTGTATAAAGAAGAGCACTTAAAGAGGGAGTCCACCTACATCAACCTAAAAAAAAAAATATTAAAAGCCAGCAGCTACAAATACTGCAGCTGCTGACTTTTAATACATGGCCACTTACCTGTCCCAGGGTCCAGCAAAGTCGGCAGCCGACGCCGATGAATCGCTTGATTCTCGGCAGCTGCCGCCGCGATCCTGGGTAAGGGAATCAGGAAGTGAAGCGTTGCGGCTTCACTTCCCGGTTCCCTACTGCGCATGCGCGAGTCGCGCTGCGCATTGTAACTGGTACCCGTTATCTCCTGGGACCTGTGTGTTTCCCAGGAGACAGCACGGAGGGACAGGAAGAGGCATAGACTCCCGTAGGAGTCTATGCCGGAAGTGGATACAAATACCTGTCTGAGACAGGTATCTGCACCCCCCTCCCCCCTGAAAGGTGCCGAATGTGACACCGGAGGGGGGGAGGGTTCTGAAAAGCGGAAGTTCCATTTTTGTGTGGTACTCCACTTTAAAGAACTCTGTGTGAAATATCTAATATTCAATTTGCATGGACTTTTTGATTTTCACTCATGCATGTTAATTGTGCATTTATTTCCTCTTATTTGTTTATATTGGTTATCACTATATATACACTTTTTTGATATTTAGATTTTGGTTTTAATTATTTGGATTTTTGGATGGACACACATATGTGCTACATTAGCATTAGATTAGATTTGGAATCACTTTATTGAGGTGAACCTAGCGCCAATATTTTTTCAGGTTTATTTTATTTTTAGTTGGCAGCTTTTAGGGATATTTATATATAAGAGCGCAGTGGGGTTAAGAACAGGTTGGGTGCGCAGAACTTGTCTACCGTTTGTATACAAATTAATTACATGCAGTTGCAAGGTGGTTGCAGCATGGCCCCATTTACATGAACGTGACATGGGGTATTGTTTTTTCCACTGCTGAACCATGTGTACAACGCTGAGGGGTTGCATGTTATCTTTTAGGTAGAGATGGTTGGGAGGGAGAAGGTGGCAGTAAAACTACCTGTTTTTACGACCCCCCAGAATCTGATGAAGGTAAAGTTGACTATAAAATTAAATAAAAAGAGGACACCTAGGATCTACTATTCACAGAGAAATTATGCATTGCAATTTCTGATATATACATACCTCCTAATATTTTGAGATGGAAATGAGGGACACCTACTAGCAAACGTATGTAGGCATAGGACACGCCCCCTACCACACCCCCCTTAAAGGAGAATTAACAAAAAAACAAAAGGTTAATGAAGTCCACAAGAGCTTTTTTTTTTTACCACTACTATTCCTTTATATTGGCTTTAAAAATTTACAAATGCAGTCATTTAGAATTTGGATGAAAGGTTTAGCACTGGGAAACACTTTTTGAAAGATAAAAAGTGCATTTTATATACAACTATGAGGATCAGACGAAAATTAGGGACAAATGAGAGGGAAAGAGGGACAGAGGGACATTGCTCCAAATCAGGGACAGTCCCTCGAAATCAGGGACAGTCCCTCGAAATCAGGGACAGTCCCTCGAAATCAGGGACAGTTGGGAGCTATGCATATATAAGCACAGATATATCTGTCTAATAGGAATGTATGAGGATAAGTGCATAGAGATGACAAAGCATTATAAAACAAATTCTGTATATAGTATATACAGAATAGTATACTATAGTATGCTATAGTATATACTATTTATATATAAATAATTAGTGCCTAATGTATGAATAAATAAATACACTGTAAAAAAAAACTATATCTGTAGGAATAGTAGACTTTTAAATAAATAAATTATATAGAAAATATTTACGAGATGCAGAAATCACAAGTCCATTGGTGGCCAATGTTAACACATGACCACTAGAGGGAGACAGTGTGCTGTATAAAATGTGATAATGGAGAAAAAATAATGGACAAATGTTTTACAGCAGATTGCAACATAACAGTAATTCTACTGGAGGGTACAATCCAAATATCATAATAAATAATATGTAGCAATTTCTTGGGTACCTTTCTGGTGTGTCTGTTTGTTTTTCAGGTGGACCCCATCGGACCCTCCATTCTACTCTAAGGAGCGGCGGATATAAACTGTCTTGTGTCCATTTACCTTGCCTACCTCCAATCCGGTCCAATCTGCCAAAAACAAACAGAAGGGGACAGTGGCGACTGGTGAACTGAAACTGAAAAATTCTGAAAAAAATAACCCATCAATTGTAGCCTCACTGTGCCCATCAAACGCAGCCACTGTGCCATCAAATGCAGCCACTGTGCCCATCAAATGTAACCACTGTGCCCATCAATTGCAGCCACTGTGCCCATTAATCGCAGCCACTGTGCCCATCAATCACAGCCACTGTGCCATCAAACGCATCCACTGTGCCCATTAATATCAACCACTGTGCCATCAAACGCAGCCACTGTGCCCATCAAATGTAGCTACTGTGCCATCAAACGCAGCCACTGTGCCCATCAAATGCAGCCACTGTGCCATCAAACGCAGCCACTGTGCCCATAAAATGCAGCCACTGTGCCCATAAAATGCAGCCACTGTGCCATCAATTGCAGCCACTGTGTCCATCAAACACAGCCACTGTGCCATCAAATGCAGTCACTGTGCCCATCAAACGCAGCTACTGTGCTATCAAACGCAGCCACTGTGCCCATCAAATGCAGCCACTGTGCCATCAAATGCAGCCACTGTGCCCATCAAACACAGCCACTGTGCCATCAAACGCTGCCACTGTGCCCCATCAAATGCTGCCACTGTGCCCAATCAATTGCAGCCGCTGTGCCCATCAATAGAAGCCACTGTGCCCATCAATTGCAGTCACCGTTCCATCAAACGCAGCCACTGTGCCCATAAAACGCAGCCACTGTGCCATCAATTGCAGCCACTGTGCCATCAATTGCAGCCACTGTGCCCATCAATTGCAGCCATTGTGCCCATCAATTGCAGCCACTGTGCCCATCAAACGCAGCCACAGTGCCATCAAACGCAGTCACTGTGCCCATCAAACGCAGCTACTGTGCTATCAAACGCAGCCACTGTGCCCATCAAACGCAGCTACTGTGCCATCAAACGCAGCCACTGTGCCATCAAACGCAGCCACTGTGCCCATCAAACACAGCCACTGTGCCATCAAACGCTGCCACTGTGCCCCATCAAACGCTGCCACTGTGCCCAATCAATTGCAGCCGCTGTGCCCATCATTAGAAGCCACTGTGCCCATCAAACGCAGTCACGGTGCCATCAAACACAGCCACTGTGCCCATCAAATGCAGCCACTGTGCCATCAAATGCTGCCACTGTGCCCCATCAAACGCTGCCACTGTGCCCCATCAAACGCTGCCACTGTGCCCCATCAAACGCTGCCACTGTGCCCAATCAATTGCAGCCGCTGTGCCCATCAATAGAAGCCACTGTGCCCATCAAACGCAGTCACTGTGCCATCAAACACAGCCACTGTGCCCATCAAATGCAGCCACTGTGCCCTTCAAACACAGCCACTTTGCCCATCAATTGCAGCCACTGTGCCCATCAAACGCAGCCACTGTGCCATCAAACGTAGCTACTGCGCCCATAAAATGCAGCTACTGTGCCATCAAACGCAGCCTCTGTGCCCATTAATAGCAGCCACTGTGCCCATTAATAGCAGCCACTGTGCCCATCAAATGCAGCTACTGTGCCCATTAAAGGTAGCCACTGTGCCATCTAACGCATCCACTGTGCCATCTAATGCAGCCACTGTGCCCATCAAATGCAGCCACTGTGCCATCAAACGCAGCCACTGTGCCCATGAAACGCAGCCACTGTGCCATGAAACGCAGCCACTGTGCCCATCAAATGTAGCTACTGTGCCATCAAACGCAGCCACTGTGCCCATCAAACGCAGACACTGTGCCATCAAACGCAGCCACTGTGCCCATAAAACGCAGCCACTGCGCCTTTAAACGCAGCCACTGTGCCCATCAATTGCAGCCACTGTGCCTATCAATCGCAGCCACTGTGCCCATCAAACGCAGTCACTGTGCCCATTAATAGCAGCCACTGTGCCCATCAAATGCAGCTACTGTGCCATCAAACGCAGCCACTGTGCCCATTAATAGCAGCCACTGTGCCCATCAAAGGTAGCCACTGTGCCATCAAACGCAGCCACTGTGCCATCAAACGCAGCCACTGTGCCATCAAACGCAGCCACTGTGCCCATCAAATGCAGCCACTGTGCCATCAAACACAGCCACTGTGCCCATCAAAACCAGCCATTTTGCCATCAATAGCAGCCACTGTGCCCATCAAATGCAGCCACTGTGACATTAAACACTGCCACTGTGCCCCATCAAACGCTGTCACTGTGCCTCATCAAATGCTGCCACTGTGCCCATCAAATAGTGCCACATCAAATGCTGTCACTTTCCCCATCAAATAGTGCCACATTAAATGCTGTCACCATGCCCATCAAATAGTACCACATCAAACGCAGCCACTGTGCCCATCAAACGCAGCCACTTTGCCATCAAACGCAGCCACTGTGCCCATCAAGCACTGCCACTGTGCCCCATCAAATGCTGTCACTGTGCCCATCAAATGCTGCCACTGTGCCCATCAAATAGTGCCACATCAAATGCTGTCACTGTCCCCATCAAATAGTGCCACATCAAATGCTGTCACCGTGTCCATCAAATAGTGCCACTGTGCTCATCAAACAGTGCCACTGTGACCCTCCCCCCCTCCGCACTCGCCGTCTGCCCAGCACTTACCCTGTCTCTGTAATTGTGCTACCAAAATTAGTATGCGCTGTAAATTGCCTCCAGCATTGCTCCTGTTACTTCATGCTGGAGGCTACCATTTTGTTAACCACTTCCGGACCGCCCACTGTCATTATACGTCGGTACTTTGAAGGAGGATATTGTTGTTATGGCAGCAGCTAGCTGCCATAACCCTGGTATCCTCTTCTTTAGTGAGCGGTCCGGTTTAAGATAAAAGTGGTCTCTGCGGCGGATTCGCCGCGTGATGACTTTTATCGGTGGCGGGAGAGGGGCCCTCCACCGCTTACTGGAGCAGTCGGCAGCGGTGGAGGCGATGGGATGTTACCCCTTGCTGGGTATGGAGACGAGTGAGGGGAAGATGGCCTCCACCCGTCTCCATAACATTGCAGGGCGGAAGCGATGTCAAAACGTCACTTCCGCCCATATCTCTTAAATGGCTGTTTTTTGTTTCATTTTTTTAAATGACAATTTTTTTTTTAATTGCATTTTAGTGTAAATATGAGATCTGAGGTCTTTTTGGCCCCAGATCTCATATTTAAGAGGTCCTGTCATGCTTTTTTTCTATTACAAGAGATGTTTACATTCCTTGTAATAGGAATAAAAGTGACACAATTTTTTTTTTTTTTTAAAAACAGTTTAAAAATAAAAGGTAAAATAAATAAGAATTAATTAAACAAAAATTTTGCTCGCATGCAGAAGCGAATGCATATGTGAGTAGCGCTCGCATATGAAAACGGTGTTCAAACCACACATGTGAGGTATTGCCGCGATCGTTAGAGCGAGAGCAATAATTCTAGCCCTAGACCTCTTCTGTAACTTAAAACATGCAACCTGTAGAATTTTTTAAACGTTGCCTATGGAGATTTTTAAGGGTAAAAGTTTGTCGCCATTCCACGAGCGGGCGCAATTTTCAAGCGTGACATGTTGGTTATTAATTTACTCGGCATAACATTATCTTTCACAATATAAAAAAAAATTGGGCTAACTTTACTGTTGTCTTATTTTTTAATTTTTTCCAAAAAAAGTGTGCTTGTAAGACCACTGCGCAAATACGGTGTGACAGAGAGTATTGAAACGACCGCCATTTTACTCTCTAGGGTGTTAGAAAAAAAATGTATAATGTTTGGGGGTTCTAAGTAATTTTCTAGCAAAAAAAAAAACCGAGGCGACCTGCACACGACTGCCGGGGCGACTTGCAAGACGACTTCTGTATAGAAGTCTATGCAAGTTGCCCCCAAAGTAGTACAGGAACCTTTCTTCTAAGTCGGAGCGACTTGCGTCGCTCCGATTAGAACGGTTCCATTGTACAGAACGGGAGGCGACTTGTCAGGCGGCTAGGTCGCCTGACAAGTCGTCCCAGTGTGAACGGGCTCTTAGTGGTTAAAGCTCAAAGCCCCAGCAGTAAATTATAAACGAGACTAAACCCATCGATTAACCGGTTTCATAAAACAGTTTGATTTGAGTGTCCTCAACCAAACTGTCAAACCACCAGATGGCTGGTGTCCTAACTAATCACATATGCAGCACCATGGCAGTTGCAGATCAAACTGAAGCAGTTTCCTTGGCTGTAAAAGATAGGAGGGTTTTATTCAGCAGATTGGTCTCTACCAACTCAGCAGTGCTTAAAAATGCCTAAAAATGAAGAGCAACTGAGCACGTGCAGAGCAGGGTGAGACAGTGTATTAGTGGATTTTACACAGTATAGGCACTTATTTGTAATGTTTTACATAGCTGTATCTGCAAAAGGGGCCAGCCTGAAGTGATCTAGCAGGACTTCATTTTCTCACTAAACTTTCACTTTAGACCCCTTTCACACTGAGGTGGTTTTCAGGTGTTTTAGCTCTAGAAATAGCCTCTAAATAACGCCTGAAAACCACCTCACATTCATTTCAATGTGTCTTTTCACACTGGGGCGGTGCGCTTGCAGAACATGAAAAAAAGTCCTGCAAGCAGCGTCTTTGGGGCGGTGTAGGAGTGGTGAATACAGCGCTCCTCCGCACCCCTGCCCATTGGAATGAATGGGCAGTGCTGTCGAAGTGCCACAAAACTGGCGTATTAACCCTTTCCTCGGCCGCTAGCGGGGGTTAAAAGCCCCCCCCCCGCTAGCAGCTGAAAAAGGCTGCTATAACAGCAGTAAAGCGCTGCTAAAACTAGCAGCGATTTACCGCTAACGCTCCCTCACCACCCCAATGTGAAGGGGGTCTTAAGCTTTGACAATAAAACCTGGAAGCTGATTGGCTAACATGCACAGTTGCACCAGATTCTAAGGCGCCTTTCACACGGACGGCTGTTCTGCCGCAGTTAAAAGCATATATGTTCTATGAAATTCAAGACTCCAGGCACGGCGATCAGCTGCATTTGTACAGTGAGATTACCTGCGTTTACATGCGGCTGCGTTTAGCTGCGTTTAGAACATTCTTGCCATTTCTGATGTGCTTCCTGTTGCTTTTCTTTCCTTGTTGCCGCTGCTATCCGCAGGAGAAATAGTACACTGCCATTACCTGCAGTTATGTGCGGATAGCTGCTCTAAATCGCTCCTGGACGCAGTCAATTCTATCAATTCTATCCGCACCAAACCGCATGTAACTAAATCGCAGCTAAACGCAGTGTGTGAATGGGGCCATAGGAAAGCATTGTGTGCTTTTAGCTGCGGTAGAAAACTAGAAAATCCGCAGATAAAAGCACAATTCTATCCGTCCGTGTGAAAGGGGCCTAAGTGCTACAGTTTTAGTAAATCTCCTCCATTGTGTATACAAAAACGAATTGTACTGAAAATATACTGAAAATATGGGATTGATAAAGAATTGCGCAACATAATAATTGGAAGCTATCATCTTTTTCTTCTGCAAACCCTCTGCTTTTAGAAAATATAATATTTGTGGGAGTTTCAGTCATTTTTAGGGCAAAGCTGCACATTTAAACATGTCTGAGGGAAATAGAGAAAGGAATCCACCACACAAAGGGTTACGTTGTTTCCTGAACAGTGCAGTCCCCGCCTATTCATCCGTGGCAGCCAATCAGGGACCTGATGTCATGTCTGCAGACTACATGCTTTCCTACTGGTGGCTGAGCGGAGGGTCACGAGGGCAGTTCTCTAACGATGATTGGTGGGAGCGTCTAGCTGTATTTCCAAGATAGGACATTACAAGGAGCTGGCTGTCACAGGCAGGTAATTGGAGTGTTCATTCATTATATGGAAAGATGGTTGTGTTGTAAGGACTGCAGTCATTAGCAGCACCCGACATTCTCTGTATAGTCTTCATTGTATAACCCTGGGCTTCAGACATGTGTACAGTCACAGCACCTCAGGCTTCCATATCTAAGGCGTTGTAATGCTTCTATGTGGCTCACTCACACTGTGCCAACACCCATATGTAGCACCAATCAATAGTGAAGCCCTTTATCCAATTATAGAAGAAAAAAACTACTAAATGATAAAGTGGAAATGTTCTATTTTTTTTTTTAACCACATTAACTCCAGAAGATTTTACACCCTTCATGACCAGGCTTTTTTTTGCGCTGTTAAGCATGGCGCTACTTTAACCTCTTGCCTACCGGGCAATTTTACCACCTTCATGCCCAGGCCAGCCTTCAGCGCTGTCACACATTGAATGACAATTGTGCGGTCATGCTACACTGTACCAAAAATACGTTTTTATCATTTTTTTTTTAGACAGATAAAGCTTTCTTTTGTTGGTATTTAATCACTACTGGGGTTTTTATTTTTTGTTAAACAAAGAAAAACAGTCTGAAAATTTTGAAAAAAAACAAAACGTTTTCTTAGTTTCTTTTATAAAATTTTATAAAAAAATAATTTTTCATCTTCACTGATGTGCGCTGATAGGCAGCACTAATGGGCACTGATGAGATGGCACTGATGGGTACTGATAGGCAGCATTGATGAGGAGTCACTGACAGGCATCAGTGATAGGCACTAAAAGGCATCACTGATGCACAAATGATGGGCACTGAAAGGCATTACTGATGGGCACTGAAAGGCATCACTGATGGACACTGACAGGCATCACTGATGGGCACTGACAGGCATCAGTGATAGGCACTAAAAGGCATCACTGATGCACAAATGATGGGCACTGAAAGGCATTACTGATGGGCACTGAAAGGCATCACTGATGGACACTGACAGGCATCACTGATGGACACTGACAGGCATCACTGATGGGCACTGACAGGCATCACTGATGGGCACTGACAGGCATCACTGATGGGCACTGACAGGCATCACTGATGGGCACTGACAGTCATCAGTGTTGAGCACTGACAGGCATCACTGATGGGCACTGAAAGGCATCACTGATGGGCACTGACAGGCATCACTGATGGGCACTGACAGGCATCACTGATGGGCACTGACAGTCATCAGTGTTGAGCACTGACAGGCATCACTGATGGGCACTGAAAGGCATCACTGATGGGGCAACTGATGGGCATTGTAAAGCATTACTGATGGGCACTGAAAGGCATCACTGATGTGCACTGAAATGCCTCACTGACGGGGCAACTGATGGGCATTGTAAAGCATTACTGATGGGCACTGAAAGGCATTACTGACAGACATCACTGATGGGCACTGACAGGCATCACTGATGGGCACTGACAGGCATCACTGACAGGCATCACTGATGGGCACTGAAAGGCATCACTGAGGAGCACTGACAGGCATCACTGATGGGCACTGAAAGGCATTACTGATGGGCATCACTGATGGGCACTGGCAGGCATCACTGAGGAGCACTGACAGGCATCACTGAGGAGCACTGACAGGCATCACTGAGGAGCACTGACAGGCATCACTGATGGGAATTACCGATGGGCACTGACAGGCATCACTGATGGGAATTACCGATGGGCACTGAAAGGCATTACTGATGGGCACTGACAGGATTCACTAATGAGCACTGACAGGCATCACTGACGGGCACTGGCAAGCATCACTGATGAGCACTGACAAGCATCACTGATTGGCACTACCGATGGGCACTGAAAGGCATCACTGATGTGCACTGAAATGCATCACTGATGGGGCAACTGATGGGCACTAACAGGCATCACTGATGGGCACTGACAGGCATCACTGATGGGCACTGACAGGCATCACTGATGGGCACTGACAGGCATCACTGATGGGCACTGACAGGCATCACTGATGGGCACTGACAGTCATCACTGTTGAGCACTGATGGGCACTGACAGTCATCCCTGATGGGCACGGAAAGGCATCACTGATGGGCAACTGATGGGCACTGACAGGATTCACTAATGAGCACTGACAGGCATCACTGACGGCACTGAAATGCATCACTGATAGGGCAACTGATGGGCACTGACAGGCATCACTGATGGGCACTGACAGGCATTTGATTGTACAATCAAAATGTAACTTGCTTGGTGAGCTTTAGGTTGATAGTAAAGAGACTGTGTGGTTAGATTGTAACCTGTATGGGGAGCCTTGAGATGGCTTTGATAAACCATCGATTTTCTCTTGTGATAGGAATAATCGATCTATAGTCAACAACAGGGATATGATCTCAGGCGTGTTTGAATACTAGTTGGAACCCACCTGAGCTATCCTGTCAGAAAACTTTCACTGTACTAGGCTAATCATAAGCAGGGGAGGAGCCACAATTCTACGTAGGGCCACTTCACAACCCAGAAGAGACAGCTGCCCTCCTGGTGATGTCAGAAGAAGATGGTGGTGCAGGACCGGGGGTGCTGTGCTGAAAAGGGGGATCCCTAGAGAACATCACTGCATCACCAGGATTGTGAGTAAGCTTTTGAGAAAGAACCCAGCTATACAGATAAGAGGGAATAAGGAAAAACAGGCAGTGAAGGCAGGAGTCCTTTTTAAATTTTCTGTTGTCTTTATGTAAAACGTGAGTGTCAATATAGTTCCCTTTCCAGCAGCTCGTGTCTTGAAATGCTGGCGCTTTATTGGCCACTGCAAACATTCGACAAGTTGAATGGGTCAAATACCTGTTACCCTTCCTTCCAAAGAGCTTGTACGTCCTGTAGTGTGAACAAGGCAGCGGGAGATACCACAACATGCAGTGGGGGGGAGTGTGTACTCTACTCGCCAGAAAGAACAATAGTTGCAGCAAGAAAGATATAATGATGCTCTGGTGTCTCCATTTTAAAACTGTCAGATGTAATGTAAACATTTATTAATAACTCTCAACAGTAAATTGTGTATATATATATATATATATATATATATATATATATATATATATATATATATATACACACACACACACACACATTTGTTAGGTATGTTACTGTATAGAGGTGACCCTATAGTGACAGGGTCACTTTAAAGTCACCCAAACAGAATTTGGAGGATTGCAATCACATGACAAGCAGAGGAGCTCAGAATGAGGCTTGGTTCTGGAAGGGAGCCACAAGGTAACTCAGAGTGAGGCTTGGTTTGGAAAGAGCCCAGTAGAGGAACTAATATCGAGGCTTGGCTCTGGAAAAGAAGGAGGAATTGATTAGAGGAAAGGATACACCACGCCGGGGAGGTCGCTGGATGTGTAATGTTGTTGAAGTGTGCTGTCTGAAGGACACTGCTCTGATCTGCTGTAAGGTTCTGTGGATCTGTATTATCATTTACCAGTTTTCTTTATCAATGCCTTGTATAGGTTTGAAAAAGGTGCTTGTCTCACCAAATGCAGCAAATCTTCTATCCTCAAAATGATGTGCATGGTTTTAGATGTTCTTTTCATGTATTGTTGGTGTTAATATTATTATTTTTTCCAGAGAAGCTGGTAATATATATATATATATATATATATATATATATATATATATATATACACATATTCCAACCACAATAAAAAACAATACGGTTTTTCCTCTAAGTTAAATACTTTCTGTGAAATTGACCTAACAGCGGGGAAAGTATAATATAACATAAACGGAAATTGGAGTGCCATACCACTGCTAAGTGGTTTAAATACAACTTTATATCAATAAAAATCAGGGGGACAATCCAAAAAGTAACCAATGTGTTTCAGGGGTCAAAGAGGGCCCCCTTCATCAGAGCTAGAAAAAAACATATTGACATCTCCACATCAATCTGATATTAATACAATATCCCCACCTCAGGGTCATATTTAAAACCAAATAACCAATACTATTGGAAGTCTAAAATTCATGTCAGGTGACATTGAATAGATAATATACAAAAAAAACAGACAAATGTGGGAACATGAATAATAACCCATACCATTCCATCTATTGGGTAAAAATTAGGGTTGCACCGATACTAGTATCGGTATTGGTATCAGTGCCGATACAGAGTATTTGCACAAGTATCGGTACTCGTGCAAATGCACCGATACTTTCAGGCTCGGTTCTTTGAGCTGTCAGTGGGGATAAACAAATATTCCTCAGTTTAACCCCTTATTAACCCTTAATGTACTCTAATCAGCCTTAATTAACTCCCTATTTTTCTCCATTTAATTTATTATTTTCCTGCTTTTTTTTTTTTTATTTTGTTCACGTCTATTTTATAAACGATAAACAATTAAAACTTTTATTTTGTTTGCTTTGTTAGTGAATATTTTCACACATATATATTAACATATATTTAAACATTTCACATTCAAAAAGCGCAAAATTAAAAAAACAAAATCAATTTATTTCATTTGTAAGTGACTTTTTAATGCCTTGTGCCATTGCTGACAGCTGAAGTGTAAACAAAACAGTTGCGGTAGGTATCGGTAATTGGTATCGGTGAGTACTAAAAAAAAGTATCGGTACTCGTAAAAAAAATGGTATCGGTACATCCCTTGTAAAAATACATTTGAACATTTACCCTCCTCTGGACCACACTAATATACCCACCTCCCTTACAAATATGGGAGCCCTTACAGTATGTGTTAACCAGAGATCCGTGTTTCATCACCTGGCACTTTGAAGTATTGATACTAATCATCATTTCTCAATAGAATGCATTAAGATATAAAAAAAAAAACTGCTGCCTTCACAGCCACTTTAATAATTAAAATGCATTCAGAATAAAATATAGACCTAATGATAATAAATGTTTAAAAATTAATAAAATATATCAAAAACTATACTATAACAAAGATATAGTATCTCACAAAAGTGAGTACACCCCTCACATTTTTGTAAATATTTTATGATATCTTTTTATGTGACAACACTGAAGAAATGACACTTTGCTACAATGTAAAGTAGTGAGTATACAGCTTGTATAACAGTGTAAATTTGCTGCCCCCTCAAAATAACTCACAGCCATTAATGTCTGAACAGCTGGCAACAAAAGTGAGTAAAAACAAAATATAGGTGTCTTGCGAGCCACAGATTTTTTAACAAAAGTGAGTACACCCCTAAGTGAAAATTTCTAAATTGGGCCCAATTAACCATTTCCATCCCCAGTGTCATGTGATTAATTAATGTTAAGGTCTCAGGTGTGAATGGGGAGCAGGTGTGTTAAATATGGTATTATCGCTCTCACTCTCTCATACTGGTCACTGGAAGTTCAACATGGCACCTCATGGCAAAGAACTCTCTGAGGATCTGAAAAAAGATTGTTGCTCTTCATAAAGATGGCCTAGGCTATAAGAAGATTGCCAAGACCCTGAAACTGAGCTGCAGCATGGTGGCCAAGACCATACATCGCAGTGGTCATCAACCCTGTCCTCAGGGCCCACTAACAGGCCAGGTTTTATGTATTACCTTGGGGGAGATGCAGATTAGAATACTGCAGTCACTGAGCAGCAAATGATATCATCTGTGATGTATTTCAGTTATCTTGCAAACCTGGCCTGTTAGTGGGCCCTGAGGACAGGGTTGATGACCACTAATACAGTGGTTTGACTCAGAACAGGCCTCGCCTTGGTTGACCAAAGAAGTTGAGTGCACATGCTCAGCGTCATATCCAGAGGTTGTCTTTGGGAAATAGACGTATGAGTGCTGCCAGCATTGCTGCAGAGGTTGAAGGGGTGGGGGGGTCAGCCTGTCAGTGCTCAGACCATACGTTGCACACTGTATCAAATTAGTCCGCATGGCTGTCGTCCCATAAGGAAGCCTCTTCTAAAGATGATGCAGAAGAAAGCCCGCAAACAGTATGTTGAAGACAAGCAGACTAAGGACATGGATTACTGGAACCATGTTCTGTGGTCCAAAGAGACAGGATAAACTTATTTGGTTCCGATGGTGTCAAGCATGTGTGATGGCAACCAGGTGAGGAGTACAAAGACAAGTGTGTCTTGCCTACAGTCAAGCATGGTGGTGGGAGTGTCATGGTCTGGGGCTGTATGAGTGCTGCCGGCACTGGGGAGCTACAGTTCACTGAGGGAACCATGAATGCCAACATGTACTGTGACATACTGAAGCAAAGCATGATCCTCTCCCTTCGGAGACTGGGCCACAGGGCAGTATTCCAACATAATGACCCAAAACACACCTCCAAGACGACCACTGCCTTGCTAAAGAAGTTGAGGGTAAAGGCGATGGACTGGTCAAACATGTCTCCAGACCTAAACCCTATTGAGCATCTGTGGGGCATCCTCAAATGGAAGGTGTAGGAGCGCAAGGTTTCTAACATCCACCAGCTCCGTGATGTCGTCATGGAGGAGTGGAAGAGGACTCCAATGGCAACCTGTGAAGCTTTGGTGAACTCCATGCCCAAGAGGTTTAAGGCAGTGCTGGAAAAAAATGGTGGCCACACAAAATATTGACACTTTGGGCCAAATTTGGACATTTTTACTTATGGGTGTACTCACTTTTGTTGCCAGCGGTTTAGACATTAATGGCTGTGTGTTGAGTTATTTGAGGGGACAGCAAATTTACACTGTTATACAAGCTGTACACTCACTACTTTATATTGTACCAAAGTGTCATTTCGTAAGTGTTGTCACATGAAAAGATATAATAAAATATTTACAAAAATGTGAGGGGTGTACTCACTTTTGTGAGATACTGTATATGAAAGATGGTTAAATGCCCCGTTTTATCTAGGGGATTGGAAAAGGCAGCTTTGCTTACCCTCCATTCCCACAGATGCCCCTGCATTGCAAAACTAGTTCCTATGGGCTCTTTTCCCCTGCTCTCCAGCAGTCCATGGTCCTCTGACATCATTAAGACATAGCCCTACATTAGGCATGAGGGCACTGATGAACAGTCCACCACTGGAGCATAGGAAAGCACCATCTCCCAAAAAAGCAGAGTATTAGGTAATTATAACTGCTTTTCCCATCCCATCGACCTAAACGAAAATTTAACCCATGCAGTGCAGAAACAGCCCCACTTCAAGGGAGAATTTTTGCTTTATCCCAGAAATTGATTTTAAAGGAAAAGTACAGCCAAAACTATTTTCTATAGCGATACTTCTCCTATGGATCACAGGAGTGCAGTTCATTCTGCATTCCTATGACCTGTTTTCAGCCAACAGTGGGCTCAAGCCTGCTTTTGGCTGATGTCACAGAGCCCATCCAGGCTCTGGAAAGATCCCGACTATATGGTCAGGATGCACCCAGAAGTCTGGACCAGCACCTGGCTCAGCCTGCTTTTGGCTGATGTCACAGAGCCAATCCAGGCTTTGGAAAGATCCTGACTATATGGTCAGGATCCACCCAGAAGCCTGGACCAGCACCTGGCTCAGCCTCTCAGCAATCTGCCAAGAGCCTGAGCCAGCCGTGCCCCCTCCACAGCCCAGCGCTCCAGTGAGCCCTGGAGGGGAGAGCAGAAGGCTGGAGACTGATAGTCATGGCTCTCTGTTCAGAGTGGGGGGTAGGACTGAGCGATCAGCAGTCTTTGATCGCTTAGTTCTCACTGCAGAGCCAGCAGTGAGCCCTGGAGGGGAGAGCAGAAGGCTGGAGACTGATAGTCATGGCTCTCTGTTCAGAGTGGGGGGTAGGACTGAGCGATCAGCAGTCTTTGATCGCTTAGTTCTCACTGCAGAGCCAGCAGGGGACAGATACAGCAACGGATCGATGCTGTATCCACCTAGGTGAGTATATAGATTTTTTTTTTTTTTCAAATACTTTTCTTTTATTGTGCTGTGAAATCATGATTATTAGTATAACTGTGCCAGTGTATTCCCACTTTGCTTTCCCGGCAGCTAAACTTCCACTTGCAACAGCGAGAATTGACAGTTCACAATAGGTGGGGCAGGTGCATGATTTTGTCGGCTGTGGGCAGATGAGGCTGCCCAGAAAATGAACTGGTGGGCTTATGAAAGATTGTGCTAGCTTTAGGAACAAAGGGCTTTGGGAAAGACTGAAGCATTCTTACTGTGCATCTAGAATCAATTGGAGAAATTATGTTTATAGGTAATATTTTAGAATCAAATATGCTGAGTAAGTTATAGTGCAAAGATGTGATGTGTCTTTACCACAGTTTTAACGATCATTAATACATTCTTAACCATTTGACTACCAAGAACATGTTGTTTAAAATTTGTAAGTGAGCTTGCAGTTTTAAGAATGAATCTTTCAACTCTTGTCTAAGCCCTGCAATGGCATGTTCACTATAAAGTGGAGTTCCACCCAAAAGTGGAACCTCGACTTATCTGCTCCCCCCTCCCCTCCGATGCCGGTGCCACATTTGGCATCTTTCAGTGGGGAATGGGTACCTGTTTTTGACAGGTATCCTTCCCACTTCCGGGAGATTGCGGCGCCGTCCCTCGGAAGTTTGGTCCCCCTCCTTCTTCCTTCACTGCCGAGCCAGTTAGAAAGCGCTTCGCACATGCGCAGTAGGGAACCGGCTGTGAAGCTGAAAGACTTCACTACCAGTTTCCCTTACTAGGAATGACGGCGACAGCACCCGGGAGGCGATCCGAAAATCGGCTGTGGTGCCGACATCGCGGGCTCCTTGACCAGATACATGTACTTGTATTAAAAGTATTTGTAGCTGCAGACTTTAACATTTTTTTTCCTCGGGCGGAACTCCTCTTTAAATTCTAAATGAAAAAAAATAAAGGTCTAGAGCAGAGGTGTCAAACTCAACTTCATTTGGGGCTGCATCAGCATTATAGTTGTCCTCAAAGGGCCATTTGTATTTGTGAGATTATATAAATTCATGCAGGGCTTTTTTTCCTCAGAGAAAGTGGCCTAACTGCAGTGGGAGGATCTTAAAGGGGCAATAAATACCCAAAGTGCGTTATATGTGGAGTTCAGGGGTGTGCTACATAGAGAGTGCAGTGTTCAAGGATTCGCTACATACAGAGTACAGAGGTCAGGGGTTCTCTACATACAGAGTGCAGAATTCAGGGGTGCTCTAAATACAGAGTTCAGGGGTGCTCTAAATACAGAGTTCAGGGGTGCTCTAAATACAGAGTTCAGGGGTGCTCTAAATACAGAGTTCAGGGGTGCTCTAAATACAGAGTTCAGGGGTGCTCTAAATACAGAGTTCAGGGGTGCTCTAAATACAGAGTTCAGGGGTGCTCTAAATACAGAGTTCAGGGGTGCTCTAAATACAGAGTTCAGGGGTGCTCTATGTGCAGAGTGCGGAGTTCAGGGGTGCGCTACGTGCAGAGTTCAGGGGTGCGCTACGTGCAGAGTTCAGGGGTGCGCTACGTGCAGAGTTCAGGGGTGCGCTACGTGCAGAGTTCAGGGGTGCGCTACGTACAAAGTTCAAGGGTGCGCTACGTGCAGGATTCAGGGGTGCTCTACGTAGGCAGAAAAGTTTTTATTGAGCTTACAAAAGCTAAAACATAAGGTTCAGGTGCCAGATAACAAATAGCAAGTATTAACAACTATAACTATAGCAACAAGTATAAAAATATTGCTTGCCCATCATTTTTGTGGGAATTTTCCATCATCTTTTAAAATTTAGAAACATTATAAGCTGTGGGGGGGCTGCTTGCCAAGGACCACTCAGTTCCAAATACAAGAAAAAAACGAATCTTTTGTGTTTACTTCCACTTTAACCAACCATCAGATTTGGAAAACCATGCCATCATCTCTGTCATGGATGTAACACAAAGTGGAGTTAATTTACTAAAACTGGAGAGTGCAAAATATTTTTCTCTCAAAGCTTAAATGAACAAGCTAAAGTTAGAAGCTGATTGGCTACCATGCCCAGCTGCACCAGATTTTGCACTCTCCAGTTTTAGTAAATCAACCTCTGTGTGTCAGTCATTTTTTGCCAAGCAACATACATGTAGTTGTTCTATCCTTAACTGTTTCATATATATATATATTAGTGCATTACACTAATCAGGAGCTTCATTCATTGTCAGCATATCCAAAACTGCTTTCATATGGCCATTGAGTGGAATTTGTGCCTAATAAAATCTGAATTTCAGCATCGGGCTACCCAAGGGTGTGGGGGTATTGGCACTATCTTTATGAGAGTATAAACACCCTTAGGGAAACCACTCACATCTACTGGAAACTGAAATATTAATTAGGGATAGACTTGGGTTTATGGGATGTGTACTATTAGTAGAATTGTAAAGGTTATAAAGCCCAGCCGCACCCAAACTAAAAAAATGTAATGCCTCATCGCGTCAAATAAAATCTTTGTGTATTTCTCCATTTTCCCCCAACTTGGCAGGGCCATTTTGCACTGGTATAAAGTTCTCTTTATTGTGACGGTGGAAGTTTCCAGCTATTTTCCTACCCTGTAGTAGACTTAGATAAACTGTGTCTATATGTAATAAGCAGGTTACACTGCTAGGTTTAAATTACTTTTTTCTTACTTAAAATGTATTTGCGTATTTTTTTTTATTGCATGGTTCTGTGTTCTATTTATTTCAACCAAATTTATTTTTTAATCAATGGTTACATTTGCTACAGTTTGGTTTACCCATACTACACAAAACTAAGGATGGCCAAATTTGGAATACTGAATGGCAGGGTTACATTTCTATAAATGATTACACATATTGACCTCTACTAAGCCATGTTGAATTTCTTGATCTTTTGCAGGTCTATTTTTCTTGAGTCCTGAAAAAAAATGGTATGTAAAAGCTCCACTTACATCTCTGTGTGAATATTCCTCACTTTGCTTGGTTGGATCAAATAATGGGTTATCTTAGGTTCTTAGTAAAATATTTTTGTCTTCTGTACATAGTGAGGCAGTATTTAGTTGATGCAGTCCATGCTACCCCAGTTCTTTCTAACATGCCACCTGGTGGTTTCAAATGGTACATATGAAAATATGTAAGAATGTATATATTTCAGTAAAAAACATACTGTACATTTTCTTTTAATATGGTCAGTTAAAGTGATTGTAAACAATAAAAACATTCCATTCAGTATAAAATAGAAATGAAAGGCAAAACGTGTATAGATATAACATTATACAGTCTATTCCTTTTTTCCCTTTATTATAAGTGATCACATTCCCTCTATTCTCAACTTCATAAGAGCTGCGGGAGGAGAAACAACTGCACACTGATCTTCCCTATGAAAGGCTGTGCAGGTGGGGGGGAGTGTGTCAGGACAAGTCTAATCATTGGTAGAGAGCAGGATGACTTCCCGACACAGCTAGAGAACTGACCACGGTGTGTTCTCTTGCCTAGTATGGTCAGTTTTTAATAGGAAAGCAGAGGGACTGGCAAGAAACACTGGGATTTTACACAAAGGAGGCAATACAAAGATAACAGGATACTTTCTTATACAAGTACATGGTACAGCAGGCACATATCAGGAATATGAAAGGTTGGGGTAACAAATGCTTTAAGCTTTGTTTATTGAACAAATCACAGCTGAACCTCTATTTCTAGCATGGGCGAGTTAAAGTAAAGACTACGCTGGAACAGCAGGAGGCGAAACGGAAAGAGAGAGAAAAGAAGCTAGAGCTGTATGTGAGTGCCACGCAGGCTGCATTGAACAAGGTAGGAACCTTTACTGTTTTGTAATTATTAGGGTTCATATACACTGGTGCTAAAATTTATATTAAACAGAGAACACTTACTGTAGTGGCCGAAAACAAAGTACTGTGGACTGATGGTAAATTTTGCAGCAAAAGCAGGTTTTGTTATTTTATCTTTTAACCGCTTGCCGACCAGCCGCCGTAATTTTACTACAGCAGGTCGGCACAATCCCACAAACCGTCGTAGCTATACGTCAGCTCACGGGATCGGGATAGCAGGTGCTGCACTGCGGGGGTGCCGATGCTCGTGGCCAACGGTCGCGATGACCGCCGGCCACGAGCAAGAGGGACAGAACACGGAAGTGTGTGTAAATCCCTGTTCTGTTCTGTGTTCCTATTAGCTAGGAACCACGATCCGTCACTTCCTCTAGTCAGTCCCCTCCCCCTTCAGTTAGAATCACCTCCCAGGGAACACAGTTAACCCCTTGATCGCCCCTTAGTGTTTATCCCTTCCCTGCCAGTGACATTTTTACAGTAATTAGTGCATTTTTATAGCACTGATCGCTGTATAAATGCCAATGGTCCCAAAATGGTATCAAAAGTGTCCGATGTGTCCGCTATAATGTCGCAGTCCTGATAAAAATCACAGATCGCCGCCATTACTAGTAAAAAAAACCCCAAACCAATCAATATACCCTTATTGCGTTTTTTTCTTTCTTTCTTTTTTTTTTTTTACCAAAAATATGTAGACGTATACATATCGGCCTAAACGGAGAAAAAATTAGCTTTTTTCAAAATTGTCGCTCTTTTTTTGTTTATAGCGCAAAAAATAAAAAATGCAGAGGCGATCAAATACCACTAAAAGAAAGCTCTATTTGTGGGAAAAAAAGGGCGTCAATTTTGTTTGGGTGCAACGCCGCAGGACCGCGCAATTGTCAGTTAAAACGACGCAGTGCCGAATCGCAAAAAATGGCCCGATCGTTCAGCAGCCAAATCTTCCAGGGCTGAAGTGGTTAATGGGCTATTCCCTTTTATCTTGTTATTATTGACTGGAGTTCTGCTTTCATTTTTACATTTCACAACTTGATTAAAAGGTATATTTTTTTTTAATCATCTAGAGTTGTGCTTTAACTATGTTGCAACAGTGATAACATAAAGTTTCCAGTGTAGGCAGCTTAAAGTGATAAAGTCTCCAGTTTTCTCTACCTAAAATACAAAAGGATGTTATACTCACCTGCTCTGTGCAAGGATATTGCACAGAGTGGCCCCGAACCTCTTCTTATGGAGTCCCCTGCCAGCGCTCTCCACTCCTCTTCTCTGTTTACCCCCATAGCAAGACACTTGCTATGGGGGTATACATGTGGACACGCTCCCTGGCAAGACTGTGCGTGTCTACAGAAACACATAGCATAGCTCGGCCCTGGCCCCCGCTCCCTCGTCACAGGATTTTATTGACAGCAGCAGCAGCCAGTGGCTTCTACTGCTGCCTTTGCGCTTGTGGGGGAGAGGGAGAGAAGACAACCGCTGCTGCAGATGGGCACAGCACTGGATCGAAACAGGACTTGGGTAAGTATTTTTGGGAGGAGGGGGGAAGCAGCTAGTGGAAGTTTTATTTTACCTTAACGCAGGTAATGCCTTTTGGCTTTAAAACCACTTGAAGTTTTTTTTTAAAGTGATATATTGTGGACCTAACCACCACTAGCATTGGTATACATGATGTACCACCATGAAGTTCGGGGACATATTGGGGTTGATTTACTAAAACTGGAGAGTGCAAAATCTGGTGCAGCTCTGCAAAGAAACCAATCCGCTTCCAGTTTTTCTTTTTGGCAAGGTTAAATTGAACAAGCTGAAGTTAGAACCTGATTGGCTACCATGCCCAGATGCACCAAATTTTGCATTCTCCAGTTTTAGTAAATCACCCCATTGTGTTTTTTCCAGCATGTGTATTATACTTACCATCAGTACTTTATTGTAACATAGCAATGTGCATACCTTAAAGTGATTGTAAAGGCAGAAGTTTTTTTACCTTAATGCTTTCTGTGCATTAAAGGAGAAGTATGGCCAAAGCTTTTTTGGCCATACTTCTCCTATGGATCGCAGGAGTGCAGTTCGAGAGCTGACAGTTTGTTTTGTCTGCTGACATCACAGAGCTAGTCCAGGCTCTGTAAAGATGCCAACCATATGGTCGGGATCCACCCAGAAGCCTGGATTGGCAGCTGGCTTAGCCTCTCAGCAAACCACTGAAAGGCTGAGCCAGCCCCCTCCACAGCCCAGCATTCCAGTAAGAGCTGGAGGGGAGAGCAGAGAGCCGCTTACAGACAGTCGCAGCTCTCTGCTCAAAGTGGAGAGGGAGAACTGAGCAATCGGCAGTGTTTGAGCACACAGTTCTCACTGCAGAACCAGCGGGGCTCAGATTGATGCTGCATCCACCTAGGTGAGTTTTTTTTTTATGTAACCCCCAAACTTCTCTTTTAAAAGAGAAGTATGGGGTTTATTTTTTTTGGCCCATTTATACTTACCTAGGTGGATGCAGCATCGGTCCGATGTCCCCCACCGCCTTTGCACTGAGAACCGAGCCATCGAATATCGCTGATGCCTCAGTTCTCACAGATCCCCGAGAGGAGAGCTGGTGACTGTCAATCAGCGGCTCTCCTCTCTGCTCCTCCACGCTCACTGGAGCGCTGAGCTGTAGAGGAGCGGGGAGCGGCCATCTCAAGCTCTCTGCGGCTCGCTGAGAGGTTGAGACGGGCATCGGTCCAGGCACCTGGCGGATCCAAACTTCATTGTCATGATGACACGGTGCCTGGACTGATTCCAGTAACGTCAACAGAAAGTGGACTTTAGACCACCCTCTGCTGAAAATGGGTCACAGGAGTGCTAAACAGATTGAACTCCTGTGACCCATAGGAGAAGCTCAGGCTGGACTTCTCCTTTTTTAAGGCAAAAAAACCCTTCTGTGTTCAGTCCACAGCCCCCCCCCAGATACTTACGATCCAACATGGTGCCCGACAAGCAGCGGCTCTCTCCTTTCTCTCTCTCCCCTCACTGGACATGGAAGCGGCAGTGGAAGCCATTGGCTCCTTCTGCTGTCCATTCCAGGCTGTGAGGAGAGAGTGGGGTGCGGGGCTGAGGCATGCTGTGTGTGCCAATGGACACACAGAACTCAGCTATGGATTAAGCCCGTACGAGCACCCCCAAAGCACATGGCTTGCTATGGGGTCACTCGGAAGGGGAGAGGAGCCAGGAGCACTAGCGGGGGACCTCAGAGGATCTGGGCTGATCTGTGCAAAACTATTGCACAAAGCATGTAAGTATAACATGTTTGCTATTAAAAATTTTTTATTTACCTGTACAATCATTTTAAAATTCACATGAGCACATTTTAAAACTAGGGCAGTTTTTAAAACAGCTGCATATATTTCTCTTGTTTTTGTCATAACCTGAGCCCACTCTTATGCACTGTTTTCTGCAGCGTGAAGCTGGGCAGTTGGATAAAGAAGCACTGGAACTAACAGCTCAAATATTGGCATTAAACCCAGACTTTGCTTCCCTATGGAACTTGAGACGAGAAGTCTTTCTTGCACTTGGCACTGAAAGGTAAATGCCAAACCATTTCTGCTGCCCTTAGCTAATAATCAGAATGCAACTAGAAAAAAAGAAGCTGAAAACAAACATTTAATAAAATCAATGTGCTGCGCAATGCTTTGCAATCAAATACTTCCTGTGAATTTGTGCAATAATAAATATCCAGTGCTCAATATTAATTGACAAAGTGTATAGTACAATATGATTCCATTCCAAACATGCATAAATTGCTAATGTGCTAACAAAAGATACAATAGATATAATTACACAATTTGAAAACTTATTTTATGTTCTATCCCATATGTGCACTAAAGTGCTTAAAAATAAAAGTCCATCAATCAATATTCTCAAAGATTTTCAGTTGAAAAGGTTCCTTGTGATGGTGCTCCAAACTTATCCAAAGTGCCAACACTCTCGAGCTCCCCCCCTTTGTGATTCTCCTCACCTCAGGGCGTGTGACCGCATTGTTAAGTTTGGTCAAACAGCGCTGTTGAACCACCCCTGGGTTCTGTGATGTATAGACTGGAGGTTACTGAGCCGTTCTATGATTGTATCCTCTGTGTATAAATAAAGAAAAGCTACATGGTGCTTTATTGTTTAAACCACATTTATTTAAAATATTGATCAGGGTACTCGCACCACTCTGTAACACACAGATCTGTATATAACCCAAATGAGGCTGTATGTCCGTTGGTTTATGCACAGCTGCTTGTCCTAGAAATGCTGCTGCTGCTTACACCGCCCTGTCCCCTCCTCAAAGCTTGTCGACGTGGGGATCACATATCTTCCTCAGGGGGATTGCTGACAATCCCCCTGCTTTGATCCCCTCCACCACCCATAATTGCCACGAGCTTCCTGCCCCTCCATTTACCTGCCAGAGCAAAGGGAAACATCCCTGTGAAAGCTCTAAATTGATCGGATTGTAGTTTATACAAGCCTGTGGACTTTCGCCTTCTTACCCTAATGTGATGATGCTGAAATCTGTCAATTTACCTTCCAGGCATCCAGCACTGCTTAATACTCCCTTATGGCCTGAAGTGCTGAGTAATTAGTTTTGCCCTGATGGATGAATAGAGCAACATGTGAGCATACTGGTACTATAAGCCCTGAAAATGACAAAGCACAGGATCATCATAATGTCTATTTTAAGGCAATAGAAGCAATGGACATAAACCGGGTCATAGCAGAAGACAGGTGTGTTTCTAGATGTTTTTCCATTTCTACCTATCAGGTCAGAAGAGGAGATACGCACTCTTTATGTGGGAGAGCTGTCCTTCCTAGAGAGCTGTTTACGTGTAAACCCCAAGTCTTATGGGACGTGGTACCATCGTTGTTGGGTAATGCAACATATGCCAGAGCCAGACTGGTCAAGGGAACTGCAACTCTGTAATCGTTTTCTGGAGATCGATGAAAGGAACTGTAAGTAACACTTGGTATATAAAGAATTTCTCAAGAAATGTCCAAAAAAGGTTTAAAAACTTAAACTCCCATTACCTATTTTTTTATAACCTTTTCACAGTTCATTGCTGGGATTACAGAAGAATTGTAACTCAGTCATCACAGGTCCCTGATGCTGATGAACTTGATTTAACCAGTAGTCTTATCACCAAAAATTTCTCCAACTACTCCTCCTGGCATTACCGCAGCAAACTGCTCCCACGGATCCACCCTGACCCAGAAAGACATGGCAGACTGTCAGAAGAGACCTTGCTTTCTGGTGAGACAAAATTATTAGAGGAAGACTAGAAATGTAGTAGAGACTTACATTGATCAATTTAAAGTGATATTAAAGCCTTTTTTAAATAACAAACGTGTTATACCTACCTGCTCTGTGCAGTGGTTTTGCACAGAGCAGCCCGAATCCTCCTCTTCTCGGGTCCCGGCCCGGCACTCTCCTGCGGGGTGCCCCACAGCAAGCAGCTTGCTGTGGGGACACCCATCCAGGCACGCTCCTGAGCCGCAGCTCTGTGTGTCCCTTCACACATGAAGCCGCAGCTCGGCCCCATCCCCCCTGTCTCCCTATTGGCTTACTGTCTGGGATTGACAGCAGCGAGAGCCAATGACTCCCACTGCTGCCAAAAGCCAATCTAATATGCGAGTCCCCAGAGAGGCAAGGCTCTCGTGGACATTGCTGGATCAAGAGGTGCCTCAGGTAAGTATTTGGGGGAGCTGCTGCACACAAAAGGTTTTTTACTTTAGTGCATAGAATGCATGAAGGTAAAAAACCTTGTGCCTTTACAACCACTTTAACCACTTGCCGTCTGCCCACCGACGGAGGGATGGTGCTGTTCTCATTCTGGGAGGACGTCATATGATGGCGCCCCAGAACGACCACTGCCGCGCGCTTTTGAGGACTGCTTCTCTGTGATATCTTCTGACCAATTGGACCATCTTCCATCCTGATCTGGAGCCCAGATGTGGAGGTTCCATATATCAGTGTTTACACCACATGCCTTGTTGATTGAGCTTATGCCCATTTGAGTCTTCTTACTCCAGTAAGCCTCCTCTCTAACCGGTGGTGGTTTCATTATCTGTGTCCTTACTCCAACACTGATGGCACGTGGAATCCCCTTTCTGGTTATATTGTTTTTCTCGCTGGTTATCCATGGATTGTTGTATTCACGGTTTAAAAATCTTTATCAGATGGAACACGGACTTTAGTTTGGGTGTGAATTTCACATAATTTTTCACTGTTTTATTTTTGTGGACATTTCACATTATACATTTGATTGTATGTATGTGTATGTATATATATATATATATATATATATATATATATATATATATATATATTATAATATATAAATGTTTGAGCGCTGCACAAAATGTATTTTTCACAGTGCCCATCAGTGAAGGAGAAAAATTACCTATTTACAAAATCTTACTGACATCAACTAATAAAAACAATTATTTTCAACATTTTCGGTCTCCTTCTTTTTAAAAAAAAATAAAAATCCCAGCAGTGATTAAATACCACCAAAAGAAAGCTCTATTTGTGTGAAGAAAAAAAATTAAAATTATTTGAGTACAGTGTAGCATGACTGCGCAATTGTCATTCAAAGTGCGACAGCGCTGAAAGCTGAAAAATGGCCTGGGCAGGAAGGGGGTGAAAGTGCCCTGTATTGAGGTGGGTAATTGATGCTGAGTAGAAGAGGAACATTTCACCTGTTCCACTGCATGTAAAAAATGAACGCCCAATGAAACCAGGTATTTTTTTTAGGCTTATTTTTATTTTAGATACAGAGAATCTTCAGAAAGAAATTAACCACTGCATCTGTGGAAGATTTTCCCCCCTTCATGACCAGGCCATTTTTTGCTGTTTGGCCCTGCGCTACTTTAACTGGTGATTGTACCCAAACTAAATGTGTATCATTTTTTTCACACAAAAAGAGCTTTCTCTTGATGGTATTTGATCACCACTGGGTTATTTTATTATTAAGACCGAAAATTTTGAAAAAAAACCCAATATTTTTACTTTCTGCTATAAAACCTATCCAATAAAAAAAAAGAAATCTCATAAAATAATATTCCTTCATAAACTTTTGCCAAAATGCATTCTGCTAAAGTGTGCTGCTTTTTACTAATGATCCCTTGGTTTCTCAGGATCTTATCCCTGCTTTGCAGGGATGAGAAACTGACAGATCACTCTCCCTGTACAAAGCTCTGTGTTGAATGTCAACACAGAGCTCTTGGCTGTAAATGTACACAGCCGATCAGCAGGTCTCGGCCGTGAATCTTTGCCTGGGACTTGCTGACAGACTCCCGCTGTGTACAATCACAGCGGAAGCTGACCGGGGGGTGCTTGCATATGCTCTAAACCCCTAAGTAAGCCGCAACGTACCAGTACGTTGCTATGCCTACAGCGGCTGCCCAGCCCCAGTGCAGTGCAAGTGGGCAGTCGTTAAGTTGTTAAAATGTAGCTAAACTAAGGAACAAAGATGTAATACATTGAAGTTCTCCAGTCCTTAGACATGGAGGGGAGGGGGGCTGCAGTAGTTTTCTTTTTCTGTTTTTTTTTTTCTTTTGATCCTGCTAGTAGAATAACTACATTTACTCACTGTACTGTATCTATGGAGGTGCAGTGTTTGTCCTCCTAGGAAAAGAAGTGTGTTTGGACTACAGAAATCCTCCTTGTCTCCTCATCTCCATAACATGTGGGAGGTGTGCAGTAGTCCTTACACGTCCTAACTGCATTCTTTAGGTTAACATTGCAGAGCACATGGGATGCAGAATGACACTGGAATTCTCACATGATCAACAGGGAGTTTTTGCACTTATTAAACAGATATAACCAAAAGCTTTTGAGCTGAACGGTATGGCAGAAGTCACCAAGTTGTGAGTGATACATTCCACTTTGCAACCCTTTGGCATATAATCTGAACCCTTACTACCAGTTTTCATAGTTAAAGTGGTTGTAAACATATATATATATATATATATATATATATATATATATATATATATATATATACATACATACATACATACATACATACATACATACATACATACATGCATACATACATATATATATATATATATATATATATATATATATATATATATATATATATATATATATATATATATATATACATATATATATACATCTATATATCCAGTGAAGTGACTGACCTCAGGTGATGCACAGAGATGAAACAAATCCTCCTAGTTGTACCTGTTTATCTGCAGTCTTGTCTTCTCTACATCTGTTTGAAGTGCTGAATTATTATAAAGCTTGTCTGAGCATTTAGAAAAAAGGGGGCGGGGAGCTGAAGTTACACTACACAGAACTCAGTGAGGAGAGATCTGAGAGATGATTGGAGGGAAGGGACACACCCCCTGAGCAATGGAACAGAACCAAGGCTGTCAATCAGCTGGAGATCCCTCCGTCACCTTTTTTCTCTTGGTGTCAGGAAAACTTGTCAGAAGTGATTCATGCTGATAGCAGAGGAACAAAGCAGCAGACAAAAGTGACACTTATTGCTCTTAATTGCGACAAATGCATACTATAGAGGGATACTTTGTTCATATTTTATGTCTTAGCTTTACAACCACTTTAATGCACAGTTAATAGTGAAATGCACAGGCTTCAAGGATTTACTGGTATCAGTACCATTCTTGTGAACGTTGCAGGTGTGTAGCCTAAGCAACAAATCCAATCAATGTATTATTAAGGTTATCTGACTTTCATATTAAGTGACATCTGTAGGTCTATGGGTTTTTTTCCCCCACCTATTTATATAATGTTATGATTGTACACTATGTAGTGCATATGAAGTATTCAGATTTTATTCCTATGGAGCTCACAGTCTAATATCCCTACCAAGATCACACACCATATTAATAAGTTGCCTTTTGTTGACAGAACTGGAGCTTGTACAAAATGCCTTCTTCACTGATCCAAATGACCAGAGTGCCTGGTTTTATCATCGCTGGCTTCTTGGAAGAGGTGAGCAATCTGAAACCAGGTTATGTTTGTTTTACAGTAAACTGTTTCCCTTGGTATTATTATTTCTTTGGTAAACACTGAATAATAGCTGTTTGTTTTTTATGTCAGGTGATCCTCCACTTTCCATTCGATGTATCTTAGCTGATCTGGAAGTTCCTTTTGTAACTGCCACTTTTTCTCATCCAGTCCTTGTAAGTTAATGCTTCTGATTGACCATTTTATTTCTCAAGAACAAACCTACAGTGCATCCGGAAAGTATGCACAGCGCTTCACTTTTTCCACATTTTGATATGTTACAGCCTTATTCCAAAATTAAATTCATTATTTTCTTCAAAATTCTACAAACGATACCCCATAATGACAACGTGAAAGAAGTTTGTTTGAAATCTCTGCAAAAAGTTGAAGTGCTTGGCAGGAGCTTTTTTGCATTTGACCCTGCAAAACAATGCAGCAGCAATCAGTTGATTGCCCATTTTTTGCAATATGGATATATATATATATATATATATATATATATATATATATATATATATATATATAATATATATATACCCCCCTTCATGACCAGGCTATTTTTTGTGATACAGCAATGATTGGTTTGTGCATCCATTATCCGCTGATCAGCTTCTGCTGTGACTAATTACAGCAGAATAGGTGCACATGGGCTCGCCCCCTACCCAGAACTGCTAAATCACAGGAGGGGTTGAAGTAGTGCTTTATATTGCTTGAGGAGCTTGGGTGTTCTCTAAACCTTAGTGACTACTGAAATGTAATGAAACACCAAGTGGGCATTATGTTTTGTAAACTTTCTGGGGATCTTTATCTACAGTAAAGTTCTGCTTTAGGGCTAGTTCACACCACATGCAGTCCAGTGCGTTTTTTTTTCTGCATCACAAACGCATGGAAAGTAGGTTATATTTCATGGCATAGTTCACACCAGTGCTTGCAGTTCCAGTGTGTTGTACTGCAAGGGATGTACTGCAAATGGACCAAATGGTCCCATAATCATTGTCCCAGACATGTTTTCCTGTAAATCTTACTGACCACAATATCTCTACTTACATTCAATTATAATGACACTTAGAAACCTAAAAATGCCTAATTTGGAAGAAGTATAAGCAGTATAAACCATTAGGAAGAGTAGGTTTTTAAGCACAATGCAATATTTTGAGGTGCTTCCTTTTTGTGGTCATTGTTGCTGCCCATTTATTCACCGTGAGGAAGAGGAATTTTTTTTTTTTATTCCTAGCACATCATGTGGCTTCCTTCAGGGTGGGTCATGTGGAGTCTGGCTACATAATGATTCATCCGTGCAGCAATAGTATTTTGCACAAACTTTACTGCTAAAATAAATGTTTCTGTACTCCACATTGCTATTAAAGTAATGAATTGGAATGCTATAGCGGAATGGCACTGCTGTTGTAGTGGATTGTTTTTACTGTGGGTGTTGAATAGCTGGAAATGGTTTTGGAGTGGGTTCCTCATTACCTCCAGAGATGCCCCTGTTTTTAGAATGTTTTAAATGTGTGAACCAATTATATTAAAAGTGCAATGCCTTTAGGGTTAGTTCACACCACAGAAACATAGTGCAGATGCAATTCTGCAAGAGTGCGTTTTTGATGCACTTTTAATGTGTTCCTGTGGTTTTTTTTTTTTTTTTTTTTCTGTAACGCTTTCCAGTGCATTTTTGTTGCGTTTTAGATGCATTCCAGTGCATTTTTGATGCATTTTGCCACTTTCCAGTACAGTGTCTTGCACAAAAAAATGCAGCATGTTCCACTGTTGTTGACTGTACTGGAACACGCTGCAGTGGTGTGAAATTTGCCATTGAAATCTATGTGACCTACTGTCCATGCGTTTTTGATGCAGAAAAAAAACATGCTGGATTGCATGTGGTGTGAACCAGCCAGCCCTTAAAGAAGACTAACATTTCAGTCCATATTTGTTGTCGTGTATGTCCTCAAATCACCTATATTCTTGTTCCAAATGTCCTAGGTGGGGAGTGATTTAATACTGTTTATTGATGAGAGACCGGTCATGGTCACCTGGAAAACTCCTGAAGGCAAAGAAAAGCCAAGTTTAGTCTGGGTAATAAAATATTATTTACATTGTGTGCTGATTATTAATTGTGTATCTCTTGTGTTTATTGATCTTTCTAATAGTCCTGATCTCAAGTTTCTAGCACTTATGTTTTTTACATGTTCTGGCCTCACTTCACTCATAGGGGGGCATCTCTCAAGAAGCTGATTCTAAAAAATAGTTACACAAGTAGCTTTTTTTTTAAAATCAGAAAGGTTTTTATTGTGTCACAAGATCAAATGTACAATATAAACAAATACATTAATATATCTTCAGGGTGTACGTTAATAACAGCATAGTATACAGATGGTGGCCTAGAGCAAAAAACGTGGATATAATATTTATAACAGGTGTGCTCTGTCTTTGCTTTTAGCACTGTGCATTTTACTAGTAAGTTGATGACAATGTAAGTGACACACTGATATTCATAAACAAGAGGAAACTGAAGTTGAACTAACTACCTTCCAACGGGAAGGTGAAACTAACCGAAGCTTCTTATCACAACCAAGACCTTGTTGGGACATAGCAGTTTATATCGCTGGCAGGCCAGCAAAAAAGGGGGATTTTAAACTGATCCCTGATTCCTTGATCAGGCTGAAGACTTTATGCTATCTTGATATGGTGCAGATAGTTAATGAATGAGTCTATTGAGAACTAGCTGAGAGGGTGCCAGGCCCGTGGAGTCCAGCCAAGGCTGCCAGATTTTATAGAACTTGTTGACCGCATTTCTGTGTTGGTACGTCAGCTTTTCTTTAATTAGTGTATTATTGACCTGTTCAATCCACTGTTTCGTTGTTGGGCTAAGCTGTGATAGCCATAAACTAGCTATCTGCTTGTGGGCAATATACAACAATGTTGAAACAGCTACATTAGTTGGGGGGGGTAAAAATTTCCTCATCCACCGCGCCCAGCAAGCAAGTGACAGGGTTTAGTGGAACAGTGGATTGATAGACCTATTATTTGGTATTCGTTACCGTCCTCCAATATCTGAATAGTTTGGGGCAGCGCCACATCAGGTGTATTATTTCCCAGTTAGCCCCCCCACATCTAGGGCACAGAGGGGACTCCCTCGTGCCCCATCTGTGAAGCAGCACCGAGGTACGGTAGGCTCTATGCAAAATGAATAATTGGGAGAGCCTATACGATGGGGATACCGAGACGATCGGCAGAGACTGTAAGCATAGTTCCCAGTCCTCGCCCCCAATCTCCCCCATGCCCTGCTCCCACCGGTGTCTACACGGCAGTTTGGCTGTGTCCTGCGTTCTAGATGAGTGTGCTGTATATTTGTGAGATCATACCTTTTTTATGCTGTGTGTTAAGTATGTGGGTTATTACCGGATGTTCTATGTGTACTAGGGGTGCAACGGATCGTTGCCGATCCGTGATCCGTACGGATCACCCTCCGCGGATCGGCACACCCGCGATCCGCGGATCGGCACACCCGCGATCCGCGGAGCACTTTTCGGGCCTCAGCCATAGGAAAGGCCCCGGCTTCGGCCTAGCTCCGGAGCCGGCGGCCATCTTGGTACACCCGGAAGTGGCCGCTGTCTCCACAGGAAGTGACATTTCGTCGCCGCCATCTTGCTACACCCCACACTCCTGCACAGTACAATAATAATAGAGTGAGAAGGGGGCAAGCGGACATCTTGTTACACCCACCGGAGTTTTAAATTTAAAAGCCATTTTCAACACAAAACTGAGCTTATATGCACAAATACTGTATTTATGCATATAAGCTCGGTTTTGTGTTGAAAATGGCTTTTAAATCTAAAACTCCGGTGGGTGTAACAAGATTTGTGTGTTTTTTTTTTTTTTTGTTTTTTTTTTTTATGCTGATCCGAGGATCGATCCGATCCGTGACTCTGATCCGAGGATCGATCCGATCCGTGAGATTTTTGATCCGTTGCACCCCTAATGTGTACCATCTTGGACAATTGTGTCTGCGATTGCATAGCATGCCGAAGTTGGAGGTACCTGTAGAAGTTATGTTTTGGTAGCCCGAACTCCTCCTGTAGATCAGTGAAGGATTTAAAAATGGTCTATGTTTAAAGTTGCAATATATACTTAAGGCCCTTAGCCTCCCAAGACTACAAACCCTCTAATTTCTGCAGTTCCGTGTAACAAGGATTATGCCACAGTGGAGTGTGGATCGTGAAGCCCTCCATACCCAAGCTATGTTTAATGAGGCCCCATATTTTGGACAGTAAGTTTATGGTAGGCATCGATTTAGGGTGCTGGGGGAGATCTGCCTCCAGATGTGAAGCGACGGGAAGGCCTAGTGAGCCATGGAATAGGATATTACGGATAGGGTCTGCCATATTAACTCCTCCCAACCCCCTAGATGCTGAAGCTGTGAGGCCAGAAAATAGAGTCTCATGTTGGGTACTACCAACCCACCCTGGTCCTTGCTATACTGTAGTGTGGATAGTTTAATTCTAGCAATCTTTTTTTTTTTTCCATAGGAGGCTTCTAAATATAGTGTCGATGCGTGTGAACCATCTACGTGGGATCCATTGCGGGGAGTTATGCAATATGTATAATAGCTGAGGCGCCCACACCATCTTTATGAGATTGGCTTTACCGGTGATAGAAATGGGTAGCTTACACCATGCGCTGCATTTGATTTGTAACTTGGCGATAATAGGGAGCAAGTTCAGGGTTAGGTATTTGGAGGCATCCGGAGTAACCTGTACTCCCAGGTATCTTAAAGGTGGAGACAGCCTGAAGAGGTCGGGCGCACTCTGGCAGTAATGCTGGGAGTTCATTCAAGGGTAGGAGGGCTGATTTGCTCCAGTTTATGGAGAAGCCAGAAAAGGTGCCAAACTGAGTGATTAGAGACATCACGTTCTGTAGTGAGGTATCTCCCAAGTATAATAGTGTCGTCCGCATATAGTGATATTTTATCGACTACAGGGCCCCTCACGAATCCGGATATCAATGGTGACGCTCTCACCCTCTCCGCCAACTGTTCCAGGGCTAAAGCAAACAGCAGGGGCGACAATGGGCACCCCTGCCTCGTACCTCTGGAAAGACGGAAAGGGTCAGAGAGATCACCATTAATTCGCAGTCTGGTGGTAGGGTTTGTGTAGAGTAACTGAACCCATCTAATGAAGTTTTTCCCCAGACTGAACTTCTCCAGGACTTCCCATAAATATGGCCACTCGACGCTGTCAAAAGCCTTGGCAGCGTCAAGGAATAGCACTGCCCTATTACCTGGGTTGTCCACTGGGATCTGTAGATTGAGAAATAAACATCTTATGTTTAGTGCCGTAGATCTGGAGGGAATGAACCCTGATTGATCACTGCGAATGAGTTTTTGAATAACAGACGCTAGACGAGTGGCCAGCACTCTGGCCAGAAGTTTCACGTCTGTCGTTAGCAGGGAGATGGGCCTATATGAGTCCGGGAGGAGGGGATCCTGGCCTGGCTTAAGTATTAAAATTATAGTGGCCTCCGACATGGATGGGGGCAATCGGCCTAGTTCTAGGGACTCAAATAAAGTCTGCTTTAGTTGTGGTAGCATAGTGTCAGCATATTTTTTGTATACCTCCGCCAGTAGTCCAGCTGCTCCTGGGGACTTACACAAGTAGCTTTAATCGGTATTCCAAGATGGTTGCCTGCTATCAGCTCTGCAGTCCAACATGGCGTGCAAAGGCCATGGATAATGATTTGTTTGAAGCAGTTGTAGCATTCTGAATACTAGGAGAAACTGCATAAAACTCTTGACTTTCTCACCCAAATCAAGCTCGGTGAGCTAAAAGGGGTCTAGTATGTCACAATAACATGGACAAATCTTTTATTCTGTCTTAAATGGCCAACTAAGGCAAAACTGGATACTGTAGACTTGGTTGACTGGACCAGTGTGAATATGTTTTGCCGTCTGACATGATGATATCTGCATTTTCTTTATAGGTCTGTGATGTTCCCAAAGACCGTTTAAGTGGCCATTGTCAGCATAAGATCAAGGTAATCTGGAAAGATGGTGAAGCTAAGAAGGAGTGTTCCTCATATCCAGGTGACCAGCAGACCTTGTAATCAGTGCAGTGCATCTGTAAATGTATTCATCCTCCGTATTGGAAACTGATGTTTTTGCTTTAATATAGGAAAACGGGTTACATGGTTTAGAGATTCTGTAACAGAAGATAAAATTTTCAGGTAATTTTTTTGTTTCTGGTGTAGTGTCCTTTTCCTTTTTTGTGCATTTCTTATATTCTAATACTACTCCAAAAGTGTAGTTTACCCGACACACACTCTCTAGTGGAGCATATATAAGATAGGATCCAATTCAGATTTTTTAGTAACATGGAAGTTCTGAGAAAAAAAAGAAAAGGTCTGAGAAAAGAAGTGAGAACTGTAGGCAGAGACCTAACTAGAACCTTCAGGGCCCCAGTGGAAAAAACCATGAAGGGCCCCTTGGTCAGGGCCCTTACCTCCGAGCCCAGGGTCCTTCCCACTGATCACAGAGCCCTTTACTTCCATTATGGGGCCCTTTATTACTGTCCCACAACGGGACCCTTTCACATGTTCTGCAGCGGCCCCGTTCCTGCCATCTTGCCCCCCCCCCCACGGTGGTGGAACACAAGGACTTGGTCGCAAGTGTGACCTTTGCAACCCTGGTAGTTCTGCCACTGGTGTCAGTAGTTTTTATTTTGTTTTTTAACCATTTTATTTTTTTAAATTTTTTTTAGGAGCCTCATTGGGGGCTTTGGTGAGATATCAGAGGTCTAAACAGACCTCTGATGTTCCAGCTTTGAGACAGTGAAAGCCCACAATCTCCATCTCTGCAGCCTCAGCATGAATGGACAAGAATATTTCTGTACAAAGCTTTCCCTTCATTCACAAACAGAAGCATAATAAACAAGGTTTACTATGTTTCAGTTATGAATGAACAGAGTCGGTGATTGGTAAGAATCACTGACTCTGTCCACCCAGAAAGGGTAAATTTTATACAGTCAGGTCCATAAATATTGGGACATCGACACAATTCTAATCTTTTTGGCTCTATACACCACCACAATGGATTTGAAATGAAAAAAACAAGATGTGCTTTAACTGCAGACTTTCAGCTTTAATTTGAGGGTAATTACATCCAAATCAGGTGAACGGTGTAGGAATTACAATGGTTTGTATATGTGCCTCCCACTTTTTAAGGGACCAAAAGTAATGGGACAGATTAACAATCATCCATTAAACTTTCACTTTTTAATACTTGGTTGCAGGGGCGTTGCTAGGTCTGCAAAAGATCTGGGGCTAGAGCCCATAGCAGCGGTCACCAACCTTTTTTCAGGCCCGGGGGTGGGGGGGGTTCACGCCGGCGGTAAGCAATTTTTCGCGGGCAAAGGCTGGTGTTGGCATTTCAATCATCATGGCACCATGGTTGATATGGTGTCAGGGTGATTGAAGCACATTGTTTCTATTGTTACATTCTAATATATAATGAAATGGTTCAACTCACCATAATGCAGAATCAGTGGGAGCCCTGGGCGTATCACTTGCCATATCTCCTGCCACCAGATGCATCATGTCACTTGCCACCGTCGCCTGTCACTAGATGCAACTTTTTAACTTGCCACTAGATGTGGATTGTCACTTGCCATGTCGCCTGCCACCAGATGTGGATTGTCACATCACCTGCCACCATTTGCAGATTGCCACGTCAAACCTGCCAAACCTGCCACCATTTGCAGATTGTCACTTGCCACGTCACCTGCTACTAGATGTGGGTTGTCACTTGCCAACTGATGTGGATTGACACTTGCCATGCCAGCCAGTGCCACCAAATGTGCATTGTCGCTGCATTAGTGGCAGGCTGGCAGCACTGGTCCATTTAGTGAGGGCAGGAGAGCAGAGATGTGGGGCAGGCAGTGAGAGATTATGTAATCTCTCTGCTCTCCGCCGCACATAGCTCCCACATTGAAGTGGCCCGGCTGTGAGGGCGGAAGAGTGGTGGAGCGGGTGGAGAGAGATGATGTCATCTCTGCTCGTCCGCCTGCTCGTCTCTCTCCTCCACCACTAATGCAGCCCGCCTGCCGCAGCCCTGCGGCATACCTCCTAACTTTTGAACTTCAGAATGAGGGACACTTGAGGGAGGAAGCGACTGGCGGCACGCTACGTGAACGTGCTACGCGCACTACAGCATAAGTGGGAGTGGTTAAACTTAACAGTGGGAGGGGTTTATTGGGCATGGTTAAACAAAAGGTTAATGCAAAGGTTGACCTGGGCCCCCCCCACTACCACCTGCCACTTCCACCGCATGGCAAGATACTCTGAGTAGCTAAAGAATCATTTTTAGATCTTTATTTACATATTGAGAGGATCATTCAAAAGAACTTGGAGGAACAGTATGTCAAAATGTGGACAGTTTCTCCAAAATCTTTTGACTGCTTTGGAGCAGGGGTAGGCAACAGATCAATCTGAACAAAATGAAAAAGATCAACGGGGTTTTTTTTTTTTTTAGAAATTACCCAGCAAGGCCTAAAATAGGGAAAAAATATAATAAAACAAAATCTCACCGTTAAAATATAAACTTAGCCTACCATAAAAGTGGACAGTGTCAGAATGGGAGTGAACAGTGTCAGTAGAGCAGTGGACGGTGTCAGTAGAGCAGTGGACGGTGTCAGTAGAGCAGTGGACGGTGTCAGTAGAGCAGTGGACGGTGTCAGTAGAGCAGTGGACGGTGTCAGTAGAGCAATGGACGCTGTCAGTGGGGCAAAGGACGCTGTCAGTGGGGCAGAGGACGCTGCCAGTAGGGCAGAGGACGGTGCCAGTAGAGCAGTGTACGGTGCCAGTAGGGCAGTGTACGGTGCCAGTAGGGCAGTGTACGGTGCCAGTAGGGCAGTGGACGGTGTCAGTAGGGCAGAGGTTGGAGGTAGGCAAGTGTACACGGACACAAATCCGTTTACATCTGCCGCTCCATAGAAGTGAATGGAGGGTCAGATTGGGTCCACCTGAAAAACAGACAGGCGGACCCGATTGAACTGATCGTATGAAAGGGGCCTAAGACTTTGTGAAAGCGCACCAAACCTGCAGGTAATAACAGAAGTCTATGGCTCAGTACAGGCAACCCGCAGCTGCACCTGTGGATCAGTTTGAAAGCAGCCCAGTGTAGAAGACAGACATGTCCATTGCTGTTTAATTTTATAAAAAACTGACCTCAATCTTCATGGCTACTGCTGTCCTCCAGGGCGGGTATGGCTGGCGGCGGCTGCTGCTGTCCTCCAGGGCGGGTATGGCTGGCGGCGGCTGCTGCTGTCCTCCAGGGTGGGTATGGCTGGTGGCAGTTGCTGCTGCTGTCCTCCAGGGTGGGCATGGCTGGTGTCGGCTGCTGTCCTCCAGGGTGGGCATGGCTGGTGTCGGCTGCTGTCCTCCAGGGCGGGTATGGCTGGTGTCGGCTGCTGTCCTCTACGGCGGGTATGGCTGGGGCTGCTGCTGTCCTCCAGGGCGGGTATGGCTGGCGGCTGCTGCTGTCCTCCAGGGCGGGTATGGCTGGCGGCTGCTGCTGTCCTCCAGGGCGGGTATGGCTGGCGGCTGCTGCTGTCCTCCAGGGCGGGTATGGCTGGCAGCTGTTGCTGTCCTCCAGAGCGGGTATGGCTGGCGGCGGCTGCTGCTGTCCTCCAGAGCGGGTATGGCTGGCGGCGGCTGGTGCTGTCCTCCAGGGCGGGTATGGCTGGCGGCTGCTGCTGTCCTCTAGGATGGGTATGGCTGGCGGCGGCTGCTGTCCTCCAGGGTGGGTATGGCTGGCGGCGGCTGCTGTCCTCCAGGGCTGGTATGGCTGGTGGCTGCTGCTGTCCTCCAGGGCGGGTATGGCTGGCGGTGGCTGCTGTCCCCAAGGCAGTTATACCCACCCTGGGGGACAGCAAGCCAGCCAGCTATACCCACATGTGGCCCGCGGGCCAGCGGCTGAGCACCCCTGACATAATGTGACAGGGAGGTGGAACGGGCCCCTGGAGCATGGGCCCAGCACTATGCCATTATGTCCACAGGGGTCCTGCTGCTGCCTGCACACTACAAGTCCCAGCATGTTCAGAACTTATCCCTTTCACATGCTGGCTCCTGTCACTCCAAGGGGAATCCAGGGAAGTCTCAGTCTTCCTCCAGCCCTGTCAGTTTCCTGGACAGTAGAATGTACTCAGTCACCCCCATCCTGTGCTCTCACTATAAACATGCTTGCTTGTAGGATCGACTGCACCCGCTTAGAGAGCACTTCCCCCGGCCGGATCCCCCCCCATTACTGAGGACAGGTTGGGGGTGAGAGGGAAATAACGAGGCCAGGAGAGATCAGCAGGGAATGAATTGGAGCGAAAGGTGAGGGGAGGAGACCAGCGAGGGGGGGTGGGATCAGCTCATGGAGGGGGCGGGACCAACTCACAGAGGGGGCCGGGCCAACTAACGAAGAGGCGGGGCCACCTCGCATAGGGGGCGGGACCAACTCGCAGCAGTGCATGGATAGGGAGAACAGGGAGTTGGGAGGTAGCGTCATTCTAAGCAGAAGAACGGCCCCTTAGCAGATGACCCGCCTCCTCCACTCAGCAGCTTTCCAACCGCACCTGTACAGGGTAGAAGGGAGTGGTCTGTCCTATAACATACCAGCCCCTCATGCGAGCCCTCTGCCCACACACAGCAGTGACATAAATACAAATGTAATAGGGAGCCACACCCCCCCCCCCCGAAGCATGGGCGGGGTCACAGTTGCAACTCCACACGCTACACCCATGATCCCTACCCTCTGCAACTTTGTCCCGGCCAGCAATGTATGAATGCCGCCTCTGCACTGGTTGGATGACAGAGGGGCGGGTCTGGGTAGCAGTCCCACCCATACCCGACATCACACTTTCGATTTGACAGGTGAAGTCTTCCTTCCTGACTGCACAGTGTACATCCAGCCAGCTTGTCCACCAATCCCTGGCTGTGCTGGATGATCACACTGCAGGTCCTACTGAGCCAGAACCTGCATCAAGAGACTCGGGGCTATGGGCTCCAGCCTCGATAGCCACCCCCTGGCAACGCCTATGCTTGGTTGCAAATCCTTTGCAGTCAATTACAGCCTGAAGTCTGGAACGCATAGACATCGCCAGACACTGGGTTTCATCCCTGGTGATGCTCTGCCAGGCCTCTACTGCAACTGTCTTCAGTTCCTGCTTGTTCTTGGGGCATTTTCCCTTCAGTTTTGTCTTCAGCAAGTGAAATGCATGCTCAAACGGATTTAGGTCAGGTGATTGACTTGGTCATTGCATAATATTTCACTTCTTTCTCTTAAAAAACTCTTTGGTTGCTTTCGCAGTATGCTTCGGGTCATTGTCTATCTGCACCGTGAAGCGCCGTCCAATGAGTTCTGAAGCATTTTGCTGAAAATGAGCAGATAATATTGCCCGAAACACTTCAGAATTCATCCTGCTGCTTTTGTCAGCAGTCACATCATCAATAAATACAAGTGAACCAGTTCCATTGGCAGCCATACATGACCACACCATGACACTACCAACACCATGCTTCACTGATGAGGTGGTATGCTTTGGATCATGAGCAGTTCCTTTCCTTCTTCATACTCTTCTTTTCCCATCACTCTGGTACAAGTTGATCTTGGTGTCATCTGTCCATAGGATGTTGTTCCAGAACTGTGAAGGCTTTTTTAGATGTTTGGCAAACTCTAATCTGGCCTTCCTGTTTTTGAGGCTCACCAATGGTTTACATCTTGTGGTGAACCCTCTGTATTCACTCTGGTGAAGTCTTCTCTTGATTGTTGACATTGACACACATACACCTACCTCCTGGAGAGTGTTCTTGATCTGGCCAACTGTTGTGAGGGGTGTTTTCTTCACCAGGGAAAGAATTCTTCGGTCATCCACCACAGTTGTTTTCCGTGGTCTTCCGGGTCTTTTGGTGTTGCTGAGCTCACCGGTGCGTTCTTTCTTTTAAGGATGTTCCAAACAGTTGATTTGGCCACACCTAAAGTTTTTGCTATCTCTCTGATGGGTTTGTTTTGTTTTTTCAGCCTAATGATGGCTTCCTTCACTGATAGTGGCAGCTCTTTGGATCTTATATTGAGAGTTGACAGCAACAGATTCCAAATGCAAATAGCACACTTGAAATGAACTCTGGACCTTTTATCTGCTCCTTGTAAATGGGATAACGAGGGAATAACACACACCTGGCCATGGAACAGCTGAGCAGCCAATTGTCCCATTACTTTTGGTCCCTTTAAAAATTTGGAGGCACATATACAAACTGTTGTAATTCCTACACTGTTCACCTGATTTGGATGTAAATACCCTCACGTTAAAGCTGAAAGTCTGCAGTTAGAGCCAAAAAGATTAGAATTTTGTCGAGGTCCCAATATTTATGGACCTGACTGTTATTGCCAGCCCTTTCACAGCTCTCCATCCTAAAAGCATCCCCTACAGCAGCCGACCGGAGAGGGAAGGGGGGGAAGTCGGCAGAGCTGTGGGAGAAGAGGGGGGCCAGGAGAGTACAAACAGGCCCTGGGACAGCAGGACCTAGATAGGAGGGGTGGCAGCGGCAACATATAGAGGAACCGATGCACTCCATTTTCTTCCTGCAGCCAGTGAATGCCCGCTTCTCCTCCTCTCCCTCCCGCAGGCATTCAGCAGTTACAGGAGGAAAATAGAGAGGATTGGTTCCTCTATATGCCACCCCTCCTATCCAGGTGTACAGGGGAGCCGCACAGACCCCCTGGAGCATGGTGCTGGGTCGCAATTGCGACCCCTGTAGTTACACCCCTGATTGCAGGCTTACTTTGACAAAAAAGCAACAGTCCCCAGAAATTCATACTAAGCTGTATCTATCCTCTGCTATTGATTTATAAACTGGAACACTCACTGTGATGGTGATTCTCTGCACAAATAGTTCCACATTCAGTTTCCTGGTGAAGTTGAACTTTTGCTTTTTATTTTATTTTTACCTGGTAATACTGCCAGCAGCACTATTCTTGTCCTAGTGTGACAATCATAGAATTGTCAGTCTAGGACAGGGTGTGTGTTAAGACTACATAAAACCTCCCACTCCTCTCCATAATGTGGAGGCTCACAGAGAAAGTAGGAAACAATACATAGGAAGAGAGTTCAAAAGTTTCAGCTTACAAGATTCCCAGCTTGATGAACAGCTACATTTATTTTTGTATTTATTAAACAACAAAATGCACTCAATGGTATATTTAACCGAACTAAAGTGAGCAAATAAGAGAAATGTATTGTTATGCCCCGTACACACGGTCGGACTTTGTTCGGACATTCCGACAACAAAATCCTAGGATTTTTTCCGTCGGATGTTGGCTCAAACTTGTCTTGCATACACACGGTCACACAAAGTTGTCGGAAAATCCGATCGTTCTAAACGCGGTGACGTAAAACACGTAGGTCGGGACTATAAACGGGGCAGTGGCCAATAGCTTTCATCTCTTTATTTATTCTGAGCATGCGTGGCACTTTGTCCGTCGGATTTGTGTACACACGATCGGAATTTTCGACAACGGATTTTGTTGTCGGAAAATTTTATCTCCTGCTGTCCAACTTTGTGTGTCGGAAAATCCGATGGAAAATGTCCGATGGAGCCCACACATGGTCGGAATTTCCGACAACACGCTCCGATCGGACATTTTCCATCGGAAAATCCGACCGTGTGTACGGGGCATTAGAGTTTACCATATGCTTTAATGACGTAATAATTAGCCATTTCTTTTTCTATCGAGAAAGCCTTTGATGGTTCTATCTTAATAGTGTTGCCATTTTTCTCTAGCTTGGAGCTCTCTGAGGGGAAGAGCAATGTCCTGCAGCGAGAGTTACAATCCTGCAAGGAGCTTCAGGAACTGGAACCTGACAATAAGTGTAAGTTTTTTTGCTTTTGTTTTTTGTTTTTTACTGTAGATTGCTGATGTTATAGGAAGTAAATGCCTTTTTTGTTATTCACTCAGTATACAAAGGCATTTATATGATTTTATGGGAAAAGATACCTTTCTACTTACTTTACATGCCCAGTTGTGCAAAGTACATGAAAAAATTGCCTGTGTTATATTTATGGTGTGAAGAGCCAATCTGAGACCCTGGATGATGAAGCCCAGAGCATTGTTTGTCTGAAGTCTTATGACTTTCATGGTTGAGTAAAGCAGTTTTACAAAATCATCTCTCTCTCTCTCTCTGAGGATGTGCAACTATGGCAGCTCCATGATACACAGTGCAAACCTTATTCCTGACCAGACAACGACACTGGAAACGTTTAACATGTAATCTATATGAATTTGAAATGGGATTTTATATATATTTTCATTTAATCCAAGGCCCACTTAAGTGCAGGTGAGGCTTTCAGGATTTATATTAAAGAGTAATTCCACTTTTTTGTTGAGAAAAAAACATTTCCCGCTGGGTGATCTATGTACATTGCAGGGGTTTAACAAACTTTGTTGCAGATTCCTACATTTTGTTATTCTAAAGAAATCACTGTTTGTTCCTCGGTGCCCCTGTGCCAAGTGAGTCTAATGGGAGTAGTGTCATAATCATCAACCACCTGCTGCAGTGTCAGGGTCTGCATCCCTTTAGACGTGATTTCCTGTAGGGAGTATCTTACCAAAAATTATGTTTTTGTTGCAGGGGATGCCAAAAATCTGACTTACATCTTAGTGTAGACTTCTGGGAAAACCGGTGAGCCAATTACACAAGCAGGAAATTATGTTTCTGAGAGGCGTTCTATACACATTCTGTGTACAGAACACCTCCAGGTAGCCATATTGCATTGCATTTTACAGAAATTTACAGCGCTGCAGATTGAAAAGGAAAGTTAATTTTTAATAACATTTAATGACTTGAGTCGCAACTGTATATGCTATTTTTTTTTCCCCATGAAAGTGGAGTTACCCTTTAAAGGAAAATGAACCCTATTTGTAAAATAGATCTTTATTGCACATGCATGAATTACAGTATGTACTTTGCAGTCACGCTTATGATGAAACTCCATTCTCCTGTAAAGGACAGCTCCTAATCACTATGCTACCTGGCATCAATTAACATCTCAACTCTTTTTAAAACCATGGTAGTGGAAAAACTAGCCCATCAGTTCTTAGCTAGCCTGCTGTGTGAAGCAGTATTGGCAATGTTTTTTAAATAAAACTTTTGATTAATAAAGCACTGACATGAAAGAATCAAAATGGTTTTATTGGAAAAGTATAGTTTAGCGGAAACCTGTATGACAGACATATGTAGACTGCCATTGCCTTTGGCTGTCCTGCTGACCTAATGGCTTAAGTATTTTCTGTGTCAGTGAGTTGGAACAAGTATGCAGATCAGGTTTTCTGACCTTCTGCCTAACATTCCTGAACTGCCTACTTTTTACAGACAGGATTGAAGATTGGGGATACTTTTGGGACATTTTCAGAAATGGATCAGTGATGGCAGCCTTTACATTTCTCTCAGGATGAACTTCCTTTAATAACCAGCAGATGTCACTGTCCATGAAGAAGTGCTTTACGTTGTATTTACAGTTATATAGGTTATTTTATAGCCACATTGGGATAGAGCATACAGTACCTAGAAAAAGTATTCGTACCCCTAGAAATTTAACACATTTTGTCATGTTACAACCCAAAACCTAAATGTATTTTATTGGGATTTTATGTAATAGACCAATACAAATTTGCACATAATTGTGAAGTTGAAGGAAAATGATAAATGGTTTTCCAAATTTTTTACAAATAAATATCTGAAAAGTCTGGTGTACATTTATATTCAGCCCCTCTGAGTCAATATTTTGTAGAACCACCTTTCGCTGCAAATCTTTTTGGGTATATCTCTACCAGCTTTGCGCATCTAGAGAGTGACATTTTTGCCCATTCTTCTTTGCAAAATAACTCAAGCTCTGTCAGATGGAGAGCGTCTGTGAACAGCAATTTTCAAGTCTTGTCACAGATTCTCAATTGGATTTAGGTCTGGACTTTTACTGGGCCATTCGAACGCTGTATGTTTAGGGTTGTTGTCCTGCTGGAAGGTGAACCTCCGCCCCAGTCTCAAGTCTTTTGCAGACTCTAACAGGTTTTCTTCTAAGATTGCCCTGTTTTTGGCTCCATCCATCTTCCCATCACCTCTGACCAGCTTCTCTGTCCCTGCTCAAGAAGAGCATCCCACAACATGATGCTGCTGCCAACACCATGTTTCACGGTGGGGATGGCGTGTTAAGGGTGATGTGCTGTGTTAGTTTTCTGCCAAACATAGCGTTTTGCTTTTAGGCCAAAAAGTTCAATTTAGGTCTTATCTGACCAGAGCAACTTCTTCCACATTTTTTGCTGTGTCCTCCACATGGCTTCTTGCTAACTGGAAACGGGACTTTTTATGACTTTCTTTCAACAATGGCGTTTTTCTTGCCACTCTTCCATAAAGGCCAGATTTATGGAGGGCACGACTAATAGTTGTCCTGTGGACAGATTCTCCCGCCTGAGCTGTGGATCTCTGCAGCTCCTCCAGATAGCAAGGATAACTTTCCACAAATTTGTGGCAGTGTTGAATTGTAAGTCTGTTAACTTGCTTCACAATTTCACTGGCAAGTTGTACACTTGCAAGAGCACTTGAAGCTCAAGTTCTAGTTAACACTTTTCCAATTTGTAGCAAATGTGTGTAGCAAGTCTCTAGCAAGAGCTGTGCAAGTCCACAGCATGAAAATTCAACCACAGTGACCCCTCTGGTGGGATGACTATTGTACAACATAACTGAACCAGAACATGCAGCAGAGTTGCAGAGTGTTTGCAAAGAAAGTTGATCTGGAGTCATGCTATGTGGACTTGCTGCAATTGTGCAAAAAACTTGTGAAGCCTGGCAAGTCTAGCAATAGTTTTTTTTTTAACAGATGAAAGTCTAGCAATAGCTTAGCAAGTAATTTTCAAACTTTCAGCACAATTGTTTGCTATCTGGGACCATGGGCCTCTTGGCTGCTTCTCTGATGAATGCTCTCCTTGCCCGGCCTGTCAGTTTAGGTGAGTGGCCATGTCTTGGTAGGTTTGCAGTTGTGACATACACTTTCCATTTTCGGGTGATGAATTAAACAGTGCTCCATGAGATGTTCAAAGCTTGGGATATTTTTTTATAACGTAACTCTGCTTTAAACTTCTCCACAACTTTATCCCTGAAGAAGAAGAGGAATTGATTGCACACTCGAGTCCAAAGGATGCCGTTAAAGTTTTCATTATTGTCATAATCCAGACAAACTTGCAAGGATGAATAGTTAATAGTTAATATAGTCTTGACTATTCCCCCTTGCAAGTTTGCCTGGCTTATGACAATAAAGAAAACTTTAACAGCATCCTTTGGACTCGAGTGTGCAATCAATTCCTCTTCTTCATAATAATACTTAAGCCCCGTACACACGGTCGGATTTTCCGATGGAAAATGTCCGATCGGAGCGTGTTGTCGGAAATTCCGACCGTGTGTGGGCTCCATCGGACATTTTCCATCGGATTTTCCGACACACAAAGTTGGAGAGCAGGAGATAAAATTTTCCGACAACAAAATCCGTTGTCGGAAATTCCGACCGTGTGTACACAAATCCGACGGATAAAGTGCCACGCATGCTCAGAATAAATAAAGAGATGAAAGCTATTGGCCACTGCCCCGTTTATAGTCCCGACGTACATGTTTTACGTCACCGCGTTTAAAACGATCGGATTTTCCAACATTTTTGTGTGACCGTGTGTATGCAAGACAAGTTTGAGCCAACATCCGTCGGAAAAAAAACATGGATTTTGTTGTCGGAATGTCCGAACAAAGTCTGACCGTGTGTACGGGGCATAACAGTTGTGAGCTGGGATTAGCACCTTGAACCTTGTCCACTTTTGTTGCCTGAAGCTGTGTGCGCCCTTATTTGTTTCCTGATTACAACTTTATCCCTGACCTGTCTGGTGTGCTCCTTGGCCTTCATGATGCTGTTTGTTCACTAAGGTTCTCTAACAAACTTCTGAGGGCTTCACAGAACAGCTGTATTTATACTGAGATTAAAGTACACACAGGTGGACTCTTTTTACTAATTAGGTGACTTCTTAAGGCAATTGATTCCACTAGATTTTAGTTAGGGGTATCAGAGTAAAAGGGACTGAATACAAATGTACGCCACAGTTTTAAGATTTTTATTTGTAAAAAAATTTTGAAAACAATTTATAATTTTGTGCCACTTTGTCTTGGTCTATCACATAAAATCCCAGTAAAATACATTTACGTTTTTGGTTGTAACATGGGAAAATGTGGAAGATTTCTAGGGGTATGAATACATTTTCAAGGCACTGCACTTTACATTTTTTTTTCACTCACATAGCATAACCTGAAACAAAATAAAAACTGCTGCTTCAATTTTACTTACTGTTTTCTAAAAACATCAAAACTGATGTTTCCTCTGCAGATCTGTAAAGTTAGTATTAACCATAGATAACCATGTCTGTACTTTGCTTGCAGATTTCATTATCATTTGTAAATAGTCTGATCAAGGGTAATGAGGAGAAACTGTGTATTCCTCTTTGTCAGTGGTGACAGATTGTGTTCTGTTTCCAATGGCGCTTTATGCATTGACATGCCTCCTTAGATTCAGTCTGCCTGTACAGTCTGGTCATCTGCTGACTTGGCACCATCCATAGGCAGCTTAACTCTGTAGGACACTGAAGTTGAATCAAAACTGCTTTATTTCAGATAATTGCAGTAAAGAGGATGTTTTCCAGTCTTTTAAACTATAAGAAGTGAGATTTCTAAGCCAAACACTGAGAAAGTTAAATATGTTTGTATTACGTTTAGGTATGTTGTGTGAATGCGAACACATAATAAACATATAGTGGGGTTTTCTCAAAATTGACTAAAGTGGAAATACCCTTTACAGATTCCTGATATGTCCCTGCTCTGCCATGTACTTGTGTTAAAAAGTTTTCTGTTCTCTTTGTGTTGCTCCCTTTGTATGAAATACCTGGTGATCCAGTCCCCTTGCTTTCCTAATTCAAACTGACTGCACTAGGCATAGAAGCACATTCCCAGCGTGGTCATTTTTCTGGTTGTGCTGGGAGCACAGCCTGCCTGTCCTCTAACAACTAATACATGTATTGTCACACCCCCTGCACAGCTCTTCACTGGGAAGATAAGTGTATTGCTCTTTCTTCCTGGTACTATTCTAAGGTACTTATGCTGGAAATGAAATTAAAGTGTGTGTCAAGCAAAATAAAATAAAAAATGTATTTATTACACCTCTGGAATAGATGCACTTTTCTCCATGTTTTATTCCTTTAAACATGCTGAAAGTACAGAACAAATAGTTTTGCTGGACGAATGTTGTATTTGATTACTGAATATAAAAAAAAAACTGTCATGGTCAGGCTTGGAGACCAGTAGCTATAGCAGTAGAGAGGCTTCCACCACCCAGCTGGTATGCAAGCAAGTACACAAGCAGGTCACCCTGGCAGATGATGCAGGCTCACCCGAGGTGCAAGGGCTAAGCACTAACTGGTCTTGACCAGAGCTGTTAATAGTGTAAATGGGTTTTGCTGAATTTTACTGCCAGGTTGCATGCCTCAGGATCACTCCACCAGGAGGTCTGCAAGCCGGGCTCCAGTAGAAGGTAGGGATCAAGCAGATATAGCAGGTAGGGATTAGGCAGAAGTGTAATTAATAAACAAGCCAAAGGTCAGTAACTAGTGGTTGTAGGTTGGGAGCAAGTGAAAACGTAGTCGAGGAATAAGCCAAAGTTTAATAATGAGTGGTAGAGAAGATACGGACGGCAGCAGTAGTGAAAGGAGCAAGATATTGGCTGGAAAAGAGTACAATAATCTAGCAAACAGGAAGTGCAAAGACATGGTGTAAATTAGGAAGTTCATGGGAGGAGCAAAGAGTTCAAGGTTTACCAGAGACAAGGTACAAGGAAGGATTGTCTAAGAAATCAGGCAGGAAGCTGTCCAGCATCTCAGGTGGCACACTGAGATGATCTACAGCCAAACACTGCAGAAGTTGCAGGTTCAGATCCAGACCCTGAAAAAACCTTGATATCAAGGAGTTTTCCATTCACACTAATAAGTAATGAACTCTAATTGATCTCACTTATAGAACATTGCAATAGTAGATAGAGACCACTTTCACAAAAAGAGAACAAAGCTGACTGGCCAATAATAGGCTTTGTCAACACTGGTTTATCAGGAAAACATTCAAAAAAGATTATTTAAAAGGCAAAGGGGCTTTCCGCTTGATTCCTGAATATGAAAAAAACGTTGAAACCCTTCGAACTTCAACTTTTTAATTGACGCTAAAATGTTTATTATTAGTTAAAGTTGTTCTAAACGAATTGCCCTAATGCGTTCTCTACATTAAAAACCTTCCAACACCAGACTAGAAATAATTATAATACAATGTGGAAATTCATATATGAGTTTAGATTTTGACCATAGATACGCTTTAAACAATACAGCCCTGGGATCTGTCTAGTCCTGGCTATAAGAGCCCTCTTTAGTGAGTGCAAGTCTGTTTTCTAACACACACCACTTAGTAATTTGTCTTTTTGCTGTGCTTCAGCAGTTTCTTTATCGTACATCACAGGACACAGAGCCATAGTAGTTACTATGTGGGTTATAGGCCACCTTCAGGTGCTGGACACTGCTGGCACACCCTAAGACAAGAAGTCCACTCCCTATATAACCCCTCCCACTACTGGGAGTACCTCAGTTTTTTCGTCAGTGTCTTAGGTGTTGGTCACGAGTAAAGATGTGCTATGCTGAGCTCCACTGGAATACACCTTACTGGGGCAAGCTATGCAGCCGGATCCATTCAAAGTGTCTTTTCAGGCCCAATTGAATGGTACTCGGGTCTCGTGGCAGAAGAAACGAGGTTTAGCCCGTAACGCTTCTCTTTTTAGAGAGCTAGACCCCGGGATCCAGTGTTCTTGGTTTTTTTCAGCCATAAAGTTTCCTGGTGGGGTGTTTTACGGGTCCAGGAGTGTGGATCCCCCGATTAAAAAGGGGCCCCCGATTCCTGAAAGTTTTTTGACAGAGCCCACCGTGAGGGGTGAAGATTGGGTCTGTTGGTTTTACCACAGAATCCCTGCGGCGGGAAAGGTAAGTGGAGATTTCTAAGGAATTTTAAATTCTAATATGAATTGTCTCCTTTAAAATGTAAATGTTGTCATGCCTAAAAGTCACCACTGGGAGGTGTATAGAGAACGTACCTTTCATGCTTTCCTCAGATCACTCTGTAATCGGCAAAAGCTACAGACTTCCCTCCGGCGAGCAGTCCCAGGCCTCTGGTAAAGTGTTGGGGGGGAATTTTTTTCCTAAAAACACCCCCCACCTGGACAGAGGCTCTCCCCCTCTCTCTGGATAGAGGGAGAAACCAGAAATGATCGGTGGATGCCGCTCCATTTTCACCGCCTCCCGTCTCATGGCGGCGGTTTGTCAGCCTCCACGCTGTCCCCCAGCACACACATGCCGATCCCTTTGGATCGGAGGCCCGCACTTGCGCGGGAAACGCTCTTTTTAAAAAAAAGAGAGAGGGGGGGCGCGGTATATGGGGGCGTGGCTTAGCGCTGCGTTGGCGTGCAGCAATGTCCTGTGCGGGAGAACTTTTAAAAAGCTCCATTATGCTGGCTGCAAGGTGTCGGGGGGACACATGAGCAAAGGGGGCATGTAAGTGGTGACACAGGCATTCCCTTGGCACATTTACTAAAGCACCAAGCTGAGCACTAATAGCAGCGGTAGTTGCTGGACTATTTGCTCAAGCAGTGGGTGCGATTTCTTCTGGTAGTACCTCTGCATTTGTGCATCGGGCTATGGTCACAGTGGGAGGTAGAAACACCCCAAAAAAGGGCATTTAAGAGGGACTCCTTCAAGCTCTAAAAAGCCTAAACTCATCTCTACAATGGCATTCTCCCCTGAGAGATCTGAGGTGGCTGGTCAGAGTGAGCTATCAGGGTCGTCAAGTGTTGCAACTGTTTCCAACACTGCAGTCCCTGTCTATATTACTCAAGAAGTTTTTTTCTGCAGCCATGATAGGTTTGGAAACATGGGCATCCGCAGGTAGGGGCAAGGGGGTCAGGTGCTCCCCCTTGGAATGAGGGATCAGATTGACACATTCAGCAGAGAACTCAGTGTCAGGAGAAAGGCGAGCTGTGGGCTGTCAGAGGTTTCCCCCGCTCGCCCCCCCCTTTCCTGTCAGGGAGAAGCAACGGCGGCTCTCACCAGGTTCCCCACCCAGCTTCCTGCCCGCTCCGTTCCTTCCCCATTGGCCATAACTGGGGGCCAATCAAAGGACACTAGGAGGGGAGAGCATCATGGGACATGTAGTCCCGAAGATTGGTGGCTCCATTTTCCACAGGAAGGAGGCTACAGCTCGATCAAGAGAGAGATTGAGAGACTGCAGCCTGGAAAAAAGCTGGACAAAGAAAGAGGCGTGTGCTGGGCGGAAGCCAGAGAGAGAGCCACGCTACCCAGCACCACCAGAGAGAGCCACGCTACCCAGCGCCACCAGGGAGAGCCACGCTACCCAGCGCCACCAGGGAGAGCCACGCTACCCAGCGCCACCAGGGAGAGCCACGCTACCCAGCGCCACCAGGGAGAGCCACGCTACCCAGCGCCACCAGGGAGAGCCACGCTACCCAGCGCCACCAGGGAGAGCCACGCTGCCCAGCGCCACGAGAGAGAGAGCCACGCTGCCCAGCGCCACGAGAGAGAGAGCCACGCTGCCCAGCGCCACGAGAGAGAGAGCCACGCTGCCCAGCACCACGAGAGAGAGAGCCACGCTGCCCAGCGCCACGAGAGAGCCACGCTGCCCAGCGCCACGAGAGAGAGAGCCACGCTACCCAGCGCCACGAGAGAGAGAGCCACGCTACCCAGCGCCACGAGAGAGAGAGCCACACTGCCCAGTGCCACCAGAGAGAAAGACTGAGCCACTGCCAGGGTACAGACATGCTACACTACTGACCAGAATCGCCCTCGGGGAACCCAGAGTGAGCCATGGTCTGGTAAGAGGGCCTGTCGGCCATTATCCATTACTTATTCCTAGGGACTGTACTACACCTGCTGTCTCTGACCATGACAATGTGATAATGACATTGTCGAAAAGGGGCAGCGCATGGGTGACCCTAAAGTGATGCCCCCCCTGAAAAAAGTTCTGCGGACGCCCATGTTTGGAAGATAGGTTAGCGGCTTTAATCGCATCCCAGTGTGGGACAAAACGCGACAGGTCCCCTTCCATTTCCCAGGACCCTCTAACTGAGGATCTCGGGGTGGGGCAAGATGAATTTCCTTCGGGGGACCATGAAGAGGCTGATGACTCCTCTTCTGAGGGGTCAAATGCGGAAGGATCAGCTTCACAATCTGTTGGTGCAATCTCTTACTGAGATGGTCCGTTCCACATTTTTGCTACCCTTAACTGAGTCGGTTGATAAGCCCACTTCTTGTTTGGGTTCGCTCAAGCCATGCATGCCTTTTTCTGTCCATTCATTGCTGGAAAAGCTTATGTATTCTGAGTGGGATCACGCAGATAAGCATTTTTTTCCTCCTAAAAAGTTTTCAACACTTTATCCTATGGAAGAAAAATTCTCTAAGAAGTGGGAGATACCAGCAATTGACGCTGCTATATCCTCTGTGAATAAAAGTTTGACTTGTCCGGTAGACAATGCTCAAATGCTTAGGGATCCAACGGACAAAAAGTTGGAATTCCTATTAAAAAACACTTTTTTTTTCTCTGGCAGGTTCAGTGACTCAGCCTGTGCTGGCAGCAATTGGTGTATGTCAATCCTTGAGAGACCAGTTTAAAAAAGTGCTCAAGGTTATTCCTGATCAGCAGGCCTAGGATTTAGCCGAACTACTAGCTGCGTTATGTTTCGCAATAGACACCATAAGAGATTCTATTCTTCAGGCCTCATGCCTTACGCTTGGGCTGGTGCATATGCGTAGAATCTTATGGTTAAAAATTGGTTAGCCAAGGCGCCATGCAAAGAGCTCCTGGCTAGTTTTCCTGTTCACTGTGAACGGCTGTTTGGGGATGATATGGATAAATACATCCAAAGAATTTCTGGTGGAAAAAGTACTCTTTTGCCAGTGAGGAAAAAGAGCAAACATGTTTCATTTAAACAAGCTCCTTCTCCAGTGCCAGGGGCATCAGCCTCCAGGTAGTCCCGACGGCCTCCGCCGTCAGGTTCAAGAGGTAAACTTCAGGGTCAAAAGAAGTCCATGGGGAGAAAACCTACAAAACAAAATACTAAAGCCTCCTTATGAAGGGGCGCCCCTTCAAAGACTTCTGCAGTTCTCAAGGATCTGGCAGGAAGAGTTTCAAGACAAATGGGTGACTTCTTCAATAGCTCTAGGCTACAAACTAGAGTTCCGAGATTCCCCGTCTCAGCGTTTTCTCGGATCAAACGTTCCCAGGGATCCAGAGAAAAAGAAGTCTCTCTTTTCAAGCATTGGACCGTCTTTTGTCTCAAAAAGTGATCTCGGTGGTCCCCATGCAAGAGTAGGGATTGGGGTTTTATTCAATTTTCATGGTGCCAAAACCAAATGGTGATGTCAGACCCATTCTGGATCTTAAAGATCTAAACCGGTTCCTAAATATCCGCTCTTTCCGCATGAAGTCAATCCGATCAGTAGTCTCCATCCTGCATGGAGGAGTACTTCTGGTGTCAATCGACATCAAGGATGCATACCTCCATGTGCCGATTTTCCCCGCTCACCAGAAATATCTACGATTCGAAATAGAAAATCTTCATTTTCAGTTTGTAGCTCCTCCTTTCGGTCTAGCTACTGCACCTCAGATGTTTACAAAGGTCCTGGCCCCTCCTCTAGCCAGATTGAGGGCCCAAGGTATAACGATTATAGCGTACCTAGACGATCTACTCTTGATAGACCAGTCGGTAGCTCGCTTAGACCAAAGTATGATCACCACAGTCAAGTACCTGGAATACCTAGGTTGGATTCTCAACCTAGAGAAACTGATTCAGGTGGTCAAGGCAAAGAAGAATCCTTCTATTCGACTTTGCATGAGGTTATTGGGAAAGATGGTGGCTTCATTCGAGGCCGTTCCTTATGCTCAGTTTCATTCAAGGCTGCTGCAGAACAGTATCCTTTCGGCTTGGAACAAGAAGGTCCAAGCGCTAGATTTCCCAATGCGTCTGCCTCCAAGGGTGCGGCGGAGCCTCAGTTGGTGGTTAATAACCAAGAATCTGCAGAAGGGAAAATCCTTCCTACCAATTACCTGGAAGGTGGTAACAACAGATGCCAGCCTTTCAGGTTGGGGAGCAGTCCTGGAAGAGGCGACTGTCCAGGGGAAATGGTCCAGATCAGAAATGACCTTGCCCATCAACATTCTACAGATTTGGGCAGCACGCTTGGCCCTGAGGGCCTGGATGCTCAGGTTACGGAATTGTCCTGTCAGGATCCAATGCAACAATGCCACAGCAGTGGCTTATATCAATCACCAAGGGGGCACGAGAAGTTGTGTGGCCCAGAGAGAGGTGAATCCTATCTTAACTTGGGCAGAAAACCATGTACCTTGTCTAACTGCAGTCTTCATTCCAGGAATAGAAAATTGGCAGGCGGACTACTTGAGTCGCCAGCCGTTGTTCGCGGGAGAATAGGCCCTTCACCCCGATGTCTTCCTGGCAATAGGCCAGAGATGGGGGATCCCAGATGTAGATCTGTTTGAGTCCAGGTTCAACAAAAAGATCGACAACTTTGTGTCATGAACAAGGGATCCTCTAGCATGTGGAACAGATGCCTTGGTGTTCCTGTGGAATCAGTTCTCACTGATTTATGCATTCCCTCCTATTCTGCTGCTTCCGCGATTTCTTCGCAGGGTCAAGCAGGAAGGGAAGTCGGTGATTCTTGTGGCCCAGAAGATCCTGGTATGCAGAGATCATAAGAATGGCAGTAGGGGAACCATGGACCTAACACCACGTCCAGACCTTCTCTCGCAAGGTCCGGTATTCCACCCTACCTTACAAGCGCTAAATTTAACGGTTTGGCTATTGAGACCCACATTCTGAAGAAGCATTGGCTAACAGGTTCTGTGGTGTCTACCTTGGTTAATGCAAGTAAGCCGGCCTCCAGAGTCATATATCATAGAGTCTGGAAGGCATATGTCTCCTGGTGTGAATCCAGGGGTTGGCACCCCAATCCAGGGGTTGGCACCCCATGAAGTATGTGATAGGTAGAATACTTGACTTTGTGCAGATGAGGTTAGAGATGAAGCTGGACTTGAGTACTATCAAAGGCCAGGTCTCGGCCTTATCAGAATAAGTTTCAATGACCACGCATTCTTTAGTTCATGGTTTTATTCAGGGGGTAACACAGCTTAATCCTCCGTTTTAACAGTGTTAATTTCGTCAACTAAAACATTTTAGTCAAATAAATGAATACTATTTTAGTTGACTAAAATACGACTAAAACTAAAACAACTGAGATGACTAAAATAAGACTAAAACTAAAATGCCATTTTAGTCAAGACTCATGCCGCGTACACACGAGCGGACTTTACGGCAGACTTTGCCCGGCGGACTGGATTTCGTCGGACAATTCGATCGTGTGTGGGCTCCAGCGGACATTGTTTTCTCAAAAGTTGAACGGACTTAGATTTGAAACATGTTTTAAATCTATCCGTCAAACTCGAGTCCGGTCGAAAAGTCCGCTCGTCTGTATGCTAGTTCGATGGACAAAAAGCCACGTTAGGGCAGCTATTGGCTACTGGCTATTAACTTCCTTGTTTTAGTCCGGTCGTACGTCATCACGTACGAATTCGACGGACTTTGGTGGCTTGTGTGTAGGCAAGTCCGTTCATTCCGAAAGTCCGTTGAAAAGTCTGCCGGGCAAAGTCTGCCGTAAAGTCCGCTCGTGTGTACGCGGCATCAGACTAAAGCTAAATTGAAATTTGACTCCAAAATTAACATGGGTCAGTAGTGCATGTTCATACCTCAATACCATAAATAATAACATACCGTATATACTCGAGTATAAGTCGTTCCGAGTATAAGTAGAGGCCCTAATTTACCACAAGAAAATGGGAAAAACTTTTCGACCCGAGTATAAGACGAGGGTGAAAAATGCACAGCTACTGTAAGTGAAAAAGAGGGTCAACAATGCCCATTTGCAGCATCACTGTGCCCATTTGCAGCCCTAGGTCCCCTGAACTTCAAACTCGGTAGTTAAGGGTTCCTAGGTGCCCCCTAGCTGCAGTCAAAATTTGGGGTCTCTGAACCCAAAGGGTCCCAAAATGACATTGCTGCATATGGACACAGTTGACCGAATTTGGGGCCCCGTATCTTGGGGCCACTTAGTGCTAAGAACCCCAAATTTGGTGTGCAAACCCAGTGGACTTAGCACCATAAAATTTCCAAAGCTGGGATTTCTAGCACTAAGTGGCCCTGAGATACAGGGCCCCAAAAATCAGTTCAGAAAATGTCAAGCACTTTTCTGCAGCAGAGAATGACATTTTCCGAACCAATTTTGGGGCCCCGTATCTCGCGGCCACTTAGAGCTAGGAACTTCAGCTTTGGATATGTTGTGGTACCAGGTCCACTGGGTTAGCACACCAAATTTGGGGTTCCCAGCACCAAGTGGCCCTGAGATATGGGGCCCCAAAATCGGTTCAGAAAATGTCAAGCACTTTTCTGTAGCAGAGAATGACATTTTCCGAACCGATTTTGGGGCCCCGTATCTCGGGGCTACTTAGAGCTAGGAACTTCAGCTTTGGAAATGTTGTGGTACTAGGTCCACTGGGTTTGCACACCAAATTTGGGGTTTCTAGCACCAAGTGGCCCTGAGATACAGGTCCCCCAAGTTCGGAAAATGAAATTTTTTGCTGCAGAAAAGTGCTTGACTCAAGTATAAGTCGAGGGGGGCACTTTCAGCACTAAAAAATGTGCTGAAAAACTCGACTTATACTCGAGTATATACGGTATTCGATTTTTCACTCCAGCAGTATGTAATGAGTTTTGAAATTGTAGAGAAATGTTAACTAATGCATTACAATTTAATTACACCCATTAGATTTTAGATAACTAAAATGAGTTTTAGTCGACTAAAATGTACTGGAGATTTTAGTCAATTTTAAAATGTAGGACATTTTAGTCGACTAAAATGTATTGGAGATTTAGTTGACTAAATACGACTATAACTAAAACAATTGCAGAGTACTAAAATGGGACTAAAATGCCATTTAAATTTTACAGGTAAGCTGTTATAAAAATCCAATTTTTCTATGCAAATGACTGTTCCATCCATGACTCTGAGGATGGAAAATGCTGCTATCATATTAGTGCCTATTCCCTGTGACCACTGTGGTGAGAATAGTGTGCCATTTAGATGTCAAAACAGAAATTGATAAGATTTCAATAGAACTTTACCCAGGTTATTTTGCATTTATTTCTGTATAAAGAACCTGTGGATGTGTCTAATGTAGGATAGCCTTATATTGTTGGGGAGATACATTTCCTTTGAAAATGTTGAGTCACTTTACTCTGGCTATGAAATTGCCAGTTAATGACAAGTGACACTTTTTAACAATGTAGATGGTTTCCATTGGTTTTTTTACCACTTTTGATCTTTTGTTAACCACAAGCTATGAAACCATGCTTCTTGAAATTGCTAAAATATCATCTTGTGTTTTCATAGTTTATCAGAATAGGAAGGAACTAATGAAACACTTTCCTCTTATCATGCAAAATATTGTGAAAATAGCAAAGGCACCTATTGCATAGTGTATTAGGTTCGTTATCTTGACACAAATGGGTTCTGCATAGAAACCAATCAGCTTCCAAGTTTTATTGCCAAAGCTCAATTAAACAAGCTGATTTTAGAAGCTGATTGGTTTCTATGCAGAATTGAGCAGGATTTTGCAGTCTCTAGCTTTGGTAAATAAACCCCAAACTTTGTTGTGATGCTAATATAAGAAAAGTATGCAGTCAGAATTTCAACTCTGGACGTAACTGAGTACATGGAAATAACAACTTTGCTAGATAACAAAGTGAAAACTGAATTTGGCTCCATTTGCATGGGTGATTACATACCCTGCGTTTTCCAGCGATAGGAATCTGCAGATTCCTGCAGCTGGAGTTGACAAATGTGTGCAAATAGCCGGTGCCACTAAGCCCATATAATGCTATGAAAGGTTATTGGCGGCCACAGCTATTTGTGACCATTCGGACAGCCCTGATTTCCTGTAGTGATCGTTGCTGGATGCACTTTGTGTGCGTCCAGCCATGATCTCTGCAGGTAATCTCTGGCTGTACAAACAGTCACAAAGTTGCCACACAACTTTGTTTACATCTGTCAATTCCAACTGCAGGAATCTGAAGATTCCTGCCACTGGAAATCAAAGCGTGTGAGAGTGGAATGCTCTGAATCATAAAGGTCTTAATTCCTCAGATGTTTTCTTATGTTTTGCGTATGCCACATGCAGTTCATCATTTATCTTTGCAGAGCTAATGTCAGATCCCTAGAATTAGGGGCATACCTACAGGGGTTTCAGGGGGAAAATGAAGGGAATTGGTTCTTCAGGTCCTGCTGCCCCCATGCCAATGTGCACTCTTCTTGCCCCCTTTCGCTCCCCCTCCCACACACACACAGTGCTGCCTGGTTCCCCCCTCCCCTCCCCTCTCCCTACGGAAGCTGTGAGGGATGTCTTAGGATGGGGAGCGGGGGGCAGGGCTGGTAAATATGTCATTTACTGGCCCCTTCCTTTTCTGAATAGACATTCTTACCGATTATTGACTCTATCCATTCATAACTGAGTCATAGTCAACCATGTTGAATGAGCAGGAAGCTCTGTACAGAGCTATCCCTGTCCATTCATTCTGTGCTTCTGAGGCTGCAGAGATGTAGATTGAAGGCCTCAATCTTCTTTCTCTGTCTCAAAGGTAGAACATCAGTGGGGCCCCCTACGGGTCTCTTAAAAAATTGTAAAAAAAATAACAAAAATGGTAAAAAAAAAAAATTCATTAAATTAAAAAACTGCAGATACCATTGGGGAAACTACCAGAGTTTCAAAGGTCACACTTTCGACTGGTCCTTGGTGTTCTGCCACAGTGGGGGGGCCAGCTTCAGACAGGGTCTTTCTGCAGGACCGTAATAAAGGGTCCCGCAATGGGAGTAAAGGGCCCCAAGATTAGTGGGAAGAGCCCGAAGGGAAAGGCCCCGGCTGGGAGTCAGGGGGGCCAAGGGGGCCCTTCATGGTTTCTTGCACTGGGGCCATGAAAGTTCTAGTTACATCTCTGCCGAGAATCACTGTTGGAGCTTATTCACACCAGATGCAATGTCATGCAGTTTGCTGTGTTTGTGATCTCTGCGACAGGTTAAGCAAAAAATTCAGATTCCAGGACCCATGCAAGAAAATTTGGATGCAGGAATATCTAACGCTGAGTTTTTGTATTCTGAGAGCGGAATTACCCCCGTCCCATCAGAATACACTGATCAGCGCTGCAGCCATTGGCTTTAACGACCGATTGAATGCTGTTTTTGCAGCAGGACCATTCCACAGAAGCCAGTCGTTAGAATTGACGCAGCTACACACGGATCAAAATTAGTCCTGTTCTTGCCAAACCGGCCGAATTTCGATATGTGTGTATTCAGCTTAAAATTTGTCTGATTAGGGCTCTTTTCATTAGAACAGTGCTTTGTGTGACATTTTGGAAATATCTTGCATGCTGCATTATACCTGCGATGATCTGTATATTCCAAATCAAGTCAGAAAAAGATGCATCCGAGTGCATCTGACAATGCATGTGAGTGCGTTTAAAAGTTGCTTGGGTTTTCAATCACATCTGCTGGGAAGGTACCTTCTGTCTCAAGGTTATGTACGTTTTCTGTATATCTTGCATATACAGAGAATTGTAACCTATTTTGCTTTTTTTTACTGTATTTTTCGTTCACTTTAGCAAAGCAAGGAGTCAGGTTATTGTCCCAGAGCTGAATGTAAAAGGACATGTGGAATATTTTAGGTATGCTTTTGATACCCATATATTCTCTCTTTTTGATAAAAAAAAAAAGGGGGTTTTATTAAAGAAATAAAACACAGAACAAAAACAATACAGAGAAAGTAATGCTAAGACATCTTCACAAATACAAAATATCCAATTGTAAACACAGTGTGTATATAGACGCACATATAAGACAGCAAAAAAGAAAATACAGCCCAACGTAGCCATCCATGAGTCATTACAGCATCCACCCCAGTAAAGACTTTTAATGAAGCCACCCTTCCCCTGGTATCTATTAGAAAATTGCATAGTTACATTTTGAGAAAATAAAACAAGAGAAGGACCTAACCAATGAGTAATCTATCTAATGCCGCGTACACACGGTCGGACTTTTCGTCTACAAAAGTCCGACAGACGTCGACGGACCAAATCCGGCGGACAATTCGATTGTGTGTGGGCTTCCCCGGACTTTTCCAGCCGCAAATCTGACGGACTTTAGATTTGAAACATGCTTCAAATCTTTACGTCGTAACTCCGCCGGACCCAGAAATCCGCTCGTCTGTATGCTAGTCCGACAGACAAAAACCCACGCTAGGGCTACTGGCTATCAACTTCCTTATTTTAGTCCGGTGTCTGTCATCACGTACGAATCCGTTGGACTTTTGTGTGATCGTATGTAGGCAAGTCCGTTCGTTAGAAAGTCCGCCAAAAGTCCGTCGAAAGTCTATAGGACGGGCTGTCGGACTTTTGTAGCCGAAAAGTCCGACCGTGTGTACGCGGCATAACACCAGCTCCAGCGGGCTCAAACTTGGGGTATCCAGCCACTGACCCCATATACCCATACATTCTTAAAGTGTTTGTAAACCCCATTCATGAAATATGACCTAGGCACATATATCTGTGTTTACCTATCTCTCGCCAAAGCTCTGAGTTCTGTTTTCTCTCTGGTGCTTTGTTCCTCTGTTATCAGCAGAGTCACTTCTGACAAGTTCTCTGACACATGAGATAGCAGCTGAAAATTGGTGTTGGGGAGGGTGCTTAGAGGGAGGTAAGCAGAGAGATGGTCTATTCAGACTACAGCTCTGCATGTTCCTTCGGTCCTCTGCTAAGGGCGGGGGGTGCCTTTCCTCCAATCAGCTCTCACAGGGTAAGCCCAGACTCCCCACCCACTGCTGAATGAGAAATAAAGATTTGTAACATGATCTGCACATTTCAAAGAGTGTAGAAATTGGAAGACTGCAGATATACATGTAAAACGTATGTAGGATGATTTGTTTCATCTGAGGCTATTCACTTCACTGGGTATAGGAGAGGGTTTACAACCACTTTAATAGACAAAAGCCTATTAGACCCAATCTACAAATAATTGGTCATCATGTGGGCTGTTCCTGACAGTCACAGCTAACATATATCAGTCTGCATAATAGCAAAGGTGGAAGATGTGTTCTACAATGGCTGCATAGATGCATCCTTGGTATAATCCCTTCTGTCTTGTATATATTACTAGACTAGTTACACATTTAATTCCTGGCTTACCCGAGGCTATGGATCCTACAACTACTTCTGGCTCTGATGGAAGACATTCACTCCAATGAGTCTGAACACTCATACTTTATTTTTTGAGTGCATCCATAAATCATAATGAAATGAATTAGTGTGTAAGAAAGATGTTGGTAGAACTGTTGAAGGCAGATAATTATAGTGTGGCTGTTCTTACTTCAATCTATGTATTTCTAGATTGTAAGCTCTAGCGAGCAGGGCCCTCTGATTCCTCTTGTACCAAATTGTAATGTAACTGTACTGTCTGCCTTCATTTTGTTAAGCGCTGCACAAACTGTTGGCGCTATATAAATCCTGTATAATAATAATAATGATGATATCCGTGTGTGTGTGTGTGATTACAGTCTGGTTTATTTCCCAGTCATAGATCTGAAAGCTGGAATAGATAAAAACACATATGGCTATTGATATGTACATATGTTTTACTGAATATTCACAAATTAAGCGTTCTAAAAAATAATTATTCCTAATAATAAATGCCATTATGAAGATCCAATTTAACAGTATACTTTATGACAATTTAAAAGAAGTCTAAGCCTATAGTATAAGTGAATATGATGTTGTATTTTTTATGACTTCAGATTATCTATTAAAAGTGAAACTGTCAAAAATGAAGGGAAAACTGTCATGAGGAAAAACATAAAGGTTGCCATTGTTCTTCTTTCCTTCTGAAACTGTTAGGACTCTTTCACACAGGCATTGAAACTAGACAGTTGGGTCGTGTTTTTAATGCTTCCCGAACGCCTGTCAATGCCACTCAAAATTGTTACAATGGGGAGCGGATGAAGGCATTCACACTGCAGCGTTAGCCTTGCTTTGCTTTGCAGCGAGGCAAAAATAGCGATGCCTTCCCTTAGGCACATGACTGTGTTGTTGGCCGCCTTGCTTCAATGTTTCAAGGCACTGGCTTTAAGCAAGTATACAGATAAGAATATCTGATTTTAGTCTGATATTCCTCATCTCTATAGTTGTTTTAAGGTCTGTTTCTTAGAAAGCAGTGAAGCTACTAAATCAGCATGGCAGACAAATAAGTAGCATTTTATAAGGGGTCCAGATATTTATGTCATGATTTGTAAATTCATAATGTACATATCTGAGCATATAGCCAGATTTCTTTTCAGAAGATAACTTTTTTTTTTTTTTTTTTTCAGAAAATTAAGCGGTATGTCTGCACTTTTTATCTCATGTGCCTTCTTTTTCCTTCCCCTTTTTGTCTTCCTTTCAGGGTGCCTTCTAACTATAATTCTGCTGATGAGAGCTCTTGATCCATTGCTTTATGAAGAAGAGACTCTCCATTATTTTGAAACACTGAAGGTATGCACAATTAGTAAAAATGAAGCCCACATGTAAGAAGCTAAGGAAGGCTTATCTCCATTGTCATAAAGCTGAATTTTCACATTTAGTACCTGAGCTTCTGATTCTCATTCATCACATGCCTAATGAAGTGGTCCTGCGTGTCTCCGAAACGCTGCACTGTTCTTGGGATGTGATCATGCAATAAACAATCCGTTTGGACGCTACTACGTTGATCCATGGTGTGCTGGCAAATATCTCCTTTTTTCTTCTTTGAGCTTCTGATTCTGACACCTTTCTGTTGTACTGTTTTACAAAACCCTTGTAAGCATCAGTGGGAATCCCACCTTGTTTAACTGTGACCTATCTTTATATATGGCAAGTCATGTATTGATACCAGACACTAGTATAGGCAAAGAGTGATAATTTAAAGTAAATCTGCCACTTCTGTTAATGTTGAAACTAGCCACAACAATGGTAAAATACAGGTACCAATATAATGTCCATGGGTTCCGAATCTTGGGGTGCTTTCATATTAACACTTCCTGCGGTGTCAAAGGCTGCCTCATTATTAGGGTTCTCAGCACACTGTAGAAAACAATTGAATAATATTGTCTATATATATATATTTTTTATACAATATATATCAGCTGGATATAAATAATTTTATCAGTGCAAGCTGATTAAATAAGTTTGTGTATATTTCTGTAATTATACTATATATATATATATATATATATATATATATATATATATATATATATATATATATATATATATATATATATATATATATATATATATATATATATATATATATATATATATATATAGGACAGATATATTTTCCTATGGCCCATCTAATGCAAAGCCTCCGCATCCAAGTCGTTGCATATATTCAACCAGGTGGATGTTTTGAATACTTGTTCCCCCTGCCACATGCTGCAGTTTCTCCTGTTGGCTTGTATGCCCTGTAGTGACGTATGGGACACCTGTAAGGGATGCATATTACCTTTTGGTAAAAGTGATGCTGTGGTGACAGATTCACTTTAAAGTGGTTGTATACCCTTTTTCTTTTATTTATACCTACAGGTAAGCCTATAATAAGAATTACATGTAGGTAAAATGAATATCTCCGAAACTTATACGGTTTAGGAGATATTTACTGTGCATGCACACGCTGCCGGACCTTGCCGGGAAAAAGACCCCCGTGCGCATGCGCGGGAGTGATGTAATCGTGGCTCCGGCCACTCACAGCGCTGGAGCCGCAAACCCGGAAGAAACGCCAAGGGAACATGTCAGCTCCCTCGGTATGGACCAGGATCAGATGCCGAGGCCTCGTTCTAAGGTATTTCATAATGAGCTAGTATGTGCTGCATACTAGCTCATTATACCTTTGCCTTACAGGTTTTTTTGTTTTTTAAAAGAAAAAAAAAAACATTTCTGTGCGGGGTATACAACCGCTTTAAGATACACTTTAATACAAAAATCTGCAATAGTAGAAAATTAAAATGTGAAAGTCACATCAAAATTACTTTTAAGGCAAAGACTGCAATTATACATCAAAACATGCTCTACTAAAATGCATTCCATTTGATCACACATCTCTCATAGCTAGATTCAAAATTCTACATCCTCAAGCAAATGTACAGGCATTCCTAAAATTCCTATCTTCTTTTTGTAAAGATCTGTCAGTTTGTCTAATTTTAAACTGGTTATTGGTTACACGGTTAGCTGAGAAAAAAAAACAGTGTTATTCCATTGCAGGCTGTGGACCCAATGAGATCTGGCTACTATGATGATCTTCGCAGCAAGTTCCAGATGGAAAATGCCATATTAAAAATGGAGTATGCAGAGTCCAGTTTGGTTATTGTGGTAGATAAGGTAATCTATGGGAAAACTTTACAACAAACTATATGTTAGATATTATCAGTAGCAACTTCTAACACATGCTATTTTGTTCTCAGAAGCTAACAAGATTATGCCACATAGACCATTTGGTATTAGTCAGTCACATGTGTCTGTCAAACAATCGGCTTCGCTCCCTTCCCAGAGACATTTCCATGCTGCTAAGTATTGAGGTATGTGGATTGTATCAAGAAAGGTAGGGTCTTGTGTATGTGGATATATATCATTCTTAATGTAGTTTTTACACATGTATGGTATAAAGTTGCATGACATTTTTATAAATCAGATGGAAATCCTATTAGTAAAATACTGCTGAAAATATGTAAAGGGTTCTCTAATGCATTGCACCTGCAAAAAGTATGTTTTTACACTGAAGGCTTTGCCATGACACCAATGTTTGTCTGCTCTGTATGTTACATGTCTTGGAGATTTGGTAATATATTAAGGTGGAACCTTATCGTAAATAGCAAAGTTCTTCTTTATGTCCTCTCCCCCTCCCCTTTTTTTTTTTTCGGGGGTGGGGGAGCGGGTATCTAGTTTTGGCACGTACCCGCTCCAATTTCCGGTTGGATCACCCAGGTGATTTCACGGGGAGTTCACCTATTCCCCAATTGCAGTTTTTTGGGGAGAGAAAATGGCTAATTGGCCCAATTTGGACATTTTCACTTAGGGGTGTACTCACTTTTGTTGCCATCCGTTTAGACATTAATGGCTGTGTGTTGAGTTATTTTGAGGGGACAGCAAATTTACACTGTTATACAAGCTGTACACTCACTACTTTACATTGTAGCAAAGTGTAATTTCTTCAGTATTGTCACATGAAAAGGTATAATAAAATATTTACAAAGGAGGGCATGACCGGAAGCAGTCCTGGATGGAAGCCTGACTCTCCTGCTCTCTCTCAGCCCATGATCCATAGGCACATTTGGGGACAGTTCACCGCAATTTAATGGGCAGACCAGGGATCATCACAACCCCCGCCTGGTTCCTCCATGGACCTCCGGTCTTTCTTCCCACTGACCGACATGCCTCCCGGCGGAGCCGACAAAATGGCGCCAGATGCCTCCACAGCCCGTTCCCGGACCTCAGTATAGCTCTCCCCGCCGGCTCACACATCAAACCGGACCTCTGAGGGTCCTCCGCCGGCTCCGATAGGCACCATGGACATCCCTTCCTTCTTAGGAGCGGTGAGTCCCCCCTACCACTCCCTCTACCCTGAGGCCTTACCGCATTGCTTGCAGCCCGCCATGCCCAGCCCCCCTCCTCAACAATACACTCAATGCTCAGATGCATACCCCCGTTTGCTGAGGACAGCATCAGACCCCTATATGCATGGAACTGACCCTGGATCCCCAGCATCCTCAGATTTCTCTATAGACTTCCCAGCCCTGCCAGGCCCTATGTACCCATCCAGCCAGATACTACAAGAGCCTGCCGGAAGCCATGCAGCCTTCAGTACCTCTGCATTTGAACCACCTCCCCCTAAAGCCCAGAGACTGTCTCACTCACAGGCCCTCAGCTCCCCCAGGGAACAGGCTGCACTACCTATGCACAGAAAGTGTGCTCTCCTGCTCACCACCCCTCTGGAGCAGAAAGCATGAAGGCCCCCCTGCTTGCTCAGGCATCGACCTGGGGAGATCCCTGGAGCTCATTATCAGGACTAGCACACCCTGCCCAAGGGCAATGCTACCTCACATCCTCAACCAATGCCACCTCGCCCATCTCCACCACAGCAAACCCCAATTCCAGCCCAAATCCACCCCGTACCCCCACAATGGCATTCATATCTACAGGCGATGCCCACTAAGGAAGACTTCAAGCAGCTAATAGAAGTCTCAGAAATACAAGTGCTCCAGTCAGGCCTTAAGCACCTAGAAGACAGTGGAAATGGCCGAAGAAGAAATACAGGAGACTAAGCTGGCAGTCCACAGAGCCCAACCCCAGGGAGCAGACCATCGTACCCTGCTGAGAGACATGCAACACCACATAGAAGACTTGGACAATAGGGGGCGCAGGAACAACATCCGAGTGAGAGGGGTCCCGGAAACTGAGGGCCCTGAGGACATACAGAATACTTTGCAGAATGTGTTTAACAGCCTCCTAGGTGAGCCTGCCACCAAACACATTGAAATGGACAGAGCCCACCGAGCCCTGCGTCCTAAGAGCTCCACCTCCAAACTGAGGGATATCATCTGTAGGATTAGTTCCTATCCCCTGAAAGAAGAGATCATGCGGAAATCCTGCCTAGCATGCAAGGTGACTTTCCAAGATATCCAAGTGCAACTGTATCCAGATCTTTCATGGATTACCTCTGATATCTCTAAGACCCGAGAGAGTGGGAATTCTCATGCTTACCCCCCCCCCCCCCTGGTTAAGTGACTAAAGTTACCGTAGTTTTATCCACCTGACCCATCCCCTTGGATTAAGGTTGGGGGGATCCCTGGGAAACCGTACTGACCTAGGCCTTACAGCCTCTCAAGGTCATGTGACAACATTTGCTCTAATCTCTGTTTAGAGCAATGTTTATTGTGTATTGACTCTCTCTTTCTCATTCAGCTTCCTCTTCTCTTTTCTTCTCTCTCCCGTGATCGTGTAGCTCACCGCGTGGGTCACGGAATTTGCCTGGATCTCCTCCTGAAGTGTGCCCGCTCCTGGCCTCCAGTTTTTGGAACCTCATCTCCACATCAGGTAAGATACCTTCCCCCACATCATGGCTAAGGTCCTCTCTCTGAACGTTCACGGCCTAAATTCCAATAGAAAAAGACATCTGGCACTGAGGGAGTTTAGACAGTCAGGCGCTGACATTATCTTTGTCCAAGAGACACACTTCAATAAAGGGGGCTCCTTCGCATTCGCCTCTAAACAATTCCCCAAGATCTACCCTTCCTTAGGGCCTCATAAGCGAGCTGGGGTCGCCATACTTATCAAGCACGGGTACCCATTCACCTGTTCGGAACACCATAGCGACCCACAAGGTCACTTTGTCATTCTTAGGGATCTGTGGCAAACACAGGAGGTCACTTTCTGTGCCCTATATTCCCCGAACATTAAACAATATAGATTCCTGTCTAAAGTGTTTGCCTGCCTCTTTCGGTCTGACCACATGTTTTTAGTGATGGGGGGTGATTTTAACTTAACCCATTCTGCAACTACCGACTGCCACGTGGTTAGCCCCCGGACTTTGTCGGCCCGAGCCCTTAGGGACTCAAAGCTCTTCCACCAACTCTCTAGACGATATGCTCTCTTCGATGCCTGGAGGGCTCTCCACCCAGGGGATCGTCAGTACACATTTTACTCAGCACCCCACCGAACACACTCCTGTATTGACTATTTTTTTATCAACAACCCCACACTTAGAATAACACGTGAGGCACGGATACTCCCAATCTCATGGTCTTACCATGCCCCTATCTTGCTTACATTAGATCTAGGCTTCCCCAACCAGGCCCTACAACTGGAAATTAAACACATTCCTTCTCCAGCACCTCCCATCGAAAACGGAGCTAACCTCCACCCTAAAATTTTACTTCGCGGAAAATAACACCACCGACATATCCCTCCCTACACTCTGGGAAGCCCATAAGGCAGTCCTCCGAGGAAGATGTATGCCTCCGCCATGAAAAAAGATGCTCTGGCCACAAAGCTCCAAACCGAGAAGGAGCTTAGGGCTTTAGAACATCAACTACAACTGTCCCCCACCCTATCCCTCCTTAAGAAAATTACAAAACTACGGGCTACTCTAAGTGATCTTGCACTGGGCCGTGTAGAAAAGGTTTTGCTTAGACTAAAACAAGTATATTACAACAAAGGTAATAATGCCCACTCCCTACTGGCGAAGAAGCTATGTGACAACTCCCACATGTCCACGCCTCACCAGATTAAGAACAAATCACGCTGCCTACTATTCCACCCCAAAGACATTGCCCATACCTTTGCAGAATTCTACACGGACCTCTATAACAATCCTGACATCCCCAGTAACCCCCCCCTCCCCCCTGGCCTCTCCCATCGTATGCAACAATATCTCGAACAGAGTGGAGTCCCCCAACTCCAAGCCTCTGACCTAGCCACCCTAAACACACCAATTTCCGAAGAAGAAAAAGAACAGACCGTTAAATCTCTACCATCCCACAAGTCCCCAGGCCCAGAAGGACTACCTTACGAATACTATACGTCTTTCCTTCCCCTCCTACTCCCCCACATGTGCAAACTCTTCAATGCCTTCCTCCAGGACACCCCCATCCCAGCAGACATGCAATGATCCTTTATTACTCTGATCCCCAAACCAGATAAAGACCCCATCCTATGTGCCAATTACAGACCCATCGCTCTGCTGAACTCTGACCTTAAGATCTTTACAAAACTGCTCTCAATCCGCCTGAATGTAGTTCTCCCCTCTCTCATCCACAAGGATCAGGTGGGCTTTGTCCCACTTAGACAGGCGGGCGACAATACCAGGAAGATGATCGATCTGGTGGATGTGGCAATCAGGGAGAACTCGGCATCCTGGCTACTTAGCCTGGATGCCGAAAAGGCCTTTGACGTTCTTGGGTGGCCCTTCCTGTTTGCCACGCTACAACATGCTGGGTTTAGGGGACCTTTCCTATGAGCGATCCAGCACCTCTGCTCCCACCCCTCATCCCAGGTTAGGACTCCCTTTGCTCTCTCCCCCTCTTTCTCCGTAACTAAGGGCACCCGGCAGGGGTGCATGCTCACCCCTGCTATTTGCGCTGTGTGTTGAACCCCTAGCTGCCTCTGTTCGAAATAATCCGGCTATCCGGGGTGTATCGGTCAGGGGCAGAGAGTTTAAAATTTCACTATTCGCTGACGATATTATCCTCACCCTGACACAGCCTAGAATCTCCCTCCCAAATCTCCATGCAGAACTTGACCGCTATGGAGCCCTCTCGGGATACAAAATGAATATATCTAAATCAGAGGCCCTCCCGATCAATATCCCCGACGCAGAAGCTACATACCTAAAGGCCAATTTCTCCTATCACTGGAAACGTACCACCTTGAAATATCTGGGAATACACATCACCCCAAAATTCACCACTTTATACCAGGAAACCCCCCCCCCTCTTCTACTCGATCAGAACCCTGCTCCTACAGTGGAAAAAGCACCACATCTCCTTCCTAGGCCGAATGCCTCAGTTAAGATGACGATCCTCCCGAAGCTACTATACCTTTTCTAAACGCTACCTATTTCTGTCCCCTACAAACACCTGGGAAAACTCCAATCTGACCTACTTAAATTTAACTGGAACCACAAAAGGCATAGAATACCCCAATCGGTACTAATGACGGCACGCTCGGATGGAGGCCTCGCGTTTCCCAACCTCATCAAATACTATCAAGCCACCCAACTTCGGGCAATAGCTTCGTGGTTCACCCAACGGTCCTATAATAAGTGGACAGAAATCGAAAATACTTGGCTGGCCCCGACCCACCCAAATAACTTACTTTAGAATGCGAATGCGGAAGTAGCTCCCGAACGTTTACTGGGATCCATGTCCCAACTTCGACGGCTCTGGCGCAAACTGTTGCCTCCACACGGGCTGTCTTCAGAAAGATCACTTCTGACCTCATTTATCTGCAATCCCAAGGTGCCAGATACCCTCACCTACCAAATGTCATATCCGTGGTCATCACAGAATTTATTTCACTATGGGAACCTAGTGGACCTTAGATCACGCAAGTTTTTACCCTTTTCCGAACTTCAGACCAAATTTGACTTGCCTCGCCAGGTGTTTTATAGTTCTCTACAATGACAGGTGATTAGAACAATGGCAGGTGATATGGTCTCAGGCGGCAAAGAGTTCACTCTGCACACTATATAAAGAAAGGCGTATAAAATCATCCTTTTATGGTACATGACTCCAGATGTGCTCCACACCATCTATCCCACTAGTTTGGATCGATGCTGGCGATGCCAGGGAGATAAGGGCACCCTCCTCCACATTTATTGGAGCTGCCCACTAATTACCCCCTTCTGGAATGCGGTCCAGCAGTTGCTGACCCGTCTTCTAGAAACACCAGTCCCCATGACCCCCAAATTTTTCCTATTGGGCTTATCGCCACTAAGGGTCTCCACACCCTAAAAAAACTAGCATGCCATATCCTCACAGCTGCGTGCTGTCTTATCACCCTAAACTGGAAAAAACGTCCCCCCACCCCCCTACTCCTGAGGCCTTATACGCCAGAATTAAAGATGTGGAGTTGATGGAGAAGATGACGGCCAGGATGCAGGACAGGCTGGATGCTCATGACAAAGTCTGGGAGCTGTGGCACCTTCGGGAGGACCCACCATGACCAGGTAAATAAGCTGCTACGATGACCCCTTCCTTTTTCTTTTCTATCCCTCTCTTCTTCCTCTACCTTGAGTATTCTTGTGACTCTCACTACCTTACATAAGATGCTACATGTTATTACATGACACTAAGATGCATATACAACAATTTCAGATTTGTGACTGCTACTGTCTTAGAGCATATTGAAATAAATTTTGAGCAAACGTCTGAAAAAATTGATGCATAATACGATCTGTATTTTTTCATTTTACGTATTCCTGTAATGCAAATGCAAATAATAATAAATGTTATTTGGAAAATATTTACAAAAATGTGAGGGGTGTACTCACTTTTGTGAGATAAAGTAAATCATATTAGCCAGAGAGGACAGGAAAAAAGGGGGGGGGGGGGTTATGGGGGGACATCATGAAACACAATGGGCCACCAACTACCACCTCAAGTGGTATATAGCTAGACTTACCCAAATTTTATATATATTATCAATAAGCATTAGATATCCTGAGAAAACCCTTTGAATGGCCCAGGAGAGGAGTTGAAAGTCTGCAGGGCTTCCCAGGGGCCCCAAAAACACAAAATGGCCCTAGTGATGAAGTAGAGAACAGCAAGCATACGTGTCTGAAAGGTAGATGATAATATTAAGCCGTAAAATTTAAAAAATCATATATTCACCAAAAAACCTACAAACCATAAAAAGCTCATATTCTCAAACAACAACCTCTACTGCAACACACCTTTTTAGGGGTTCTGTATGAACACATTTTTTTCAAAAGGTAAATTCCTTGTATGTGCTGGGGGAAGAGAAGATGGAAATCTAGGAAAATTGTGTAGCCCACATCAGTGTGCCCTGAATGAACAAGAACAACCCACCCATATTAGTTAGAAACGGGCAGGATATAGCAAGTGATCAAAAGCTCAATTTGGTTGAAATAACCCACATACCTTGATATCATTTGTTTGCACTAGAGAAAAGATACCTGCTCTCAGAAAAAAAAAGCTACCGGTAAATAAGGGGGAGAGGAGGATATGTGGAACTTTCGCTTTTACAATACTGCTTCGGTTAGCAAATCGTGTTCCAGCCTTCTCAATCTAGAGCAAGAAATGAAGTCTAGCTCAAAAAATATTGTGCAGGCTTTGGGCAACAAATTAGTTATTATACAGTTTTTTTTATTATTACAGTGAAATGTCTTTCCTTGATTAGAGAAACTTCCTCTTTCTTGCGGTTTATCAGCTTTGCAACATTCAGGAAAAGCTACAACTTCCATGAAGGAAAAAAAAACATAGCAGAATTATTAAACTTGACATTATGTACAATATGTTACTGGTAGTTTCTTTCTCGGACATCACGGGACACAGAGCCACAGTAATTACTGATGGGTTATATAGGTATCACTAGGTATTGGACACTGGTCACACCCTAATCAGGAATATAATCCCTATATAATCCCCCCCCTTCCAGGGATACCTCAGTTTTTATGCCAGTGTCTTAGGTGTTGGACGTGCAAAGATGTCCTGTGCTGAAGCTCCAAAGGGAATATCCTGATATCCTATACTGGGGCAAGCCAGGCAAACCGGATCCATTCAAAGTGTCTTTCATGGCCGAATTGGATAGTACCCAGGCCTCGTGTCCGAAGAAACGAGGTTTTACCTGTAACGCTTCTCTTTTTAGAGAGCTGGACCCCGCAGATCAGAAAATGGCTTTAAACTTCCTAATTTCTGGCGAGGTGCTTTACAGGGCCAGAACTGAAGGATCCCCCTACTCGTAGGGGGCCCCAGTCTCTGACGGTTTTTACAAACGGAGCCCACCGTGAGAGGTGAAGATTGGGTCTGTGTATACAGAACCCTGCGGCTGGATAAGGTAAGTGGAGATTCCACAGAATTTTTGAATTCTAGTGGGTTTTCTCCTTTAACATAAATGCATGCTATGCCTATTGTGACCACCGGGGGCTGCCAAGAGCACAAACCTTCTCATGCTTGATTCTGTCTCAGCGTTCGCTGCACAGGCTCTTCCGATGGCTCCAGGTAAGATGGTGGGGGGTTTTTCTCAGCTGGGATGTTCCCCCCAGGCTAGGGGAGGCTTAGGTATGCTGTAAGGCGGTTTTAAACCGCACTGTCACCGCCGCCGAAGCCGCCATTGCAATGCAGGGCCCATCACTGCCGGCCTCCTCCTTCTTCCCCCACCCCCAGCCTTCCTTCAGGATTGTCAGGAAGGGTCGGCTCGCGTGGGAAGCGCTCGTTTTTCAGAAAACAAGGGGGGGCGGGGCGTCGGCAGGGCGTCAGCACAGCGTCAGCGTGCTCAGACGCCCACAGTGCCAGAAAGCATGGCTATTTAAAGCACACTTTACAGGTGCTCTGAGCCTTGGAGGGACACAGAGCTGACAGTCGCATATAAGGTGGGACACAGCCATTCTCCTAGGATGCATTTACTAAGGTAACACCTGACTGGGCAGTTGGTAGCAAGGCTTTGCCGGACTACTTCGCTCAGCAGTCAGTGTTCATTTTTTGATACCTCACACCTTGTTGCTTTGCACTATGGGTAGAAGAGGTTCAAGTACCCCCAGAACCAGAGACACTAGGGGATCTCTTCAGGTTCTGAGGACTCCCTGTCTGCTACACCCTCCCCTCCTGAGGGGCCAGGGACGGCTAGCCAGGGAGAGCCGTTGGGGTTAGGGGCTTCACTTGCTTCCAGCACTTCAGCCCCTGTATACATTACACAAGAGGTTTTTTCCTCAACCATTACTGGTTTAGAGCAAAGATTAATGGCCGTGATTACATCTTCACTCAGTGGAAGAAAACGCACTAGGCCTTCCTCTGTTTCCCAAGACCCTCACACAGAGGAGCTCTGGGATAAAGGAGACAAATCCCTTTCAGAGGATCAGGATGGGATGGATGATTCCTTTTCGTAGGAATCAGGTGGAGAGGGACCCTCTGCAACTTCCCAGGAGGAGAAAGTCTTAGTGCAGATCCTCACTGGATTGGTCCGCTCCACATTTAAGTTGCCCGTACCTGAAATCCTCTTCTGCTTTGGGGTCACTGAAACCTTTCCAAGCAGCACATGCTTTTCCTGTTCATAGTTTACTTGAAAAGCTCCTTTATCTGAGTGGGATCACCCAGATAAGCGATTTCTTCCGCCGAAAAAGTTTTCTACACTTTATCCTATGGAAGAAAAATGTATTAAGAGGTGGGGAATACCGGCCATTGTTGCGGCCATTTCCTCTATAAATAGTAGTCTGACTTGTCCTGTAGACAACGCTCAGATGCTCAAGGATCCTGTGGATAAAAAGATGGAATTCTTATTGAAAGATGTTTTTTTCCTTAGCAGGGTCAGTGGCCCAACCTGCAATAGCAGCGATTGGAGTCTGTCAATACTTAAGAGACCATGTTAAACAGGTCATCAAAGTATTACCTGAACAGCAGGCCCAGGGGTTTGCTAACCTTCCTGCGGCCTTATGTTATGTTGTTGACGCCATCAGAGATTCTATCGTGCAAACCTCTCGTCTTTCACTTGGGTTGGTGCATATTCGTAGAATCTTATGGTTGAAGAATTGGTCAGCCGAAGCACCATGTAAGAAGCTCCTGGCTGGGCTTCCCTTTTGTGGTGAAAGGTTGTTTGGAGAAGACTTGGATAACTATATCAAGAGAATATCTTGTGGGAAAAGCACTCTCTTACTTGTTAAGAAGAAGAGTAAGCGTCCCTCTTTTAAACGGACTCTTTCCCCAGCGTCTGGGGCAAGGAACGAGAGTCAACCCCAGGGACAGAAGAAGTCCTGGGGGAAGAAGTCTTCTAGACAAGACACTAAGGCCTCTTCGTGAAGGGGCGCCCCCACTCGCTCGAGTGGGGGGGAAGACTGCTGCAGTTCTCAGGGCTCTGGCAGGAGGACTTTCAGGACCGAGGGGTAATCTCCATGGTAACCTTAGGGTACAGTCTGGAGTTCCAAGAGTTGCCCTCTCCTCGTTTCCTCAGATCAGGTGTTCCCGGAGAACCAGAGAAGAAGCAGTCGCTCCTTCTAGCGATAGAGCGACTTTTGTCGCAAGAGGTCATTATGGTGGTTCCCACAAAGGATCAAAGATTGGGCTTCTATTCCAACCTTTTTATGGTCCAAAAACCAGATGGGGATGTCAGACCCATTCTGGATTTAAGAGATCTGAATCGATTCCTAAGGATACAGTCCTTCCGTTTAGAATCAATTCGGACAGTAGTCTCCACCCTGCAGGGAGGAGAATTTTTGACATCAATAGGCATCAGAGATGCAGGCCTACCTGTGCCCATTTTGCCTGCTCAGCAGAAGTATCTGCAGGCAAAGATCACTGCTCTAAGGGAGCTGATTCTGACAGTCAGGACCAAGAAGGGTCCTTCTGTCTGCCTTTGTATGAGGCTGCTGGGGAAGAGGGTGTCTTCATTCGAAGCAGTTCCCTGTGCTCAGTTCCAGTCAGGACTGTTGCAACACAGTATTCTGTCGGCCTGGAACAAGAAGGTTCAGGCATTAGACTTTCCAATGCACCTGTTGCATGCGGTGCGTCAGAGCCTCAATTGGTAACTCATACCCAAAAACCTGCAGAAGGGGAAATCCTTTCTACCGGTTGCCTGGGATCCTCTTGCAGGTGGGACAGATGCGTTGGTGATTCCGTGGCATCGGTTCTCACTGATTTATGCATTCCTTCCTATTCTGTTACTGCCACGGCTCCTTCGCAGGATAAGCAGGAAAGGAAGTCGGTACTTCTGGTGGCCCCCGTTTGGCCCAGAAAGACTTGGTAGGCAGAAATAGCAAGGATGACGGTGGGTTCCCGGTGGACCCTACCGGTACGCCTAGACCTGTTATCTCTGGGTCCAGTGTTCCATCCTGCCTTACAAACGCTAGATTTGACGGATTGGCTATTGAGACCCACGTTCTGAAAAGTCGTGGGCTTTCAGGTCCTATCATATCTACCTTGATCAATGCAAGGAAGCCAGCTTCCAGAATGATTTATCATAGAGTCTGGAAAGCTTATGTATCCTGGTGTGAATCCAGGGGTTGGCATCCCAGGAAATATGTCATAGGTAGAATTCTTGATTTTCTACAATTAGGATTAGAGATGAAGCTGGCCTTGAGTACCATCAAGGGCCAGGTCTCGGCCTTATTAGTATTGTTTCAACGGCCGCTTGCTTCGCATTCTTTGGTCCGAAACTTTATGCAGGGGGTGATGCGTCTTAATCCTCAGGTTAAGGCGCCCCTAAACCCCTGGGACTTGAACTTGGTTCTATCGGTGTTACGGAAATAGCCTTTTGAACCAATACGTGAGATTCCTTTGGTCTTGCTGACGAGGAAACTAATTTTTCTGGTAGCCATCTCCTCTGCTAGAAGAGTATCAGAAATAGCAGCTCTTTCCTGTAAAGAGCCTTACTTGATTATACACAAGGATAGAGTGGTACTGCGCCCTCATCCTAGTTTTAATCTAAACCAAGACATTGTTCTGCCTTCCTTTTTTCCAGATCCCTGTTCTTCGGAAGAAAGGTCACTATATTCTTTGGATGTAGTAAGAGCAATCAAGACCTATCTGGAGGCAACTGCTCAGATTCGCAAGACGGATGTCTTGTTCGTGCTGCCAGAGGGTCCCAATAGAGGACAGGCAGCGTCAAGAGCGACCATTTCTAACTGGATTCGACAATTGATTATTCAAGCTTACGGTTTGAAACGGAAGGTTCCTGCGTTTCAGATCAAGGCACATTCCACAAGAGCTATTGGTGCTTCTTGGGCAGTGCATCACTGGGCCTCTATGGCTCAGATCTGCAAGGCCGCAGCCTGGTCTTCAGTCCATACATTCACCAGATTCTATCAGGTGGATGTGAGAAGGCATGAGGATATCGCCTTTGGGCGTAGTGTGCTGCAGACAGCGGTGCAGGGTCCTCAGGTCTGATAGCACCCTACTGGGTTGTGATTTCCCCCCCCTCAGTTGGCATTGCTTTGGGACATCCCATCAGTAATTACTGTGGCTCTGTATCCCGTGATGTCCGAGAAAGAAAATAGGATTTTTTTATAACAGCTTACCTGTAAAATCCTTTTCTTTCGATGGACATCACGGGACACAGAGGTCCCGCCCCTCTTCTAATACACTTATATTGCTTTGCTACAAAACTGAGGTATCCCTGGAAGGGGAGGGATTATATAGGGGGTTGAACTTCCTGATTAGGGTGTGACCAGTGTCCAATACCTAGTGATACCTATATAACCCATCAGTAATTACTGTGGCTCTGTGTCCCGTGATGTTCATCGAAAGAAAAGGATTTTACAGGTAATCTGTTATAAAAAATCCTATTTTTTTATTCCAAACGAATGTGTGCTGGTGATGCACTGGCTAGTATCAGAGCCAGATACAAACAGGTTACATACGCCGTGAACGGTAGAGCGAGAGCAATAATTCTAGCACTAGACCTCCTCTGTAACTCTAAACATGTAACCTGTAAAAAATGTTAAAGCATCGCCTATGGAAATTTTTAAGTACCAAAGTTTGCCGCCATTCCACGAGTGTGCGCAATTTAAAAGTGTGACATGTTAGCTATCTATTTACTTGGCGTAACATCATCTTTCATAGTATACAAAAAAATCGGGCTAACTTTAGTGTTTTTTTTTTATTATTCATGAAATGTGTTTGAAAAACTGCTGCGCATATACCGTGTAACATAAAAACGACCACCATTTTATTCCCTAGGATGTCTGCTAAAAAAAATGAATTTTACATGTAGGAAAGAAGTGTCAGAATTGAGTGTCAGTAATATACAAATAAATATTTTATATATTGTTTTTAAAGTAATTTACTATATTTTCAAAAACTGTACCCAAGCAGGTGGCTTAACTGACAAATTACTGAAGTTTGAAGTTATAACTTGAAACCAGTAATTTCACAGTAAATAGATAAATAATAAGTGATTATGTTATAACATATAACATAATAATATATGATTTAACTTGATTAAAACAATACCTTTTCAGCAGGCGGCAGATCCTCGTTCTCCTTAACTGTGTGAGAAAAACATGGGATTATGGGTAAATCTTATACCCATAAACTCATGCTTTTTTCTTGTAGTTAAGAGGGCTGGAAGGGAGCATTTGTCTTTTAGACAGATGCCACCTTCTATGACGCTGCAGTGAGAGGACAGCCTCCACTGCAGCATTTTTATTGGACAGCTTGTTCCAATAGTGCTTTTACCATTGGTCCAAGGCTCCAAGCTGTCCATTAAGTTCAGTGCTTCTGACAAGAAGTGAGGAGAGGCACTGTGAGCTCAGTCTGCCAGCTTGTATTTAAATTGACTGCTCTGTATATAGCTTCTGACAGGCTGCACAAGAAGCTCCGTATCTCCAGGACCATAAGTGGCAAGACCCCCAAATTTTGACCAGTGGTGGGGTAGGACTTCAGCTACCTACCTCCTAAATCTGTGACCCCAGGTTGCTGAGCTACGACCATCAAAGCTCGATCCTTCTTTTTTTTTTTTTTGGTATTTTTTTATGGTTATGGCAGGTGCCTCCCCTGACTGCCTCTCTGCTACACAGTAACTTTCAGTCAGAAGTATCCTGACCCAGGACAACTCATGAAAACAGTGGAAGGGTCTTTGCAAATACCAAGAAGTTTACATTAAAGAGATTCTTGAAAATGTAAGATGAAGTAATAAAAAGGAAAAAGTAAGATTTTAGTCTGAGTTTTTTCTGTAAACTGAAATGATTATTTCAGCATTGAGTATGTGTTAGAGATTTGTGCATTACTGTAGCTATATGAAGAAGATCTGTAGATGTCATCTCCATGCTTGAAGCTGATATCCTGCAGTTGGTTTTATTCTATTCTAATATTTTGTTTTGCAGATGCTTGAAGTTGATGATAATGAGGTTTCACATCTGGAAGGAGAGTGGAACTTACCACGTCTAGAGGAATTGTCCCTACAATGCAATAGTATCCTTTATATTGGTATAACATGTTCTTTGAAATTGGTAAGCTCTGGGAGAGGGATGTACTGTTGAACAGAATTTAGTAAAAAATGTTGTAATAAAAGAAATCTATAAGGGTAGAAACATGGAAGCTGCCATTACAGACTTGTTTTACAAGGGGCTATCCTGTTATAACATCACTACCAAGTCATGGACTCTGAACAAACATCAGCATATCAGATGTATCGGTGACTATATGCCAGTTTCTGCTCCAGGACTCAGTAGTAGTGAAACGAGAAGCTTATACCTTTAAAAACAGGGTAGTAATGGCAGCTCCAATATGTCTAATGTGATGGGTTGCCTTTTAATTGGGCAAAACGCTTATCCTATCCCAATCTTATTTTATCTTATTCCTATCCTAATCCAATTAATATTTTTTTTCATATTTTAAACGTTGTATCTTATATGTGACCTAAAATTGTTCCATCACTTTTGGATGTGACTTTACTATATTATGTGTGTTTTGCTTTTTTAATGACAGTTGAAAACATGGCATACAGAAGTGTACACACCTTGTGTGTACTTTAGATACCTGTAATGCTATTTACATTGATGGTTGCGCTGCGTTACTGTGCGAGATATGGAGGATATTGACTGTATTTGTAATTTTAGCTATGAACTAAAAACAAAATAGGCGTTACATGATCAGCAAGTTGAAGATTCTGCCTGCCACTTACTCCAAATTTTCAGAAATTTTTCTGGCATCCTCTGTGGTCATAGATTTGTTTGTTCTGCGGAAGCATGTTACTAATCTCTGCTTTGTGTTGTTGTAAGATAGTCAACCAAGCTTAGATCCACGCCTTAGCTATCAGCCTCAGGGCAGTAAACAATATGTTATGCAAAAATATGTGCAGATGAAAGTTTAATTCTAAAGCCTAGTACACACTATTGTTTTTTTTTTTTCGTTTAACCCAGCTGGCTGAAAAAAAAACTGAAAAGTTTGGGAGGGGCACTGTACTAATCATGCACAATGTTAATACAGCAATCTCCCCGCTTAGCTATTTTGTTCTGACAGGAGACGGCCCCCCTGCCAGAACACAGCGATCAGCGCTCTCAGCCACTGGCTGAGAGTGCTGATCAGATGCTGATCAGCAGACCTTTTTTCGGTCATGCCCCTTTTGACTTTCAGACCAGCTGCCATACACATGGGCCAAATGTCAGACGGTTTCTATTGAACCAGCTGATGCTGCCCATTATTCGGCCTGTGTGTATGGCCCTGAAGACTCAGGGGGACCCAGGAGACATAGCCGAGGGTCTAGTTGTACCTGGGAACCCATGACATCATGCAAAGAGGTTATTATTTGTCTTCAATAAGCCTTTATCTGTTAGCAGGTGAAAAAGCTTAGGGCATAATGGGTTCTAAGATTATATCTTGCTAAATGACTTGGCATCAATTGTGTGCAATAAATAGATGGGTGAGCTTATCAATAAGTTTTAGGGAGACTAACCATTGGCTGGTTAGATCCTTTTCCCAGGTCTCATCATCAATAGCTCCCAAGCAGCTTTCCACAAAATGTTTCTATTATAAGTTTGGGCTCGTGCCATGCAGTCTTGGAAGAATGCGTAGAATTACAAAGCTCTAACGATTATCTGCAAGCACAGGTGAAGGACCCAAAGCTATAAGTCTTTTACAAATATTGAAGTGTAACTATGTACAAAATCAAAAATGACATATATGATACACTCTATCACTAGGATTAAAGGATAGTTCAACCAAAGGACAAAATATAATATAGTGAAGCTTACCAGCCCTTCGATGTGATGGATACATGATTAATTTTCATCTTGCAGGGTAAGAACATTTTCAGCAAATACAGAAATTACCCGTTCATCTTGCCAGAAATTCAGTGTGTGTATCACTCCCTGTGTATTGAACCAAAGCCACAAAAATGTGGCTTTGGTTAAGCACACATCTCCTTTTAAGCTATCTTCTATGAACTAATAATGCCTTCCTGACATGTATTAGAGATGAATAAAGAAAGAACTGTTTGAATCAGGAGAGCACCTCAGTGCTCAGTTTTTTTTTTCTTTTGGGAAAAAACCCTTTACAACTGTATAACACATATGTGCAGTGTCCAGGAAGTAAGTTTTAAATTTTGGGCGGCGCATGTATGTGTTCCTCTGTTGATGCTGGAACCACAATCCATTGCGCACTCCGAGCACTGAACCCGGGCTGTCGGTGACCCTCCTCATGAAGGGGTTAAAGCACACAAATGAAAAATGGCAACTGTAAACACCACCCTTGGTGCTCTATGATTTGTCCGAGCCCATGTTAACTGAAGTGTAAAGTACTGGATCTACTGGCAGGGCCCACAGGTAATAATAATGCATTACAGGATGGACTCAGGAAAACAGCTGCTGTGTTAATGCTACTGGCAGAGTGCATTTATATATGTTGTTTATTTGGCCCATGGTTCCTTCAAGGAAGCAATGGAAGAATGTACAAAAAAGTAGCAATGTAATCTGCTCTTCTATTTGGCTTCATTTACTTGGGCGTACTTAAGTGTACACCTGTGAAAAGGGATGTGTTTGCTCACACGGGATGCACAGACATTCCCTGCATCTGTGCAGGCAGTCCAATTCATGTCAGTTTGGATGCAGCGGCTGCACAGACAGTCACTGCTTCCAATTTTACATCCTTGTGGGTGGGGGTCCCTGAATGTAGACCGTGTTTTAGGGATATGTAGCTACACCTACATGGATGTCAAATTGGAGACAACAGCTGTGTCTGTGCAGCCGCTATATCCTATTTGACATGAATGGGACTGCCTGCATACAGGTTCACAGAACAGAACACCCCTGCATCCCGCGCAGGAAAAACACAACCTTTGCAAGGGTGTAGGCTTAAGTATGCCTATGTGAACAAGGCCCTAGGCTCCTATTAAATACAAATATATAATAATTTAACACCTATTGTAGTGTAAACTACACCCACAATACACTACACCTATGAGTGTAAACAGTTATCAATATATTTGTTCATTCTGTATAATTTAAAAGCGCAGAGCACTTCCTATTTCCTGTCATTGATAGTGGAGGGTCCTTGCATCCCGGCTTTACACCATCAGGGGGAATCCAATACTTCCCTCTCCTCAGTGCTGCAGTAACCCATTCTCAATTTTCCTTTTATCTTTTGCACTACCTTGCTCTGTTCTAAATAAAATAACACCTGATTCTCCAAAACAGACTTTCAGAACATGAAGCTGATGAAGTTACAGACACATAAATTAATTTTAGGATATTGCATTTACATTGAGGCCATTGTATATCTCATCTTTGTCAAAGTGGAGACAGACTTCAAAAAATTATTGTTGCCTGCTACTGCTAAACCCTGCTCTTTAGGTGCATATATGGGTACGAAAAGGGTATGAACTCTACCTGTTGACAGGAAGTAAGGAGAGAGGTATTATACCTTCCCTGCTCCTTCTTCACAATATTTTCTTGTCTGCTTTCCACATCCACAATCTTCAACTGTTGTCTACTCTTTGCTCACCTCCTGACCACAATCTGCTTCTGCTGACTCCTTTCACCCCTTGTTGTCTGTTATCTGCTGTCCAAAGACTCTCTTTCTGATTTGTTTCTATATCTCATATGTCCCATTCTTCTCAGCTGATCCCTCACCACTTTATTAACTCACCATAACACAAGCCTAGCTGTCCTGTTCCAGCATCTCCTATCCCTCCTCCCATCATCTCCAATCATCTCCCATACCCCTCACCACCACAATCAGTGCCTGCCTCATCAGCTCCGATTACCCCAGGTTCTGTCATCCGGCTCCACCATCAACTTTTGCTACTTCCCCATGAAGGGATATGCATGCACTATAAAAATAGAACCCTATTTTTGAACAAATATATTCTTGTCTATACACATTTCAGTTCAGTCATGTTGGTGAAAAATGGAACTGGGTGCTGACATTTAGTCAATTGCAGCCCATATTCATGACAGTTTCTAAAGTATATACTATGTGCTGTATATTGATCGTTTTCTTTTTCTGTTCCAGTCTTTTATGGTATCATTTGATCATATGTAAAACACTCTTAGTTCAAATATGATTGCAATAAACCAGGAAATACACATATAATAAGCTAGTGAAAAAAAACTTCACAATTATGGAAAAATTGAATTAGAAAAAAAAATCTAAAAAATGTCAGGCTTCAGATAGTTTTGCCTCGTACAAAGAACAAAATCTGAATCTGACATGAAGAATTGCAATGGATTTATAGAGAAAACTGCACCAACTCGTGAAATCATGAATAGGCACATTTGTTTGTGTAGTTGTGAACACTTGATGTGCTTTATATTCTGTACACATGATGAATAGTTCCTAGTAAAAAGGGAGCAGCTTCACAACTCCACTGTATTCAGTTCAACTTGCACGGAATTCTAACTATAAGCTTTTCTTACATTGTATATTGCCATGCCTTTTACATTATTCACTATCAAAAAAGGAGGACATAGTCAGGAATAATACTCCAGTTACACTGTGGCATTCATAGAACATGTGAAACCAATCACAAAAAATCTTATTTAAGCTTTAGGCTCAGTTCACTCTGGAACCAGCTGCGGATCGCACAGGAACACTGCGCGTCCCTGTTCTCCGGTTCAGAGACGTATCTTTGCCTGAATTTGGCCCTGAAATGGAGCTAAAGACGGACAGCATTTCTGTGCAGTGCGCTCCGCAGCCGCCCTGGAGATATGTGAACCGACTCCGTAGGGAGCTGGTCACATTCTCCTGCTATGCAAATTGGATGCAGAGAAAATTCGCATAGGTGTGAACCCAGCCTTAACATGTTAATTTAATTCAAAACTTTTTTTCTATATTTATAAATCTGCAGCTTTCATTATAATAATATCTGGTGATCCTTCTGTGAAGGGCCTTGTTCAGGCACTTTTTATTAATATGGCAATTGCAGTACAGTGATGATCACGGTAACAACAATGTTTTAAACTGTCCTGAATGGGTTTCATTCATAACAACTGTGATTACTAGTGATCTGTGATGGGCTATAGCTAATCACATAGTACTGGGTGCTAGGATTGGCCCCAGTACCATGTAATAGGCGTGGGCCAATCACAGCATTACTGTATAGGAAGCACAGCTGTTATGAATGGCATTCTTTCATAAGATCTTTGTTGACATTGTGATCATGTAATCGCATAGCGATTGAGAGTTGTGGTCTCCGGAACGGTGTGATGCATGCCCCAGGCTGGATGACATACATGTACGTAATCCAACCTGCCCATGCCGACCGCCCGCAGTAAATGTACTGTGGGCAGACGGCAACTGGTCAAACCATAGGCAATTGGGTGCATTTTTAAATGCTGTATAAATGCATCTGCAAGAAAATTTATCATATTTCAATAAGTCAAATTTACACCATTGCAGCACTTTAAAGTATAGCATGCTGCATTTTTCATACTGGAACACATCACAAATCCATGTAAGTGTAATGTTTGCAGCACATTTTTGGCATTATTTATTTTATGCAAACCCATGGACTTCCTGCCATTCTCTGACTTCTCAAATTAAAGTAAATCTCTACTTAAAGTAATATATGAGCTGCAGTTGCTGACCTTTCTTTCTGAAAATGCTAGCTGCGTAGTATAATTTATTACTTTCTTGTCCTCTTAGTGGCTCATTATCCCTGCTTTTTTCTATATACACAGAGTGGTTGATTTACTTAGGCTCCATTCCCACTTAGGCAATTTAAATTGCGGGCAGAATCGCCGCAAGTTTGCCAGGCGATTCCACATTATTTCTTAATGGCGCCCCAAACGCAGATCGATTTTTGCCACGTTTGTCATGCAAAAATTGTGTCAAAATCGTGCAAACAAAATCGCGGGTCGTGTGTAGCCCAAAAGAAGTTCTGGAACCTCTTTTGGGCGACAAGCTCCCCGCGATATTGTTTGCACGGTTTTGCCACGATTAGTCACGTCCCACATTTACCGCAAATGTGAAATCGCGGGCAGAATCGCAACGATTCCGCCCGTGATTCAAATCACTTAGGTGTGAATGGAGCCTAAAACGGGAGAGTGCAAAATCTGGTGCAGCTGTGCATAGAAAGCTGCACCAGATTTTGCTCTCTCCAATTTTAGTATATCAACCCCAGTGTGTATGATGACAAAGAAAAAAACTAGCAATTCATTTTCTATGCAGTTGTGCAAATGCATGCCACACTGCTACCTTACCTGAATTGTAACAATAGGAAATTATTAAATATATCACTTCCAGTTCCATAGTCCAGTCATTTAAATGTATTAGCTCTGGAATGCTAAATGGCTTAATAGTCTAGGTGGAGTAAGTCACAGTTGTATTTCTCACAAGAAATATAAGCTATTTGAATAACAATAAATCCCAATTTTTCCTGTTTCAGCTTCAGTAGAAGTTTCTCTGTTAGGAGTTGGGTACATGACATCTTTCTTTCTCGGACATCACGGGACACAGAGCCACAGTAATAACTGATGGGTTATGTAGGTACCATTATGTATTGGACACTGGTCACACCCTAAGCAGGAAGTTCAACCCCCTATATAATCCCTCCCCTTACAGGGATACCTCAGTTTTTACGCCAGTGTCTTAGGTGTTGGACGTGTAAAGATGTCCTGTGCTGAAGCTCCAAAGGCAATATCCTGATATCCTATACTGGGGCAAGCCAGGCGAACCGGATCCATTCAAAGTGTCCTTTCATGGTCGAATTGGATGGTACCTGGGCCTCTTGTCCGAAGAAACGAGGTTTTACCTGTAACGCTTCTCTTTTTAGAGAGCTGGACCCCGCATATCAGAAAATAGCTTTAAATCTCCTAATTTCTGGCTGGGTGCTTTACAGGGCCAGAACTGCAGGATCCCCCTATTCGTAGGGGGCCCCAGTCTCCAACGTTTTTTTTAAACAGAGCCCACCGTGAGAGGTGAAGATTGGGTTAGTATAGTCAGAACCCTGCAGCTGGATAAGGTAAGAGGAGATTCCACAGATTTTTTAAATTCTAGTAGGTTTCTCCTTTAAGGTAAATGCATGCTATGCCTATTGTGACCACCGGGGGCTGCCAAGAGCACAGACCTTCTCATGCTGATGTCTGTCTCAGTGTTCGACGCTGCACAAGCTCCTTCGGCCGGCTCCAGGTAGGATGGGATGGGGGGTTTTCTCTTCAGGGATATTCCCCCTAGGCTAGGGGGAGGCCGCAGGGGGTCTGTGAGGTGGTTGTACACTGCTCTAGCACCAGCGCTGCGGCCGCCGCCACTGCCATTGCACGTGCAGGCCCATCACTACTGGCCTCTCTGCTTCCTCCCCCTCCCCCAGCGTTCCGGAAGGGTTGTCTAGCGCGGGAGGCGCTCGTTTTTTCGAAAAACGAAAGGGAGGGAGGGCGGTGGGGGGGGTGTCAGCACAGCATCCAGTATGCTCAGACACCCACATTGCCGGCTGCAGGCTATTATAGGCACACTGTACAGGTGCACTATGCCTTGGAGGGACACAGAGCTGACGGTCACATGTAAGCCGGGACACAGGCATTCCCCTAGGCTGCATTTACTAAGGGAAAACCAGACTGGGCATTTGGTAGCAAGGCTTTTGCCAGACTACATCGCTCAGCAGTCAGTGTTCATTTTTTGTGACACCTCCACCTTGTTGTTTTGCACTATAGGTAGAAGAGGTTCAAATACCCCAAGGACCAGAGATTCTAGGGGATCTCGTTCAGGTTCTAAAGACCCCCTTTCTGCAGCACCTTCCCCCCCTTAGGGGCCAGGGACGGCTAGCTAGGGGGGGAGCCTTTGGGGTCAGGGGCTACACCTGCTTTTTGCACTTCAGCCCCTGGATAAATTACACAGGAGGTTTTTTCCTCAACCGTTAATGGTCTAGAGGAAAAAATTAATGGCCGTAGTTGCATCTCCACTCAGTGGAAGAAAACGCACTAGGTCTTCCTCTGTTACCCAGGACCCTCGGTCAAAGGAGATCTGGAATAGGGGAGGAAAAATCCCTTTCAGAGGATCGGGATGGGGCGGATGATTCCTTCTCTGAGGAATCAAGTGGAGAAGGGCCCTCTTCGCTTCTCAGGATGAGAAAGTCTTAGTACAAATCCTTACTGGATTGGTTCGCTCCACATTTAAAGTACCCGTATCTGAATCAGTTTAAGAACCCTCTATTTCTTAGGGGTCACTGAAACCTCCTCAAACAACACATGCTGTTCCTGTTCATAATTTACTTGAAAAAGCTCATTTATTCTGAGTGGGATCACCCAGATAAATGTTTTTTTCCGCCTGGAAAAGTTTTCAACACTTTATCCTTTGGAAGAAATGTTTTAAAGATGTGGGGGATGCCGGCCGTTATTGCCGCCATTTCCTCTGTAGTCTGACTTGTCCTGTAGACCAGTGTTTCTCAACTCCAGTCCTCAAGGCGCACCAACAGGTCATGTTTTCAGGATTTCCCTCAGATGAAACAGCTGTGGTAATTACTAAGGCAGTGAAAACTGATCAAATCACCTGTGCAAAATAGTGGAAATCCTGAAAACATGACCTGTTGGTGCGCCTTGAGGACTGGAGTTGAGAAACACTGCTGTAGACAATGCTCAGAGACTCAGGGATCCTGTGGATAAAAGGATGGAATCCCTATTGAAGGATATTTTCTCCTTAGCAGGTTTCAGTAGTTCAGCCTGCAGTGGCAGTGATCCGTGTCTGTCAAAACTTAAGAGACCATGTTAAGCAGGTCATCAAGGTTTTACTTGAACAGCTGGAGCACCATGTAAGAAACTTCTGGTTCCTTTTCAGGGTGCAAGGTTGTTTGGAGAAGACTTGGATAATTACATTCAAAGGTTCTCTAGTGGGAGAGCACTCTCTTATCTGTTAAAAAGAAGAGTAAGCATCCCTCTTTCAAACGGACTCTTTTCCCCAGTGCCAGGGGCATCAGCCTCCAGGCAGTCACGACGGCCTCTTCCGTCTGGGGCAAGAAACAAGAGTCAACCCCAGGGACAAGAGAAGTCCTGGGGGAAGAAGTCTACTAGACAAGACACTAAGGTCTCTTCATGAAGGGGCACCCCCGCTCGCTCGAGTGGGGGGAAGTCTGCTACAGTTCTCAAAGCTCTGGCAGGAGGACTTCCAGGACAGATGGGTAATCTCCACGGCAACCTTAAGGTACAAGCTGGAGTTCCAAGAATTTCCCTCTCCTCGTTTCCTCAGATCAAGTGTCCCCAGAGACCCAGAGAACAAGCAGTCGCTCCTTCTAGCGTTAGAGCGACTTTGTCGCAAGAGGCATTATGGTGGTTCCCACAAAGGATCAAGGATTGGGCTTTTATTCCAACCTTTTACGGTCCAAAAACCAAATGAGGATGTCAGACCCATTCTGGATTTAAGAGATCTGAATCGATTCCTAAGGATTCAGTCCTTCCGCATGGAATCAATTCAGGCAGTACTCTCCATCCTGCAGGGAGGAGAATTTTTGGCATCGATAGACATCAGAGATGCATACCTACAGGTGCCCATTTTTTTCTACTCATCAGAAGCTTTTGCGCTTTGAGATAGGAGGGCGCCATTTCCAGTTTGTGGCTCTGCCTTTCGGGATAGCCACTGCACCTCGAGTGTTCACAAAGATCTTGGCTCCTCCTCTGGCCAGATTAAGGGCTCAGGGTATAACTGTCATAGCATACCTTCCTTGAACGGGAACTTGAGGACCACGGTCAAGTATCTGGAACATCTAAGTTGGATCCTCAACCTAGAAAAATCTTTCCTAAAACCAGTAAGAAAACTGGAGTATTTTGGTCTGATCATAGATACCTGCCAGGAGAAAGTATTACTTCCTCAGGCCAAGATCACTGTTTTAAGGGAGCTGATTCTGACAGTCAGGTCCAAGAAGGGTCCTTCTGTCCGCCTTTGTATGAGGCTGCTGGGAAAGATGGTGTCTTCATTCGAAGCAGTTCCCTATGCTCAGTTCCATTCAAGACTACTGCAACACAGTATTCTGTCGGCCTGGAACAAGAAGGTTCAGGCATTACACTTTCCAATGCACCTGTCGCATGCGGTGCGTCAGAGCCTCAATTGGTGGCTCATACCCGAAAACCTGCAGAAGGGGAAATCCTTTCTACCGGTTACCAGGACTGTGGTAACAACAGATGCCAGTCTGTCAGGTTGGGGAGCAGTTCTGGAACAGTCTGCGATCCAGGGGCTATGGTCCAAGACCGAGAGGACCTTACCCATCAACATTCTGGAGATCCGGGCGGTATACCTAGCCCTAAAAGCCTGGACTATCGGGCTACAGGGTTGCCCGGTCAGGATCCAGTCCGACAATGCCACAGCAGTGGCTTATGTCAATCATCAGGGAGGCACCCGGAGCCGAGCTGCTCATAAGGAGGTGAACCAGATCCTAGTCTGGGCAGAGATGCATGTGCCATGCTTTTCGGCAGTTTTCATTCCAGGGATAGAGAACTGGCAGGCGGACTATCTAAGTCGCCAGCAGTTACTCCCAGGGGAATGGTCTCTGCATCCCGCCTACTTTTGGGCCATATGCCAAAGATGGGGGGTCCCAGATGTAGATCTCTTTGCATCCCGATTCAACAAAAAGATAGACAGATTTGTGGCAAGGACAAGGAATCCTCTTGCATGCGGGACGGATGCGTTGGTGATTCCGTGGCTTCGGTTCTCACTGATTTATGCATTCCCGCCTATTCTGCTACTGCCACGACTCCTTCGCAGGATCAGGCAGGAAAGGAAGTCAGTACTTCTGGTGGCCCCCGCTTGGCCCAGAAGGACTTGGTATGCAGAAATAGTAAGGATGACGGTGGGTTCCCCGTGGACCCTACCAGTACACCCAGACCTGTTATCTCAAGGTCCAGTGTTCCATCCTGCCTTACAAACGCTAAATTTGACGGTTTGGCTATTGAAACCCACGTTCTGAAGAGTCGTGGGCTTTCAGGACCTGTCATATCTACCTTGATCTATGCAAGGAAGCCAGCTTTCAGAATGATTTATCATAGAGTCTGGAAAGATTATGTATCCTGGTGTGAATCCAGGGGTTGGCATCCCAGAAGATATGTCATAGGTAGAATTCTTGATTTTCTACAATCAGGATTAGAGATGAAGCTGGCCTTGAGTACCATCAAGGGCCAGGTCTCGGCCTTATCAGTATTGTTTCAACGGCCACTTGCTTCGCATTCTTTGGTCCGAAACTTTATGCAGGGGGTGATGCGTCTTAATCCTCCGGTTAAGGCGCCCCTAAACCCCTGGGACTTGAACTTGGTTCTGTCGGTGTTACAGAAACAGCCATTTGAACCAATACATCAGATTCCTTTGGTCTTGCTGACAAGGAAGCTAATTTTTCTGGTAGCCATCTCTTCTGCTAGAAGAGTATCAGAATTAGTAGCTCTTTCCTGTAAAGAGCCTTATTTGATTATACATAGAGAGGTATTGCGCCCTCATCCTAGTTTCTTACCGAAGGTGGTTTCATCTAAACCAAGACATTGTTCTGCCTTCCTTTTTTACAGATCCCTGTTCTTCAGAAGAGAGGTCACTACATTCTTTGGATGTAGTTAGAGCTGGAAGCAACTGCTCAAATTCGCAAAACGGATGTTTTGTTCGTGCTGCCAGAAGGTCCCAATAGAGGACAGGCAGCGTTAAAAGCTACCATTTCTACATGGATTTGACATTTGATTATTCAGGCTTACGGTTTGAAACAGAAGATTCCTCCGTTTCAGATCAGGGCACATTCCACAAGGGCTATTGGTGCTTCTTGGGCAGTGCATCACCAGGCCTCTATGGCTCAGATCTGCAAGGCCGCAACCTGGTCTTCAGTTCATACATTCACCAGATTTTTCAGGTGGATGTGAGAAGGCATGAGGATATCGCCTTTGGGCGTAGTGTGCTGCAGACAGCGGTACAAGGTCCTCAGGTCTGATTGCACCCTACTTGGTTGTGATTTCCCCCCCTTAGTTGGCATTGCTTTGGGACATCCCATCAGTTATTACTGTGGCTCTGTGTCCCGTGATGTCCGAGAAAGAATAGGATTTTTTTTATAACAGCTTACCTGTAAAATCCTTTTCTTTCGATGGACGTCACGGGACACAGAGGTCCCGCCCCTCTTCTAATACACTTATATTGCTTTGCTACAAAACTGAGGTATCCCTGTAAGGGGAGGGATTATATAGGGGGTTGAACTTCCTGCTTAGGGTGTGACCAGTGTCCAATACCTAATGGTACCTACATAACCCATCAGTTATTACTGTGGCTCTGTGTCCCGTGATGTCCATCGAAAGAAAAGGATTTTACAGGTAAACTGTTATTAAAAAATCCTATTTTTTTTTAAGGCTCAGCAAAATGTATGCCCCCTTTTTTTACACTGTCTATTGATCTTGTGTGTTTCTTGTCTTGCATTTATGGTTACCGGACTTTTCTTCAAATATAAGATATGGTTGAGGACTGAGTCTACAATTCAGAAATCTGTTTTGCCTTAACTGGTTATCTTAGAAATATCGAAAGTTTCAGACCTCCAACCACTGGTCAGCTGTCGTCGCCTCTCGGTGCTACGTTTACAAGGAAATCCCCTGTGTGAAATCGCAGATGTACAAGATCAGTTGAAGGCTTTTCTTCCACAGGTGGATACTATTGAAATTTGACTTATTTATTATGGCAGTTTGTGTCCTACATCAATAAACCGTATGCACTAGCTTTTGTGGTCTTTATTGTGTAGTGGTGGTTTACCGTGGAAGGTCTGGGAAAAATCCTAATCTTAATCACAGGTGAAATACATATAAGGGAGCTGTTTTACCTGCCTAATAATTTATATTTCTGCCCATTCAGTCATGAGATTTACACAGCTCTGCTATACAAAACAGTCCTGCCTGGTGGAGGGGGAAGGAGATACCTGATTTGTCTGTGTGGTAGTTATAAGCCCCACACACACACACGGGTGAATATTGGGCTGTATTGGCCGGTTCAGTAGAAACCGGCCAACATTTGGCCCTTGTGTACGGAAGCCGGTTCAGCAGAAGTCGGCCGAAGGGCCATGACCGAAAAAGGTCTTGCCTATCGGCGTCCAGTCAGCATTCTCAGCCAATGGCTGGGGGTGTTCCCCTGTCAGACCACAATAGCTCAGTGGGAATGATCGCTGCGCTAACATCAGATAGTTAGTACAGTGCCTCTTCCCAAGCTCGTCAGGTTTTTTTTCATTCAGCCCACTGGGTTGAACAATAAAAAAAAAAATGCTAGTGTGTACCGTACCAGGGTTTACTCTCACTTACAGGACTTCTTCCCTCCTGTACACTGTGACTTGACAGTAAAAGGAGAAGAAGCACATTAAGGCTGGGTTCACACTGGTACGACAAACGCTCCGACATTGGGAGCTCATGTCACATGACGTGTGAAAATCAATGTTTCCCTATGGAAGCCGTCTTAACTGGTCCGACACAAGTCAGTCCGACTTTGAAAATGCTCCTTGCACTACTTTGGTCCGACTTTGATCCTACTTCGGCCCATTGAATATCACTGAAGTCGGATCGCGGTCTTGACTGATCCGACTTTGGCATGCGACTTATGCTCTGATGATCTTACAGGGAAACTCCACACCAAATTAAAAAAAAAAATTGACATGGGTTCCCCCTCCAAGAGCATACCAGGCCCTTCGGCGTGGGGGTCCCCCACCAAAATCCATACCAGACCCTTATCTGAGCACACAGCCTGGCAGATCAGGAAAGGGGGTGGGGACAATCGAGCGCGTCCCACCCTGAACTGTACCAGGCCACATGCCCTCAACATGGGGGGCGGGTGCTTTGGGGTAGGGGGGCCCTGAGCCCCCCACCCCAAAGCACTTTGTCCCCATGTTGATGAGGACAAGGGCCTCTTCCCGACAACCCTGGCTGTTGGTTGTTGGGGTCTGTGGGCGGGGGGGCTTATCGGAATCTGGAAGCCCCCTTTAACAAGGGGGCCCTCAGATCCCGGCCCCCCCCACCCTATGTAAATGAGTATGGGGTACATTGTACCCCTACCCATTCACCTAAAAAACATGTAAAAAATAAAACCCCTTACACATGTTTTTAAAGTAATTTTATTAAGCAGCTCTGTCGTCTCTTCCGATTTCTTCTCCCCTCTCCGGCTCTTCTGCCTCCTCCGCTGACGTCTTCTGCCTCTGCCAGTTCTTCTCCCCTCTCCGGGTCTTCTCCTGCTCTTCGCTGAGGTCTTTTAGCCCTCTCCGGTTCTTCTCCCTCTGTCTGCTGTCTTCTGCCTCTGCTGGGTCTTCTCCAGTATCTTCTCACTCTTTTGCTGGGTCTTCTCCGCTGTCTTCTCCCTCTGTTCTTCCTCCGATGTTGACTCGACGCTCTCTCCCACTCTAATGCCGGGTGCCCAGTGTGCCACTACTTATATTGGCATGGGGCGGGGTCACCGTGTGATGTCACCGCCCGGGGCATGATGGGTGGTCAAGTCATAAGGGGTGGGCCTCCAGTAAGCCCGTCCTATGCCAATATAAGTAGTGGCGCACCCAGCATTAGAGCGGGAGAGAGCGTCGAGTCAACATCGGAAGAAGAACAGAGGGAGAACACAGCAGAGAAGACCCGGCAAAAGAGCGAGAAGATACTGGAGAAGACCCAGCAGAGGCAAAAGGCAGCGGACAGAGGGAGAAGAACCGGAGAAGGCTAGAAGACATCAGCGGAGAGTGGAGAAGAGTTCGGAAGAGACGACGGAGCTGCCTTAATAAATTACTTTAAAAAATACGTGTAATGTGATTTATTTTTGAAAATTTTTTTAGGTGAATGGGTAGGGGTACAATGTACCCCATACTCATTCACATAGGGTGGGGGGCCGGGATCTGGGGGCCCCCTTGTTAAAGGGGGCTTCCAGATTCTGATAAGCCCCCCCACCCGCAGACCCCGACAACCAACGGCCAGGGTTGTCGGGAAGAGGCCCTCATCCTCATTAACATGGGGACAAGGTGCTTTGGGGTGGGGGGCGATCTCTCGTTCCCCCCCCTTTTCTGACCTGCCGGGCTGTGTGCTCAGATAAGGGTCTGGTATGGATCTTGGGGGGACCCCAACGCCGTTTTTTCGGCATGGTGGTTCCCCTGAAGATCCATACCAGACTGAAGAGCCTGGTATGCTCCCCGAGGGGGAACCCATGCCGGTTTTTTTACATTGTGTGTAGAATTCCCCTTAAATATTCATACCAGACACAGTGCCTGGTATTGTCAGGGATCAAAGTCGGATCCGTGTTCATTGAAGTCGGACGCATGTTGGACTTCAAGTCACAGGGCAAAGTCGGATCCAAAGTGGTACGACTGTCGTGTCGTACCAGTGTGAACTCGGCCTAATGAGATCATCTATCTGTCACTCTGCTCTCTCCTCTTATTAGCATGTTTCTTGTGCTGCTTCTTCCTCCCTCTCTCTGGACTCTGCTGTACAGTAGACTGCAGAAGGCAGACACCATTTAATGATGTGTTCATGAGTATAGAGCTACATTCATTTGTGCCTTTTACTATATATATGCCTGGAGCTCAATTTTTAAACATTCCTAATGAAATGGTGCCAGGAAAAGGAAACAGACATACTTACTACCATCATTTTATATAACCATTATAGTTCCACTATGAATACAACATATTGTAGCTCCAACACATGTCTTAAAGCCCAACCCTGGGCACCAATATTTTCCAATTATTAGAGGCGTAAATAGTTTTTCTTACCTCTCCCCGCTTCTAACTCATTTTTAAATCACTCTGTGTCATTCTGCTAGATACTACAGCTCCCACTGTACTTCTGGTCCAATCTGGACTTGAGCGCTGTAAGTTTAGTACTCGACTCCCTGTTTTCAGCCACAAAACACAAGACTGAAGGCGGCGAATGGAGAGATACCACACCAGTACTGAGGTCTATGAATCCTGCAGCGCTCATTGCAGGTTGGACCAGAAGTAAAGCGGGAGCTGTACTATCCAGAAGAATGACAAAGAAAGACTTACCAGTAGTGTGAAGCAACACAATGCACATCAAATAATTGGAAAATAGTGGTGTCTGGATTTAAGCTTTAAAGTGAAGCTATGCTCTGCCAATAAAGGTAAAAAGCAATAGGTATTCTTTATTGCTCCCCACCTTATTAGCACACAGGGCCGCCATCAGGGGGGTACAGCCGGTACACAAGTAAGGGTCCCAGACCATGGGTCACAACCCAGACCATCTTTAATAGGAGGCAGCTGCCGTCAGAGCAGACCGGCTGCCAGGATGCAGGGGAGGGTGGAGAGGTGGGCGGATCCCATGTATGTGTGTGGGTCGGGGCCCACTGTCAGGCGATGGGTGGGGTGAGGTCAGCTGCCAGGTCGGAGGCCCCTATTGAGGAGGTCATCAAGGGGAAGGAGCCCCCCCCCCCGCACAGTCAGGAAGGCTCCGGTCAGGTACCAGTGTGTGCCAGGCTGTGCGGGGTGGGTGAGGTCAGGTTGGACCAGAAGTAAAGCGGGAGCTGTACTATCCAGAAGAATGACAAAGAAAGACTTACCAGTAGTGTGAAGCAACACAATGCACATCAAATAATTGGAAAATAGTGGTGTCTGGATTTAAGCTTTAAAGTGAAGCTATGCTCTGCCAATAAAGGTAAAAAGCAGTAGGTATTCTTTATTGCTCCCCACCTTATTAGCACACAGGGCCGCCATCAGGGGGGTACAGCCGGTACACAAGTAAGGGTCCCAGACCATGGGTCACAACCCAGACCATCTTTAATAGGAGGCAGCTGCCGTCAGAGCAGACCGGCTGCCAGGATGCAGGGGAGGGTGGAGAGGTGGGCGGATCCCATGTATGTGTGTGGGTCGGGGCCCACTGTCAGGCGATGGGTGGGGTGAGGTCAGCTGCCAGATCGGAGGCCCCTATTGAGGAGGTCATCAAGGGGAAGGAGCCCCCCCCGCACAGACAGGCAGGCTCCGGTCAGGTACCAGTGTGTGCCAGGCTGTGCGGGGTGGGTGAGGCCAGTTGGTGCCAGCGGAGGGACCCATGGAGGAGGAGGTCAGGGTGGAGAAGCCTCCCGCTCTTTCTTGCAGCTGTCGCTGGAGATCCTGGTGGAGATGGGACACAGGCTCAGCTACCCTTCCTGGCACTGCAGGACAGGTGAAAGCTGGGAAGACTGGCGCTTCCTTAGCTGTGTGTGATACTGCCCCCACCTGTCCAGCTGCCCCCCCACCTGTCCAGCTGTCTCCCACCTGTCCCATTGCCCCTCACCTTTGACAGTACCGCCTACTTGTCCCACTGCCTCCCACCTGTCCCACTGCCCCCCACCTGTGACACTGCCTCCCACCTGTCCTGCTGCCCCCTACCTGTGACATTGCCTTTCACCTGTCCCGCTGCCCCCCACCTGTGATACTGCCTCCCACCTGTCCTGCTGCCCCCCACCTGTGACACTGCCTTCCACCTGTCCCTCTGCCCCCAACCTGTGACACTGCCTTCCACCAGTCCCGCTGCCCCCCACCTGTCCTGCTGACCTCCCCCTTGACACTTCCCTGTCCAGTTCCGCTGCCCCCCTTCCATCCGGCTGCCCCCTCCTGTCATGTTGCTCTTCTCCTGTGACACTCCCCCCTCCTAAGCCACTGCCCCCCAACTGTTCCCTTGCTCCCTTCCTGTCCCACTTCCCCCCCTTCTGTGGTAGGAGAAGATGGGACTGGAAGAGGAAATGGGATGGAGGAGATGAGACTGGAGGAGGAATGGGACTGGAGGAGGAATGGTAAGGAGGAGATGGAACTGGAGGAGGAGGAGGACATGGGATGGAGGACATTTGACTGGAGGAGGAGGACATGGGATGGAGGAGATGGGATTGCAGGAGGATGAATAGAACATGGGGTGGAGAAGGAGGAGGACGTGGGATGGCCAGTGGGAGGATTCAGTGGGACAGCCAGTGGGAGGGCCCTGGGGAATGTTGGTGGTAAGGCCGAGGCCTAAAGCTGTGTAAGGGGCCGCACAATTTCTAATGGCTGCCCTGGTAGCACATACTCGCCTTTCCTTGAATTCCCATGGCTCTGCCAGGAGCAAATAAAGCAAACTTTGTGTGACTTTCGAGTTGCTCTAGTAGAAGCATAAACAGGCTGAGGACTCTCTCTCTCCCCCCCCCCCCCCCCCCCTATGTGGTAAACCCAGGGCTTTTTTTTTGCTGGAACCTGGTAAAACTCCGTTCCACCACCTTTGGCTCAGGCCCTTTGCTCCCTGCTCACTACTGTCACTTGTAAACACAGAAGTCTAGCTTCCTGTGTTTTCCAAGTGCAGTATGGGGACAAAGGAGATGCAGGTGCCTGGGGTGCAGTGTGGTTGCTGACACCCCCTTTGGATGATCTCCCTTCAAGTAAGAGAGTGGCGGAGCCACATACACTGTGAGGGGAGGTACTAGAGAAGAAGTCGGGTGAGATGTGGATGGGGGATGCAGAGGTAAACAGCTGTGGAAGTTGCCTGAACTCTGCACCCTGTATGTAGCACACCTCTGAACTCTGCACATAGCAAACCCTTGAACTCTGTGGGTAACCACACCAAACTTTGCACTCTGTACATAATGCACCCTCCCACTGTTAGTGAAATTTGACCATACCCGCAATTTGATACATTTTTGAGTGTGTGTGTGTCGGGGGGGGGGAATTTTGGGGGGGTTGTGGTTGAGTTTCTGCACCTATTTTCTGAGAAAAAAGCCCTGGATAGACCTACCACCAGTGCTTTCACATAGGAGTAAGAGTCATCATACACATTATATTCTTGACCATATAATCTTTGTACAAACAACTTTAGATTTACCAAAACTGTAATATAAAACCCTACCTAATCTATCCATTCAGGCAGGCAATTGCTCTATGTAGTTTTTGGTAGATCTAAAGTAGATTGTAACGTGTATATTGAGCTTGCCCCTTCAAATTTAGAACTGCCAGGTATTTTCTTTGATCCCAGCAGTTGAATGGGGCTAGGGGTAGTGACCGAAATGTATGTGCTGCTAGTAAAGTTGAGCTTAGGCATCCTCCAAACCCATCTCTAACCCAAATTAATCAGAAAAGCCTGAGTTTGGGTTAGAAATTAGTTTGAAGGATGCCCAAGCTTCTCTCCAGCTGCTAGGAGCACATGGAGGATTCAAGCAACACTGCTACTTTGTCCTGTATGACCAAGGCACAGGTTTGCTTTAAACACTATCGCAAAAGCTATATTTTTTTAAAATGCAATATACATATCTTTGGTAAAAAAAAATCCCAATAAGAGTATGTTAATTGGTTTGCGCACAAGTTTTAACGTCTACAGACTATGGGATATATATATATATATATATATATATATATATATATATATATTTATTTTTACTATTAATAGCGGCGATTAGCGACTATTGCGGTGGACAAATAGGAAACCTAACACACTTTTATGGGAACCAGTGACACTAATACACTGATCAATGCTAAAAATATGCACTGTCACTGTACTAATGACACTGGCTGGGAAGGGGTTAACATAAGGGGTGATCAAAGGGTTAACTGTGTGCCTAGCTAATTTCAGTGTAGTGGGGGAGGTGCTTTCACTAGTGGATGGCATGGACTGGTGCTTCTGCTTTAGAGAAACACAGAATCCATGCCTTCTGTACTGACAGAATGGTAAACCGCCTTGTTTACATAGGCAGACTGCCATTCTATCTGTGTACCAAATGATCAGCAGGAGCCAGCGGACATCAAGTCCACGGTACCCGCTGATCAGCTCCCACTGTGTAAAACCACAGCGGGAGCGAGCCGTCGGTGGCATGCATTTGCGCCCAATACTCCGGAAGTACAGATTCACATATATAGTGAGGTAAAAAAGTATTTGTTCCCCTGCTGATTTTGCTCACTGACAAAGAAATGCTCAGTCTATAATTTTATTGGTAGGTTTTTTTAACAGTGATAGACAGAATAACAACAAAAAATCCAGAAACACGCATTTCAAAAAAGTTATGAATTGATTTGCATTTTAATAAGTAAAATAAATATTAGACCCCTTTGCAAAACATGACTTAGTACTTGGTGGCAAAACCCTTGTTGGCGATCACAGAGGTCAGACATTTCTTGTAGTTGGCCACCAGGTTTGCACACATCTCAGATTTTGTCCCACTCCTCTTTGCAGATCCTCTCCAGATCCTCTCCAAGTCATTAAGGTTTCAAGGCTGACGTTTGGTAACTCGAACCTCCAGCTCTCTCCACATATTTTCTAAGCGATTAAGATCTGGAGACTGACTAGGCCACTCCAGGACCTTAGGGTGGTTCTTCTTGAGCCACTTCTTTGTTGCCTTGGCCGTGTGTTTTGGGTCATGCTGGAATACCCATCCACGACCCATTTGCAATGCCCTGGCTGAGGGAAGGAGGTTCTCACTCAAGATTCGACGGTACATGGTCCCGTCCATCGTCCCTTTAATGCGGTGAAGTTGTCCTGTCTTTTTAGCAGAAAAACCTCCCCAAACCATATTGTTTCCACCTCCATGTTTGACGGTGGGGATAGTGTTGGGGTCATAGGAATCATTCCTCCTCCTCCAAACACGGCGAGTTGATGCCAAAGAGCTCGATTTTGGTCTCATCTAAGCACAACAGTTCTCCTCTGAATCATTCAGATGTTCATTAGCAAACTTCAGATGGGCCTGTACATGTGCTTGATAAATAAATGATTTGGGACAAAGGGATGTGTCACGTACTTGGTGGAGATCGAGCTGTAGAGGGGGCTTCTCTTGCACTTCCTGTCCAACACCCCTGGTAGTGATAACAGGGAGTGGAGGACACAGAGTGGCACGAGCGCCGATGTAGCAGATGGCTAAGGCTGAGTCTTGGCAGGAACCAGGTGGCTGGAGAGCGCTGGGCCGGAACTGAGAACAGGAGCTCCGTATCGCTGGATCAGCAGCTGGAAGCGTAGACGGGACGTAAGCCAGGGGGTCATCAACAGCCAGACATAGCAGGTACCAAGACGAGAGGCAGAGGCAGAGACGGGACACAGGCCAGGTTCGGTATACAGTCGGGCAATGAAGCACAGGAACATCAGGCAGAAGCGGAGTCAAGCACGGTCACGCAGAGTCAAGCCGGGGTTGCAAGTAGGCAGGCAGTGGTCAAATGGAAGGTTCAGACAAGCCGGGTCAGGATACAGGAAACTGGTACAGATCAGGTAAACAGGCACTAGCTGAAGAGACCACTCAGCAAAGTGTACATGTCACTGGCAGGTTTAAATAGGCCGACTGGCGCTAATACGTGTGCGCGCCGGCTCGCGTGTGCTGACGCATGCGCCAGTACATGTCCTTTATCTCTTGTAATGTCCACGCCTATGCACCACTGCGTGCATTCGTAGCATCCTATTGGGGTGAGCCTGGAAGAAAGCCCGTATAAGTCTCTTGGCATGGAGATTGGATTCTGGTTCCCAGGAATTGTCTTTGGGTCCAAAGCCCTTCAACTTCATACTCTTCATTGCCGTTGATCAAAATAGGTGCTGGTGGGCCCGACTCGCGATCAGGGAAAGGGTCTGGTCTAGCGACTTTTAGTAAGGACACATGAAAGATCGGATGGATCTAATAAGTTGCAGGAAGCACAAGTTCGTAAGCTGCTGGATTGATTTCTCTTTTAACTTGAAATGGGCCAATATATCTAGGACCCAACTTCTTAGATGGACAGTATAATTTTAGATTGGCAGTAGACAACCATACCTTGTCCCCCACTTGAAGTTTCAGGTCTCCTCTCCTCTCCTCTTCTTATCAAAGAATCTTTTGTTATCCTGTTGAGCCCTGGAAATGTCATCTTGTAAAACTTTGTAATTTGATTGGAGATCATTTACTCTTTCCTGGACTGCAAGAACCGAGGAAACAGGTAAGGTGTCGGGTAAGAAGGTTGGGAAATATCGGGGCTTGTCCCAGGGCTAAATGAACTGCGTCGTTGTGAGCGAACTCTGCCAGGGGTAACAGTGATGCCCAGTCATCTTGGGTAAAGGATGAGAAGCACCAAAGATACTGCTCTAGGGTCTGATTCGTTCGCTCACTTTGGCCATTCATCTGGGGATGGTAGGCTGATGATAAACAAGTTTCGATCTTCAGAACTCTGCAAATATCTCTCCAGAATTTGGACGTGAACTGCACTCCTCTATCGGAAGTGATGCTCTAGGTACCCCATGAAGCCTGACCAATTCTTTGATGAAAGTATGGGCAGTCTCTGTTGCTGAGGGGGTTCCCAACATGGGAATGAAGTGCGCCATCTTTGGGAGTCTGTTAACCACAAAGATGGTAGTGAACCTCTTAGATGGGGGGAGTTCAACAATAAAATCCATACTAATCATTTGCCAAGGTCTCTTGGGAATCGGCAATGGTCTCAGTAAACCCCAGGACTTGGTTTTGTCATTCTTGTTTCGAACGCAGACCCCACAGGTACCCACATAGACTTTACAATCTGCTCTTAAACTTGGCCACCAAACAGAACGTTGCACAAGCTCTGTAGTTTTGGTTACCCCAAAGTGTCCTGCTAGGGGGTGATCGTGGCACAGGCTGAGAATCTTGGGGCGCAGACTTGGGGGAACAAACACTCTCTGGTTGAACCGGAATAACCCTTCTTGTTCTTGGAGGCACTCACCAGGTGGCAGGACATCCCTTGTGGAAGCTTGCTTGAGCTGGGTGATCAGATCTGTCTGTAACAGCGGGAAGAGGATGGGGAAGTGGCCTCTATCCCTGCCCTGCCAGATTTGGGTGTTCCCCAGGGGACATTTGGTACTGCCCAGATGCAGGACACCACTTTGGCCCGTGCACAGGAACAGGTTGTAGTAATAAATGGGGTTCCCCAAGAGCCAGGTGCGAATGAGCGGTGTTATCGGGTTACCAAAGTGAGAGAAAATGTGGTAGAACAATTGTTGGTACCCCAACAGTATAGACGAAAGGTTCTGGGCCTGGCCCATGATGATGTGTTAGGGGGACACCTGGCAAGACAGAGGCACGGATCAGCGACCGGTTTTAGTGGCCAGGTCTGAAAGCAGAGGTAAAGAAATACTATACCTCTTGTCCCACCTGTCAGTTGACCTCTCCGGTGACTCACTTCTGGAGCCCTTTGGTTCCTCTGCCCATAATTGAGGTCCCATTCGAGAGGATAGCCATGAATATAGTGGGTCCCTTGGTAAAGTCAGCTCGAGGTCACTCCTACATACTGGTGATCCTTAACTATACCACCCGATATCTTGAGGCGCTACCCCTGCAGATTACCTCCTCTAAGGCTATTGCTCGGGAATTATTCCAGTTGTTTACATGGGCTGGTTTTCCCAAGGAAATACTCACAAACCAGGGAACCCCATTTATGTCGAGTGTTATGGCCGATGTGTGCAAGCTGTTCCGGATTAAACAGCTGCGCACATCAGTCTACCATCCCCAAACGGACCGGTTATTAGAACAATTTAATAAGAAGTGCCCCAGGCCTCCACGGGGTTTTCGCCCTCTAAGTTGGTGTATGGGCGGAGACCTTGCAGATTACTTGACTTTATTAAAGAGCAATGGAAAAGTGAACCTATTCAGCAAAAGAGTGTTCTTAAAAATGTCTCCCAAATGCAGGAATGGATCCTAACCATGATGCCACTAGTCAAGGAACATTTGCAAAAAGCCCAGGAGGCTCAACGATAGTTCTATAATAGGGCTGCTAAAATAAGGGACTTCCAAGTGGGGGATCGAGTATCGGTGTTGATTCCCACTGTGGAAATAAATTCTTGGCCAGATGGCACAAGGTCCCTTTGAAGTTGTGGAAAAAATGGGAGAGGTAAATTATAGAGTCCACCAGCCAGGCAAAAGGAAACCGTTTTAGATATATCATGTAAACTTGTTAAAGCCCTGGACGGACAGGGAACCGGTGACCTCCCTGACTAATGCAAGACTTGAGCCTCAGGTTGGGGTGGAGAGTGTCCAAGTAGCAAATACCCTGTCTAAAATCAGCAGGCAAAGGAGTTCTTGCAGAGAAATAAAGAAACATTTTCAGACTTGCCAGGGCTAACTAATGTCATAGAGCATGATATTATCATGGAACCAGGAGTCAAAGTTTTTTGTCCAGCCCTACCACATCCCAGAGGCTCAAAGGAAGGTTTTTTTCAGAGGAAGTGAAGAAAATGTTAGACCTGGAGATTATTGAAGAATCGCAGAGTGAGTGGTCAAGCCCAATTGTGTTGGTACCGAAGCCCAAATCTGCAACGATTTCCGGAAACTTAATGAAGTTTCACGGTTTGATGCCTACCCCATGCCCCGGGTACATGAGCTTATTGAGAGACTAGGTCCAGCCAGGTATATCTCTACATTAGACCTTACCAAGGGGTGTTGGCAAATCCCGTTGACTAAGGCTGCTAGAGAGAAAACTGCTTTTTCTACCCCAGAGGGGAGTTTTCAGTAAAAAAGAATGCCTTTTGGACTACAAACTGCTCCAGCCACATTCCAGCGAGCAATGGATAGGATTTTACAACCTCACCGGTAGTATGCCTCACTGTACTTGGACGACAGTCAATTTTAGCAGAGACTGGGAATCACACTTGCCCAAAGTCCAGGCAGTGCTGGACTCTCTTTGGAAGGAGGGGTTTACAATAAACCCTGAAAAATGTGCTTTGGGAATGCAGAAGGTAAAATACCTGGGCTATATCATGGGCAGAGGCGTGGTGAAACCTCAGGTCAGCAAGGTAGAGGCTATACAGAATTGGCCCCGCCCCCTCACAAAGAAGCAGGTACATGCATTCCTTGGCATGGTGGGATACTACAGGAGGTTTGTACCCAACTTTGACACATTGGCGGCTCCATTGACCGATCTGACTAAGAGTTTGAAATCGGTCATGGTGGAGTGGAATGCAGACGCTGAAAAGGCTTTTTTGGAGCTCAAGTCATCACTGTGCCAACACCCTGTCCGGATAGCCCCCAATTTTTCAAAAGAGTTCATTGTCCAGACTGATGCTTCCGATGTAGGATTGGGAGCGGTGTTGTCACAGATTGTTCATGGCGAGGAGTACCCGGTGGTCTTCCTCAGTAGGAAGTTGACACCAGCGGGAGACTGCATCAAAATGCAGTTGCCCTCTCCCGAGTCCAGGTTCGATAAAATGTTCGAATTAGGCCCAAAGTGTCAATATTTTGTGTGGCCTTCATTATTTTCCAGCACTGCCTTAACCCTCTTGGGCATGGAGTTCAATAGCGCTTCACAGGTTGCCACTGGAGTTCTCTTCCACTCCTCCATGACGATATCATGGAGCTGGTGGCTGTTAGAGACCTTGCACTCCTCCACAGATGCTCAATAGGGTTTAGGTCTGGAGACATGCTTGGCCAGTCCATCACCTTTACCCTCAGCTTCTTTAGCAAGGTAGTGGTCATCTTGGAGGTGTGTTTGAGGTCTTTATGTTGGAATACTGCCCTGCGGTCCAGTCTCCGAAGGGAGGGGATCATGCTTGGCTTCAGTATGTCACAGTACATGTTGGCATTCATGGTTTCCTCAATGAACTTTAGCTCCCCAGTGCCGGAAGCACTCATGCAGCCCCGTGCAATGACATTCCCACCACCATGCTTGACTGTAGGCAAGACACACTTGTCTTTGTACTCCTTACCTGGTTGCCGCCCCACACGCTTGACACCATCTGAACCAAATAAGTTTATCTTGGTCTCATCAGATCGCAGGACATGGTTCCAGTAATTCATGTCTTTAGTCTGCTTGTCTTCAGCAAACTGCAGGCTTTCTTGTGCATCATCTTTAGAAGAGGCTTCCTTCTAGGACGACAGCCACGCAGACCAATTTGATGCAGTGTGTGGTGTAAGGTCTGAGCAATGACAGGCTGACCCCCCCACTCCTTCAACCTCTGCAGCAATGCTGGAAGCACTCATACATCTATTTCCCAAAGACAACAGCTGGATATGACGCAGAGCATGTGCACTCTTCTTCTTTGGTTGACCATGGCGAGGCCTGTTCTGAGTAGAACCTGTCCTGTTAAACCACTGTATGGTCTTGGCCACCGTGCTGCAGCTCAGTTTCAGGGTCTTGGCAATCTTCTTATAGCAGGGGTCTCAAACTGGCGGCCCTCCAGGTGTTGCCAAACTACAAGTCCCATGAGGCATTGCAAGGCTGACAGTTACAAGCATGACTCCAACAGGCAGAGGCATGATGGGACTTGTTGTTTCGCAACAGCTAAAGGGCCGCCAGTTCGAGGCCCGTGTCCTATAGCCTAGGCCAGGAACCGGCAATCCGCGGCCTGCCCCCGCAAAATCTCCAGCCTGTCAGTGCCTGTAATTAATTCAAGGGCACGCGGCCCGTGGACAAGTGGTTGTCTGTTTAATGATGTCATCTAGCAAAAGTGTCTGTGTTACTGTATGTAATAAAAATGCAGCTATATACCTCATTAAGATCGCCGCTAAGATGACTAGCCACCTCTCTCCTTCTCCCCTCCTCCACTCATCCCCTCCTGACTGATGTCATTCTCGAACCACTGCAATTGTCAGACGAGGAGTAGAGAGAGGCGGCTAGTCATCTAAGCGCCCAGTGGCGCTCTTACTGAGGTACATATCTGCATTTTTATTATCTAACACAGACACTTTTGCAGATGACATTATTAAACAGAGTGAATAATAGGAATATTCAGGGTTGTCTTTAATATTGTATGGACCTCAGCCACCACTGTAGCCCCCTCCCCTCACCACAGCCACCTCTGCACCCCCTTGTCCACAGCCACCTCTGTATTCCCCCCCTTATCCCCCACCACCACAGCCACCTCTCTATCCCCCCCAGTCCACAGCCACTTCTGTCCCCCCCCCCCTTGTCCACAGCTACCTATGTACCCCCCCTGTCCACAGCCACCTCTGTACCTCCCCTGTTCACAGCCACCTCTGTAACCCCCCTGTCCACAGCCACCTCTGTATCCCCCCCTGTCCACAGCCACCTCTGTATCCCCCCTGTCCACAGCCATCTCTGTATCCCCCCCTGTCCACAGCCACCTCTGTATCCCCCTTGTCCACAGCTACCTCTGTATCCCCCCTGTCCACAGCCACCTCTGTATCCCCTCCTGTCCACAGCCACCTCTGTACCCCCCCGTTCACAGCCACCTCTGTATCACCCCCCGTCCACAACCACCTCTGTATCACCTCCCATCCACAGCCACCTCTGTATCCCCCCTGTCCACCCCCTGTCCACAGCCACCTCTGTATCCCCCCCCAGTCCACAGCCACCTCTGTATTCCTCCCCTCCTCCCGTCCACAGCCACCTCTGTATCCCCCCTGTCCACAGCCACCTCTGTATTCCCCCCGTATGCCCCCCTGTTCATGACCACCTCTGTATCCCCCCCCCAGTCCACAGCCTCCCTGGAATCCCCCCCCGTCCACAGCCACCTCTGTATCCCCCCCATACACAGCCATCTCTGAACCCCCCCTGTCCACAGCCACCACTATACCACCCCCCCTCCACAGCCACCTCTGTACCGCCCCCCCCCCGGTCCACAGCCACCTTTTTATCACCCCCAGGCCACAGCCACCTCTGTACCCCCCTGTCTACAGCCATCACTATACCCCCCCTGTCCACAGCCACCTCTGTACACCCCCCCATACACGGACACCTCTGTACCCCCCTCTGTCCACAGCCACCTCTGTAGCTCCCCCCGTCAGCCACCTCTGTATCCCCCCTCCACAGCCACCTCTGTACCACCCCCCTGTCCACAGCCACCTCTGTATCCCCCCTGTCCACAGCCACCACTGCACCCCCCCCCCGTCCACTGTACCCCCCTCTGTACCCCCCTATCTTCATTTATTGACAGGTGAATGTGGCTCTCCATGCATTCACATACATTGAATCCAGCCCTTAAGTGGAAAAAGGTTGCTGGCCCCTGGCCTAGGCCATCTTTATGTAGAACAACAATTCTTTTTTTCAAATCCTCAGAGAGTTCTTTGCCATGAGGTGCCATGTTGAACTTTTAGTGACCAGTATGAGAGAGTGAGAGCGATAACACCAAATTTAACACACCTGCTCCCCATTCACACCTGAGACCTTGTAACACTAATGAGTCACATGACACCGGGGAGGGAAAATGGCTAATTGGGCCCAATTTGGACATTTTCACTTAGGGGTGTACTCACTTTTGTTGCCAGCGGTTTAGACATTAATGGCTGTGTGTTGAGTTATTTTGAAGGGACAGCAAATTTACACTGTTATACAAGCTGTACACTCACTACTTTACATTGTAGCAAAGTGTCATTTCTTCAGTGTTGTCACATGAAAAGATATAATAAAATATTTACAAAAATGTGAGTAGTGTACTCACTTTTGTGAGATACTGTATATATACGTTTTTTTTAAAAAAAATATTACATAACATCTTTTTGGTGTGACATCATGGTCAGTTTTCTCTCACTACCTCCCTGACATTCTATTGACCTCCTGCATGATACTAGGAGAGAGCAGGTTTATCACCACTAAAGTATGTTTTCCTCCATGTTACAAATGATGATAGTCTCCTCAGAAGCCTTAACCTGTTTGTGAGTAGACTGTAACTTGTTTTTTTTTTTTTACTGGCACACTGTAAGGGAACAGATTGGCCTTATAAATAATTAATAAGAGGAGTTAAGACTATGGCTAACCTATGATTTAAAGATAATTATGCTGTGCATGGACTCACCAGAGAAGGAAGAAGGTGGTTTCCTATTCTTCCTTCTTATTTGTAGACCTGCTCCACCTGTTTGGAGTCAAAACAAACCTAGGAGAGCCTCTTTATGAATCAACACTTACTCAGAGGAACCAAGTGCTTTTTGTCATTGTCATTGTACCCACAGGATTAGATATCTACTACACTCCTAAACTCAGCAGATACAGTACAGTCATCTCATAGCCATTTCTTTTAAATGATAGTCGCTACCATGTATGAATTTGATACAGGTGGGTATATTAACAAGCATGGATACTAAGAAGAGTAAATACATTTCTAGGCAATTCTTTGTATACAATTGAGAGTGGATCATCTCGGAAACTATTTCAGAATTCCTCCTATTGGAAGTACCTTATCTGCTTTTCACATGTCTTGATAGTAATTAAGAGACCACCCCCTGGTTTCTTGTGCTGCTTAGTTTACATTTTTTAAGGAATATTTTTCTATACCAGACCACAGTGATGACTGACAGGTCATGTTATCCAAACCATTATGCATAATCCTTGGTAATTTGTCTTACTTTACTGCTGTGATTAATGAACACACATTTGTAGTTCCCTCTAATATAGAAAACATTGACCTGTTAGTGGTGCTTGATGAATGCAGTTGGGTAAATTCTTGGTTCACAGGTTGCAGAGTTCCGTTCTCTGTTAAATGCAGTTCCCCTTTTAAGAAATTATTATGAGGGAAACATAAACATCTTAAAAGACACAGAAAAGCTACTCTGCATGTTCTTGATATAGCAATACTATAATTGAAGAGCTCCCACAACTGCTCTTTCATGTGGAATTTTATTCTTTCATTAACAGCCTTCTGTGGCCACACACAAAGCTCAGTAGTGGAAAAAAAAGAGGAGTCTGTATCGTTTAGATCCACACTAGCTGGTCACAGATGTGTGTGCTACAATTTACATGTAGTATATGTTGGCTTCTAAATACAGAAGCATATATTTATGGCGAGGGATGGAGTATGTAACTTGTATCTCTTTTGTTTAAAGTCTAATTTTAGCCCAAAAAAGTACAAGAAACATGACTTACTATCCATCCGATGTGTCTCTTGGTTTTCTGTCTCCTTGTTTAGTTGGAATCCCCCTGTCACTGTAATTTATGAATAAAAAGCAATTTCCAAATGGAGGATGGGAATATGAATGAAAGGTATGCCTCCTCCATTCTGAGATTGTTCTTCATTCATAGAAGGTACAGTACAGCTGCTGTGAATGGAGCGTAGGGGTGGAAAGAGGGGCATAGTCAGCACTCTTGATAAGTGCACACTGAATGATTACAGCAGCGAGCGTAGGAGGGATTGGAAGAGGAGCCAACAGTACAAAGACACATCAGATTGATAGTAAGTCATGTCCCCCTTTTTAAAATTTTTGTTCATTAAACTAAGCTTCAACTCATATTTAAAGCATATACAGTTGTGCTCATAAGTTTACATACCCTGGCAGAATTTATGATTTCTTGGCAATTTTTCAGAGAATATGAATGATAACACAAAAACATTTATTTCACTCATGGTTAGTGTTTGGCTGAAACCATTTATTATCAATCAACCGTGTTTACTCTTTTTAAATCATAATGAGAACAGAAACTACCCAAATGACCCTGATCAAAAGTTTACATACCCTGGTGATTTTGGCCTGATAACATGCACACAAGTTCACACAAATGTGTTTGAATGGCTATTAACCACTTGCCGACCGCTGCACGCCGATATAGGTCGGCACACTGGCAGCGGTGGGCAAATGGGTGTACCTGTACGTCCCCTTTAATGGGCGGGGCTAGTGCGCATGCCTGCCGCACACAATGCGACCTTGCCCGCGGGTCCCGCAGACTTGATGTCCGCCGGTGTCCCAGCGATCGTGTCACGAAGCCGCAGAACAGGGAAGTGCCTATGTAAACAAGGCATTTCCCCGTTTTGCCTTGTGACATGATAGAGATCACTGCTCCCTCTCATCGGGAGCATTTATCGCTGTCATGTGAGTGGAAGCCCATCCCCCCACAGTTAGAATCACTCCCTAGGACACACCTAACCCCTTGATCGCCCCCTAGCGTTTAATCCTTTTCCTGCCAGTGTCATTTACACAGTAATCAGTGCATTTTTATAGCACTGATCGCTATATAAATGACAATGGTCCCAAAATAGTGTCAAAAGTGTCCGATGTGTCCACCATAATGTCACAGTCACGATAAAAATCGCAGATCGCTGCCATTACTAATAAAAAAAAATGAATAACTAAAATGCCATAAAACTATCCCCTATTTTATAGACGCTATAACTTTTGCGCAAACCAATCAATATACGCTTATTGCAATTTTTTTTTTTTTACCAAAAATATGTAGAAGAATACATATCGGCCTAAACTGAGGAAAATTATAGTTTTTTTATATATTTTTGGGGGATATTTATTATAGCAAATAGTAAAAAATATTCCTTTTTTTCAAAATTGTCGCTCTTTTTTTGTTTATAGCGCAAAAAATAAAAACCGCAGAAGTGATCAAATACCACCAAAAGAAAGCTCTAATTGTGAGGGAAAAAAGGACGTCAATTTTGTTTGGGTGCAACGTCGCACGACCACGCAATTGATAGTTAAAGTGACGCAGTGCCGAATCGCAAAAAATGCTTCGGTCAGGAAGGGAGTAAAATCTTCCGGTGCTGAAGTGGTTAAAGGTAACCATCCTTACCTGTGATCTGTTTGCTTGTAATTAGTGTGTGTATAAAAGGTCAATGAGTTTCTGGACTCCTGACAAACCCTTGCATCTTTCATCCAGTGCTGCACTGACGTTTCTGGATTCTGAGTCGTGGGTAAAGCAAAAGAATTGTCAAAGGATCTGCGGGAAAAGGTAGTTGAACTGTATAAAACAGGAAAGGGATAAAAAAAGATATCCAAGGAATTGAGAATGCCGATCAGCAGTGTTCAAACTCTAATCAAGAAGTGGAAAATGAGGGGTCCTGTTGAAACCACAGTCAGGTAGACCAACTAAAATTTCAGCCACAACTACCAGAAAATTTGTTTGAGATGCAAAGAAAAACCCAGAAATAACTTCAGGTGAAATACAGGACTCATACAAACATACGGTGTGGCTGTTTCAAGATGCACAATAAGGGGTCACTTGAAGAAAGATGGGCTGCATGGTCGAGTCACCAGAAGAAAGCCATTACTACACAAATGCCACAAAATATCCCGCTTACAATACGCCAAACAGCACAGAGACAAGCCTCAAACCTTCTGGCACAAAGTCATTTGGAGTGATGAGACCAAAATTGAGCTTTTTGGCCATAACCATAAACGCTACATTTGGAGAGGAGTCAACAAGGCCTATGATTAAGGTACACCATTCCTACTGTGAAACACAGAGGTGAATTGCTGATGTTTTGGGATGTGTGAGCTACAAAGGCACAGGAAATTTGGCCAAAATTGGCAAGATGAATGCGGTATGTTATCCAAAAATATTGGAGGAACATTTGCATTTGTTAGCCAGGAAGCTGCGCATGGGACATACTTGGGCATTCCAACATGACAATGATCCAAAACACAAGGCCAAGTCAAACTGTCATTGGCTACAGCAGAATAAAGCGAAGGTTCTGAAGTGGCCATCTCAGTCTCCTGACCTCAAGATCATTGAGCCACTCTGGGGAGATCTCAAATGTGCAGTTCATGCAAGACAGCCCAAGAATTTACAGGAACTGAAGGCTTTTTGCCAAGAAGAATGGGAAGCTTTACTATCTGAGAAGATAAAGAGCCTCGTCCACAAATACCACAAAAGACTTCAAGCTGTCATTGATGTTAAAGGGGGCAAAACACGGTATTAGGAACTAGGGTATGTAAACTTTTGATCAGGGTCATTTGGGTAGTTTCTGTTGTGATTATGATTTAAAAAGAGTAAACACAGTTGATTGATAATAAATGGATTCAGCCAAACACTAACCATGAGTGAAAGAAAAGTTTTTGTGTTATCATTTATATTCTCTGAAAAATGGCCAAGAAATCATAAATTCTGCCAGGGTATGTAAACTTACGAGCAAAACTGTAATTCCAATGTGAGGGAAATCCCCACTTACACATTTTTCATGGGGAATGGTTGTCCTTGTTGGTAGACTTACCCTCTGTTCCTGTTCTGGTAGCAACTCAATATTTTGGATTTATATTCCCTGTTATTTGTGGTGACATTGGTGATCTGGATAATTAGTGAGTAATTCTATCTAACATGGATACAGACAGGAATAAAACACAGACAACAGTTTTAACTCCTCACCACCCTATCTAAATGAAAGGCCTTTAACCATACTTCAAGTAGAACTACAGGCAAAACGTTTTTCTTTCTTTTTTTTTTCAATTTGTAAGAGAGGGTTGTAACCCCTGTCAGATTGTTTTTGTCCTATTTTGGAGATTTTCCTTCACTTCCTGTCTCATAGCCAAACGGGAAGTGAGAGGAGACCCTCAGGACACCAGAACTAGTATCACCATTGGAAGATTTCCCTGCTATTAATTTTCTGGGGACAACCTAAAATTTGTGATTTTCTTTTAATTTCACTTTCAATGATGATGTCCAGGTCCCTTGCAATAAGCAGAACAAAATATTACAGCGCACACATGCAAAAAAGACATTTACTTCCAGCAAGGCTTATTTAAAACACCTAGACATTTTCAAAAAAATATTATCAAAAAAGGGGATTTGGTCACACCATATTGCTATATGGTGCTTAAGCCCACTTACTGCGACAAAGATGGCTGCACCATCTTTAATGCATCTTTTAGGGTGTGCCCCCCAAATATCTTCTTTGTCTATTGTATGGATTTTGACCAAATCCTTTTGGGTGAGGAGCACCGCACTCCCTCATTAAGTACCTCTCATTGGTGTCCATATAGCAATATGGTGTGACCATGGGTGGAGACTTCAAGTTCTCCCATATAGAGGAGTGTATTGCTCCCATGGTTCAGAGAAGCAGGATCTCCCAGTCTATGGATAGTGTAGGACCCACTAATCATGGGGTACTTTGTCGCAGTAAGTGGGCTTAAGCACCATATAGCAATATGGTGTGACCAAATCCCCATATTTTTTTATAATGTTTTTTGAAAATGTCTAGGTGTTTTAAATAAGCCTTGCTGGAGGTAAATGTCTTTTTTTGCATGCGTGCGCTGTAATATTTTGTTCTGTTGTATGGTCTTATGGCTGCACCATCTTTAATGCATCTTTTAGGGTGTGCCCCCTAAATATCTTCCTTGCAATAAGCAGGGACCCTCATGGGAGAGTACAAAGTGCAGTTTTGCCTTGCTCTCCTTTCGTGTACTATTTCAGGTTGCTATTGGTTTCTCCTGCCATTTCTCCCACAGCAACAAGCAGCTAATTGGTGCCTTTTAGCGGGTCTGTATTCGCACCGTTCTGGAGCCTTTATAAACTGGATTCTCCCCTCACGCTCCAGCAACCTGAAGAGGAACAGACTGTTCTCAACTTAGAATCCTTACTTCGCCGGCTGATAGAGAAGGCTGAGAGCTCAGGGGGTGAGGAATAGCTCAGACAGTGTTTAGGACAGTGGTTCTCAACTCCAGTCCTCGGGACCCACCAACAGGCCAGCTTTTAAGTATTACCTTGGGAAGTTGCAGACTAGAATACTGCAATCACTGAGCAGCAAGTGATATCACCTGTGATGTATTTCAGCTATCTTGCAAACCTGGCCTGTTGGTGGGTCCTGAGGACTGGAGTTGAGAACCACTGGTTTAGGAGAAAACCCACCTGCCGTTATTTTCACCTCCCATCTCTGTACCAGCTCAACCTATTCCTGAGTACAACAGGAATGATAGCAGCAGCCATCGGTCTCAACAGAAGTCCCAGGACCCCCTGCTCCTGCCTCTTCAGAGAATACTCAACAGCCAGGCACCTCTGCTGACATGGAGGGACATGGCAATGTTCCAGCCCACACATCTGGTGAGATTCCCTTATCTTCTGTTAAAAAGCCTAATTCTGTTTCAATCCTTTAATCTTTTCATTGCCAAATGTACAAAAAGAGAACCAGGGCTTTTCTAATACATCTCAAACTGCTGGGGCAGAGTACTTTCCTCACTTTCTGATTTAATTCAGCCTACTGTCATAGCACAGGGTTCACCCTACTTGGATATAATGCAGAATGCACAACTTATTGGTGCACTACAAGACACACAATCTCTGGGTGCCCTACAAGGTGCGCAGCCTCTTGGTGCTTTTCACGGTGCACATTCTGTTGGTGCTTTACAAGGTGCACAGTCTTTTGGTGCTTTCAAGGTGCACGGTCTGTTGGTGCTTTACAGGGTGCACAGTTTATTGGTGCATTACAAGGTGCACAAGTTGTTGGTACACCTCAGGGTGTTCAGCATATTGGTGCATTACAAGACGCACAAGTTGTTGTTACACCTCATGGTGTTCAGCATATTGGTGCATTACAAGGCGCACAAGTTGTTGGTACACCACAAGGTGTGCAGCATATTGGTGCATTTCTAAGCGCACAGAAATATTGGTGCTCTGCAAGGTGCACAGCCTCTTGGTGCTATATAAGGTGAACAATCATTTGGTGCATTGTAGGGTGCACAACCTTTTGGTGCATTGCAAAATGTTTTGCCTTTTGACACATTGCAGGATGCACAGTCAAATATTATGTTTAGAAATGTGTTACCTATTGGAAGTAGTACTAATACTGTTCACATGGCTAATGTTTCTCATGATTCTCAGAATATTGGTTCAGTATGGGACAATGCACATACCCAACATAGCTCTAATTTTTCTAAATCGGCTGGTGCTCTATTGGATAATATTAAGCTTTCACACCTGGTTAACAGTCAGAACGCTCCAATTTACAGGGAATCTGTTGTTTCACTACAAACTAGTCCTATGAATCGTCCAATAGTCCCGCCTAAGTCAGTAATAGCCAAATCTTGTATGAAGGAAGCGCTTCCTTGTGAAATGTCACCATTAGGTTTTCACCTATCTTCTTCAGTTAAGGAGAAAATTTGGAAAGGTGACTATGTTGACATCTTATCATTGTTGCCTTCATCTAAAGAATTTCTTTCAAAATTAGATAAGAGGGCCGAGGACTTATCGGAAGAAGATAGGAGAAGAGTCAATCCAAGAACGTTCCAGAATTGGTTGCAAGTTTTTTGTATATACGCGTTGGTAATGGGTGAGGAATTTCCAGAGAAATGTTCCGGATTGTTTCAACATTTAGATATTGTTGCAAGGGCCTTTAGGCATTTTGGAGTAAAACAGAAATGTTGCCTTGGTTAGAAATCTATCCAGACAGCAAGATGATGGAACTGCTTCGTAGTGGGTTCGGCGAAGGTTTTTTGGTTCACGTTTTTTTCCGGGGAAGGTTGTGTAATAGTTAAGAACCTGCAGTTACCATCTAGAGGTTGTAACAGAGAAAATTGAAAGCGTAAGGAAGGCATAATTGCAGGTCTATTTTCATTTCCCATCTTTACTAATTTTAGAGTCTCACCTTTGAGTGTAGTCCCTAAGAAAGAGCCTGGCTCTTTTCGACTAATTCATCACCTTACCTACCCCCCAGGCAAATTTATTAATGATGAGATCTCTGATTTTGAAGATTCAGTTTCCTACGCCTCTTTTGACGAAGGCACTGATTATACTCAGACAATATGGTATATATTCATTACTAGCCAAAGCAGATGTCAAATCAGCTTTTCTCCTACTACCAGTTCATCCTCAAGGTTTTAGTTCTTTGGGTTTCCATTTCGATAATCAGTTTTATTACGATGTGTATGCCAATGGGTTTTTCTTTATCTTGCTTTTACTTTGAAGCCTTTTCATCCTTTCTTCAATGGGTTTTATCTGTATCATATCCTTATGGTGGTTCTATTCATTATTTTGATGATTTTTTATTTGTGAGTCCAGCTAATTCATCTATTTGTTTAGAAACACTATCTTGTTTCTTTGATATCTGTAGATCATTCGGGATTTCTTTAGCTCAGGAAAAAACAATTTTTCCTGCCACTAATATCGAGTTCCTAGGCATCATCATTGACTCCACTGCCATGGAATTTCATCTGCCGCTGTCTAAACTAGTTAGGATCAGGTCCTTGATCGCCATGTCTTTGTCAAAAAGCAAAGTCCTTCTTAAAAATGTCTAGTCATTACTCGGGCTCTTTGCCTTTGCGGCTAGGATCATTCCTATCACCAGGATTTTTTCCCATAGACTTGCTATGGCTACAAAGGGTTTAAAAAACCCTTACACTCATATCTCCATCTCTAAAGCCATCAAGAAAGACCTGAAGGTGTGGGATGATTTTTTTAATAGGATTCAGCGGTTCTATGGTGTGGCAAAAAGACTTAAAGATTATGATCTTGGGCTATTCACAGATGCCTCTGGCGCAAAAGGTTTTGGTGAAAATTTTGGTGGCCATTGGTGTGCATCTGAATGGCATCCATCTTGGAAAACTACTGACATCACACGCAACTTGGTTCTTTTGGAATTATTCCCAGTGGTGGTATCAATTTTGATCTGGAGTAAGATTTTTATGAATCGCAGAGTAATTATCCATACTGACAATAAGGGCGTATTGTTTGCCACAAATTGTTTATCTTCAAAATCAGAGTTTAATGTTAAATTCCTCCATTTCTTAGTTTTACATTGCATGTGGTTCAGTATATGGTTGAAAGCAAAACATATACCCGGTATGACCGAAGGACTTTTCGACGGAGTTCCGACGGAGTTCTGATGAAACGGACTTGCCTACACACGATCCCACCAAAGCCTGATCATTTTAAACGTGATGACGTACGACCAGACTAGAATAAGGAAGTTCATAGCCAGTAGCCAATAGCTGCCCTTGCGTCGTTTTTGGTCCGTCGGACTAGCATACAGACAAACGTTTTTTTCAATAGGAATCGAGTCTGTCGGAAAGATTTGAAACATGTTCTATTTCTAAGGTCCGTCAGATTTTTTGACAAAAAAGGTCAGATGAAGCCCACACACGATCAGAATGTCCGACGGATTCGTTCTGTCGGACCTTTGATGCCGAAAAGTCCACTCATGTGTACATGGCATAATAGTATTGCAGACTCATTGTCTCGTTTGCAGTTTTCAAGATTCTGGGAGCTGGCACCAGAAGCAGACCTGATTGGATCCCAATGCCCAGCTTACCTCTGGGGCTTGATTTGGGACTAGTTACTGCCAACTGGAAGAATTTTGTTGCATCCAAAACATAGGAAGAATATCTCCAAGTTTGGTCAAAGTGGTGTATCTTTTGCTCTATGTATAACCTGACGGTTACTGTTATCAATTCATATTCAGCCTTATCATTTGTTTCTTTCTTATTAAAATCTGGTCTTAGTGCATCTTCTGTTAACAAAATACTAGCTGGAGTCTCGTTTTTTCCTAAATTTTTTGATCTCCCTCCACTGTCCTCCTTCTTTACGGTTTGTCAGGTGCTCAAAGGTTTTAGGCGTTCCAACCCAGTTAGAGATGGTAGGGGACCTATTTCTATTGAATTGCTAAGAAAGCTAATGTCGGTTTTGGAAGTCATCTGTTTCTCCCCTTTTGAAGTAGCCTTAAGAGTTGGAGAATTTTCAGCTTCCAATAAATCTTCAAGTTCCTTTTCACTGCATAGTGATGTGTCAATTATTGTTGACACAGTAAAGCATTTTATTAGAAGGTCAAAATCTGATCAAGCTGGTAAAGGTTGTTTTATCACCATACAGATCTTCTAATATTGATATTTGCCCAGTCGCTAATATTTAGAATTTTCTTGCATTCAGACCTTCCTTTAGTGGCTCTCTTTTTATTCATTTGGATCTTTCCCCCCCTTACCAGATACCAATTTTCCTCTGTCCTCTCCGCCTACCTTAAGCATCTTGGCCTTTCAGGTTTTCACTTCTACTCCCACTCATTTAGGATAGGGGCTGCCACATTAGCTAGCTCTCTGGGTTTCTCCCCTGATTAACTTAAAAGACTGGGTAGATGGGATAGTAACAGATATAAGATTTACATTCATCCAGATTTATCAATTCATTTTATTTTTCAGGTCCTCCAAAAATTACAGTCTGGATTGTTGGCCACTCTTTTATATATTGGGCCCAGAAGAGGGCAGCATCCAAGACTTATATTGAGACTCTTGGTTTAAATGAAAGTGCATTCCAAATTTATTGACAAGGTATCAGAGGATTAAGATGGAGAAATGTAAAGGATAATCAAATTATTTATCTAGTATATGGCCCAATCCAGATTTGATCTGTGCAAGGTTAAAACCTGGGACCTTCTTTGCAAAATTAAACAGGATTTATACTCCTTTAAAGTCCTGTTTCCACAGACCATTTTTGCTTTTTCTGAAATGGTACCTAGATTACTTTGGTCGCCATTTGGAAAATTGTTCTATTTAGACAAGATGCGTAGACATTTGAATCGCACAATTCACAATTTTTTGATCCAGACTAAGGGTTTTTCATATCGCTATTTTGAGTTGGAGGGATTTATCCCAAGTCTATTTAGACCAGACTTAGTACATTTATCCAATATAAGTTTGTATATATTCAACATGGGTTTACAGAGCATGGTTGAGCAAGCCACGGTGTTTTTGGGGGGCCTCAGCCAGTCGCTTCGTGCCTGGCCCAGGCTGGTGGGGTTGTCATCCAGTCTAGTCTGGATGGACAGCGGTATTTGTTTTGATGTATTTGCTAATTTGAGTCATATGAAAATGTAAATATGCAGAGATTTAAGTTTGGTTGTTGTAATTATTAAACCTGGGTTACCCTTAAACACCTTGGCCAGTTATGACCATTTAAAAAATGGGAATTTACCCCCAAGAGTGAAGGGGCTTTCTAAGCAGCGAACAACAATGCAGATATTGTATGGTTTAAAAGGTAGCTTTATTAAACGTAGGACATTGGAGTAAAAAACATTTACTGTGTACATAAAGTTATAGAAAGCACAGGAGCATGTACAAAGCTATACATAAATTATGCAATACAAAAGCGCTTGGATAGTTCGGACACGTTTCGACCCCATCGGGTCTTCTTCAGAGGAAATGCATGCGCTGTGGAAGAATTTCGTTTACGAAATGAAATAATACCAATATGATTGTGCGCAGTTGTATATAATGAGAATTTTAAACATAATTACCAAAAGTATGTGTGTAGCCATGTCTCCTGAGCCTACGGTTTTCAGAACAGCCTCCACTATCCGTTCCCAACACCAGGGCCCCCCGGTCTGCCAACACCCCAAGAGAGGGAGCCAAGCAGAAGATGCGCGACTTGCGATGACTTACATCTAGGAAATACCCCGCGTTTGGCAAGGGGCAGGTGGGTCAGCAGCGCCTGTGGCCTAAACATCAAGCAGCAACATGAAAGCATTTAGAAAGAATAGTATCGTCTATTTGTATAAACTTGTATAAATCCAGTGATAATGATATTTATGATTTTGAATGATTTGATATGAATGATTTTCCATTTCCCAAACCTCCTTTTTCCAGTTTACAGTGTACATACACTCCCTACAATCTTTGACTAGGATTTACAAAGATATTTTAACTGTGTTAAAATTTAGGCTAACAGCCTTAAAAAAGCTTATGATATTATTAATATCATTATCACTGGATTTATACAAGTTTATACAAATAGATGATACTATTCTTTCTAAATGCTTTCATTGATGTTGCTGCTTGATGTTTAGGCCACAGGCCTTGCTGATCCACCTGCCCCTTGCCAAACGCGGGGTATTTCCTAGATGTAAGTCATCGCAAGTCGCGCAGCTTCTGCTTGGCTCCCTCTCTTGGGGTGTTGGCAGACCGGGGGGCCCTGGTGTTGGGACCGGATAGTGGAGGCTGTTCTGAAAACCGTAGGCTCAGGAGACATGGCTACACACATACTTTTGGTAATTATGTTTAAAACTCTCATTATATACAACTGTGCACAATCATATTGGTATTATTTCATTATGTATACGAAATTCTTCCACAGCTCATGCATTTCCTCTGAAGAAGACCCGATGGGGTCGAAACGCGTCCGAACTATCCAAGCGCTTTTGTATTGCATAATTTATGTATAGCTTTGTACATGCTCCTGTGCTTTCTATAACTTTTTGTACACAGTTCATGTTCTTTACTCCAATGTCCTACGTTTAATAAAGCTACCTTTTAAACCATACAATATCTGCATTGTTGTTCGCTGCTTAGAAAGCCCCTTCACTCTTGGGGGTAAATTCCCATTTTTGAAATCACCTTGGGGTGTGCAGCCTTTCCTTTCCCAGGTGTCTCCCTTCTTTTAGTTATGACCATTTAAACTTATTGGTGTTGTCAGACTCTTTATTTGTATAATTTATGCTACTTTGTGCTTGCCCATGTCTGGGTCCCTTGCAAAAAGCAGGGATCCTCATGGTAGAGTACAAAGTGCAGTTAAGCCTTGGTCTCCTTTCCTGTTCTATTTCAGGTTGCTATTGGTTTCTCCTGCCGCAGCTAATTGGTGCCTTTTGGCGGGTCTGTATTTGCGCCATTCTGGAGCCTTTATAAACCAGATTCTCCCCTCACACTCCAGCCACCTGAAGAGGAACAGACCACGCTCCCTCGCACCCTCCCTTTCCTATGTCACTGTGTTGTTTAGAGGGGTTGTCATCCAGTCTAGTCTGGATGGACAGCGGTATTTGTTTTGATGTATTTGGTAATTTGAGGCATATGAAAATTTAAATATTTAAGTTTGGTTATTGTAATTATTAAACCTGGGTTACCCTTAAATGAAACAAAGTGGTCAGTTAAGACCATTTAAACTTATTGGTGTTGTCAGACTCTTTATTCGTATAATTTATGCTACTTTGTGCTATCCCATGATAAACAGGACAAAAGAGATGGTGAATCTCCTTAATGGGGCCACAGACAGTAATAAAAACTGACAAGCGTTCTAATTCTTCGCCACTCTACCCAAAAAAGAAAAAAGTATTACCTTTAGTTATACTGTATATACTCGTGTATAAGTCGAATTTTTCAGCCCCTTTTTTGGGGCTGAAAGTGCCCCCTTCGACTTATACACGAGTCACCGCCATCTGCCTACATGATCAGCGTGTCATGAGGGCAGACGGCGGCCAGCGTGTGATACATACTACTCGGCAGCGGCTCTCACAGTTCAAAAGCCGCGCCTCCTCGTCTGTGATAGGCAGTCAGTGTACAGCCTATCACGGACATTCTCTCATCCTCGTCCGTGGTATGAGGATGAGAGAATGTCCGTGATAGGCTGACCGCTGACTGCTGGGAAATGGAGTTTTTTGGACGAGGAGGAGGCGCGGCTTTTGAACAGTGAATGGCCGCCGAATACTACACGCTGATCGGTGCAGAGCGGAGCACGGAGGATGCACAGGACACAGGTAGGATGCACACACACACACATGCACACAGGTACATATACACATGACACATACACAGGACACAGGTACATATACACATGCACATATACACAGGACACAGGTACATGACACAGGTACATATACACATGACACATGCACATATACACATGACACATGCACAGGACACATACACAGGGAGGTATACAGCTGCAGATGGGCATTGTTGACCCTCTTTTTCCACTTACAATAGCTGCTGCATTTCTCACCCTCGTCTAATACTCGGATCAATAAGTTTTTCCCATTTTTTTGTGGTAAATTAGGGCCTCGACTTATACTCAGAACGACTTATACTCGAGTATATACGGTACTTTACAGGAATAGTCTGGCTGCTATAACCAACACATCCACTTTGCTTCAGATATTTTTAAAATACAAGTTCCTAGAAATGTCTTAGCCTATAGGTTTCCCATGATGTTAGTATGTTCATTATACCTCTGCTCATAATAAAAATCGAGGAATGTAACTAGGAATGACACATTAGCAAGCCAAATCATCCTAGTGGCACTGTCGGTATGCAGGAATTCTGTTGCATGAATTCTAGCAATTTAATATCAGTTTCACATAGCTGATGCCTTTTTAAAGAGGCTTATACATTTCAGAAAACCAAGCCTGGTCATGAATTAGTTAATCACTTCAATACTTTCCCCCCTTCCTGCCCAAGCCAATTTTCAGCTTTCAACGCTGTCGCTGTTTAAATGACATTTGCGCGGTCATGCTACACTGTACCCACACTAAGTTTTAATCATTTTGTTCCCACAAATAGAGATTTCTTTTGGTGGTATTTGATCACTGCGGTCTTTATTGTTTGCTAAAAAAACTAAAAATATCAAAAATGTTGAAAAAAAAAGTTTCTTATTTTCTGTTATAAAATTTTGTAAATAAGTACGTTTTCTCCTTCACTGATGGGCACTGATAAGGCTGCACTGCCGGGCACTGATAAGGTGGCACTGATGAGCATGGATGAGGTGGCACTGATGCTGGGCACTGATATATGACACTGATGGGCACTGATAGGAGGCACTGATGGGCACTGATAGGTGGCACTGATCTGCAGCACTGATGGGCACTCATAGGCGTCACAGATGGGCACTCATAGATGGCACAGATTGGCACTCATAGGCTGCACTGATGGATACTTATGGGTGGCACTGATGGGAACTGATAGGCGGCACTGATGGGCACTGATAGGTGGGCACTGATGGGCATGGATGGGCACTGATAGGTGCCACTGATGGACACTGAGTGGCACTGATTGACACTGATAGGTGGCACTGATTGGCAGGTATTGCTGGCGGGCACTGATTGGCATAATGTATGGGCACTGGTGGTATCCCTGGTGGTCCTGGGTGGGCATCCGAGGGGGGGCTGCGCTGATAAACAATCAGCGCAGACCCCCCATGTCAGAGGAGCAGCCGATTGACTCTCCCTTAGTTGCGTCTGCCCGGGGGGTGCGCAGCCGCTTGTTTTCCTGACCACATCATATTATGTCCGATCAGGCTACCACAACCACCTTGCCAATGTCATTTTGCTATATGGCTGACGGCAAGTGGTTACAATTTATCTAATTTATCTGTGTGCTGGCGTTTACTCACCCATGCATATGGGTGTATTTTTCACAATGTAAAATGTAACATTTTTAAAAATACACACAGATGTGTGAGTAAAGTGTCAGTGGTTATGTGCGTTGCGACATTATGAAAGGCAAGGTTATTGACAGACGTTATGTTTCACCTAGCATGCGTTCATTGCAGGAAACTGAGGTGGAATCCGGTCCGGGTTTTATCAGTCACCTTAGCAGGGTTGGTTCTGGACCAAATTTTACGGTCCACTTGTGTCCACCAACAGGTGGTATTAAACACTTAAGGACGGCCTCACGCCAATGTATGTCGGCAAGGTGGCACGGGCAGGCAGAATCACGTACATATACGTGATCTGCCTCCCACGGGCGGGGGGTCCGATCGGACCCCCCCCCCGGTGCCCGAAGCGGTCCGCTTTTGTCCAGTGGCGATCGGAGGTGAGGGGGAGACCATCCATTCGTGGCCCCCCCTCGCGATCGCCGATGGCCAATCAGATCATTCCTCTGCTGCTGTATGCTAAACAGCAGCAAAGGAAATGATGTCATCTCTCCTTGGCTCAGTATTTTCCGTTCCGGCGCCGAGGAGAGAAGACTGCACTGTGAGTGAAAACACTACACACACACAGTAGAACATGCCAGGCACACAAAACACCCCCCTTTACCCCCTGATCCCCCCCTGATCACCCCCAATCAGCCCTCCCCCCCCTGTCACACTGAAACCAAGCAGTTTTTTGTTTTTCTTCCTGATTACTGCATGGTGTCAGTTTGTGACAGTTAGTGTGGTGGGACAGTTACTGTTAGCCCCCTTTAGGTCTAGGGTACTACACTAACCCCCCCAATAAAGTTTTAACCCCTTGATCACCCCCCGTCGCCAGTGTCACTAAGCGATCATTTTTCTGATGGCTGTATTAGTGTCACTGGTGACGCTAGTTAGGGAGGTAAATATTTAGGTTCGCTGTCAGCGTTTTATAGCGACAGGGACCCCCATATACTATCTAATAAATGTTTTAACCCCTTGATTGCCCCCTAGATAACCCTTTCACCACTGATCACCGTATAACTGTTACGGGTGACACTGGTTAGTTCGTTTATTTTTTATAGTGTCAGGGCACCTGCTGTTTATTACCGAATAAAGGTTTAGCCCCCTGATCGCCCGGCGGTGATATGCGTCGCCCCAGGCAGCGTCAGATCAGCGCCAGTACCGCTAACACCCACGCACGCAGCATACGCCTCCCTTAGTGGTATAGTATCTATATGGATCAATATCTGATCCGATCAGATCTATACTAGCGTCCCCAGCAGTTTAAGGTTCCCAAAAACGCAGTGTTAGCGGGATCAGCCCAGATACCTGCTAGCACCTGCGTTTTGCCCCTCCGCCCGGCCCAGCCCAGCCCACCCAAGTGCAGTATCGATCGATCACTGACACTTACAAAACACTAAACGCATAACTGCAGCTTTTGCAGAGTCAGGCCTGATCCCTGCGATCGCTAACAGTTTTTTTGGTAGCGTTTTGGTGAACTGGCAAGCACCAGCCCCAGGCAGCGTCAGGTTAGCGCCAGTACCGCTAACACCCACGCATGCACCGTACACCTCCCTTAGTGGTATAGTATCTGAACGGATCAATATCTGATCCGATCAGATCTATACTAGCGTCCCCAGCAGTTTAAGGTTCCCAAAAACGCAGTGTTAGCGGGTTCAGCCCAGATACCTGCTAGCACCTGCGTTTTGCCCCTCCGCCCGGCCCAGCCCAGCCCACCCAAGTGCAGTATCAATCGATCACTGTCACTTACAAAACACTAAACACATAACTGCAGCGTTCGCAGAGTCAGGCCTGATCCCTACGATCGCTAACAGTTTTTTTGGTAGCGTTTTGGTGAACTGGCAAGCACCAGCGGCCTAGTACACCCCGGTCGTAGTCAAACCAGCAATGCAGTAACACTTGGTGACGTGGCGAGTCCATTAAGTGCAGTTCAAGCTGGTGAGGTGGCAAGCACAAGTAGTGTCCCGCTGCTACCAAGAAGAAGACAAACACAGGCCCGTTGTGCCCATAATGCCCTTCCTGCTGCATTCGCCAATCCTAATTGGGAACCCACCACTTCTGCAGCGCCCGTACTTCCCCCATTCACATCCCCAACCAAATGCAGTCGGCTGCATGAGAGGCATTTTTATGTCCTTCCGAGTACCCCTACCCAACGAACCCCCCGAAAAAAGATGTCGTGTCTGCAGCAAGCGTGGATATAGGCGTGACACCCACTATTATTGTCCCTCCTGTCCTGACAATCCTGGTCTTTGCATTGGTGAATGTTTTGAACGCTACCATTCACTAGTTGAGTATTAGCGTAGGGTACAGCATTGCACAGACTATGCACACTTTCACAGGGTCTCCCAAGATGCCATCGCATTTTGAGAGACCCGAACCTGGAACCGGTTACAGTTATAAAAGTTAGTTACAAAAAAAAGTGTAAAAAAAAAAAAATATATGTATATATATATATATATATATATATATATATATATATATATATATATATATATAAAAATAAAATAGTTGTCGTTTTATTGTTCTCTCTCTCTCTATTGTTATTGTTGTTATGTTTTATCATGTTTACTTTTCAGGTATGCAATTTCTTATACTTTACCGTTTACTGTGTTTTATTGTTAACCATTTTTTTGTCTTCAGGTACGCCATTCACGACTTTGAGTGGTTATACCAGAATGATGCCTGCAGGTTTAGGTATCATCTTCGTATCATTCTTTTCAGCCAGCGCTCGGCTTTCATGTAAAAGCAATCCTAGCGGCTAATTAGCCTCTAGACTGCTTTTACAAGCAGTGGGAGGGAATGCCCCCCCCACCGTCTTCCGTGTTTTTCTCTGGCTCTCCTGTCTCAACAGGGAACCTGAGAATGCAGCCGGTGATTCAGCCAGCTGACCATAGAGCTGATCAGAGACCAGAGTGGCTCCAAGCATCTCTATGGCCTAAGAAACCGGAAGCTACGAGCATTTTATGACTTAGATTTCGCCGGATGTAAACAGCGCCATTGGGAAATTGGGAAAGCATTTTATCACACCGATCTTGGTGTGGTCAGATGCTTTGAGGGCAGAGGAGAGATCTAGGGTCTAATAGACCCCAATTTTTTCAAAAAAGAGTACCTGTCACTACCTATTGCTATCATAGGGGATATTTACACTCCCTGAGATAACAATAAAAATGATTAAAATAAATAAATGAAAGGAACAGTTTAAAAATAAGATAAAAAAGCAAAAAAATAATAAAGAAAAAAAGAAAAAAGCACCCCTGTCCCCCCCTGCTCTCGCGCAAAGGCGAACGCAAGCGTCAGTCTGGCATCAAATGTAAACAGCAATTGCACCATGCATGTGAGGTGTCACCGCGAACGTCAGATCGAGGGCAGTAATTTTAGCAGTAGACCTCCTCTGTAAATCTAAAGTGGTAACCTGTAAAGGCTTTTAAAGGCTTTTAAAAATGTATTTAGTTTGTCGCCACTGCACGTTTGTGCGCAATTTTAAAGCATGTCATGTTTGGTATCCATGTACTCGGCCTAAGATCATCTTTTTTATTTCATCAAACATTTGGGCAATATAGTGTGTTTTAGTGCATTAAAATTTAAAAAGGGTGTTTTTTCCCCAAAAAATGCGTTTGAAAAATCGCTGCGCAAATACTGTGTGAAAAAAAAATGAAACACCCACCATTTTAATCTGTAGGGCATTTGATTTAAAAAAATATATAATGTTTGGGGGTTCAAAGTAATTTTCGTGCAAAAAAAAAAAAAAAAAATTTTCATGTAAACAAAAAGTGTCAGAAAGGGCTTTGTCTTTAAGTGGTTAGAAGAGTGGGTGATGTGTGACATAAGTTTCTAAATGTTGTGCATAAAATACCAGGACAGTTCAAAACCCCCCCAAATGACCCCATTTTGGAAAGTAGACACCCCAAGCTATTTGCTGAGAGTCATGTCGAGTCCATGGAATATTTTATATTGTGACACAAGTTGCGGGAAAGAGACAAATTTTTTTTTTTTTTTTTTTGCACAAAGTTGTCACTAAATGATATATTGCTCAAACATGCCATGGGAATATGTGAAATGACACCCCAAAATACATTCTGTTGCTTCTCCTGAGTATGGGATTACCACATGTGTGAGACTTTTTGGGAGCCTAGCCGCATACGGGACCCCAAAAACCAAGCACCGCCTTCAGGCTTTCTAAGGGCGTAAATTTTTGATTTCACTCTTCACTGCCTATCACAGTTTCGGAGGCCATGGAATGCCCAGGTGGCACAAACCCCCCCCCCCAAATGACCCCATTTTGGAAAGTAGACACCCCAAGCTATTGGCTGAGAGGTATAGTGAGTATTTTGCAGACCTCACTTTTTGTCACAATGTTTTGAAAAAAGAAAAAAAAAAAGTTTTTTCTTGTCTTTCTTCATTTTCAAAAACAAATGAGAGCTGCAAAATATTCACCATGCCTCTCAGCAAATAGCTTGGGGTGTCTACTTTCCAAAATGGAGTCATTTGGGGGGGTTTTGTGCCACCTGGGCATTCCATGGCCTCCGAAACTGTGATAGGCAGTGAAGAGTGAAATCAAAAATTTACACCCTTAGAAATCCTGAAGGCGGTGATTGGTTTTCGGGGCCCCGTACGCGGCTAGGCTCCCAAAAAGTCCCACACATGTGGTATCCCCATACTCAGGAGAAGCAGCTAAATGTATTTAGGGGTGCAATTCCACATTAGTCCATGGCCTGTGTGAGCAATATATCATTTAGTGACAACTTTGTGCAAAAAAAAAAAAAAAATTTGTCATTTTCCCGCAACTTGTGTCAAAATATTAAATATTCCATGCACTCAACATGCCTCTCAGCAAATAGCTTGGGTGTCTACTTTCCAAAATGGGGTAATTTTGGGGGGTTTGTGCCATCTGGGCATTTTATGGCCTTCAAAACTGTGATAGGTAGTGAGGAGTGAAATCAAAAATTTACGTCCTTAGAAATCCTGAAGGCGGTGATTGGTTTTCGGGGCCCCGTACGCGGCTAGGCTCCCAAAAAGTCCCACACATGTGGTATCCCTGTACTCAGGAGAAGCAGCTGTGGCCTGTGTGAGCAATATATCATTTAGTGACAACTTTTTGTAATTTTTCTTTTTTTGTCATTATTCAATCACTTGGGACAAAAAAAATTAATGTTCAATGGGCTCAACATGCCTCTCAGCAATTTCCTTGGGGTGTCTACTTTCCAAAATGGGGTCATTTGGGGGGGTTTTGTACTGCCCTGCCATTTTAACACCTCAAGAAATGACATAGGCAGTCATAAACTAAAAGCTGTGTAAATTCCAGAAAATGTACCCTAGCTTGTAGACGCTATAACTTTTACGCAAACCAATAAATATACGCTTATTGACATTTTTTTTTTTACCAAAGACATGTGGCCGAATACATTTTGGCCTAAATGTATGACTAAAATTGAGTTTATTGGACTTTTTTTATAACAAAAAGTAAAAAATATCTTTTTTTTTCAAAATTTTCGGTCTTTTTCCGTTTATATCGCAAAAAATAAAAACCGCAGAGGTGATCAAATACCATCAAAAGAAAGCATTATTTGTGGGAAGAAAAGGACGCAAATTTCGTTTGGGTACAGCATTGCATGACTGCGCAATTAGCAGTTAAAGCAACGCAGTGCCAAATTGGAAAAAGTCCTCTGGTCTTTAGGCAGCCAAATGGTCCGGGGCTAAAGCAGGACTGGAGCAAGATTGCTCTTGGCCTGGGACTCAGGAAGCCATACCTAAGAGAGCTACTGATGTGATCTGCTTTGTGAGAGACAGAAAAAGGTTTGCATTATCATTGTTTTGTGGGTGACTGGAAGAAGCCCTTCACCTGTGAGTTAGGATCCTGAACTGTTTAGTTAGTGCCTGGATGGCAAGAATTTATTTTCTGTTTTGTTTATTTGATTTTCATGCAACCTTTTAAAAATAAAACTGGCTATAAGTAAGATTTTAAGAAAACCTGCCGTTTAGACTACCCTTTATCCCAGGGAAGGTGATCCCCATTGAGCTAACCCCCGACAGCATATAGGCGTACACAGTGTTTTCTCTAATGCTCACTACAGCCCCATTTTACTCTGTCCCCCATATGCTGTAAATTATAGCAACGTGATGCTGTAAATTATGGAAGTGTGCAAGAGCCCTAAGACCAGAGGCGTAGCTGGAAGTGGGGGCCCAGATGCAAAAGTTGACTTTGGGCCCCCACTACCATCCGTTGCTTCCACTGCACACTTGCCCCATCACCCTGTGTAGGTAAAACCAGAAACTCAGTGGGCCCGGGTGGGCCACCGCACCCAGAAGGCCGGACCCTCTGAGTTTACTGAATTACATACGCAGGATGATGCGGCAATTGCTTTTTCCCCAACGACACAGTGTAAAACAGGGGTAGGCAACATGAAAGAGATCAAAGATTACCAAGGTTCAGCACCCTTTTAACTAGCAAGGCCTTTATAAACGGTAGGGAAAACTTAGAGAAACCAAACAAATGTCACTGTAAAAATATAAACTTCATCTACCCTACAAGTGGACAGTGTCAGTAGGGTAGTGGATAGTTTTTGTACTTTCATTTTATTATTGTTCACAATTTTATCTTTTATTATTTTTTACAATTTGTTAGCAGCCTTGTTGGGGGGGGGCTTTGATGAAATATCAGGAGTCTAAACAGACCCCTGATGTTTCACTTTTCATGTTTTACTCTTGAGCAGAGAAAGGGACTGAGGACAGAGATTCAACAGTCCTTTTCTCTGCAGCCTCAGCTATACTGGACAGTGAATGAATGGGAAGTGCTCTGTGCTGAGCGGCTTCATGTTTATTTACAAACTGGAGCATAATAAACACTGTGTAATGTACCTGGTAGTTGAGCCTGACTGGTAGAAGGAGACCTCTCTTAAGCGCTGGTTCAGGAGCCGCTGGGAGTGGGAACAGTGGTCTCCTGAGCACAGTGGGTAGGAGGGCCTGATGCGGGTTCCAGCAGAAGCAGACACCGGAACTGGAATGAAGTCCCTCAGGGATGGCTGAGCTGTGGATGCAGGTAGCTGGTGCAGGCCGGTAGGTAGGCTGGTAGCTGGATGCGTAGACAGCAGCTGGATGCAAACAGGCAGGCTGGAGCAGCGTGACAGGACACAGGCAAGCAAGGTCAGACAGTCCGTGTTTGGCAGGAGATCAGGCAGGATATCAACAGGAGGGATGATCCAAGGGTAGTCAGACAGGCAGGAGTTCAGCAACGGGTAGCAGAAGAAACAAGGTCAGACAAGCCGGGTCGGATAGGAGACTGGAGAATGGTCAGACGTAGCCGGGTCAATATCAAACAACAAGCAGGCAGATTCAGGAACTTTCAGGTGCAGAGCTGCAGACGAACAGCAGCTAACATGAGCACCTGTCACCCTTTTAAAGGCCCTTTGGCGCCAAACGGCGCTAGCGCGAACGGGCGCGCGCACGGGCGCGCGCGCGCACCCGCGAACGCGCGAACGCGCGTACGGGCATTCGCGGGAGCGCTCCGGCGCCCCCTGGTGGGGATTTTGGCTGAAAATGCTTGGAAATGATCCTTGAGGACCTACGTGCACGCAGATTCACCCGACGACTGCTGACATGCCCCTGACATTGCCCCCCCCCAACGGGCAGCCTCCGGATGCCCAGATGCGCCTTTTTTTCAGGATGGGTAGAGAAGTATGCATGAATTAAACGTTTGGCATGAATATTACAGTCAGGTTCCCATGAGTTGTTCTCCGGACCATACCCTTTCCACTTAATTAAAAACTGTACTTGCCCAGACCTCTTCCTGCAGTCAAGGATGGATTCCACTTCATATTCTTCATTGCCGTCCACCAGAACTGGTTCAGGGACCCTGGTGCCCCTATCAGGAAAAGGATCATCTACAGCAGGCTTTAAGAGTGATACGTGAAATACAGGATGTATCTTAAGTGAATCAGGTAAGCATAATTCATACGATACTTCGTTAATTTTCCTTTTCACAGGGAAAGGTCCAATAAATTTTGGGGCAAGTTTCTTGGAAGGACATGACAATCTGATATTATTAGTGGACAGCCATACCTTGTCGCCAGGTTGGAGGTTTAGATCTCCCCTTCTTTTCTCATCAAAGAACCTCTTATTATCCGCTTGCGCTTTGGATACCGCCTCCTGCAAGATCCGATTATTACGACTGAAGAACTGCACTGTGTCCTGGACCGCTGGAACTGAAGATTCTGAAAGACAATCTGGTAAAAAAGATGCATGAAACCCATAATTGGCAAAGAAAGGAGATTGACCGGTGGCAGAGTGACTGGCGTTATTGTACGCAAATTCTGCAAGTGGCAGCAAGGATACCCAATCATCTTGCACAAAAGATGTAAAACACCTAATGTATTGCTCCAGAGTTTGATTTGTCCTTTCAGTTTGCCCATTTGTTTGGGGATGGTATGCTGAGGACAGGGCTAGTTCAATCTTCAAGCTTTCACAAAGGGCTCTCCAAAAACGTGAAGTAAACTGCACCCCCCTGTCAGACACTATATTTGCGGGAATCCCGTGTAATCTAACGATTTCCTTAATGAACACACGGGCTGTCTCTACAGCAGAAGGTGTTCCTTTTAGGGGCACAAAGTGGGCCATTTTGGATAGCCGGTCGACGACCACAAAGATCGCCGAACACCCCTCCGAATGTGGCAGTTCGACTATAAAGTCCATTGCTATCATTCTCCAGGGCCTATCTGGTATAGGCAATGGTCTTAGTAGACCCCACGCTCTGTTCCTGGGGGTTTTGTTCTGGATGCAGACAGAGCAGGAGTTGACATATTTCTTGCAAAATTCCTTTAAGTTAGGCCACCAAAAGGTGCGCTGTACCAGCTCAAGGGTCTTACGGACCCCAAAATGTCCTGCAAGTGGATGGTCATGCAAAAGCGTCAGTACCTTGACTCTAACGTTCTCTGGCACGAAGATTTGACTTCCCCTCCATAATAGTCCATCTCGAGGTGTTAAGGAAGACTCCTGAAGACTTGAAGGTTCTGGGGATGCTTCTCTAATCATGGATAGCAAATCTGTCTGAAGGAGAAGAAAACTGTTTGCCGGCAAAATAGTGTCAGGGACAGAAGAGTCCTTAGGATTATCAAACATGCGTGACAAAGCGTCTGGTTTTGTATTCTTGGATCCCGGCCGGTAGGTGATGTGGAAGCAAAATCGTGTGAAAAATAGGGCCCAACGGGCCTGTCTGGGTTTTAGTCTTTTAGCAGATCTTAGATACTCCAGATTTTTGTGGTCTGTATAAATCAGTACTGGATGGACTGCACCTTCAAGCAAGTATCTCCATTCTTCCAAGGCAGTCTTGATGGCAAGTAACTCCCGATCCCCCACATCATAGTTCCGCTCAGCTGGCGAAAGTTTTCTAGAGAAGTACCCAACAGGATGCATCAGATCTTTGTTGCCCTGACGTTGGGAAATAATAGCACCCACAGCTACTTCAGAAGCATCAACCTCTAGAATAAAAGGCAAAGATGGGTCTGGATGGCTAAGAATCGGAGCTGACGTGAAACGCCTTTTTAATTCTTCAAAGGCCTCCTGGGCCTCCTGGTTCCAGTGGAAACGAAGATTCTGCTTGGTTAGCTGTGTAATAGGGGAGATGATGGCAGAGAACCCCCTGATAAACTTCCTGTAAAAGTTTGCAAAGCCAACAAAGCGTTGTACACCTTTCTTGTCCATGGGTGCTGGCCATTCTAATACAGCGGACACTTTCTGGGGATCCATTTTAATACCGGTTGGGGAGATGACCAACCCCAGAAACTGGATCTCTTCTTGTTCAAATTCGCACTTCTCCGCTTTGGCGTACAATCTGTGCAAGCGGAGTCGTGCTAGGACTTTACGGACATGTTCCCTGTGTTGCTCAAGTGAGCTGGAGAAGATAAGGATATCGTCCAGGTAAACAATTAAGAAGATGTCCAGGAAGTCTTTAAACACATCGTTGACCAGATGCTGAAATGTGGCAGGAGCATTGCAAAGGCCGAAGGGCATGACCAAATATTCGTAGTGCCCGAAACGGGTCCGGAAAGCCGTCTTCCATTCGTCCCCGGCCCGAATGCGGACCAGGTTATAGGCCCCTCTCAGGTCTAATTTGGTGAAGATAATGGCGGTCCGTAATTTTTGAAACAGTTCTGGTATTAGGGGCAACGGATAACGGTTCTTGACCGTAACCTTGTTTAATTCCCGATAATCCACGCAAGGGCGGAGCGTATGATCTTTCTTGGAGACAAAAAATATTCCCGCTCCTGCTGGTGAAGTGGACTGTCGAATGAAGCCTTTCTCTAGGTTTTCATTGATGTAAACCTTGAGCGCCTCTTGTTCCTTTTCGGACAGAGGAAAGATGCGCCCAAAAGGGATCTCAGCTCCAGGAAGCAATTCAATTGGACAGTCATAGGGGCGATGGGGTGGCAGAGAATCTGCTCCCTTCTTGCTGAAAACATCTGCAAAGTCCTGATAGACCTCTGGTACGTCTTGAAGCAGATCTGGGTCAGTGTCCATACATAGTAGGGTAGTAGCAGGATTAACAGGTTCAGGTAGGCAATGTCTTTGACAATAGGGTGACTGAAACTTGATCTCGCCCGTGGCCCAATTAACAAGAGGATTGTGGGCTTGAAGCCAGGGCATACCCAAGATGATTGGGAAAAGAGGTGATGAGATGACGTCCAAGATTAAGATCTCTCGGTGCTGGGATGAACAGATAGCAGATAGTGGAAGGGTTTCTTGAGAGACCTGTCCGGACTTTATACGGGACCCATCGGCCAGAAAAATTGAAAGTCTATGTGTCTTGTCTTTTAGCGGAAGTTCTTGCTGTGTGGCAAAGGTGGAGTCAACAAAACAGCTACATGCCCCGGAATCAACAATGGCGTTGACTTGAATTGTTCTTCCCTGGAGCTGTAATGAGAGAGGGAGAACAAGTTGAGTGGCATTGGCTGTTAAAGCAGACAAACTGGTTGGAGCTGAAGAAAAACACTTACGGATCTTCACTGGGCAGTTGTTCACGTAGTGGCCCGTTCCGCCACAATAAAGGCAAAGGTTTAGTTGGCGCCTGCGTGCCCGTTCTTCAGGGGTCAGAGTGGTACGCATAAGTCCAAGTTGCATGGGTTCAGGGACATCAGTTGCCTGGTTGATTGGACTTGGCCCGGCAGAAGGTAGATACCGAGAGGCAGGCAGCGGGGCTCTGGCAGTCATCCACATAGGCCGAGTTTGTTGGGCAGATCGTTCAGAGCGGCGCTCACGAAGGCGTCGGTCAATCTGGATAGTGATGGCAATGAGCTCTTTTAAGGTGTCAGGCATTCCTACTCGGGCAAGCTCATCCTTAAGACCCTCAGATAACCCCATGCGGAACTGGTGGCGTAGGGCTGCATTGTTCCATTGAGTATCCGCGCTCCAGCGTCGAAAGTCCATGACATAGTCCTCGGCCGGTCTACGGCCTTGCTGGAGCGCGATCAAAGCTGCCTCAGCGGTGGCAGCCCGCTGAGGATCCTCATAAAGCTGGGCCATGGCTTCAAAAAAGGCAGGTAGGGTCTGAACCTGTATGGCGTTGGATTCAATCAAGCGATGGGCCCAGGTCTGGGGTTCCCCCTGCAGGAGGGATACAACAAACCCCACTTTGGTGGCTTCCAAAGAAAAAGTCCGTGGCTGTAGTCCAAAGTAAAGTTGACAAGCGCTGCGGAAGGCCACAAACTTAGTTCGGTCACCGGAAAACTTGTCAGGAACAGGTACTCTTGGTTCTGGTGGGAGCATGACCACTGAGGGTGATGCAGCAGCCTGTACTGGAGCAGCTGCGGGTGCAGCGGCCACACCACCGGAACCACTGAGGTTTAACACTTGCCCTTCCAGTCTGTTATAACTGTCTTGTAGAGTCTTTACTGCTTGGGTGAGGGCCGCCAAGTGTGTACAGATCTCCTGAATGGGAGAGGTCTCTCCTGCAGGCTCAGTCATGGCTGTTCGTACTGTAATGTACCTGGTAGTTGAGCCTGACTGGTAGAAGGAGACCTCTCTTAAGCGCTGGTTCAGGAGCCGCTGGGAGTGGGAACAGTGGTCTCCTGAGCACAGTGGGTAGGAGGGCCTGATGCGGGTTCCAGCAGAAGCAGACACCGGAACTGGAATGAAGTCCCTCAGGGATGGCTGAGCTGTGGATGCAGGTAGCTGGTGCAGGCCGGTAGGTAGGCTGGTAGCTGGATGCGTAGACAGCAGCTGGATGCAAACAGGCAGGCTGGAGCAGCGTGACAGGACACAGGCAAGCAAGGTCAGACAGTCCGTGTTTGGCAGGAGATCAGGCAGGATATCAACAGGAGGGATGATCCAAGGGTAGTCAGACAGGCAGGAGTTCAGCAACGGGTAGCAGAAGAAACAAGGTCAGACAAGCCGGGTCGGATAGGAGACTGGAGAATGGTCAGACGTAGCCGGGTCAATATCAAACAACAAGCAGGCAGATTCAGGAACTTTCAGGTGCAGAGCTGCAGACGAACAGCAGCTAACATGAGCACCTGTCACCCTTTTAAAGGCCCTTTGGCGCCAAACGGCGCTAGCGCGAACGGGCGCGCGCACGGGCGCGCGCGCGCACCCGCGAACGCGCGTACGGGCATTCGCGGGAGCGCTCCGGCGCCCCCTGGTGGGGATTTTGGCTGAAAATGCTTGGAAATGATCCTTGAGGACCTACGTGCACGCAGATTCACCCGACGACTGCTGACATGCCCCTGACACACTGTTTACTATGCGTCAGTATGAGTGAACACAGATCACTCACTGTGTTCATTAGGAAAAGGGAAGGGGCTGGAAAATTACATATTTACCAGCCCCTTGCTCTGCTCTCCCTCCTGAAACATCCCCCGCAGCAGCGGGCAGAAGAGGAGAGGAGGGAAGCTGGCAGCACTGTGGGGGGGGGCACAGGGGAGCACACTGGGGGCCCAGGCAGCAAAAGGAACAGGGAAAGGGGTGGCATTTACTAGAAACGATCAGCTGTACTTTCCTGATCAGCTGATCGGTTCTAGTAAATGCTGCCCCTGCCACCCCTCCTGTTCCTGTTCCTCATTCCTCAAATAGTTGTTACTATTTAAAGATTTCCTTTCACCTCCTGATCCTGTGACAACTGTAACATTTTGGATTTCCTATCTCAGAAGTCACCAGAAAAAATGAAAAGGGTAAGTTCCCTTTTCCGTAACTATAATCATAGATGCTTACACTTGAACATCCATGTGAAAGCTTGCTGTATTGGTGTCCTACAATTTGAGCTCAGGAAACTGTGCTGTTTAACCCTTTGACTGATAAGGATGTTTTCTATATGCTGTGGCAATAAAAAGGGTTAAGAAAAATTGCCATAAGCTAGTTTTTGACATAAAAGCCTGCACTCCATAGGCTTATATGTAGAAGTGATCAGTTTGCCCAATCACTTCTACAGGCTGTGGAAATACTGCCTGCACTCAAACACCCACCCATAGTTTATGGGCTTCCATGCCCCTCCTGATTGCCCAGGACCAATAAAACTCCTCAGTGTCCAATAAGGGAGAGACAGATCCAATGCATTGATCTCCTCTGTAGTATGAAGACAGTTGACAGTAGTCAGATTCTGGAGAGTTGTCCCCAGGAAAACAGCAGATCATGGACTACTTGTCCTTGATCTGATTAGGCACGGTACAGGAAAGGCATTAAGGGTCCAATGAACCTGTCACCTGCACAATGCTTTCACATAAGGGTACAGGAATAAATAATTTTGATAATAAAAATAAAAAAAATAAATGAATTGGTCCAGCAGAAAAAGGAGAAAACATGCGTTTGGATTGTGATATCATATCCCATAACTATTTCTCTCATTGGTAAAGCAGAGAAAAGCTACCCACCCATGTGATGCTTACATGCATTGTATCCTGTATATGTGAACTAATACCTAGAGTAGAGAAGAACAGGAACAATATTGGGTGTCATACATATATGACTAAATTCTAAATAATTTATATGCACTGCCTTTAAAGCTGAAGTGTAATAAAGGCTGAACATTCCTCCTCCTTTTACATCAGCTGAAACAAGTTAGAAGTGTGAAATTCACCATGCTCACATATTTTGGCAAGTGTCAGTTTGTTAAAGAGCTGTGTCATTCCATTCACATTTCCCATGGTAAAAACTGAAATGTTCAGAAATATGGTACCATGCTCTTATGATGTTTGGTACTAGTGTACACATGGTCTGCGAATATTAATTAAGAGCAGTGCTTCTCAACATCCCCCCCCCCCCCCCGGGATTTTCCGCAATGGCTTAGGAAGTATTTCTCAACATCCCCCCCCCCCCCCCCGGGATTTTCCGCAATGGCTTAGGAAGTATTTCTGCTTATTAAAACAGTGTAAAACAGGGGTAGGCAACCTTTTGGAGGTGGATATCTACCTGAACAACATGAAAAATATCAAAGCAAGGCCTATATGAATAGTAAGGGAAACTTAGAAAAATAAAATAATTGTCACTGTAAAAGTATAAACTTAGCCTACCCTACAAGTGGACAGTGTCAGCAGGGTGATGGATAGTATGTGGATGGTGTCAGTGGGGTAGTGGATAGTGTGTGGATGGTGTCAGTAGGGTAGTGGATGGTTTTTACACTTTCATTTTATTACTGTTCACAATTTTATCTTTTATTCTATTTCTGCTTATTAAAACTCGTATACTAATATATTTAAAACATTACTACATTATACACAAAACACACTAGATCCAATACTTTTAGATATATTAAAGAGGAACCCCCTTTACTATTTCCCTCTCCCCTTACCTTTTTCACTGGGTTATCCACAAAAAACATACATGCACCGCCAGGCAGCGGTGTTCTTTAGGAAACCGATGCTCCGCTGCTTTACACCTGGTTATGCATCTCCATTTTCTTCTCTGACATCATCAGTAGCCGGCTGTATCTTCATTGTTCTTGTAGCTGGACCCTTTATGATGCGCATACAACGCAGAGTGTAATCGGGGGGTGGAAAAATCCAGGAAGAGATAGCCAGCCCACTGATGATGCTGGACATGTGCAGTAGCATACCCCAAGGCCTTCTGGGATGCGTGTCGTGGGTATCTCAGGAGGCTGCTAGCTAGTGCATACATCATTATCACCAAGACAAGAATCTAGGATGTGTAGGGAGGGCTCCTCAAAAGGTAATTAGGGGGGTGAGATGACAGAAAGTGACTGAAAAGATTGAAGGTTCACTTTAAAAAAACTTTGGTGGAAAGATATTTGTATATATTCATAGGGCATGAGCAATAACGCTACAAATTTAAGGGGGTACTTTTTTTTATAAATCTTTTTATTAAATTTCATTATTTGCAAACAAAACACAAAAAGACACAACAAAACATCATACACATTGAACCAAAGATATAATAATGCAATTTCCAAAATCTAATATAAGAGTTATTAATCCCACAGGGGAGGAAAAAGAGAATAAATAAATAAATAGATAGATAAATAATAAAAAAGAAAAATAAAAGAAAAGAAATGAAAAAAGAAAAAGTAAACCTTAATTTTTTCTTTCACCAATGACCCCAAACATTTCTTATATGAGAATGCACTTATTATAGATAATAGCCCCCATGGGCGTTCAATGCTGTATACGGTTTGTCCAGCCACTTTGCCCACACTTTATTGTACTTACTAGGGCAGCCCCTATTCATGCAAGTATCTCTATACAGTGGAAGATTATTATTTACCAATTGCTTCCAATATGAGAGCGTAGGGGGATGAGGTTTCTTCTAATGCAACGCATTATTTGCGTAAAATAATCTTATATTCGCAAACACTCGCTCAGACACTGTTGGAAAAATAGTCTCTACCAAACCCAATAAACATACAGACATTGAGACCGGTAAAGCGGAAGTGATGGAATTCAATAAATCCACCACTTCCACCCAAAAAATGGCTATATATTGGCAAATCCAAAAGATATGTGTAAAATCCCCCTGAATTGCTCCGCATCGCCAACACTCTGAAGAGCACAAAGGATTTATCTTATTAAGTCTGTGTGGCATGATATATACTCTATGTAAACTATGTACCAGTTTGTATTGGATCATGCGATCTCTCAAAGATATCAAAGATCGCAAAAGAAAACCCCACACACCTTAAGGGGGTACTTTAGATGAATGCCAGGGAGTGATTGATAAATATTTGATAAATTAACTATGTAATAAAGTGCTTGTTTGTTAAAAAAAAGTGCATAATTAAAGAATAATTTCAGGTATCAGCATGCTTGGACCAATGTAACTATGTATATGACATGCCTGACCGATGCCAGGTATGTTATACTATAGGTAACTCACCAAACACCTATGTACTAAATACTATGTATAACATGTCGATATTTAGAATTATTCTTTCAATACTGTACAGTTGATAAATCCTGAGGATTCAAGCTAAAAGGCCAGTTATCTGCAAATGTGGAATCATTTTGTCTGCTATGTGATAGACAAAATGTGCAACAAAGGATCTACCATATTTTCCGGCATATGAGACGACTTTTTATACTTAAAAATATCCCCCAAAAATCGGGGGTCATCTTATATATGGGGTACCTTTAGTGCACCTTTAGTTCATTTGGGCCAAACTGACCCAAAACTAATGTTCCCAATCTGTCAGCCCACTGGATGTGCGGTAATATTGTATGTACTCTGACAATCCGAGCAGGCTACATACAGTATACCGCCTGCTCTGATTGGCTTTGAGAGTCAGAGAGGCGCGGGCTAATGATGTTACAACCTCTGCCAATCCGAGCAGGCTTTGTATTCATTAATAGAATACTTTGCTCCCTGTGATTGGCTCAGCGCAGTATACTATATACTGTATGTAGCTGAAGCTACTGTACATGTGGCATTACCGCACATCCAGCGGTAATACCTGACAGATTACAGATTAGTGGTTGTAAAAATGGCTGGTAGACGAGACCCCATCATGGCTCCAGCAAGAAGGAAATGTCATTGATGAACTTATGATATCAGAGGATGAACATGATGAGGATTTTGAAGGATTTTAAGTACTGGTAAGTCATAACTGCTTTAATCAAAATTATTTAAATCATATCTGATGTGTTTGCCTCGGAAGGGGTAGTCTTATATGGCGAGTATAGCCGTATAGCGAGTATATTCCAGTGTTTTAACTGGAAAATTAGGGGGTCTTCTTATACGCCCACTCGCCTTATACACCGACAAATACAGTATTTTATAAATTATTCACTGTGAAATTTCCTCAGTGAATGTTTGCTGGTCCTTTGTAATCTTTATTTTATGGAATTCACTAGGTCTGTTATTAATTAAAATTTTCGTGTTCGATTAATCAATCTTTGTTTAATCGATTAATCGACTAATTTTGATTAATTATAACGCACATACAGATCCAACTACTTTTAGCTGATGTCATGTGTCCCCCATACGCGTTACGTTCAATCAGAACTTCCTCAGCGGGGCAAGGCCACGGCGTCACCCTATAATCTATTTAAAGGGGAGTTCCACCCAAAAGTGGAACTTCCGCTCATCGGATTCGCTCCCCCCTCCTGTGTCACAATTGGCACCTTTCAGGGGGGAGGGGGGTGCAGATACCTGTATAAAACAGGTATCTGCACCCACTTCCGGGGATAGACTCCCGCGGGAGTCACGCCCCCTCCTGCACTCCCCCGCTGTCTCCTGGGAAAGCCTCAGCTATACTGGATAGTGAATGAATGGGAAGTGCTCTGTGCTGAGCGGCTTCATGTTCATTCACAAACTGGTGCATAATAAACACAGTTTATTATGCGTCAGTATGAGTGAACACAGATCACTCACTGTGTTCATTAAGAAAAGGGAAGGGGCTGAAAAATTACATATTTACCAGCCCCTTGCTCTGCTCTCCCTCCTGAAACATCCCCCGCAGCAGCGGGCAGAAGAGGAGGGAAGCTGGCAGCACTGGGGGGGGGGGGGACAGGGGAGCACACTGGGGGCCCAGGCAGCAAAAGGAACAAGGAAAGGGGTGGCATTTATTAGAAACCATCAGCTGTATTTTCCTGATCAACTGATCGGTTCTAGTAAATGCTGCCCCTGCCACCCCTTCTGTTCCTGTTCCTCATTCTGGCCCATGTCTTAGACAGTTGTCACTATTTAAAGATTTCCTTTCTCAAAAGTCAAAAAATGAAATGGGTAAGTTCCCTTTTCCATAACTAAAATCATAGATGCTTACACTTGAACATCCATGTGAAAGCTTGCTGTATTGGTGTCCTACAATTTGAGCTCGGGAAACTGTGCTGTTTAACCCTTTGACTGATAAGGATGTTTTCTATATGCTGTGGCAATAAAAAGGGTTAAGAAAAATTGCCATAAGCTAGTTTTTGACATAAAAGCCTGCACTCCATAGGCTTATATGTAGAAGTGATCAGTTTGCCCAATCACTTCTACAGGCTGTGGAAATACTGCCTGCACTTAAACACCCACCCATAGTTTATGGGCTTCCATGCCCCTCCTGATTGCCCAGGACCAATAAAACTCCTCAGTATCCAATAAGGGAGAGACAGATCCAATGCATTGATCTCCTCTGTAGTATGAAGACAGTTGACAGTAGTCAGATTCTGGAGAGTTGTCCCCAGGAAAACAGCAAATCATGGACTATTTGTCCTTGATCTGATAAGGCACGGTACAGGAAAGGCATTAAGGGTCCAATGAACCTGTCACCTGCACAATGCTTTCACATAAGGGTACAGGAATAAATAATTTTGATAATAAAAATAAAAAAAATAAATGAATTGGTCCAGCAGAAAAAGGAGAAAACATGCGTTTGGATTGTGATATCATATCCCATAACTATTTCTCTCATTGGTAAAGCAGAGAAAAGCTACCCACCCATGTGATGCTTACATGCATTGTATCCTGTATATGTGAACTAATACCTAGAGTAGAGAAGAACAGGAACAATATTGGGTGTCATACATACAGTGGCTTGCGAAAGTATTCGGCCCCCTTGAACTTTTCAAACTTTTGCCACATTTCAGGCTTCAAACATAAAGATATAAAATTTTAATTTTTTGTGAAGAATCACCAACAAGTGGGACACAATTGTGAAGTGGAACGAAATCTATTGGATATTTTAAACTTTTTTAGCAATTAAAAAACTGAAAAGTGGTGCGTGCAAAATTATTCGGCCCCTTTACTTTCAGTGCAGCAAACTCACTCCAGAAGTTTAGCGAGGATCTCTGAATGATCCAATGTTGTCCTAAATGACTGATGGTGATTAATAGAACCCACCTGTGTGTAATCAAGTCTCTGTATAAATGCACCTGCTCTGTTTAATATCTCAGGGTTCTGTTAAAAGCGCAGAGAGCATCATGAAGACCAAGGAACACACCAGGCAGGTCCGTAATACTGTTGTGGAGAAGTTTAAAGCTGGATTTGGATACAAAAAGATTTCCCAAGCTTTAAACATCCCAAGGAGCACTGTGCAAGCGATCATTTTGAAATGGAAGGAGTATCAGACCACTGCAAATCTACCAAGACCTGGCTGTCCCTCTAAACTTTCAGCTCAGACAAGGAGAAGACTGATCAGAGATGCAGCCAAGAGGCCCATGATCACTCTGGATGAACTGCAGAGAACTACAGCTGAGGTGGGAGAGTCTGTCCATAGGACAACAATCAGTCGTACACTGCACAAATCTGCTCTTTATGGAAGAGTGACAAGAAGAAAGCCATTTCTCAAAGATATCCATAAAAAGTCTCGTCTAAAGTTTGCCACAAGCCACCTGGGAGACACACCAAACACGTGGAAGAAGGTGCTCTGGTCCGATTAAACCAAAATAGAACTTTTTGGCCACAATGCATAACGATATGTTTGGCGTAAAAGCAACACAGCTCATCACACTCAACACACCATCCCCACTGTCAAACATGGTGGTGGTAGCATCATGGTTTGGGCCTGCTTTTCTTCAGCAGGGACAGGGAAGATGGTTAAAATTGAGGGGAAGATGGATGCAGCCAAATACAGGACCATTCTAGATGAAAACCTGTTGGAGTCTGCAAAAGACCTGAAACTGGGACGGAGATTTATCTTCCAACAAGACAATGATCCCAAACATACAGCAAAATCTACAAAGGAATGGTTCACAAATAAACGTATCCAGGTGTTAGAATGGCCAAGTCAAAGTCCAGACCTGAATCCAATCGAGAATCTGTGGAAAGAGCTGAAAACTGCTGTTCACAAACGCTCTCCATCCAACCTCACTGAGCTCGAGCTGTTTTGCAAGGAAGAATGGGCAAGAATTTCAGTCTCTCGATGTGCAAAACTGATAGAGACATACCCCAAGCGACTTGCAGCTGTAATCGCAGCAAAAGGTGGCTCTACAAAGTATTAACGCAAGGGGGCCGAATAATTTTGCACTCCCCACTTTTCATTTTTTTATTCGTTAAAAAAGTTTAAAAAATCCAAAAGATTTCGTTCCACTTCACAATTGTGTCCCACTTGTTGGTGATTCTTCACAAAAAATAAAAATTTTATATCTTTATGTTTGAAGCCTGAAATGTGGCAGAAGGTTGAAAAGTTCAAGGGGGCCGAATACTTTCGCAAGCCACTGTATATGACTAAATTCTAAATAATTTATATGCACTGCCTTTAAAGCTGAAGTGTAATAAAGGCTGAACATTCTTCCTCCTTTTACATCAGCTGAAACAAGTTAGCAGTGTGAAATTCACCATGCTCACATATTTTGGCAAGTGTCAGTTTGTTAAAGAGCTGTGTCATCCCATTCACATTTCCCATGGTAAAAACTGAAATGTTCAGAAATATGGTACCATGCTCTTATGAAGTCTGGTACTAGTGTACACATGGTCTGCGAATATTAATTAAGAGCAGTGCTTCTCAACACCCCACCAAACACCGTCCCCCCCCCCCCCCCGCGCTCCGGGATTTTCCTGAATGGCATAGGAAGTATTTCTGCTTATTAAAACAGTGTAAAACAGGGGTAGGCAACCTTTTGGAGGTAAATATCTACCTGAACAACATGCAAGATCACCAGGGTTCAGCACCCTTTTAACTAGCAAGGCCTATATAAATAGTAAGGGAAACTTAGAAAAATAAAATAATTGTCACTGTAAAAATATAAACTTAGCCTACCCTACAAGTGGACAGTGTCAGCAGGGTGATGGATAGTATGTGGATGGTGTCAGCAGGTCGATGGATAGTATGTGGATGGTGTCAGCAGGTCGATGGATAGTATGTGGATGGTGTCGGTAGGGTAGTGGATAGTGTGTGGATGGTGTCAGTAGGGTAGTGGATGGTTTTTACACTTTCATTTTATTATTGTTCACAATTTTATCTTTTATTATTTTTTACAATTTGTTAGCAGCCTTGTTGGGGGACTTTGGTGAAATATCAGGAGTCTAAACGGACCCCTGATGTTTCACTTTTGAGCAGTGAAAGGGACTGAGGACAGAGATCCATTGGACCATTGGTTCATTGGACCCTTAATGCCTTTCCTGTAACGTGCCTTAGCAGATTAAGGACAAATAGTCCATGATCTGCTGTTTTCCTGGGGACAGCTCTCCAGAATGGCTTAGGAAGTATTTCTGCTTATTAAAACTCGTATACTAATATATTTAAAACATTACTATATTATACACAAAACACACTAGATCCAATACTTTTAGATATTTTACAGAGGAACCCCCCTTACTATTTCCCTCTCCCCTTACCTTTTTCATTGGGTTATCCACAAAAAACATACATGCACCGCCAGGCAGCGGTGTTCTTTAGGAAACCGATGCTCCGCTGCTTTACACCTGGTTATGCATCTCCATTTTCTTCTCTGACATCATCAGTAGCCGGCTGTATCTTCATTGTTCTTGTAGCTGGACCCTTTATGATGCGCATACAACGCAGAGTGTCATCAGGGGGTGGAAAAATCCAGGAAGAGATAGCCAGCCCACTGATGATGCTGGACATGTGCAGTAGCATACCCGAAGGCCTTCTGGGATGCGTGTCGTGGGTATCTCAGGAGGCTGCTGGCTAGTGCATACATCATTATCACCTAGACAGGAAACCAGGATGTGTAGGGAGGGCTCCTCAAAAGGTAATTATGGGGGGTGAGATGACAGAAAGTGACTGAAAAAGTTCACTTTAAAAAAACTTTGCTGGAAAGATATTTGTATATATTCATAGGGCATGAGCAATAACGCTACAAATTTAAGGGGGTACTTTTTTATATAAATCTTTTCATTAAATTTCATTATTTACAAACAAAACACAAAAAGACACAACAAAACATCATACACATTGAACCAAAGATATAATAATGCAATTTCCAAAATCTAATATAAGAGTTATTAATCCCACAGGGGAGGAAAAAAGGAAGAAGAAAAAGAGAATAAATAAATAAATAAATAGATAGATAAATAATTAAAAAAAAAAGAAAAGAAATGAATAAAGAAAAAGTAAAGCTTAATTCTTTCTTTCACCAATGACCCCAAACATTTCTTATATGAGAATGCACTTATTATAGATAATAGCCCCCATGGGCGTTCAATGCTGTATACGGTTTGTCCAGCCACTTTGCCCACACTTTATTGTACTTACTAGGGCAGCCCCTATTCATGCAAGTATCTCTATACAGTGGAAGATTATTATTTACCAATTGCTTCCAATATGAGAGCGTAGGGGGATGAGGTTTCTTCTAATGCAATGCATTATTTGCGTAAAATAATCTTATATTCGCAAACACTCGCTCAGACACTGTTGGAAAAATAGTCTCTACCAAACCCAATAAACATACAGACATTGAGACCGGTAAAGGAGCAGAAGTGATGGAATTCAATAAATCCACCACTTCCACCCAAAAAATGGCTATATATGGGCAAATCCAATAGATATGTGTAAAATCCCCCTGAATTGCTCCGCATCGCCAACACTCTGAAGAGCACAAAGGATTTATCTTTTTAAGTCTGTGTGGCATGATATATACTCTATGTAAACTATGTACCAGTTTGTATTGGATCATGCGATCTCTCAAAGATATCAAAGATCGCAAAGGAAAACCCCACACACCTTAAGGGGGTACTTTAGATGAATGCCAGGGAGTGATTGATAAATATTTGATAAATTAACTATGTAATAAAGTGCTTGTTTGTTAAAAAAAAAGTGCATAATTAAAGAATAATTTCAGGTATCAGCATGCTTGGACCAATGTAACTATGTATATGACATGCCTGACCGATGCCAGGTATGTTATACTATAGATAACTCACCAAACACCTATATACTAAATACTATGTATAACATGTCGATATTTAGAATTATTCTTTCAATACTGTACAGTTGATAAATCCTGAGGATTCAAGCTAAAAGGCCAGTTATCTGCAAATGTGGAATCATTTTGTCTGCTATGTGATGGACAAAATGTGCAACAAAGGATCTACCATATTTTCCGGCATATGAGACGACTTTTTATACTTAAAAATATCCCCCAAAAATCGGGGGTCATCTTATATATGGGGTACCTTTAGTGCACCTTTAGTTCATTTGGGCCAAGCTGACCCAAAACTCATGTCTCCAATCTGTCAGCCCACTGGATGTGCGGTAATATTGTATGTACTCTGACAATCCGAGCAGGCTACATACAGTATACCGCCTGCTCTGATTGGCTTTGAGAGTCAGAGAGGCGCGGGCTGAGGATGTTACAACCTCTGCCAATCCGAGCAGGCTTTGTATTCATTAATAGAATACTTTGCTCCCTGTGATTGGCTCAGCGCAGTATACTATATACTGTATGTAGCTGAAGCTACTGTACATGTGGCATTACCACACATCCAGCGGTAATACCTGACAGATTACAGATTAGTGGGTGTAAAAATGGCTGGTAGACGAGACCCCATCATGGCTCCAGCAAGAAGGAAATGTCATTGATGAACTTATGATGTCAGAGGATGAACATGATGAGGATTTTGAAGGATTTTAAGTACCGGTAAGTCATAACCGCTTTAATCAAAATTATTTAAATCAAATCTGATGTTTGCCTCGGAAGGGGTAGTCTTATATGGCGAGTATAGCCGTATAGCGAGTATATTCCAGTGTTTTAACTGGAAATTTAGGGGTCTTCTTATACGCCCACTCGCCTTATACACCGACAAATACAATATTTATAAATTATTTACTGTGAAATTCCCACAGTGAATGTTTGCTGGTCCTTTGTAATCTTTATTTTATGGAATTCACTAGGGCTGTTATTAATTAAAATTTTCGTGTTCGATTAATCGATTTTTTTTTAATCGATTAATCGTCTAATTTTGATTAATTATAACGCACATACAGATCCAACTACTTTTAGCTGATGTCATGTGTAGCTCCTCCCCCATAAGCATTACGTTCAATCAGAACTTCCTCAGCGGGGCAGGGCCACGGCGTCACCCTGTAGTCTATTTAAAGGGGAGTTCCACCCAAAAGTGGAACTTCCGCTCATTGGATTCCTCCCCCCTCCGGTGTCACAATTGGCACCTTTCAGGGGGGAGGGGGGTGCAGATACCTGTATAATACAGGTATCTGCACCCACTTCCGGAGATAGACTCCCGCGGGAGTCACGCCCCCACCTGCACTCTGCTGCTGTCTCCTGGGAAAGACACAGGTCCCAGGAGATAGCGGGGACCATTGAGAATGCGCAGCGCGACTCGCGCATGCGCAGTAGGGAACCAGGAAGTGAAGCCGCAATGCTTCACTTCCTGATTCCCTCACTGAGAATGGCGGCGGCAGCACCCGAGGAGCGAGGGACTGTTCGGTCTCGGGTGCTGACATCGCTGGACGCCGGGACAGGTGAGTGACCTTATTTTAAAAGTCAGCTGCTGCAGTATTTGCAGCTGCTGACATCTAAAAAAAATTTTTTCACCGGACTCCCGCTTTAAAAAGCACCGTTGTGCATCAAGGTGACCGATGGAGAACAAGAGACATCCATCACCTGCTGAGACAGCAAAGTGTCAGATCTTTGGAAAAAAGTGCCCTCATAAATGTTTCTTGATTGCTGGATAACCCATCAATGTCAGTTCATTGTCAAACTGACTTACAGCCAGGAAAGCCCTCAGATATGTTGATTTTCATAGCCAAGTCCAGGATTTACATTTACATCAGATGTTTATCTGAATACTTTGACCAGTGAGATCAATCAAATCATTAGGATCTGTCTTCCTCAATTTATGATTTCACAGACATCGACATCACCGGACTCCTCCCCCTTCCCTTCGTTAGAAAATGGAGGCACTCAGGGAAGGGGGGAGGAGTCCGGTGACGTTGATGTTCGTGACGTCACCGGATCTCCGACGGAACTCCCTGAAGACCCGGAAGCCGGCGGAGAGGTGAGTACTGACACAAAGAATTTTGATCGATCAAAAAAATTAACGATTAATCGAGGAATTAATCTTTAATTTTCCCAGCCCTAGAATTCACCCATTATTTTCAAAGATCCTTTGCCCTATTTGCCCATTATTTTTAAACAGGATATGCCCTACTTACCTTTATACTATTTGTCCACCATATTTAAGGATATTAACTCAATTTGCCCATTTGACTGTCATGTGCAGCTCAAGATGATGAGGGCAGCTCTTTTACAGCTCCAGTCCAAACACCACTGGATAGGAGAATAATGCAGCGTACACTGTAAGTTTTTTTTGTTGTTCAGCCCATCTTCTGCCAGACCAGCTGCTATACACACTGGCCGAATGTCGCACGATTTCTGTTGAACCAGCTCATACCGGCCGATATTCGGCCCATGTGTACCAGCCCTAAGCAGTGTAGGAACGAAGGAGTGTCAAGAGCGCCAGTGGATAATGCTGGTGATACTGGAACTTGAGAGAGAACAAGTTAAAGATGGATGACAGCCACTAATGAAAAGAGGTAAGGAACAAGCCAATATCAACAAAGGGCAGGCAAGATGGTACCACATCAGCAGGTAGAGACCGAGTCAAGAATAAGCTGGGTCAGTAACTTGTGGGCAGTGAAGTACTGGTACATAGGGCAGGAGAGGTACAGTAGTTGGTGGATGAGCCAAGGTCAGCGCTGGAGCTGATGAACAGGCAAGTAGGAATTGCATATGGGTCAAAGGATAAGCCAGGTCGGTAATGGAAATCAGGATCAGTTTGCAGGATCATAAGGTACAAGAGTACAGCTGAGGACTACTGATCACTAAGGCCTGGCAGGGATCAGCTTAAAATAGCCTGGTTGACACCATTGTGTGTGAGCAATGAATGTGGTTGCATGCCTTCACAGAGGCACACTGTAAGACGTGTAGATGAGTTTGCACACACCTTACAGATCTCCCTGACATCGGCCAACATAGTAAAAAAAAATCATAAGCCAATAGGGTGAACCCTCTTTGAAAATGATGTCTGAATTCCGTAAATACCTACAAATGAATATCAAGGACACGTTTAAAGTGCGAGCTGCACAGTGAATCTTTTCTAAATCGACCATTAAGACATTTTAAGGGAGACTTTGTTTCATACAGTAAATCACAGTCAGACTGACAAGTGGCTCCAATATCCTTTAGTGCAAATTGTATGTAAATAAAATTACTGAAATATAGAAATAAAACTAGTGAATAACATTCTCTGTACAAAACATACAAAAGAAGATGTATAGTCTGGTTTCCAAACTGTCTTACATTTCCACACTGCACGTGACAAACCTACCATTAATATAGGTGACATACTTCTGTATACAATGTGCATTTTACTGCCCAGAAAAAGAAGTCATGTTCTAGACAGCCTAAACCTGCTTTGCAAAATACCAAAGTATTTACTGGGTTATTGTTTTTATAGGTGACATACCAAGTGTTCTACAGTGAGGTTTTAGATGCACCTGACAGCAATGTACCTCTTGTAAAAATACGCTAAAACTTTTTATGCGGCCAATCTGTAAAGAAAAATCCAGATAATTTTCAATACATTGTGTTGCGGTGCATTTGATCCTTATATAGACCTAGTTCTGTCAGTGCATGTGTGAGACTGGATTGTGCTTCCTTCCGTTCTGGAAAAGTGCATGTTCTTGCTTGAAAAAAATGAATTATTATTATTTTTTTTTTTTTGAATAGAGAAAGGATAGGTTATAACCCGTCAGTTTTGTTTTTTTTTTTGCCATCTGAGTCCCATTGGGGAGATTTCCTTTCATTTCCTGTCCCATATCCAAAACAGGATGTGAGAATAAATCCCTCCAAAGTGAGGGAATCTTTGGTTGGCACCAGGGTTACCAGAATCAGTGTTCCCATTGAACAATTTTTTTCTCTCTTCCTGTTCTGACGAGGACACAAAATTTGTGATTTTCTTTCACTTTCAGTCTCAGTGATAATGATAAAAAGGAAAAATAGAGAGGATAAATCTCCCTAACGTGGACACAGACAGAAATAGAAATCCAACAGGTGTGCACATGACCAAAAACTAAAAAAATTGTTTTGCCTTTAATTATACTTTAAAGTTGAGAAAAAGAATGGTGAACAAGCAGGATTTGTAATCACTTTTTGACCACACTATAGCCAAAAGACAGCTTGAGCGTGGTCTTCCAGTTCTGGGAGGGTGTCCGTTGACATTCTCCCAGAATCCTGCCCCCTGTGCGCCTCCTGCGGCATGCGTTGGGCGCTCTTTGACCTGTGTCCTTTGGACACAGCTGATCACAGTTCAGGGCAAAGGACAAATCACAGCGTCCCTTTTCCATGTGATCATCTGTCTCCAATCACAGTTGATCACATGTAAACAGACTTGCCTGTTATCGACAGTCATTTCCTCCATCACTGTGTCTGTTTGAGGAAAGGAGAGTCATTAACCAGCAAGCCTGTCAGCACATCCTTTACACTGATTATTAGGGCACTGTTGATTAGTGCCCTATCAGTGCAGCCTATCAGTGCCGCCTCATCAGTGCCCATCAGTGCAGTCTATCAGTGCCCATCAATGCAGCCTCATCAGCGCACATCAGTGACAAAGAAAAATTACTTATTAGCAAAATTTAAAAATATTTTTTATTTCAAAATTTTTGCTCTTTTTTTTGTTTTGTTTAGCAAAAAATAAAAAACCCAGTGGTGGTTAAACATCACAAAAAAAAAGTTCTATCTGTCTCCAAAAAAATTATAAAAGTTTCATATGGGTACAGAGTTGCATGACCGTGCAATTGTCATTCAAAGTGTGACAGTGCTGAAAGCTGAAAATTGGCCTAGGCAGGAAGGGGGTGAAAGTGGCCAGTATTAAAGTGGTTAACACAAAGAGACATGCTATGTTTATTCTACATGAAAGTTTTTGTACCTGTCTGTCCCCCCTGTACACTGGGCTGTGAACACGTGGGTAATGTGTAAGTTCTGCAGCTGTCATCTTGATCCTGTCTCCACTGGGTCCAAAGTAAAGTATGCCCATGTTGTAAAAGTGGAGAATGTATACTTACCTTTCAGGCAGCCCATGCCTAGGCTGCTGCTTTCCAGCAAAGGTTGGCATTCCTCTCTTCCAGATGTGTGAATGTGAAACAAAGTGTAGCGCTAAAAAGTGACAATAAAACATATAAAAGTTCAATATGTCATACAGTACATATGAATCATATAATGGTGATGAATATAAAGTGCTGAATGCAAAAGTGCAAATTCCAATGGCCGAACCAGTGATGAATGTGGGTCAATGTATAATAAAGTGAGATCAAATGAGACTTGTGGCCAGAAATGTGAAAATAGTCCACCCTTGAAGAAGGAAGTGTATACAAAAGTGGGATGGAAAAGCCACCACAGCAAACAGAACACCAGGGATGGTGCGTCCACCAACTGGGATGAGGGGTAAATACTCTTACTGGATGTAGTGGACAGACATGCCAGCAGCAGTGGGTCAATCACGCTGAGAAGGACAGGACATGGAACTCCTGGTATTGGACCTTGAAACTCCCATGGAAGAGACTAGAACTGGAACTTGGATGAGGATCAATCGGGTTGCAGGCAGTGAATGCAGAACATTCTCATCCAGAAGAATATGGGGATTATAGAAAGAAAAATGCCTCCTTATGGTGTAGATCAAAAAGGATGGGTTAATTTAACCACTTGACATCCCGCCCATAGTCATATAACGTCCGCAGGAGGGAACTCCCATCCTGGGCGGGCGTCATATGACGTCCTCGGCTTTACGTCACTCGGGAGCCGGTGCGTGTGCCTGGCGACCGCGATGTCCGCCGGGCACCCACGATTGATCGGTAATAGAGCCGGGACGTGGATCTGTGTGTGCAAACACACAGATCCACGTCCTGCCAGGTGAAAGGAGACCGATCATGTGTTCCCAGTACAGAGGAACACCGATCGGTCTCCTCTCCTTGTGAGTCCCCTCCCCCTACAGTTAGAATCACTCTCTAGGTAACACATTTAACCCCTTGATCGCCCCCTAGTGTTAACCCCTTCCTTGCCAGTGACATTTATACGGTAATCAGTGCATTTTTATAGCACTGATCGATGAATAAATGTGAATGGTCCCAAAATAGTGTCAAAAGTGTCCGATATGTCCGCCGCAATGTCAGTCACGATAAAAATCGCCATCATTACTAGTAAAAAATAAATAAAAATGCCATAAATCGATCCCCTATTTTGTAGATGCTAAAACTTTCCTGCAAACCAATCAATATACACTTATTGCAATTTTTTTTTTACCAAAAATATGTAGAAGAGTACATATCAGCCTAAACTGAGGAAAAAATGTGTTTCTTTTTTTAAAAAAATTGGGATATTTATTATAGCAAAAAGTAAAAAATATTGTGTTTTTTTCAAACTTGTCACTATTCTTTTGTTTAGAGCACAAGAAATAAACACCGCAGAGGTGATCAAATACCACCAAAAGAAAGCTCTATGTGTGGGTAAAAAATGATAAAAATTCATTTGGGTACAGTGTTGCATGACCGCGCAATTGTCATTCAAAGTGCGACAGTGCTGAAAGCTGAAAATTGGCCTGGGCAGGAAGGGGGTGAAAATGCCCTGTATTGAAGTGGTTAAAAGTACAAACATCAGGGGCGTGGTCGCAGCATGAGCGTGTGAGGACGCATGTTGGAGGAGCTCCATGAACCCTCCTCACATATCGCACCCACAGCAGCTCTCCTGGGGAGATTTTGGCACCAAATCATGCCATCCAGACGGTGGGCAGCCTCAACGGACCTCCCAGAACTGATCTGGGTCCCTAGAACAATACTTTTCAGATCCTCACGACACCGCAGTAGGGACTTTGAAGATGACGCCAATCGGTAAATACCAGGCCGCGTGTACAGCCTCTCCTATCCCCTCTCCACAGCTCCCACCTCCCTCGCTTCATCCCCCCACCTTACCCTCCAACACAGCCAGCCCAGTGCCTCACTCAGTGGTGGGAGATGACATGGGGGACAAGGATCTGTGGGCTCTTATTCTCTCCCTCCCCACTAAAACTGATCTGGAGCTATTCGCCCACAAGGTTGAGAAGGCCTTTAGGCAGGGCATTGAAGCACACCAGATTGATACAGCACGCATTGGGGGCAGAGTGGAAGACTTGGTTACACCTGCCCTGCAAGCACTTAACAAACAATGCAAGACCCAAGACCGACGAATTAACGCTTTAATCGACCAGATGGATGACTTTGAGAACAGAATTCGCAGAGTTAACATCCGCATTAGAGGCTTGTCAGGAGCTACTTCTCCCAGCAATATAGTTCCTTCCCTGCAAGGTCTTTTCAAACAGATTCTTGGCCATGAAGCACCTGCTCACATTGAAATAGACCGCGCTCATAGAGCCCTCAGTCCACCCTCAGATGACCCAAATAAACCAGGGGATATCATTTGCAAGCTGCACAAGTATTCCCTGAAGGAACGCATAATGTTCCACGTTAGAGGTGTCCGCCACGTGGACTTTGATGGCGCAAAGTTGTCCTTCTTCCTGGATCTTCCCAGACGCACCTTAATGCGACGTCATACACTCAAGCCACTACTTGAGGCTCTTCAGGATGCAAACCTGGTCTACAGATGGGGCTTTCCTTTTAATTTGTCGGTAACCAAAGATGGCCACCAATTAATCTTGCACAATAAAGTTGAGTTGCCGCAGTTCCTGCAACACTTGGGCTTACCCGACATTGATGTTCAGGACTGGAGGTCTTAACCGGAGATTCCCTGCATGCCCACCACATTGGCGCCTTTCACGGAACAGGTGCGGGTCTAAAGATGATCCCGCCAAGGATATATCGCAATCTGCCCGACATTCCCCCCCTCAGAGGAGCTCCTGAAGGACTCATGTGAACTAACTGTCTAACTTGATATTGTCTCCTTTTACAGGGACCCCCCAGGGGTCTTTTTCGATTTTCACTGCTGCTGTGGTAATCTGGTTTTGCACATCTTTGATGCTGCTGCTGTGATCTTTATGCCATATGGGGGTTTTTCTCTGGCGGGCTCGGACCTGGTGCTGTGCCACTTCCCCCACATAGGCCAACTCCTAGGAGTAATGTCCCATATTTGGGACCCCACGCTACTGGCTGACCTCTACTCTTTTTCTGGCCAGAAGGCCGAGTGGAGATTCCCGACTAGTTGTGGTTGGATACTTTGGGATGCCCTTACGGCAAAGTTCCCCTTGAATGTATTGTATGTCTTGATGGTTTTCTGTTTTTTAGGTTTTTACTTTTGTTTTCTATTTTCTCAGCACTCCTTGATTCATGGATCAGTCACTTGCAGGTCTCTTCTCCCTCGTGACAGGGACTTGGGATACCTCCATGATTTCTGTACATCATAGCTTCCCTGAAAGTGGTATCATACAATGCCCGTGGCTTAGGATCGAATAATAAATGCAGCAAGTTGTGGCTCGAAACTAAACACTTGGGGGCACAGATTCTTTTATTACAAGAGACACACTTTCATACTGACTCAGTCCCCTGCCTCCCCACCCACCTGTATAATCAATGGTTTCTCAGCAACTCTCCGCAATCTAAATCGAGCGGGGTTGCTATAGCTATACATAAACAATGTCCCTTTGTCCTGATGGACCAGCTTACTGACTCTACTGGCAAATACGTTTTACTTAAAGGCGCCATCCTTTTTTTTCTTGTAAAAAAAAAAAAAAAAAAAAAAAAAAGGCGCCATCCTAGGTCGTAAATTTACCTTTGCAACCGTGTATGCACCGAACACTCAACAGTGCATAAACAATGAGGAAGGACATCTGGTTACAAAGGATGGGGAGATGGCGAAGGTATTGAATTTATTCTTCTGCTCAGTCTTCACAAGGGAATCAGGGGGCTTCAGTAACCGAAACTGCAGTGTTTATCCTCATGACACATCACAGGAAGCACCACCATGGTTAACAGAGGACAGAATTAAAATTAGACTTGGGAAACTTAACATTAATAAATCACCGGGACCAGATGGCTTGCACCGGAGGGTACTTAGGGAACTCAGTAATGTAATTGCCAGACCATTGTTCCTAATTTTTACTGACAGTCTACTTACTGGAATGGTACCAGCTGATTGGAGAAAAGCCAATGTAGCACCAATATTTAAAAAGGGCCCAAAAATACATCCCTGGGAATTATAGACCAGTTAGCCTAACATCAATAGTATGTAAACTCTTGGAGGGGACTATATACAATATTTTAGTAATGAGAACAGTATCATTAGCAGTAATCAGCATGGATTCAGGAAGAATTATTCTTGCCAAACCAATCTATTAACCTTCTATGAGGAGGTGAGTTGCCATCTAGATAAAGGAAGGCCGTAGACATGGTGTATCTGGATTTTGCAAAAGCATTTGACACAGTTCCCCATAAACGTTTACTGTACAAAATAAGGTCCATTGGCATGGACCATAGGGTGAGTACATGGATTGAAAACTGGCTACAAGGGCGAGTTCAGAGGGTGGTTATAAATGGGGAGTACTCGGAATGGTCAGAGGTGGGTAGTGGGATCCCCCAGGGTTCTGTGCTGGGACCAATCCTGTTTAATTTGTTCATAAATGACCTGGAGGATGGGGTAAACAGTTCAATCTCTGTATTTGCGATACTAAGCTAAGCAGGGCAATAACTTCTCCGCAGGATGTGGAAACCTTGCAAAAAGATCTGAACAAATTAATGGGGTGGGCAACTGCATGGCAAATGAGGTTCGATGTGGAAAAATGTTAAATAATGCATTTGGGTGGCAAAAATATGAATGCAATCTATACACTGGGAAGAGAACCTCTGGGGGAATCTAGGATGGAAAAGGACCTGGGGGGTCCTAGTAGATGATAGGCTCAGCAATGGCATGCAATGAAAAGCTGCTGCTAACAAAGCAAACAGAATATTGGCATGCATTAAAAAGGGGATTGATTCCAGAGATAAAATGATAATTCTCCCGCTCTACAAGACTCTGGTCCGGCTGCACCTAGAGTATGCTGTACAGTTCTGGGCACCAGTCCTTAGGAAGGATGTACTGGAAATGGAGCGAGTACAAAGAAGGGCAACAAAGCTAATAAAGGGTCTGGAGGATATTAGTTATGAGGAAAGGTTGCGAGCACTGAACTTATTCTCTCTGGAGAAGAGACGCTTGAGAGGGGATATGATTTCAATTTACAAATACCATAGTGGTGACCCCACAATAAGGATAAGAGTCTAACAAGACACGTGGCCACTCATTAAAATTAGAAGAAAAGAGGTTTAATCTTAAACTACGTAGAGGGTTCTTTACTGTAAGAGCAGCAAGGATGTGGAATTCCTTTCCACAGGTGGTGGTCTTAGCGGGGGGCATCGATAGCTTCAAGAAACTATTAGAGAAGCACCTGAACGACCACAACAAACAGGGATATACAAGCTAATACTGACATATAATCACACACATAGGTTGGACTTGTGTCTTTTTTCGACCTCACCTACTATGTAACTACATGTAACTATGTAACAGCTCACCTTCCTAGACTCCTTCTTAGACTTCCTCTCCACTTTCAGAGAGGGCCAACTGACCTTTCGGGGAGATTTCAAAGTCAGCCCAGACCCACGGATGGACATTTCCATGGGGCATTCTACTCACTCTTTCGCTTTCCTCAAACACCTTAGAAAATCTCTGCACTCCCACCATCTTGTCGATTTCTGGAGGGTACTCCACCCCACCGACAAAGATTTTAGCTACTACTCGGCCACTCATATCATGTATACATGAATAGATCTCTTACTGATGGATCAGTTCTCTCTGGAAACCCTATCTGGTGCGTTAATCGGTTCTATCACCATCTCGGATCACACCCCAGTATCCCTCTCTATACATTCACTGTCCTCCGACGCTAAGTCATGGACTTGGCGCTTGAATGAGAACATCTTGGCTGATGTAGTGGCATCAAAGCGCATATCGGAGTCTATTTCCCTGTACTTTGCTGAGAATTCAACAGATGATGTAGGGCTGGCGTCCATATGGGAAGGGCATAAGGCCGTGGTCATGGGGAAGTTCATATGCCAGGGCTCACGATTAAAAAAAGCATGTGAAGGGGATCTCCAAACCCTTCTAAAAAAATCCAGCCTGCGGAACCTTAAACATAAATGTTGTCTGACCTCGGGGCTGGCAGCAGAACTCCAATCCTTCCGCTTGGAGCTGGCCAATCTGCTTGATACCCAGATACGGGCACGCCTTCACCACATCAACATTTTACGAGTATGGGAATAAATGCGGGCCACTGCTAGCTAGGGCCCAAAGGAGACAGCAGGCCTCGGGCCATGTACATAAACTCCATACCGCGATGGGTTCCCTAGTAGTTCACTCCTCTAAAATTGTGGCTGCCTTTTGGGAATACTATGCCCAGCTATACCATCTACCTGCTACGCTGCCTGGCTTGATGGGAGATCAGAAGCAGAGCTGTATCCTGGAATATCTGGCAGAAGCTCAGGCCCCCCAAGTCACTAACTAATCCAGCAAACAACTTGAGACGCCTATTACCCAGTCGGAGCTGGAAACAGTGGTAAAAGAGCTCCTGAAAGGGAAAAGCCCAGGCCCTGATGGATATACGAACGCCTATTACAGTACCTTCCTCCCTTTATTGTCTAACCCAATGTGTGCCTAATTTAACACCTTAGCTTCAGGTACCGCTATGCCCGAAGAGGGACTACTGGCCCATATTACGGTGCTCCCCAAAGACGCTAAACACCACACCGCCCCTAGTAGCTACAGACCGATATCACTTCTCAACACCGACATAAAAATATTAGCGAAGATTTTAGCGAACCAACTTAAACCCATAATGCCATCTATCATACATCCAGACCAGACGGGGTTTATTACGGGAAGGGAAGCTAGGGACAACTCTAACCAGGCGATTTAATTGATCCATCGGGCACAAACACAGACCGGCCATCCACCCTGTCTCCTATTTTCTACTGACGCTGAAAAGGCGTTCGACAGGGTGGACTGGGTATACCTTTGAGCTGTATTGACCAGACTGGGACTTGGCCCTACATGCTCTCCTGGATAACCTTGCTCTATAGCTTTCCTGAGGCCCAAGTTAAGAAGAATCCCGTCCTTTCAGACACCTTCCCTATTCTGAACAGAACTAGGCAGGGGTGCCCCCTGTCCCCCCTCATTTTCGCCCTCACCCTGGAACCATTGCTTAATAGGATTTGCTTAAATCCAAATGTCAAGGGCTTCAGCGTTGGGCCAAGGGAACACAAACTCTCCGCTTATGCGGACGATGTCCTGTTCTGTGTGGCTGACCCTTTGATTTCTCTCCCCAACATCATGGATGAATTGCAGAATTTCAGCTTACTCTCAAATTTCAAAATCAATTATAATAAATCTGAAATTCTATCCTTGAATATCCTATCAAGCTTGTGTACCCAGTTGCATTCCTCTTTCTCCTTCACTTGGTGCCACACTCACCTGAAATATCTGAGTGTCTATCTTACTTACCCCCTTTGCTCCCAGCTTTATAACAGTAACAACGCCCCACTACTCCCCACTATAAAAGCGGACTTACACAGCTGGGACAGAAAGACCTTCTCGTGGATGGGCCGAGGATGGTCAGTGTGTTAAAAATGAATGTGTTACCTCAAATCTTGTTCTATCTCCAAATGGTGCCTATCTCTTTACCCAAGTCTTTCTTTTCGATTCTTAACGGTATGTTCCTGAAATATATCTGGTATGGGCGAAGCCCTCAGTTGGCTCTTCGCACCCTACAGAGACCTGGGAGGCCTGGGCGTCCCGGATATATGCAAATATTATGAGGCGATCGCTCTGCAGCGGATATTGGACTGGCACCATGGGGTGTCAACTAAGGTGTGGGTACCTTTAGAAAAGTTTCTGGCTGGCCGCGACTTATCCCATGCCAGGCACATAGAGGTTTGTCAGCATTTGTCTCTCCAGCTACTGTTCCCATGCCGGGCACATAGAGGTTTGTCAGCATTTGTCTCTCCAGCTACTGTTCATGCTTTGCAGTAATGGGATGCCCTAAACAAGTCAGGACAGCTTGCCCCTCGGTTCTCCCCCCTGGCTCCCCTGGGAGGCTTCCCCTGGTTTGGCCCAGGGGAACACCGTCTTTCTTCCGTACTTGGACGCCAGATGGCGAGGTGAGGTGTGGCAGGTTCTTTTAAGACCAGGGATTACTCCAGTTGGAGGAACTTAGAGCTCAATATGGTAGATTCCCCCTGAACGATTGGAGATATGGACAGCTTCAACATTTTACACGTGGTTTACCTCAAGCCATACGCTCCCCTTCCTCCTCCACTCCTTTTGAGAAGCTGTGCATGTCTACCAAACCAACCCTGCACTCCATATCTGTCCTGTATGAGATGCTATTAGGGCTGGGACCCAGGGGGAAGCCAATATACATTTGAGAACCGGAAAGAGACTTGCAACATGAATTCACCTGATGTGACCTATAAACTGTACAACTCAGTTGAAAAACAAACAGAAAACTTTTAGGGGGGGGAGTAAAAATAAAAAACTAAAATAATGTGGTTGCATAAGTGTGCACACCCTCTTATAAATGGCGATATAGCTGTGTTCAGAATTAAGCAATTACATTCAAATTCATGTTAATTAGGAGTCAGTACACACCTCCCATCATTTAAAGTGCCTCTGATTAACCCCAAATAAAGTTCAGCTGTTCTAGCAGGTCTTTACTGACATTTTCTTAGTCGCATCCTATAGCAAAAGTTATGGTCCGCAGAGAGCTTCCATAGTATCAGAGAGATCTCATTGGTAAAAGGTATCAGTCAGGAGAAGGGTACAAAAGAATTTCCAATGCATTAGCTATACCATGGAACACACTGAGGACAGTCATCATCAAGTGGAGAAAATATGGCACAACAGTGACATTACCAAGAACTGGACGTCCCTTCAAAATTGATGAAAAGACCAGTAGAAAACTGGTCAGGGAGGCTGCCAAGAGGCCTACAGCAACATTAAAGAAGCTGCAGGAATATCTGGCAAGTACTGGCTGTGTGGTACAGATGATAACAATCTCCCGTATCCTTCATATGTCTGGGCTATGGGGTAGAGTGACAAGACGGAAGCCTTTTCTTATGAAGAAAAACATCCAGGCCCGGCTAAAATTTGCAAAAACCCATCTGAAGTCTCCCAAAAGCATGTGGGAAAATGTGTTATGGTCTGATGAAACCAAGGTTGAACTTTTTGGCCATAATTCCAAAAGATATGTTTGGTGCAAAAACAATACTGCACATCACCAAAAGAACACCATACCCACCCTGAAGCATGGTCGTGGTAGCATCATGTTTTGGGGCTGTTTTTATTCAGTTGAAACAGGGGCCTTAAGCAAGTTACAAAACCTTCAGGCTTCTGCTAGAAAGCTGAATATGAAAAGGAACTTCATCTTTCAGCATGACAACGGCCTAAAGCATGCATCCAAATCAACAAAGGAATGTCTTCACCAGAAGAAGATGAAAGTTTTGGAATGGCCCAGCCAGAGCCCAGACCCGAATCCAATTGAAAATCTGGGGTGATCTGAAGAGGGCTGCACACAGGAGATGCCCTCGCAATCTGACAGATTTGGAGTATTTTTACAAAGAAGAGTGGGCAAATATTGCCAGGTCAAAATGTGCCATGCTGATAGACTCGAACCCAAAAAGACCGAGTGCTGTAATAAAATTAAAAGGTGATTCAACAAAGTATTAGTGTAAGGGTGTTCACACTTATGCAACCATATTATTTTATTTTTTTATTTTTACTCCCCCAACTAAAAGATTTAAGTTTGTTGTTCAACTGAGTTGTACAGTTTATAGGTCACATTAAAGCTCAAAAAAGTTCTGAAATGATTTATCTGTCTCATTATTTATTATTTGTCTCATTTTTTTTTACATCACAGAAACCTGACATTTTAACAGGGGTGTGTAGACTTTTTATATCCACTGTACATCAATAAACCAATAGGAGCAGCGTGGCTCCGCTCGCGGTGCCAAAACCAGGAGGTATGGCCGCCAGCGTGAGCTGCACGCCTCGTTTTGGAGGCCAGTGAACAGAGCGACGCCGATCACGTGACCCCCTGTGTGACGTCCAAGCCTCATTGTGGCCAAAGCGCAATAGCGTCACTAAATCATTGACTGAGTGCGCACCAAGCCGAATCAATCAAGCCTTGTTTTGGACCCAAAGCCGTGGCGACCACAGGCAGACAAATATTCCAGGTGTCACCCTGAATGTAAACAAAACTCGAATAAGCATATAAAGTAATGAATAACAAAGGCCCCAATAATAGACCTCACACATAAAAGAAGCCATAAATAAGCATGATTATATATAATTGATAACACATAATCAGACAAATTGAAACGTATATATATTAGGCTTGATATATAAAAGTCAGTATCCCAATTAACTTTCTTAACGAATGATTGATGACATATAATCAAATGAATTAAAATGTGTATATTATTCTTGATTAATAAAATAATTTATATCCCAGTCAACGTTCATACCAAACGGTGAGTAGGACCTAAGTTTGTGTATGCAGAATGTTTCGAGATGAGAAGCCCCATGTAAACAAGAATCCCCCCTCCAATGTGGGATGAATTTGTCGATGACCTGAAATTGGGTTCCAGTGGGGTCTTTGTTATGGTATTTTAAGTAGTGGTAAGTACCCACTCCTCCTGCTGCATGCTGTGATTCCTTCAGCAGACTCAAACCTCACTAGAGGATGTATGGGTTGGCAAAAGGAACCACAGTATACAACAGGGGGGAGTAGGGATTGAACCTATGCTCAGAAGAGTTAAATAATGTAATTGGCCGGAGAACAGCAAAGCGGCAGAGTTTATTGAAATGGTCCACTGTCAAGGTAAGTTTGCATGTTCTCCTGTGACAGAGTGGTCATTGTTCACTTTGGATGCTGAGGTGACAGGGTCATTTTAGGAAGCATAGTGTTAGGCTAGGTTCACACCTGTGCATGGTTTAGCACATTTTCAGAAGCGCTGGAATGCACCACAATCTATTTAGCATGGTTTCTTATGTGTCAAGTTCATATCTATGCAGTCTCCTGCAATTTGTTTTTGGTACATTTTTGGTAGGGTTTTGTGCCAGTCTCCTCCTCCTTCAAAAAAAAAAAAAAACATGAAGCATGAAAACGCATAAAAATCACATCTGAAAAAACATGAAAAATGTATTGTAAAAATGCATCAAGGAATGCATGAAAAGCACACGGCAGTGATAGGGACAAGTTTCTATTACAAAGAGAAAATATCTGGAAATGTACACTAAACACTTTGGGGGTGATTTACTAAGATGAAATAAAGTCACCTTTATAGACTTTCACATGGAGAAAAAAACTCTTTTTTATTTTTTCATTCCCATCTTTTTAAAAGATGTTTGGTGATCACATATTCACTTCATTCACTGCATTTATCTAATTTCTTAAAAATAGATCCTGTATGTTGCAGGGGTCTTAATTCATCTACTCTTTCTTGGTGCCATGTTTTATTCCTGGACACAAATGTAGATTTATGGTTAACATAGTGCCTGCCCAATGTTTTATTGGTGTTTTGCTTAATGTCCTCTTCACGGATCCCCCGCTGATGTTCTTTTATGAAAGTATTTTCAAGTATGAAGCACTCTGTGTAATAAGTGTTGTGGGCTTCAGGGAGTTTGCTGAAATGAAGTGTGCCCAGCTGTAGGCTTGGAAAAATAGTAGTTGTGCTGTGCACTAGTTTGTCCTGCAGTGTCCTCCATTCGTTGCTATGTCTACTTCCATAGACAACTTCTCATGGTGGTTTATGAAGTTTAGCATGCAGTTCTGATGTGTGCCAAGTGCTACAGTCTGTGCTCACCATCAAGTGATATCATTGCATCACTGCAGTCTTCTGGGGCATGAGAGTACCCAGTTGCTGGACAGCCAGTGAGAAGTGTGCACATCACCCAAGCAGCAATATGGATACCTAAAAAGGACCCTCATTATTTGCAGTGTGGAAGATTAGTATTATGGATAAGTAAAAGAGGTTTTTCGAATTTTGTTAAACAGTGGAGTTTATTTTCTAAAGCTGGAGAGTGCAAAGTCAGGCTCACTTCTGCATAGAAACCAATCAGCTTCTAACTTCTGCTTGTTCAATTATGCTTTGCCAATAAAACCTGAAAGCTGATTGGTTTCTATGCAGAAGTTAACCTGATTTTGCATTCTCCAGCATTAGTAAATAACCTTTATGATTTACTACTTGCATTTTTGTTAGTCTACAAGTAGTGTCAAGTTGTGGCACCATGGAGTCCATTTATAAAGCAGCAATGTTCATATAGCTGGAATAAATACTCATAAAAAAACAATAGTTAATCAATACATATTTCAGTACTTATTTCAGTTATTTCATGAGTTTTTATTTCAGTTATATGTACAATGGTACGTATGGACTATCTGAAAATAATTTATAAATACATTTATTGTACACAATAATTCACCATCTGATAGTCTTTTATTTTTTTATTCTTATGTGTATGTGCATGTATGTTTATATGTGTATATATTTATGATTTTACCAAATACATCTATATTTATATTATAGTTTGCTGTAGCCCCAATTACGGTGGAGTGTTTCTAGCTCCTGAAACACGTTGTGCAAACCAAAAAAAAACTGTTTGGACTCTTTAATCATTTGGTCTGGAACTCCTTGGTATATTATTTTTTATCTGGTAACCTGCTACCCACTGAAGGGTAGCCTTTTCTGTTGTGAGCAGCCTATTTTGAGACAATGAGCTTTCTAAATATTTTTTTCTCCTTGTTACCTTATATGAATTTAGATGAAAGTCTCTGTGCCTCTTGGGTGCTTGTTTCTTCTTTGGATTCTATTTTAAATAGGCCCCCAAAGCTGTGAACCTTCATAAAATGGTCCTGTTGCTTTGTATTTGATACTATTGTTCCAGCCTTCATGTACGACTACAGTTTCCTTTGATCGGATATGTTTTTCTCTAGACAACCAAAACGAAATCATGCTTCTACAGACGCTTAATAAAAGTTATCACTTTTATTGCATTTGAAAGCGAGATTTAATGTCCAACTGCAGGTTGAGCAACCTCTTTCCTCTTGTACTGTGTCTGACTTCCACCTTTCCCACAGATACAAATACTTAATAATATTTTTTTCCATATTCACATAAGAAATGGGGTCCTTCGTCTTCTCCTCCAGGATTGGCAGTGAGTGTTCGTCAATGCTGCGGTGAACAGAGCTCATGTAATGAAGTATGAATGCTGTTCCCTTCAGAATTCTAATGTGAGCCCAGGGGGTGAGTTCATGACAGCCTGGGCTCACAGAAAGCTCAGTATCATTCAACTTAGGAGAGGACCGGTGGCTTGGACCAGAGGACAGTAATATCACATGGAGAGATTAAGTATTGTTCAACAACCTTTTTCTTCAAAATGAAAGATTAGGTATTGAAAAACCAGTAGGTGAATGTAAGATTGGACTACTACCCAAATTACACCTAAGCACGAATCAATCTGTATCAGAACACTTCAGGGTATTTCACAACAAGTGAGAGCAAATTAATTGTTTTTATAATGTAGTGCTCTAATAGCTTGTCAATAATCTCTCAGCCTGCCAAGTTTACACCCTTAATCTAGTTATATTAGTCTTTCATACCCAACCATATTTTGCATATCATTGTGACATATCATTGGAATATACAGTATACATGTATAGTGTTTTACATTATGCATGCATTTTTATTTTGATTTACTGTAATATATGTATCATATACGTATATCTATCACTTGCAGACAGCAGGTGGTGAGCGTGAGAAAACACAGCTTCTTCACAAGGTTGAGTTAAAACTGTACTTTTTGTAATGCAAGTCCCCCAAGTGTTCCACGTACCTGTGCATTGGTTATTGAAGTGTTCCACGTACCTGTGCATTGGTTATTGATCCCAACAACCAACATGTTTCCCGTAGGGATTAATTAATTTTTTTATGTTTTGAATTAAGTTGGTAGAGTTTGCTATTGTGTTGTCTTGGACTTCAGTTGGGAAGGATCCCCACCCTTGTTTATAGCATGTTATGTTGGGAGATAAACTTCCTTGCACTTCTCTTTAGAGTGCAAATTCCATATATTTTTATTTAAACCCACTTGGGTGGCAGCATCTTGATATCACAGGCATCTTAGTGGATATGTAACAGGTATATGTACAGAATGCACTTCAGGGGGGGGGAATCAGGATGTTTCATTATTAAAAATGCTGGCTGCATGCATCTTCCCCTGGATGGCACTCTTCAGTCATCTTCATTGGCCTGCACATGTGCAGGAAGCCATCATCCTGGCACACAGGGACATTGTTGACAAAGTAAGCTTATGTCGCTGGAGAAGACCGTGAGCAACTAAGTAGGTGCATTTTATTGCATGTCTTCTCTGCAATAAAAACCCTCCTTGCTCGCTCTTTGTGACAGCGGAACTTTAGTTCTGCTTTAAGCTGGTCATACACCAGTAGAATTTTGTTTGAAAAAGAATTCAAAATGTTTGTTCAGTTTTCTAACAGTTAATGGGGCCAAATTGACAATCATTTTCATCCATAGCGACAAGTAAAATTGAAAGAGCAGAATTAAAAATTTTCCTCGAATAAATGAAACTCTAACCGTAAACTATAATTTTCGTTCAGGAAAATTAATGCCTTTTGTAATGCGCATAAGCATCCTGAAATCATACAGAGAATTGAAAATATTGGCATGGCAATTGAACAAGATTTTTCAGGATTTTCATCTGAAGTTTGTTGCGCTCATAACAACATTATTGAATGCTCTGATTAACGATATTTTTGGAATGTTCTTACGAAGATTCAAACGAAATTCTGCTGATGTATGGCCAGCTTTAGGATCAATCGACCTAGGGCCAGATCACATTAGTGCAGAGAGTTGCTCTTTTCTGTAGAAGAAAGACACAGCTCTCCGCAAGGGCACACAGAAAACAGTCTTTTGTGTGCCCCTTGCACACATCCACACTGTGGGGCAAAAAAATGCACTCTGTGGGAACCTGTGTTTATATAGTGGCATGATTACTGCCATGTGTCACATCCTTGTAATGAGACACCATGACATTCATGCAGTTCTAAACCCAGAACATGCCACTGATACATTTAAACACTGTTACATGTGTTTAGTGTGTCTTTTTTTCATATGGCACAAAGATGGATAGAGGTGGATGGAGGTGTGCACATGATAATACAGCTGCATCCTATTCACCGTACCTACAACCTGTTTAATGCATCAGAGCATATAACCCTGGACATTTTTTTATCATTGCTTTGTTTTGGTACTTGTGGAAATTCCTCCTGTTCATTCCAGAAGAGGATAAGTCATCTTCTAAGGTTGCACATCCTATACCATTCTATGGACAGATTGTACAGTTCTGTCCTATCTTTTTTTCTTCTGTACACTTCTGTTCTGTCCTATCCCCTACAGCGGTATCCTACACTGACTTCACCCATCTATTGCACAGTATGTGCTGTACTTCTGCATGACGACAAACTACCCATTCGGCATTTCTACTATTTTTATTATTGTAAGGAATGTTCCCCTTGCTTGCTCCCTGCACCTCGGCACATACTCCGCAGCCACTCCCATAGAAACAGCTACATTTATGTTTCTCATTGCAAACTCTGCAGATGTGAGGAAACTGGCCTTTGTTTTACTGCCACTCCCTGTATGCCATGAATACCTTCAAACCTGTGTGTAGATGTAACCGCATGCTATCTCAAAATGTAATGCTGGCCAAATAAAATGGAAGGATATTTCACAATGCCTCCGTGGGGACACAGATAGCAATAACATTCCAATAGAGGTTGTAACCCTTCAAAAAATTCTATTTAAAACAAATCCCTGAAACTGCCCAGTTTTTGGATTACTCCATATATTATTGTGGCACTCATGGCCATCATCCGTGTTGTATATACTTGGAAAAAGAGAAGGGAGATTTAGGACTGTACAGGCCACACAAGGAGTAAACAACTTATTCTTTAAAATCATACAATTTATTGGGTAACAAACATTAAAAAAGTTCATACAGTGTGCATTTATCTTAATGATTAAAAACAATAGTAGTGCCAGTAGAGTCCACTGTATATTCATCAGGGCTCATGAAAGCAATACAGCACTTATCTAAGCGAAAACAATAACATTTACATAATATCCATGTACATAAACATCCAATGCATAAATGCATTTTTGGACTACATGGACAGTAGTCACGTCATCTTTCTCATCCCACAATGCAGTACTTTGTGACCTATTACAAGTCCCAAGCATTGGTATAATGGCCTAAGCCAATGTAGGTTTTGACTTTCAGAAAGTCAGTATTTGCATAGAAAATGTGGACTGCTCCATTGGCTGTTTAAATAAAAATGCATATGACGCAATGAATGCATAGTGTGTTTAAAGTTTAAATAGTTTTTTTGGGCCAGGCTGGTCCAAATGAACTATTTTCTTCAGTAACACACATCGGAATCTGGAAGCCCACTTTAACAATAAGGAGCCCCCAGATCGCGCCCCCACATGTGAATGAGGAATACATAGTACCCCTTCTCATTCATAAAAAAATGTAAACAGTAAAAAAAACAAAAAAAAACAAATAGAGTTTTTGACAAGTCATTTAATAACCCCCCACCCCCAAACAATGTCTTGTGGTGTAAATCCACTGATAATCACATTGTTCTGTGATGTAGATCATTTTCAATAGCATTGCCCGATGACAGTCAGCCTGCTGAAATAAAAATAAAAAATGTGCCCACTGGCACATCTTGTCCTGTTGCTTCCATCTTGCTGAGTGACAGGTCGGGCAGATGGCAATTTATATAGGTATGTAAGTGGATGGGGTCTCCCGGGTGACATCATTGACAATACTGTATATAGTAATATACATTATTGTACAATGTACCTTATACGCCTTGACATATATTTACCATAGGGGGAAGAGGGGGCAGTATTTTGGTGCCCATTTATTGTTAAAGGGGGCTTCCAGATTCCTATAAGCCCCCACCAACAGACCCCCACAAGCTCCGTTACGGAGTTGTGGGGAAGAGACCCTTGTAATCATCCACATGAGGACAAGGTACTTTGCATGTGGGGCCCTCCTGGGAAAGTAACTTCAATGTCGAGGGCCTGTGGCCTGGTGTGACTCAGAAGGGGAGGGGGTGCACATGTGTTCCCCTTCTTTTCTGGTCTGCCAGACTGCATGCTCAAATAAGGGTTTGGTATAGATTCTTCGGTGGGGGGGGGGGGGGATGGGCTTTTTGTTTTTTGATCTTTGTGTGGAGTTCTTACCAGACCCCAATAATTTAGTATAGAATCTGGGGGTTAGCCTAATGCCATTTCCAGACCTGAGTAGTAGTATGAACTATGATGGAAGCCTCACGTAATTTTTTTAAAACCTATCCTTGGCTCCTTTGTGTACATGGCTGGGGGTTCCCACCCATGTAAGTGAATGGGGATGGTGACGTCACCGGTTAATAAGGACTTGACAGTGCCTGTACCCATTGGTGTCCTTAACAATTATTGACAGAATGAAGCTGTCATGTATATTATCACTAGTAATAATGTCATTATACATGACATTTGGCTCTGGTCGAACAGGTAAATATTTGACCAGTCATCTGAATGCACAAACAGCCAAGGATCACAAGGTCAGACCAAACCTGAAGCTCATTCCTACGGCTCACTCTGTTCTCTACCCCTATAGGCATGTTCCTTGTGAATATGTTTGCATCCAGCACACCCAGTGACTCCCTACCATTGCTGTTCCCTTCCATTTCTGAGTGTTCCTGTACAGGAAGTTGCACGTGACTGATATCAAGTTAAATCTCAGTGCAGACCAGGGATGTATTTACCATAATGACACTTGTGGGCCAGTGCCTTAGGCAGCAAATTAGAGAGGGCAGCTACAAGCCTTAAAATATACAGACTTTGTGACTTTTGCACCAAACCTGCAATTTTCCCCTCCAACTCCCTTTGAAAATCTAACATTGACGGGCTCTGCCCAGAAGGGCTTAATATCTAATATATACAAAATACTGAACGCATGTTCATCGGAAACGGCGGGCAAACACGCCTATATGATTAGATGGGAAAAGGCTCTTGGCGAGGAGATCCCTATGGAGCAATGGCGGGTGATCTGGTCTCAGGAGGCGAAAAGCTCGCTCTGTACGCTATACAAGGAAAATACATATAAAATCCTGTACTTCTGGTATATGACCCCAGATGTACTCCACACCATTTATCCTACTAGCTCCGATCGCTGCTGGTGCTGCCTGGGGGCTAGAAGAACCCTCCTCCATATCTACTAGAGCTGCCCACTGATCGCACCTTTCTGGAACTCGGCCCAGCAGCTGCTGGTCCGCCTTCTCGAAAGGCCGATCCCCACCACTCCAAAATTTTTCCTACTGGGTTTATCACCACTGAAAATCCCTGTCCACTATAAGAAACTGTCACGCCATATCCTCACAGCAGCACGCAGTCTTGGGGCACTAAATTGGAAACGTTGTTCCCCTCCCCCGAGGCCCTACATGCCAGGATCAAGGATGTGGAAATGATGGAGAAAATGAATATAGAATACAGAACAGACTGGAGGCCCATGATAAGTTCTGGGAGCTGTGGCACCTCTGGGAGGACCCACCCTGATCAGGTAGATGAGCCATTCTGATGACTTCTTACTTCCTTTTCCCCCTCTCTCCTTCCTTTTCTTTCACTACGAGTCCCCTAGTGACTCCTATTTTCATTTATGCAAGTTAATATATCTAGTTGATAACAATGTCAATGCATTTACAACGTTCTAATAGCATAAGATATGTGATCATTGTCGCCTTCATGTAAGACACCGCATGATCGGAGTGATAGTGTAACAGATTATGTTGTCTGCAAAGGTTGATGCCTTCCCGTTTAAGTAACCATGTAATGCACTGCATGTGTCTCTGTCAAAAAATTATAAATAAAACTGTTATTTGAAAAAAAATAAAAATTATAAAGACTGATTTTTTTCTTATTTTTTTCTCTGCTGTTCACCTCTGGACATTTTTGTTAAATAAAGCCAGCAAGAAAATTGTAGGGCAAAGGGAATTCAGGGGAGATTGAGAGACAGAAGGCTCTTTGCAGTAACATGAAACCGATTACTCTTTTTCTAGTTTGGTTTCTGTGCAGGTGTACATAAGCACATTGTGGTGTTTCTCATACCACATTCTAGCACATGAAACAAGGGGCAGCATGGTTTCTACATATGGCTCTGTTACAATGATTTCTGTGAAAGTCAGATTAATGCCGCGTACACACGAGCGGACTGTACGGGATTTGGTCGGACAGTTCGATCGTGTGTGGGCTCCAGCGGACTTTGTTTTCTCAAAAGTTGGACGGACTTAGATTTGAAACATGTTTTAAATTAATCCATCGAAATCGAGTCTGGTCGAAAAGTCCGCTGTCTGTATGCTAGTTCGACGGACATAAAGCCACGCTAGGGCAGCTATTGGCTACTGGCTATGAACTTCCTTGTTTTAGTCCGGTCGTACGACATCACGTACGAATTCGACGGACTTTGGTGGATTGTGTGTAGGCAAGTCCGTTCATTCAGAAAGTCCGTTGTAAAGTACGTTGAAAAGTCCGCCGGGCAAAGTCTGCCGTAAAGTCCGCTCGTGTGTACGCGGCATAAGAGTAGTGTTTGGGTAGTCCATGGATACATTAGGAAGCAAAAGGAAATTTCTACAAAGTAAGGAGAAATTCTTTCTCTGGCAGTTCTCACCAGAACAGTTGTTCCACTGTTAGAATTCTGTTCATATTTAGATGATTTATGGCTACTAGGACAAAATGTCACAGTGAATTTCCCAAACTGGGACACAGAGAGCAATTAAAACTTACAAGTGTTCTATCCTACAACAACAAAAATCCACTTTGAGAGAGAGTTGTAGTCTATGAACGCCAGTAGTGCAGATAATGCTCTTTATTTGTATAGCCTCTGTCAAAATAATGTGCCCACAATAAAAGTCTAGATAGCAATTTGCATTTTTATATTTTGCATTTGGATCACATACAAAACCATATGTTCTAATAAATGATCAAGTTTCTTCTGTGATTTTTCTTTTTGTTATGCAAGCTATATTAGTTTTCCCACATCATTTTATTCTCCTGGACTCTCCCTAGGCGTCCTCTCCCTCCCGCCCAAATTTCTTTCTGGTCCCATGCACTAGATTGTAGAGCAACCTGCCCGGACATGGATGAATTATTGTAGTGAAACTGTCATGTTGTTTCCTGCCAAGGCCCAGTATGAATTCCGGTCTCACTAGAATTAAAAGGAAAGCTGTGCCAGAAGCCTCTCCTGATGCTGTTTTCACCTACATATCCTCTGCTCTAACTTTATTCAGAATACAATAAATACCATCAATGCCCATGTTCTCTAATGTGCTAGATCAACGTTGTTCAACATAAAATAGCCCAAGGACTACATTTGTATAAAAGATTCAAACAGAGGGCTGCGTATAAATTAACAATTTTTTGGATGATTTCCCATTTGTGTTGGGACTAGGGATGGGCCGAAACATCCCCCGGTTCGGTTCGCACCAGAACACCTCGAACACCAAAAAGTTCTAGCGAACATGCGAACCCTATTAAAGTCTATGGGACACGAACATGAAAAATCAAAAGTCCCCATTTTAATGGCTTATATGCAAGTTATTGCCTTAAAAAGTGTATGGGGACCCGGGTACTGCCTTAGTGGACATGTATCAATGCAAAAAAAAGTTTTTAAAACAATATTTTTTTCGGGGGCAGTGATTTTAACTGCTTAAGGACCAATCACCGTCATTATACTGCAGCAGGTTGGCTCTCCTGGGTGAATCGCCGCATGTGTACATCGGCTGCTTCAAGAGCGATAGGGGGCGTGCGCACCCGCAGCGCGACGCCAGAGCCGATACACGTGGCCGGCGGCTGCGGTGTCTGCCGGCCACGAGTGATCGCTCCACAGAGAGCCAGAACAGGGATCTGTCAATGTAAACAGACATCCCGGTTCTGACAGGGGAGGAAAGACAGATCTGCTGTTCCTAGTCAATCCCATCCCCCTACAGTTAGAAACACCTCCCAGGGAACGAATTTATTATTTTTCGGGTCCGTCGGGCAGCGTGATTGAAGATGGATGTACATCGGGGGACACTCTTTTTTTTTTTTTTCTTTTTTTAAAAAATGAATTGTCAAAAACTGTCTCTTGTGGTTTTTACTTATTTGACCCTTTTTTTGGAGAATAGGTAGGGGTACAATGGGTAGGGGTACAATGTACCCGATACCTATTGACATAGGGTGGGGGCTGGGATCTTCCAGATTCCGATAAGCCCCCTGCCCGCAGACCCCAACAATCACCAGCCAGGGTTGCCGGGAAGAGGCCCTTGCACCCCAAAGCACCCTCCCCATGTTGAGGGCAAGCGGCCTGGTATGGTTCAGGAGGGGGAGGGGCACTCGCTTGTCCCCTCCCTTTCCAGGCCTGCCAGGCTGCATGCTCGGATATGGGTCTGGTATGGATTTTGGGGGGGACCCCACGCCATTTTTTTTTAAATTTTGGCATATACTACAATGACTGCACTATATACTCTGCAATGTATTATATATACCATACTGATGGCACTATATACTCTGCACTGTATTATATACTACACTGACTGCACTATATACGCTGAACTGTATTATATATACTACACTGACTGCGCTATATACTGTGCACTGTATTATATATACAGTTGTACTCATAAGTTTACATACCCTGGCAGAATTTAGGATTTCCTGGCCATTTTTCAAAAAATATGAATGATAACACAAAAATTTTCACTCATGATTAGTGTTTGGCTGAAGCCATTTATTATCAATCATCTGTGTTTACTCTTTTTAAATCATAATGACAACAGAAACTACCCAAATGACCCTGAACAAAAGTTTACATACCCTGGTGATTTTGGCCTGATAACATGCACACAAGTTGACACAAAGGGGTTTGAATGGCTATTAAAGGTAACCATCCTCACCTGTGATCTGTTTGCTTGTAATTAGTGTGAGTGTGTGTGTGTGTGTGTGTGTGTGTGTGTGTGTGTGTATAAAAGGTCAATGAGTTTCTGGACTCCTGACAGACCCTTGTATCTTTCATCAAACTGACGTTTCTGGATTCTGAGTCATGGGGAAAGCAAAAGAATTGTCAAAGGAAAGGGTAGTTGAACTGTATAAAACATGAGAGGCATATAAAAAGATATCCAAGAAATTGATCAAGAAGTGTAAAATGAGGGGTTCTGTTGAAACCAAACCACGGTCAGGTAGACCAACTAAAATTTCAGCCACAACTGCCAGAAAAATTGTTTGGGATGTAAAGAAAACCCACAAAAAATTTCAGGTGAAATACAAGACTCTGAAAACATATGGGGGGTTATTTACGAAAGGCAAATCCACTTTGCACTGCAAGTGCACTTGAAAGTGCACTGAAAGTGCACTTGGAAGTGCAGTCGCTCTAAATCTAAGGGGTAGATCTGAAATGAGTGGAAGCTCTGCTGATTTTATCATACAATCATGTGCAAGCTAAAATGCTGTTTTTTATTTTCCTTGCATCTCCCCTTCAGATCTCCAGCGACTTTACTTCCAAGTGCACTTTCAGTGCACTTTCAAGTGCACTTGCAGTGCGCAGTGGATTTTCCCTTAGTAAATAACCCCCATGGTGTGGCTGCTTCAAGATGCACAATAAGGATGCACTTGAAGAAAGATGGGCTGCATGGTGAAGTCTCTAGAAGAAAGCCATTACTATGCAAATGTCACAAAGTATTGCAATACGCCAAACACCACAGAGCCTCAAACCTTCTGGCACAAAGTCATTTGGAGTGATGTGACCAAAATTGGGCGTTTTGGTCACAACCATAAACACTACATTTGGAGAGGAGTCAACAAGGCCTATGATGAAAGGTACACCATTCCTACTGTGAAACATGGAGGTGGATCGCTAATGTTTTGGGGATGTTTGAGCTACAAAGGCACAGGAAATTTGGTCAAAATTGATGGCAAGGTGAATGCAGTATGTTATAAAAAAAGACTGGAGGAACATTTGCATTCGCCAGCCAGGAAGCTGCACATGGGATGTACTTGGACATTCCAACATGACAATGATCCAAAACACAAGGCCAAGTCGGGATGTCATTGGCTACAGCAGAATAAAGTGATGGTTCAGGAGTGGCCATCTCAGTCTTCAGACCTCAATATCATTGAGCCACTCTGGGGAGATTTCAAATGTGCAGTTCATGCAAGACAGCCCAAGAATTTACAGGAACTGGAGGCTTTTTGAGGAATGGGCAGCTTTACCATCTGAGAAGATAAAGAGCCTCATCAGAAAATACCACAAAAGACTTCAAGCTGTCATTGATGTTAAAGGGGGCATTACACAGTATTAAGAACTGGGGTATGTAAACTTTTGATCAGGGTAATTTGGGTAGTTTCTGTTGTGATTATGATTTAAAAAGAGTAAACACAGTTGATTGGTAATAAATGGCTTCAGCCAAACACTAACCATGAGTGAAAGAAATGTTTTTGTGTTATCATTCATATTCTCTGAAAAATGGCCAAGAAATCATAAATTCTGCCAGGGTATGTAAACCTATGAGCACAACTGTACTACACTGACTGCACTACATACTCTGAACTGTATTATATATACTACACTGACTGACTGCACACTACACTAACTACCCTGCCTAATCTCTATTCGTTCACTATATATGGCTGACGTGTAAGCAGCAGCCTTATATAGTGTAGGGCATAGACATAGCCCCTGAGCCATGATTGGCCAAAGACACCCTGCCTTTGGCCAGTCATGGCTCTCACAGCACATTGCGCGGTGATTGGCCAAAGCATACAGGTCGGTGGCATGCTTTTGGCCAATCAGCAGCTGTCAATGCACTGCGACCTCGCAGTGCATTATGGGGTGCTCCGCGGCGGGCGAACTTCCCGCGGGCGCCCCATATTTTTGTTTCTTCTACTTACGTTTGACTCGAACATCGGGACCATCCATAGTTGGGATCCACTGGGAGCTGGTGGCCAGGTGGGAGGAGAGCGCTGTGACCAAGGGGACAAAGGAGGTGGGATGTACACTGACCTGGGCAATAAAGTAGGCCATAGAAGAGTCTTTTTTTTTGTTCAAGCAGCGGGTTGAATGAAAAAAAATTACTTGATTTACAATTACATTTGATGTGGATGGGAAAGCCTCCTCACTGAGTTATTGTATTTTCCCCCCAATACACTGATCAGCATTGCAGGCTATAGTCGGTGGTGCTGATGAAGCAGGGGAAATCTGACAGGCTAATTGTAACAAAGTGGATAGAGGAATTGACTTTTGTACAACCATTCTGCCCATACATGGATCAAAATATGACCAGTCCTTGGTGACCTAGACAAATTATAATCCATGTGTAGCGCTACCCCCCTAGGGGCTACTGGATGATATGTCTACCCAGTTGTTGCCCTGATATTGCAAGCCTCTTGACCACTCTGGCACTCTAGGCTCAAACATATTTCAGCAATAGGAGACAACAAAGCAGAAGACACAATTCTTTAGTAACACTTCTGTATTATACGTTGGTCAAGTGCTTCAATTAGTAGTTAGATCAGCATGCGCATTCTCGTAAAGAGCATAGAATAGTAAACGCTAAATACAATATCAACAATCAAATAGCAATGTCTATCTGGTTAGGAAATGAAGTGCAATTAAAAGAAACTATTCAAATGCAACATTGGCAGAAAGGGAAAGACATTAATAGGTTGTCAGTTCTCTGGGCCACTGGTGCACTGAACTATATAGTTATTGCTTTAATAATGGTCTACAGGGGTAGAGTGCTTCCTTAACTAGATAAATTGCGTTTTGGAATCCTGTGTATTAGATAATTACAGTATGAAGGTATAAATTGTCTTCTGCTAGAAATGGTGGGGCCCGTAGACAGTGTTGAATATTGTAGGTAAATGAGGTTAAACAGATAAACGATTGAAGTGCCTCCTGCAAAGGTTTCTCTGTGACTGAGGTATAAAGATGTCTGCATGCAGTGTCTTTAAACAGTTGGATGACAGAAAGAGATTGGTTGTCCACCCGCTCACCAATCCTGGTGATAATACAGCCTCCACGGAAACAGAGTGTTCTGCGCAGGCTCTTGAGTCTCAGTAAGGAGTTGAAGAATAGACACCCAGCAGGCTGTCAGTGTGGTAAAGCAGCAACAGAAGCATGGAGGTGGATTAGAAAGTTCTGGAGTGACAGGTGCACAGGTGAAAATACATTGACTTTAATATGTACCATCTTAATTGCAGCAACTTGAGTCGCTGTGACAAAAAAATAGTTTTTGCATTACTTTTATGTGACTTTAGTGTCACTAGGACCCCTATGTTATCTCACAGAAGTCACATCAGCATTAGAAAAGAATGAGACTTTAATGGATCAGGTTTTTTTTTTAACTTCACCTCTCCTCCCCGGTCATCCTTGCTGCCTAAAAACTTCCCCCCCCTAGCACACCCAATTCATACCTGAGTGTAGCGGAAATGCACATTCCCACTCATGTTTTTTATGCGTTTTTCACGTGCAATACGCATTCACTTGGATGGGCTACCCTACATGCAGCAAGCACCCCAAAGTAGTTCAGGAACCTTTTCAGTCATGGAGCATTGCGCACTTTGGTGTGTTTGTAGCAAAACACGCATCTGCTAACTGCAATTGGTGTGTCATAACAGTTAGCCTGCATTCACATCTGTGCATTTCAAAACACGTGGCAACCCGCACAGAAAAGGTGCGTTTTGCCATGTGTTTTGGAGATGGGTGGCAAGCGGTAACTGCGGCTGCATTCACATCTGCACGTTTCCAAGTCTCCAAGCACAGAAAATGCATGATGCACAGTTCAGAAATGCACAGATGTAAATGCAACCTAAACAGGAACCCACGTTTTCTGTGCGGGTTGCCGTGCATTCGGCAAAGTGCAGATGCAAACACAGCCTAAATAGTAACGTAAGCACACCGGACGTTGTCATTCGTTTTTGAAATGCACGACAAAGCGCATGATTTTTGTGTGGGTTGGTGTAGTGCAAGTGTGATGTGTGTTTTTTTTTTTTTTCTTTGCCACATCTATTTTCGGGGTGAAAGTTTCAGCTCTGCTGTTCAATACTTTCCCGACTCATTACTCACATCATGGTGGCATCTGTTACAAAATTTTTTTTTTTCCCTTCCCTCTCTTCCCCTCCCTCTATTGCAGATGTCTCCTATCTATTCTGCATGCATACGGCATCGCACCTTCCCTCAGCAACTTTATCGGTAGAGTCGAAACTTAAACCCCCCCTTCCCTTCCCCCCCCCCAACCCACCCCACCTCCTCGAAGTCCTATTCTTCTTTCATCCGTGTGCCTCCAAACTAACTATGTCTGTCCCTTCTAGTGGACACCACTTCTGCTGCTCAATACCCATCTCTGGCTACTCTCCGAGAGCTTCATTAGCTGGGTCTATTGATCTCCCAAGACCTCTACAGCCCTTATTGAGCTTTTGAATTTCTGCCAACCCTTCCATTTTTCCTCACACTCCTCCACTTCCGCTTCGTCGGTGTATCTCAGGTATTCTACATTCTGAATTTCATTTGTTTTATCATACCATTCTTGTATAGTTGGGCCCCCTTTCTCCTGCCAGTGTCTTACAACAAGATTTTTTGCTGCATTCAACATTTGTGGTACAAGTGTTCCTAGATATGATCCGGTTGGCATTCTGAATCCGTGAAATAAACATGCCCATGGGTCGTCCGGGATAGCTATTTGGGTTATCTCACCTATAGTTTCCCTTATCTTATCCCAGAATTCCCTTATTTTTCTACACTGCCACCAAATGTGTGCCATTGTACCTAGTTCTTTGCACCCCCTCCAACAGAATTGTGAGGTTTCCTTCTGGTATTTGGAAGCTCTATCTGGGGTGATGTACCATCTTGACAAACATTTGTAGTTTAACTCTGACTCTTTATAGTTTACGGAGGTTTTGTGGACTCGCTTTAATAGAATTGTAACCTCATCGTTTCTGAGTTTTGAGTGTAATTCTGACTCCCATTTTTTGATATATCCTGGAATATCTGTTCCCTTCAGATCCCTCAGTACCCTATAAGTTTTAGAGGTCACCTGCTTCCCTATCTGACCAATGCAAAGTTTTTCTAACGGTTGGAGGTTGTCTAACGTTCTGATAGGTTGGGGAAGTGTTTCCACAAAATTTTTTAACTGAAGATATCTCCACCTATTGAGGATCATAAGATCGCTTTTATTTTTTAACTCCTGAAATGAGCACAGTTTGCCTTTAATCATAACATCCTTTAGCTGAGCTCCTTCCTGCAAGATCCATCTCCCACTAAGAATCTCCATTCCTGGTGCAAAAAATTCTGTGTCCCTCAAAGGGATCAAAGGGGAGTTATACTCCCATTTCTCCCTTTTATACAGCTTGTCCCATGTTTTGAAAGTGTGTCTAGTGATTATATGTGCCCCAGAGCTAATTTTCCTAAAACGTGGAGGTATCCAAATTACTTTACTCAATTCTACTTTACTAATCGTGTTTTCCATTTTCACCCACCGCTTTTCTTTGTTTCCTTTTGCCCAATCTATAATTCTTGATAGAGTGATTGCTTCGTGATAACATCTTATGTCAGGTGCACCCCAACCCCCCTTCTCTTTGTCCCTAACAAGTGTAGTATAACTTATCCGTGATTTTTTCCCCCTCCAAATAAATTTTATAAAAAGTGAGTGCAATTTTTTAAGATATTCTTGTGGTAATGGAATGGGGAGCATTTGCATTTTAAATAAGATCTTTGGTAATATTGCCATCTTGATGATGTTAATTCTACCCCCCCATGACAACTGTCCTCTTGTAATTCTACCCAATTCTCCCTTGACCTCATTAAGGAGAGGGACGAAATTAGCCTGAAACAATGACTCTTTGTTCGCTGTTATCTTTATCCCGAGATAGTTAATCTCCTTTTTTCCCCACGCAAATGGGAACTCTTTATGGACCGTGCGATCTTTTTTATCCATCTTATTGATTTCTAATATTTCAGATTTGGCTGGGTTTATCTTAAAATTTGAAATTTCCCCATATTCTTTCAAGGTTTTGAGCAGATTAGGGAGAGTTATTCTCGGTCTGGTGATGTAGAGAAGAATATCGTCTGCAAAGGCAGCCAATTTGTGTTCTTCTTCTCCATCAAATACCCCTGATATGTCCGGGTTCTGCCTTATCCTTTCCAGCAAGGGCTCGAGCGTCAACACAAACAAAAGGGGGGACAATGGGCATCCCTGTCTCGTTCCGTTAGTCATTACGAACGGCTCGGATAAAGTTCCGTTGACCTTAACCCTTGCTGAAGGACATGTGTACAGCGCCCTTATCTGTCTAGTCATGATAGGCCCAAATCCTATCTCCTTCAGCATACAAAACATGAAGCCCCAGTCTACCCTGTCAAAAGCTTTCTCAGCGTCTATTGACAGGAGTAGCCCTGGGGCTCCGCTCTCCCTCATTTTTTGGGTTACCATGAGGGTTCTGATCCCATTGTCCCGTCCCTCCCTACCTGGGGTAAATCCCACCTGGTCTGGGTGTACCATATTATTCAGGATGTTCTTCACTCTCCCCGCGAGGATTTTTGCGAACAGTTTCGTATCTACATTGAGGAGCGCTATTGGTCTGTAGCTAGAACAAAGTGAGCTGTCCTTGCCCTCCTTCAATATGATGGCTATAATCGCTTCTGACGCTTCTCTGCCCATCTCCCACTTTGTGCCGATCCCATTCATGTATGTACATAATTTGGGAATTAGGAGGTCTTGGAATTTTTTATAATATATTACGGAAAAACCGTCCGGTCCCGGGCTTTGTGTGTGATGTGTGTTTGCCATGTGTTTCTGAAATATGAGGCAAAGCCTATATTTTCCCCGAAAAACTTTTGGGACGCATGTTTACGCTTGAAAACGTGCGACGCACATTACTCTTGAAAACGTGCAAAAAAAAAAGGTTAACAGGAACACGCGTTTCCATTACACTCAGGTGTGAATGGAATGTGCTTGGGATGAAGTTTTTAAGCAGCAAGGATGACCAGGGAGGAGAGGTGAGAGCTGCAAAAAAAAAAAACACTGATCCGTCAAAGTCGCATAAAAGTCACATTGAAGTCACACTGAAGTTGCAAGCAAATCAATGCAAAGTCACACTGGAAGTCGCATGACTTTCAAGCCACAGCAGTGTGAGCCGAGCCTTAGACCTGCTCTGTTATAAATTAGCATGTATGGGCATACTTTTACTATTGCACAGAGTATAATAAAGATGAGAAATTAAATCTGGTGCGCAAAGGTATTTTCTAACCAATTCCCCACCCAAAACATCAATAACAAATGTTTAGAATATTAAAATTTGGCCATCATTAGTTCATCCACAAGTTCTGAAAGGAAAAACAGCCAAATGCCTTTGGGGGGTTTTACTGTTCTTCCTGTAATGATTAATAGTTGCATATTTTTCTAGCGATAAAATTCCCACACCATTTCTTGTGAATAAACCACAACTAACAACTTGGCAGTAAGTATTATCTTGGTAATTCCTTTTTTTAGTCTGCACAATAAAATAGACATATCACAGCTCAGAGAAAAAGGACACTGACACCCGCTGTGATTGTACACTGCCATTAGTAATATAAAAAAAATCCAGTATATATACCATAGTTTGTAGACACTATTCTTTTTTTTCGATAACTTTCACGCAAACCAACGCAAACGCAACAGAATATTGGCATGCATTAAAAAGGGAATCAACTCCAGGGATATAGGGATATACAATGTAATACTGACATATAATCACACACATGGGTTGGACTTGATGGACTTGTTTCTTTTTTCAACCTCACCTACTATGTAACTATATATGTTTTGTAGGAAAAAGTAAAAAAAATATTGTTGTTTTTTTTTTTAATTCTCAGTATTTTTGTTTATAAAAAAAAGTAAAAAAAAACTGTGGTAATCAAATACCACCAAAAGAAATCTCTATTTGTGTGAAAAATATTAGATACATTTTGTTTGGGTACAGCATTGTATGACCGCTCAATTACCAGTTTAAGTAGCACGGTGCTAAATAGCAAAAAATGGCCTGGTCGTGAAGGGGGTAAAACCTTCCAGAACAGTCACAGAAATGTTCGAACCTTTTGAAAAATCAGTGCAATATACTGATCAGCACTCGCAGTCATTAGCTTTCCAGCCTTGAGACCAGCGACCAGCTTTTATTAAACAGAGAGCTGTACACAAGGACCAATTTTCAACCCATGTTTAGCAGGCTTAATACCTTGCACACCTTTAATTTAATATACCTGAAATATATTTGCCTATTTAATAGTTCAATTGGACTTTCAATATGCACAATCGATTAACAGTAAATATAGGCTTTATTTATCATACCCCTTAGCTAGAAATTATATTCATGTTCAATAATGCTCACAACATCTTTGGGATTTTGATTTAAGGGACACTCCCGGGTTGAGATGTTTATATCTTCATACTTTGTGATGTGTTATAATGCCATGATGTTTGGCATATGTCATCTCTCCCCTCTTTTGATATTTGTCAAGCCTCTAGGTTAAGGCTTGTGGATTTACTTGGTGGGGTCCATTGAGGTGACCCCTCTCCTGCCTACTACTTTTATGACTTCCACAATTAATTTTTTAAAAAACTGCTCTTGTGCTATCAACTCCCGGGTGCCATTCATTTTGGATGGTCATATATTAGAGTAATGAGACTCTTCTTTGGTGGGTTGCGTTGTTGTAAAACTACAAGACCAAGTGGATCCTAAAGAAGCCCCTACTGTGCGAAACGCATCAGTCCATTGCTCTGTTTGCACCTGAATGTACAATCATTTGTGCAGCTGTTGATCATTGTTTTTAATTGTATGAGGGATTTTTTAAGGTTAGAATAAACTTGATTTTTTACATATTTAAAAAAGGTCTTTTTGATGGTATTTTTGGGCACACTAAATTCTCACTGTCCCTTATCTATTGAGGGTACATGTGGGTTATTACATATCCTGTTCAATAATAGTTCTTCCTAAATCATCCTAACAAAGTAACCACCCGACCATTGTGGTGTAACAGCTTCTTTGTTACAACAGAACAGACTGGGTATCTTCAGTCTCTTACAGTTTGAATCTGGATAACCAATTTGTCTAGCAGTCCTTGCCCTACTACCAAAGAACACACATCTTTCTCTTAAAGAGAATGGATTTTATATTTTCATTGAGTACATATTGCAGTGTTTGTCTTAAATTTAAAAGAAACTTTCAAAAAGCTGAACACTTACTGAGTTCTGTCATCGGGTCCCCCAGAGTTCTGCAAAAATGTTTACATGCTGGCGGTTCTCTTCTTACCACTGTCTGTGCATTAAAACAGACAAATTCTATTGTGCATGTGCAGACAGCGCAAGCTGAGGACAGCTGGCCGCATGTTATTATGAGCCCCAGGAGACCCAAAGCCAGAACTTAGTAAATATTCAGCTGAGAAAGAGAAGCAGGGGGAGATGTTGGGGGTAGGTTAGATTCTGCAAAGTTAGCAATTTAACCCAAACATAAGGCTTACAATCAACCAAAAGGTTGGTTGAGTTATGGTTACTTTATTTATTGCTGCCACAGCTCTGAGCATTGTGAAGGCCACTGTGTATTATCCAACAGCTAAAGGAAGATAGGTATAAAGTGTACTTCGTGTTTTTTAAAAGTTTATTTGTGTTGTCTCTAGGGTCCTTCAGGCCTTTAGCAATTGAGAACTCCATGTCATATGAAGACATAGTATAGAAGGAAAGGGAAATGAAGAAAAGGATGAATAGAGGCATTCACATTAAATGCCCTTCTATTTATTTGTTATTGAATTAAATATAGGGGTTTATATATATATATATATATATATATATATATATATATATATATATATATATATATATATATATATATATATATATATATATATTAACACTAGTCAGAGCTCTTGATTTGATTTATTCTCATTTAACCCCCCAAGCTTAACAAGTGTTGACATAAGATATCAACCACCGGGAGTACACTGTTTTCAGTAAGGTGGACAACTTATAGACTTGTATTGGAGGAAGGGACAGTAGAGTACAACCACTGTGTAGCGCTACAAAGCAGGAGGTAGAGCCTGACTATATAATGATAAAATATGTCTGCCCCTATGTACACAAAAAAATTTACAAATTATTAACCAAAGCAAAGGTTTTCTTAAGACATTAGTACACATTGATAACATTTTCTAGATCAAGTGGTTTACATGCATGGCTACAGCTTAACTGAAATGTTTTAGGTTTTCCCCATAAGACCCAGAAGTCCTTACATCAGACCTGCCGCCAACACCCTAGCAGTGATAACATACTCTTCTAGGTCTTCTAGGCTCTACTGCACAATAGAAAACACTGGCTATAGAGATTATTGGCCCACCATCTCCCAGCTAGATTGCCTCTTCACCATGGCTGGCACCTGTGCAAGCACAGTAGTGCACAGTAGTGCTCAGGCTGCCTTCTCTAAAGAGACTATAAACACCGATGGACCATAGAGAAGAACACCTATTACATGTTTCTAAGGAAGCCAAGGGTCACGTGTTTTATTACAGCTCAGTTGTCCATTTAGATGAACCAAGAAGGGTAACGCTGGCTAGGAACAGGCAACATACACAGTTTTTGCAAACAAATAATGCTGTCTTAATAACACTGAGAAGTATTCCCATCAATGTCCATTCCAGAAATGACAGTCACTGGGAAATCTCTCTGGCAAGAAAATTAATATCAGTGAAATTACTTTTTAATAGAGTGGGAAAATAGCAGGCTCTCTGTCAGATTATACTGTTAAAACTGTAAATGGCTCCAATTCTTCCTCTGTTTATTTATAGCCAAAAAATAAGTGTTTTAGTAAAGTTACACTCTTCTGCCCCGTACACACGGTCGAACATTGATCAGACATTCCGACAACAAAATCCATGGATTTTTTCCGACGGATGTTGGCTCAAACTTGTCTTGCATACACACGGTCACACAAAGTTGTCGGAAAATCCGATCATTCTGAACGCTGTGACGTAAAACACATACATCGGGACTATAAACGGGGCAGTAGCCAATAGCTTTCATCTCTTTATTTATTCTGAGCATGCGTGGCACTTTGTGCGTCGCAGTCTTTGATCAGCTAACCAAAATCTCCTCATCATTCCCAAATACCACTACAAAGCAAAGGGAGAACGAAGATTCGAAGTCCAAGGACCTAGACTATGGAATGCTCTTCCAACCAACATCCGCATGGAAGAAAACCACCGGGCCTTCAGGAAAAAACTAAAGACCTTCTTTTTCTAGAAGCTGACTACAGAGAATACATTTAGCGCCTTGAGGCGATTCAGTTCGCATTTGCAGCGCTTTACAAATCATTCATTCATTCATTCGTCGGATTTGTGTACACACGATCGGAAATTCCGACAACGGATTTTGTTGTCGGAAAATTTTATAGCCTGCTCTCAAACTTTGTGTGTTGGAAAATCCGTTGGAAAATGTGTGATGGAGCCTACACACAGTCGGAATTTCCGACAACAAGGTTCTATCACACATTTTCCGTCGGAAAATCCGACCGTGTGTACGAGGCATTAATGTTCCTGAAAGCAGTGGGAGACAGGTCCCTAAATAGCTATTATATATGACAAAGTAGGCTCAACAAGCTGCCTTTATTGTACTTATGAAAAAAAGGGTAGGCTAGATAACTGCATTAGTAGAAAAAATATACTGCATAGTTTGCACATCTAGTGCAGTACAAACACCTACACATAATTGTATATAGCAACAGGAACATTAGTAACTCCTAGCATCAGCAGCAAGATACCACCACCAACCACAGGATAACCTGCAAGTTGAAGTTGTTTTGTCCTTTTGACTCTAACACACCAAGTGATGACACACAGTATATTGAAATACTATCACCAGTGTGCTAAGACATGAGGGTTGTACAACCCTGGTCAAACTTACAGTTTGGTCATAGAGTTTGGTCATAAGTCAAAGGTCACTTAGAGTCCTTTCTGGGAAATAAAGCATCACTCTGTCACTGGACAGGTCACATCACAGTGACTTCACAAATATTATTTAGGCCACTAATAAAGCTGAACGAGTTTCCTAACAGTGACTAAATAGACAAAGATGATTGCAGAAGGAAATTTAAGTAAACCTTCCCTGAGAGAAACATACTGAACTTTTAGCTGTCTGACCTTTATGCTGACCTTATGCTTTAATACTATCTGAATCAATGATCAAGTAGAAGTAATTATATCAGTCCTGGTCTGCATACTTCCCAGAGGTTTGGTATAATAGCCAGGCATCCAGAAATGTAAAATAAATAGGCAACAATGGCAGCTTGCATGTTTCTTTCAGGAAACATTTAACATGTCATTTTTTTGTGTCATAAATAGGTCACATTGCTATTGCTAAGTATGGATAATATGAATTAAAAAATTTAATGTTAGGGTTGTTTATACAAAAGTTTAAACCTGACAATATTACTGTTTTTTAAACTTACCCAAAGTAGTTAAAAGATACATAATGATGCAAAGGAATTCTATTCACACAAACACACACAGAGTCTGCCAGCGTTGGGGCCCTTTAAATCCTGTGTTTGAGTACTCAGACTTTTGTGAATTAATATTTTTTTAATCCACAGAATGAAAAGGGGTATCTATAAAGTGTCACAAAGATTAACAGATGTGGTGGTCCACCTTCAGATAGAGCTACAAAGAAACTACTTTGGATGTTTCATTCATTTTATTCATTCATTGTACAGCATGGTTCCTGATTAATGTATACATTTGACGCAGCTTATTTATACATTGTAATAACTATTGCTCTATCAATTCTTAACTATATATCAATTAATGTATTACTTGCATCTCTATCTAAATATAAATATATATATATATATATATATATATATATATATATATATATATATATATATTGTATTTGTTTAGCTATCTAATTAATCACCATGCAAAGAGATTTTACTGTTTTGTTTTTTTTCACAATTTTATTATGCTCCATTCTTATAATTTTGTAGCTTCATTTTATGAAACTGTATTTATCCACTAATTTTACACATTTTTACTGCATTGAGAATTTACACTTGCCACATACAATCTAGCCTTAAAATCTAGCATTATTAAGTTTTATTTTTATTTTTTAAAGATTTTATTAGGTTGAAAAAAGTACATTACAAAGATGACATAAAATGACAAAAATATGTTACACAAGGCAATTTAAAGTGGATATTAAAGGCTTTCTTTTAAAACAAAAATAACAAACATGTTTTACTCACCTGCTCTATGCAGTTGTTTTGAACAGAGCAGCCTGCATCCTCCTCTTCTCGGGTCCCTTGCCGGCACTCTTGTCCCCTCCCTCCTCCCAAGTCTCCCCAGAGCAAGCAGCTTGCAATGCAGACAACCAAGCCACAGCTCTGTGTGTCCATTCACACACTTCCATTGCTGTCTCAGCCAGTGAGGAGAGAGAGTCCCCTGAGAGCCGAGGCTCTCGTGCACATTGCTGGATCGAGATGGGGCTCAGGTAAGTATTGTAGGGGGGCTGGCGGGCTGCTCCACAGAGAAGGTTTTTTACCTTAATGATAATGCATGAAGATAAAAAACTTTGAGCCTTTAGAACCACTTTAAGGAAAAATAGGAAAAATATCTTCTCTCATAGTTTTGATAATCAAGATAGACACATCATCAATTGATGACTAGGTGATGTGAACAGTCCACACATTGTGGTACAGAATTTATTATGTTGGAAAAGATACCCAAGTTGTATAATCAAAGGAACAGTGGTGGCCCGTCCATAGGAGGCACAAGCCCCCCCCCCCCTCCAGGCAGCCACAAAAAAAATGTCAAAAAAATTTTTTAATACTGGCCCTTTTAAAAAAATTTAAAAAAAGGTCCTTAAGTGCACTGTGTTCGGACGCCGGACACAGTGCAACCCTGGACATAGTGCACTTATGGAAAGCGCCACGTCTATGCAATCACGAGATTGCAGACGTGGCGCTGCATTAGTGGGCGTTTAGCCTGCTTTGCGGCATTTTCTTAAGCGCCGAGTAGCTTCCACCCGGCCATAGTAATATATACTACAGGCGCCGGGCGGAAGCTACTCGGCGCTTCAGATTTGATTGACATCTGACCTGAGTTAGATGTCACTTCCTGTTTCTTTCTCCCATTGCGCCCGAGAGAGGAAACAGGAAGTATGCCACTCCATCGCGGAAGGAGACACCGCAGGAGAGGACAACAGCAAGGTAAGTACCGCTGTGCGGAGAACGGAACGGGGGGTTTGAAGTGACAAAGGCTGCATTTGGGGGGGCAGAGGCTGCATTTGGGGGGGACAGAGGCTACATTTGGGGGGGACAGAGGCTGCATTTGGGGGGGACAAAGGCTGCATTTGGGGGGGACAGAGGCTGCATTTGGGGGAACAGAGGCTTCATTTGGGGGTGCAGAGGCTGCATTTGGGGGGGCAGAGGCTGCATTTGGGGGAAAAGAGGCTGCATTTGGGGGACACAGGCTGCATTTGGGGGGACAGAGGCTGCAGTTGGGGGGGGACAGAGGCTGCATTTGGTGGGACAGAGGCTGCATTTTATGTGACAAAGGCTGCATTTGATGTGACATAGGCTGCATTTGATGTGACACAGGCTGCATGTAAGGAGGGACCCACTGGGGGCACCTGATGTAAGGACGGACTCTGCTGGGGACGCCTGATGGCATCTGGTTGTAGGCGACGTGGCTAGTAACACGCTCAGGGTTCCCATTGATTCTGCATTATGGTGAGTTGAATGATTTAATTTTATATTACAATGTAATAATAGAAATAATGCGCTTCAATCATCCTGACACCATAGCATAGTGTTTCCCTTAGATGGGATGGCGCCCTAGTCGTCCTGCCTCAATGAGGCGGGATCTTTTTTTCTGTATTTAAGCGGTGGGTCAGGACGCTGCTCGCACCCCGTGACCACGTCCTGTAGCGATGAAACGACGTAGGGAGGAGGAGCTACGTCCTGACGACACCGCCACACATCTAGTCCCGGAAGTTACGGGCTGTTCTGGAGCCGGCTGGCTTTTCCTTTTGCCGATTTATATCTGCCGTTTGTAAGTGTACATTTGGCTTGTTTTTATTCAATAAATTTGTGCTATGTGGAGCATCTTGTGTTTTTCACGCTAATACACCATCCTGTTGCGGTCTATGGAGAGTGTTCCTGTGGACGTGATGCTATCCAGTGCCTGTCTCTAAGATCCCGGGCTGGGGTTACAGCCGTCTGCCTAGTGAGGTCCCCTATAATAATTTTTGAAGGTGGAGGTTTCATCTACGCATCCCATTCACTTCAACAAGAATCTTTTCACCTGTCACTTGGGGATATTGATTTTGTTTTTGCTTAATACACTTTCAATTTTTGGACTTTTTTTGGGATTATTACGTTTATAATTACCCTCTGTATATTGTGCACAGATTGTATGGAAATTTTTTGCGTTTCTAATATTGGTTTTTTGGATATATAACATCACTTTTTTGTTTTATATTTTATTTATTTTTCATAAGGTTTTGAGGCATTCACTTTGCTGCTTTTATCACATTATTAGCGCGACTTTTTTATTATTTTATTTGACACCATAGCAACCATGGTGCCGGGATGATTGAAATGCTAACACCAGGTGTTTGGAGTATCTTTATCTGCTGATTGTTAAACTTTCTAGAATACACATATTACTATTGTTGTGTAGGATCTGGGCCTGCTGCCCCTCCATCCCTCTCTCCCTCCATCCCTCGTTCATCTCAGATGCTAACCACACCACCTTAGAGCCACACCCACTATTTAGCTGAAACCATGCCCATTTTCACCAAGTGGGAGGGGTCAAAAAGGAAGGGTGGGGTCTGGCGCCCCCATCCTAAAACTTCACCAGCCGCCACTGCAAAGGAAGTGTTGCTGATTATTGTTGGTGGCGCTCTGTTATATTTCATAGGCTTGAGGATATAATAAAACACCCATGACTGTCGTAGTGTAAGCAAGGAAGTGGGCAGAAAAAAAAGAAAGTCCAAGCAGGTTGTCACCAGCCTTTAGCAGAAGAGGAGTTAATACCAGAAATGCATTGATTATATTTTGTATGTACATTTTCAAATAAACAAGATTTTTAAAGATCAGTAGTTGTTCAAGACCTTTCTTGTCAACACTTCTTACCGACTACTACAGTCCTCACATTTTAATGGAAACATTGAATCTAGGATCCCACAGCCACAGAGAACTTTTATCCACAAGGTCCAGCACTACCTGTGTGCTGCGTAAACTGTTGGCGCTATATAAATCCTGTATAATAATAATATCCACACCAATGTCAGAAAGGTTAGAGGTAAGGACATTGTGGGTCCCGTTGAAAATAGGATGAAGTTTTAGCACCACATTTATGCAAGTTGGAGGTTAGGGACAGTTGTATAAAGAGGTAATTTTTTACCTTTTTTCTGTGCCAGAAGGTTTATACAGAGAATCACCAGAAACTGGTCTCCTAGCTTTAAAACCCATGTACCATGAAGCCTAAAAGGGAACACAGACATTATTCGACAAAGCACAAGACAGATTTTTTTGCTTGTAGTCTAAATCAGTGGTTATCATAGCTTTGCTTCTAGTGATTTTTTGGAAAGGGTGGACCACAGGATATCCTTACTAAAGACTTGTAAAGGTCAAAATCAATCTTATCGATGGACTAGGGAGGAAAATGAAGTCAAGTTATTTATCATGTAATGTTTCCAGGAAGGCTATGCTGTAATTTCCTGCCTGGAAAATCCCCTTCAAAACTACAAGAATTTATCCCCAAGAATCCTGCAATTAAGAAGGTGTGATATTGAAAATATACCAAATAAAAATATACCGTAACACTGTAACATAAGAAATTGGAGAAAAATACTCTACTCTTTTCCAAAATTGCCGTTTTTTAAAATTATTATTATGCCCTGTACACACAGTCGGACATTGATCGGACATTCTGACAACAAAATCTGTGGATTTTTTCCGACGGATGTTGGCTCAAACTTGTCTTGCATACACACAGTCACACAAAGTTGTCGGAAAATCCAATCGTTCTAAACGCGGTGATGTAAAACACGTACGTCGGGACTATAAACGGGGCAGTAGCCAATAGCTTTCGTCTCTTAATTTATTCTGAGCATGCGTGGCACTTTGTGCGTCGGATTTGTGTACACACGATCGGATTTTGTTGTTGGAAAATTTTATAGCAAGCTCTCAAACTTTGTGTGTCGGAAATTCCGATGGCAAATGTGTGATGGAGCGCATACACGGTCGGAATTTCCGACAACAAGGTCCTATCACACATTTTCCGTCGGAAAATCCGTGTGTACAGGGCATTAGTCTTTTTCTATTTCTACTTGTTACATTTATTGCAGGCTAATGTGAAAAAAGGTACAACAACATTGTTATGTAACATTTAAGGCATAACTACATCCCCTGGATCATGAAGCAGAATCTCTGCAGTACGGTTTGTTAAATAAAAGCTGTCTTTCTTTCCTTGCATCAAATATAATTAATGTGGTTGAAAAACAGGAGACTGATTTGGTATATATGCAGGGGCTTCAATTTCATTATCATGTAGTACCATGATCCTGTCTATTATTAGAAGAAAAATCTATTTGTATTGAGGCAACAATGGACTTTAATGGTACCATACAGACTCTTGGGTTACGATGGGTATATAAAAGGTTGAATTTTATTTAGTTTACAATAACATGTTAAAATACATTCAAAATGTATTTATAAAAGCTCTGTGAATTCAAACATCTCGGGTGTAACTGAAAAAGACTAGGATTAGCAGTTCATCCAGTGGCAACTGTATATTTTTGGCATGGTCAACATGTTTTGTGGGAATGTTCACCGCTTCTTCAGAATCTTTTTGCATATACAGTTTATGATGTTTACAAAACAGAGATCACATATACTAAAAAAAGAAGAAAATGCATGAATCATAACAATAAGACATTTAAAGTCATTCATAAAAATAGAAAAATTACAATAACACTACTATCACATGTGTGGTGTCACCCCCGCAAGCCACCTTACGCAGAGCAAAATCTTCCACAGCAATCCAAAGGGGGATAGGTCCACCCCGGTGGGCGTGGGAGCCTCCACAGACAGAGGAGAAGAGGGATAGATGGTACACCTTGCAGTCTAATAAAGAGAGTAGTCAACATTATCATTGAGGTATGAACTACCAGAATAAACAAAGTTTGACAAATCCCAGCTGATGGCTGTTAACCCACAGTGAAGATGGGTCTGAGCCGAATCCTTTCAAAGATAAAGCCCAATAAACATCTAAAGGGCTGGCAGCCATCGTATACTAGAGAGGGAAAGGAAGAGAGTGTCTTACTTAATGCCATAAAAACATATACCTCATTTAAATTAATTAGACTGGTTCAAACTGAAAAAGCAAAAAAGCTTTAAAACATGCCTCTACCTTACACTGTAAATCCATAGGAGATTATCCAAATGTATGCATGTAAATAACATACACACAAACACTTGTGCACGCTTGTCAAAGATATTTCTATCAGAGGGTGCAAAGGCCATTGAATGCTATAAAAATGCATAAAGCTCCCATTGGTATGACATTAAAGTATAGCTATTAAAGATAGCATATAGACCTACAGGGCCACCTTGCAATAAGTATAATAAGGTTGAGAAGGTTGAGGTTGAAAGATTTGTCCCAAAACGATTATTATAATGATGTCCAATGCATCCATGCAGGAGGAATCCCCTAGCACAGAAAGCAAACCACATACCGTTAAACCATGCGCTCACAAAGGATTGAAATTACAATATATGTAAGAAGATGAATGAGAACTTACCACCCACAAAGGGAGAGAGGTCCCAGGACTGCAGCAGCAAACTCTGTGTGCTGCACAGCCCCCATATACCTGTGTCAGGCTCCTGCCAGGCGACGCCCACTGGCCAATTGGCGTGTGACATCACCGAGCCTGGCCCCGCAGAGCGCATGCGAGAAGAACAATGGACCTCCATGGTACTGCTTGGGCAGGCTTTATGTCCCAAATTGAGACAGGATGTACTATTAACAAAAAAGGTGATGACGATCTTGCTGTATATCTAGGCAAAATTAGAATACCCCTAAAACGCAAATCTCACTTATATTGGCATAATGAATACTTCCATCAGTATATCAAAGAGGATATCGATCCTCAAGGCTTACACCTCCATACGTTTCTTACTATAAAAAATCCCTCAGAGGATTTAAAAAAACTATGGGAAGGAACTTTGACAAAATGTAGTAAAGATCTTATGACTTTATTGGTTAATCACTATGCCAATGATCTGCGACTTTCAGACGTAGAAATAGATGCTCATAATGCTCAATATCAACATGTTCTCAAGCTCCATGGTTTTTCTTCCAAATGGAAGGAGATCAGGGATCACCTCAAGATTATGAACAAAGAAATCGTCACCAAAAACAGAAAAAATGTAACCTTGATAAATTGGCGTTCTCTGAGGGGTATGCCTACAAATGGACAGGATAAAATACTAATAGGAACACAATTAGACGTAACACTTCACATACACAATTCTATGTTGAAGATACCCAGGGAATACGATTCCTCTACCAATGCTTCTGTTTCTTCACAGGCTCATTCACGCTTCACAAATTCGCACTCGTCATGAGCACATCCTCCAAAATGTTCACGTAATCATGGTGGTGGGTATTCACCTAAAGATCTTGATATGAAAATAGACTCTGGTGAGTCGCCTCAAGTGGGAGATTCAGGTATTGTCAGCAGTAATTTCACGCCTGTACTTATACAGCTTATAGCAAGTTCCCCACTGTCAATGGGGATTTTTTAGAATCTGAATACTTATGTGGTGAGAACACCACAGGCACCCATAACACCAACTCCTCAAAACTCAGTATAATTAATATCACAGATTTTCCCCTCACCTTGGCCCAAGAATTCGTTCTTCAGATAGGTTTGGGTTTCTGTCCTTTACAAGAGATACATGTAATGGAGACAATCAAAGATCTCTATTTGCACGCAATCTTACTTATAAATTTATGTTTGATTTTGAGCACAGGGAAAAGAAAACAGAGAGAGATTTCTGAACGAATAAAAAACTTTACAGTGAAAGATTGTAAAGCTCTTATGCCGGGTACACACGAGCAGAATGTCCGTCAGAAAAAGTCCGATGGGAGCTCTTCATCGTATATTCTGACCGTGTGTATGCCCCATCGGACTTTCTCTGTCGAGAATTCAGACGGACTTAGATAGAGAACATGTTCTACATTTTTCCGATGGAACTAATTACTATCGGGAAACCCGCTCGTCTGTATGCTGTTCTTACGTACCAAAAGCGACGCATGCTCAGAAGCAAGTACGAGACGGAAGCGTTTGGTATGGTAAAACTAGCCTTTGTAATGGAGATAGCACATTCCTCACGCTGCAAATTCTGCCATCTTTTAATGCAGCGCATTCTTTTGTGCTTTATAATGCTAGAAGAATGAATTTGTTTTGCTGCTGATATTCACACAGAGTTCTTACAAACTTATTTCTTTATTATTTCTTGCGATCTCATGAATAATCTTTTTTGTTTTTAAAGCCAGATCTCCATAATAATGTTTAGAATTATTTTTTATAGTCATCTTTTTTTATTATTTTTTATTTCATCAATATCTCCTTTTTTTGGATTTTTGCAAAATTATTTTATAGTGATCTCCATAATTTTTTTATATTTTTTTGTGTGTCAAGTTACCACAATAAAATTATTATCTTGTATTTTTTAACCTCAAGGAGGCTGGTTGTTGTCCCTTGTGAATTTGACATTGTTTTTTTGAAATGCACCTGCCTACTTACAAACAAACTGTCCTATTTTTAAAAAAACACAAGTATTTAAAGCGGGATTCCGTCCCTGAATTTTTTTTTTTAAAGTCAGCAGCTACAAACACTGTAGCTGCTGACTTTAAATAAGTACTTACCTGTCCTGGGTGCCCGCGATGTCGGCCGCCCGAGGCCAACCCGTCCCTCGGCTCTCGGGTCCCGGCACCGCCATCCTAAGTAAGGGAAACAAGCAGTGGAGCCTTGCGGCTTCACTGCCAGTTTCCTACTGCGCATGCGCGAGCGGTGTGGCGCTCTGTGAATGGCCCCGTGGTGTTCTGGGAACACACACAGTTCCCAGAAGGCAAAGGGGCCGCTCACCGAGGAGCAGAACACACCGTGGAATAGGAAGAGGCAGATTAGGAAGACTGCCTAGCAACAAGGGTTTAGGTAAGTTTAAATTTTTTTTTTTCAAATATTTTTTTTTTATTTTTTTCATTTTTGATTTTTCATGCAATTTTTTTTTTTTTTGGGGTGGCCCTCCACTTTAAGTTAAAACGCAAGTATTTTCAAAAAATAAAATATACATTTATTCTGGGTAACAAAATAAAGAGGAAGGCAATGCTGGAGAAACTTTTTGAATTTGCGAAGCCTTTTGGCCCCCAGGGCACACATCAAGTCTGTGGAAAAAAAAATGTTATCTTGAGGAGTCCATATAATTTGGAGCCAAATCTGGTCCAGGACTCCAAGAGATCAGGACCAGCAGCAGATGACAGCTGTTCTCTGTCAGCTGGCCCCTCAACCCCTTCTGCAGGACCTCACCAAAAATTCTCTCACAGAGGAGGCGTTGGCCCTCCTCCAATTTCATCAATCTTGTGGCTAGATATTAGCCATAGGCCTCTTCAGCATCAAGGCGGCTTCTGAGGACATCAGTTGCTTCCCTAATGAGTCCCAGTGCTGCCTCCTGTGATTGTCCCCTTCCTGGGCTTTTTTGTTTGAAGGCAGAGGGGAAGCACCTGGGATTGGGTTAGGCTCCTACTGGGGCCAGGCACCTCTTGGCTGAAACTGGGCCCGCCCACCTCCTGGCTGACACTGGGCACGGCCACCTCCTGGCTGTCATTGGGCATGGCCTCCTCCTGCCTGCCACTTTCCAGACCCTCGTCCTGGCTGAGCTCATTCTGTGTATAAAAAAGGGACATATAGTTTCAGTTTTTGCTTCATCAATCACACACAATTTTAAGGCTCATGACTTTCAAATTGAATGTTAATAAATAGACAAGACTATCATTCTGACCCCAGCATTTTTCATTCGTGTCACAAACATTTTTGGCCACTATTGTCTATTGATATGTAAATCTCTTTGTTTTAAATCATTAATTTGTTATCAATTATAACATCTAGTTAGCATCATTAATATTCGGACAATCAATATGTCTAAAAATAATATACCTGGCTCCAGCTGGGCGCATCCACTTCTTCCAGGAAGGAAGGCCAAGGTTGTTCCTCGTCAGCCTCTGCTGGAGTTGAGGGAAGGGTTGAGGAAAGGCTGCAGGGAAGGGTAGAAAGTGATTCCCTGGCATCAGTCTGGTCGTCCAAAAACCGCAGTTTGTTGAAGTACCACAGCCTGGGTACATACACTTGCGCTGCTGCTGCTCCTGATCTGATTGATTTATGGATCTTATTATGCTCCTTCTTATACATGTTCCTCAAGATCCCAAATTTCTTTTTCCAAGAACTGGATGGTTGCATCGGGGACCCGAGTCTTCACAAATTCCAGAAGTTTCTGCACTAGTGTGGGACACTAGAACAAACTTTTTAAGGTGCCCCACACAGGTGCTCCAGTGGATACTTGGGGTGTTTCCATGTGTGAAAACTGTCACAAAAAGGAAAGTATTCCAGCTTTGGTAAGGTAAAAAATCATGTCTTCAGCTTGGAACAGACAATTGTACCCCACTTCCCAGCAATGTTTTACATTCCTATTTCTGGACTCAAATATCTGTGTGCTAAGTATACCTTTTTTTTATTCTAACAGGGGGGAAAAGACTCGGAGGACACCACTCAGAGGACACCAGGGACACCACATCTCAGAAACAAGGGGAACTCAGAAAAACACCTATACCCCGAGGATCTGGAGGAAGGAGAGGTGGAGGAAGTTGGCGAACTTGTCACCACAACAGGTGAGTGTCTGACACCCCAGCTTCAGGTAATATATGTATGCCTGCATATTTATAATACATGTTTTTAATTTAAATTTTAGGTGATGTGCTGGTTGTTGAAGAGCAAGCTGAACATTTCACAAGTGACAGTGCACAAAGGCTAATACAAGACATCATGGTGTGGAATGGTGAACTTGACATCATAAAGAAGAAACTCAATGTTATGGAACAACAAATGAAGAACATGACTGATGTGTTGGGGAGAATCTGAATTTCTTCAAAATGCCACCATTTTACCATTTTTTGGACTAAACCAAAACTTTTTTGGCTTTTTTTAAAAGCCAAATTTTGAAGATGCACACGGTGTGTCAACATGTGCTATCTGCCATCAGGGGATATCAATGTATGCGTTTTGTGGGTGCAACCCCTTCCTCGTAACTCTAGTAGGTGAGAGGAAGGGGTTGCACCCCCAAAACACGTCCATTGATACCCCATGATGGGAGATAGCACATGTTGCCATTTGGCATGGGATCAGGAGGGGTTTACCCATTTTGACTCCCAAATTGTGTGCATCTTCAAAATTTGGCTTTTACAGGGGTGACATCACCCCATCTGATGAAGGCAATATCAAGACATTTTTGACCATATAATGTCTGATATTGCCTTCATTTTTTCGACATTGAACTTTGTAAGTTCCAGAGTTGGGTATGTTATGTTTAGAAACATGCGTGTTTAAAACCAAAAAAAAAAAAATTCTACAGCAACATTTTAAAACGCACATGTGAATGTGCACAGAGTAAAAAGTTTGCTAATCAACAATTTGTGGCTTCTTCTTTCAATGCTCAATACCAGTTTTTGAAGTAATTTGGTGTTTACAGTGACAATGGGGCTTATTTACTAAAGGAAAATCCACTTGGCACTACTAGTGCACTATAGGAGAACCTAGGAGACAGTCAAAAAGAAACACAAGCAATAAGGAAAATTCAAGATTTTATCAGATTTTTTTTTTTTTTATTAAAAAAATATTTACACATTGTCTGGCATTGCAATGGCCCCCCTACCCGTAAAATAATTGACATATTTCTCCGGAACTTTGGGGTGCCAAGCCAGGACGGCCAGTTTCTAGGCCCATCAGAGGATTTGCAGGAAGTCCGGCCTCAGGCCCAACTGAGGCTATATAATTGTGGGCATTTTTTCTTAAACAATTGTGCAATATGCAGCAGGATAAGATGATGTGGGTGATTTTGTAGTCCGCCATGTGTATGGCTGTCAGAAACAGGTGGAACCAGCTGGCCATTATCCCGAAGGCATTCTTAACGACTCTTCGGGCTCTGGCCAGCCGGTAGTTAAAAACCCTCCTCTCCGTTGTGAGGGTTCTCTGGGGGAATGACCTCATCAGGTGCTCGCCCAGACCGAACGCTTCATCAGCAAGAAAGACGAATGGGAGTCCTTCAACGTTGTCCGCATCAGGTGGCAATCCCAGGCCACCAGTTTGGAGACGTTGGTAAAACTCCGTCTGGGCGAAGATTCCTCCATCCGACATCCGGCCATTCTTCCCCACGTCCACATAGAGGAACTCATATTGTGCTGACACCACCACCATTAACACTATACCATTAAACCCCTTATACCCCTTGGGAAAGTCCCAATGGTCGGCAAAATGGGATGCCACAGTCTGCCATTCCTGTGGCGGTGAGGGAAACTGTGGAGTCAAACCAGAAAAAAAAATATTAGTACTTTTGCACATAACTTTGCAAGCAGATTAGACACAAACATTCTTGGCCAGCATCAGTATAACCTTTATTTTAAGGAGTATTTAAAGACAAAAATATAAGGCACACTTATCAGATTCCTCCCCCCCTCTGATGGCCCATTGTAAAAATTTTAGGGGGGGAGGGTTCGAGCTGAGTTTGGGACCTCCCAAAAAAAAGCCTCTGGCACTCTGCCTGAATTTAAGGACAACAATAACGTTTGTATAGATTTTAGGGGGTGTTTGGGGTAAAGCAATACAATGGAGCTGACAAAATACATTGTTAAGTAACTAGGCTAGATGTATATGGGCCCAGGATAGCATGCTAGGGAGGTTAGTGAAGGCAATATGCATGAGGACAAAAAAGGAGCATTATAAAAGATTACAGCATGCATGAGGACAAAGGGGACATTCACAGCATATTACAATACATTAGCAAACATTAAATACAATAGAATGTGATGTTAAAGGAGAAAACCTACCCTAATATAGTCCTTCTGCAGGATATGAATAATAGCAGAACAGGTCTCTGGAATAATGATCCCCAGAGCCTGGGGGGAGATACCTGTCGAGAACTTGAGGTCCTGCAGGCTTCTCCTAGTCGCCAAGTACCGCAACGTGGCGACTAGCCTCTGCTCCGGAGTGGTGGCTTGCCTCATGCAGGTATCCTGCCTGCTAATATAAGGGGTCAGCAAAGCCAACAGATGGTGAAGAACGGGGTCCATCATCCTGAGAAATTTCCTGAAATCATCAGGATTATTCTCCTGGATCTCACAAAGCAAATTCATATGAGAGAATTGGTCAGGCTGGAGCAACCAATTCTTGGTCCATAAACTGCTTCCCACCCTGTTCATGGACTAGGCTTTGGTCAAAGAATGGACCCCAACACCAAGCCCCGCACAGCACGAACTCTACGACGAGTACGTATCCGCAACATGGCTTCAAAACGGTCGGCTGGTCAGAACAAACTAACAGAACGCACTGAAGAACAGCAAGGCCTGTAAAGAGCGAGCCGAAAATCATAAACCAACGGACAAGAACACACTGAAAATACAGATGCGAACTGTCTACACGCTCTGAAAACCAGATACAAATCCACAAGCACAAACTGAAGAGCAGTAACGGACTGAAAAGCATGAAAGCTGAAAAGCGTGAATCGTCTCTCACCAAACTTCTAATACGAGATAAACACGAGATTAGCAGAAGGAGCCCAAAGGGTGGCGCGCTGGCTATTGAACTTCCTTTTTCTAGTCCCATCATACGTGTTGTACGTCACCGCGTTCTGGACGGTCGGACTGTTGTGTGAACGTGTGTAGGCAAGACCGCTTGAGCGCAATTCCGTCGGAGAAACCTTCAGAGTTTATTCCGACGGCAAAACCGCGCGTGTGTACGTGGCATTAGAGATCTTATGATTTTGTATGATGAAGGCGGGGTAGAACTTAATCCCCCACTCGAGATGACACAATCTAGCGCTGTATCTAATACACACAGGGTAAACAAGATTTTCAAACCCAAATCACGTCAATTCCCTGAATTATCTCTATGTCCTAATGCAGAGCTCAAAATTTCAAGTCCTGAGCTACTAGCCAGGCCACCAGTTGCCCCACCCAACACCTACCCTGTCCCGCCCCTAATTCCACCCCTAAACATGCCCTCATAAATTATCTCATGAAATTACCCTTAAATGTTTTATGCAGAATTAAGCAACTTTATCCAAGCTCATCAATGCAGCCTCGCTTGTGTCCACCAATGCAGCCTCGCCCATGTCCACCAATGCAGCCTCACCTATGTCCACCCATGCAGCCTCACCTGTGTCCACCAATGCAGCCACACCCGTGTCCACCAATGCAGCCTTCCTATGTCCACCAATGCAGCCTCACCTGTGTCCATCAATGCAGCCTCACCCGTGTCCACCAATGCAGTCTCACCCTTGTCCACCAATGCAGTCTCACCCTTGTCCACCAGTGCAGTCTCACCTGTGTTCACCAATGCAGCCTGCTTGTGTTCATCATGCTGCCTACCTGTGTCCATCATGCAGGGGAGCAGAAGAGAAGAGCATTTCTGATAAGAGCGCTGAGGGACATTACTGGAACAGCTTTGATTTCAATTGCTGTGTGTTCCCGCCGCTCGGCGTCCAGTACAGCCCGCTCCCTGGCCGGGGAACTTTGATACACATCACTTGTCCCGGGTTGGACGGATGATCTGTCTATAAAATTCCCCAGTACCAGGGGGCGGCGCTGTGTGTGACAGCGAGTGTGGGGAACACTCGGCTATTGAAATGAAAGCCGCTAGTGATGTCCCTCGCACTCTGATCATCCAGCCGGCTCTCTCCTCTCTCTTCCCCTCCGTGAGCGCTGGGAAAAGCACTCCAATACAACCCACCGGCCGGCAGTGCTCACCCCCCCCCCCACGCTCCCAGGCAGCCCTTCCTCGCCAGCCCTCGAAATTCACATGCAAAATGCAAGCAGGTGAGTGTAATTTTTGAGGGCTGTCCATCCAAACATCCATGTATGGATGTTTCTGCAGAAGACCATCAGGGACATGAAGGCTGCATGCTGGCAGTCCTCCCCTTCTTCCTCTTCTAATCTGTCCAATGAACAACTTTTGGCTCTCAGATAATTGAAAACACAAACGCAGGCAGTTATTAAACCATCAGATAAGGGTGGCAACATCGTATTGATGTCACACCCACAATATAAACGAATGTGCTTTGATATACTTAATAACAAACTATGGTACCGCCCCATTGACCACACTATTTATTGTGCCACACTATTAGTGAGACACAAGTGACTTTTCTTGATTTAAATATCTCAGGCGGTACAGATGGATACATCAAGACAGATCTATATAGAAAGCCTAGTGCGGGCAATAATCTACTCCATGCCAATAGCCTACATCCGCTGCCATTAATTAGAAGCATTCCATATGCTCGTTATTTACGTTTGCGCAGTAATTGTACTTTGGATTTTGACTTTAAGAAACAAGCTGATCTTCTGCAACAAAGACTCTTAGCAAGGGGCTATACCAGTACTCTGTTGAGACATTCTTTCAACAGAGCCAAAGCTAGACCAAGAGCCTTTTTATTCTATGGAACTTCCCCCAAACAGCATGAGCAAACTATAGGTTTCGTTAAAATCATCACGCCTGTTACAGGGCATGTTGGTCTCCACCACAAATATCATACAGAAATGGTTTCCTTTTTTGTCTTTGATGGTATTCCTCCGGACCCCAGAGGAGGGAATTGGGATAAACGCATATTACAATGCGAGACTCTATGGATCGAGCGTCTTAACGCTATGATCCCCCTCAGGCCTAAATGAAGTTAATTCATATAGACCTTTTCTCTAATACCAGTGTTAGGGCCTACAATTTTCTGACCCTTTTTGTGGTTTCATTGTGACAGATAAGTTCTAGAATTTTTTCCCCTTTTCTCTCATACTTCTCCCTTTTTCCCCACCTTTCCCTCTCTCTGTTTTACGTCACCACGTTCAGAACGATTGGATTTTCCGACAACTTTGTGTGACCGTGTGTATGCAAGACAAGTTTGAGCCAACATCCGTCGGAATGTCCGATCAATGTCCAGGACATTACTTTCATATACATATAAGAAGCGTGCACATAGCATGAGCATAGTAAAAAAAAGTACAAACATAGCAGCACATGATTCTGGTGGTAAGTAGATTGAATAGTATAGCATAATAATGCCAGTGACAACATGCCCGATACCGACAAGTGTACCCACGCGGTAAATATGCATCCACTGAATGGGAAAAAGTAGTATAATTGGGTACATAAGATAGTAGTTCAATGAGTATGATTCCGTATGAGATGTAGCTGGGGCATCAAAACAAAGCTTGAATGGATGTATCTCCACTCATCAGGAGCTGATGCGGCCAAAGTTCCTATGAAATGTATATAGAATTATAATGAACCATACTATTCATGTAAAAGGAGTAACAAGGTGAATGAACATCTAGTGTGTATAGATAGTTAACCAAACACACTCACCAACTCAGACAGCGAGTGCAGTGCGCGGTGGTGGGCGCAAGGTGGGCCAGGAGCATAGCCTCTCCACGGGAGCTGAGGCGGCATATATATGTATGCGACATCGGGCAGACAGGGGAAGTACAAAATGTGACGGAGGTCTCCACAAACACGGATAAAGTGTAGTTGTTGAAAAGAGCATATCTGGGAACAAAGTATTAAGTATGTGTATAATTTTAAGTCGCACCCAAGCACCACCAGCAAAGCATATAGCTGGGGTGCAGTAACCCCAGGAAGAGACTAGCCGTATACACAGCTCGCTTCAAGTGTGGGGTATATATGTATGCCTCCAACGCCACGTTGGTGAAACAATGGAGGAGGGGCCGCACCTGAACTGAGTATATACTCAGCGACTGGCGCAAAAAAGCTCCTCCATGGGGACACGAGGATCTAACAACTAGACGTTGGCGTGATGACGTCAGGACTGGCGTCCCACGCATGACGTAGGAGACGTGGCGCCGATGCGCAGAGGGGCGTCCGTCCGAGCCTCCCGTTCACAAAGTGAAAGGGGATGAGGGGAGGACCCACTGGCGCATCGCAGCTCCCGTGGTGAAGAGAGAACCCAGCACCACCCAAATGCCCAACCAACCACTCAGAGCACGACACTGGTCAGGTGGCAAATATGCATAGGACACCTAAAAAAAAATAGCCAAGTGGGACATTAAATCAGTGCCAGGAATTCTGCCTGTAAAAAAATACCATGTACACTACTAACTTAATATAAATACATAGGAGCAGTATATATAAATATCACCAGTATATAAACCTTAACATAAGGTACCCTATAAATGAGGGCAGACCTCGCACAGGGAAGGTAGGGGAACACTACCAATCCCATTTATCCAATTGCTTCCATCCCGGTATGTATGAGAATGAGGGGGAGTTGGGATTTTAAATGAAGCACAATTAAGTGCCTCCATCCCTCTCCCTTATTCATTTCAAGTGATAAGCAGGGGTCTGAATATTAAATAACAGTCTAGTACATTCTATACGATTCGGTGTTAAACATTTGTATTCAATATGTTTGCTAATTTGATATGTTATGGGCTTTGTTAATGTTTTGTGTGATGTCATCTTTCATGGGCTCCCTTAGCATAACCCATTTTCCATCTTTGCCAACACTACCCTGGAGACATGGTTTATTCATATCCGCCACTAGGGTTCGCTGTCTGGCCATTCGGCCAGCTTTGCCATCGTCCATCATGGCTGCTATGGCCCACACATGATGTCATTTCCTGTGCGGTGGTCCTGGTCGTTGGTTCGTCCCGGGTGTGTGGCTCCGGAGGGAAAGTGAAGCTGCAGGCTCATGGCCTCTTCTTGGTGTCCCAGTGGCAACGCACTGCATGGATCCTATCCGTATGTGTGAATGCCCGCATTGAGGACATTGCGCATGCACCATTCGTCGCACGTGCGCTCTGCGGTGTCGGTGACGTCACACACGTTTGCTGCTGCAGTCCTGGGGCCTCTTTCCCTTTGTGGGTGCTAAGTTCTCATTCATCTTCTTACATATAGTGTAATTTCAGTCCTTTGTCAGCGCATGGTTTACGAGGATTTGGTTTGCTTTCTGTGTTATGGGATTCCTCCTGCATGGATGCATTGGACATCATTATTTTAATAGTTTTGGGACAAATCTTTCTACCTCTTAATATACTTATTGCAAGGTGGCCCTGTAGGTCTATATGCTATGCTAACCACTTAAGGAAGTTAAAATTATTTTTTTTTTTGCTTGAAAATTACTTAGACCCCCCAAACATTATATATTGTTTTTTTTTCCAACACCTTAAAGAATAAAATGGCGGCCATTGCAATACTTTCTGTCACACCGTATTTGAGCAGCGGTCTTACAAACGCACTTTTTTTGGAAAAAATACACTTTTTTAATTAAAAAATAAGACAACAGTAAAGTTAGCCCAATTTTTTATATTGTGAAAGATAATGTTACACTGAGTAAATTGATACCCATCACGTCACGCTTCAAAATTGCGCCCACTCATGGAATGGCAACAAACTTTTACCCTTAAAAATCTGCATAGGCAACATTTAAAAATTTCTACAAATTACCAGTTTTGAGTTACAGAGGAGGTCTAGTGCTAGAAATATTGCTCTTGCTCTAACGATCACGGCGATATCTCACAAGTGTGGTTTGAACATTGTTTTCAACTCACGTACGCATTCGCTTCTGTGCGCGAGTTCAGCGGGACGGGGAGCTTTAAATTAGTTTATTTTTTTTCTTATTTATTTTGCTTTTGATTTTTTATTTTGACACTGTCCTTTAAAAAAAAATCTTTGGGTCACTTTTATTCCTATTACAAGGAATGTAAACATCCCTTGTAATAGAAAAAAGCATGAAAAGACCTCTTAAATATGAGATCTGGAGTCAAAAAGACCTCAGATCTCATATCTACACAAAAATGCAATAAAAAAAAGGAATTTGAAAAAAAATGTAAAAAATTTTCTTCCCTCTCTAGTATATGGCTACCAGCCCTTTAGATGCTTATTGAGCTTTATCTTTGAAAGGATTCGCCTCAGACCCACCATCACGGTGAGTTAACAGCTGCAAGGTGTACCATCTATCCCTCTTCCCCTCTGTCTGTGGAGGCTCCCATGCCCGCCGGGGTGGACCTATACCCATTTGAATTGCTGTGCATGATTTTGCTCTGGGTAAGGTGGCTTATGGGGGGGTGACACCACACATGTGATAATAGTGTTATTGTCATTTTTCTATTTTTATGAATGACTTTAAATGTCTTATTGTTATGATTCATGCAATGTCTTTCTTTTTTAGTATATGTGATCTCTGTTTGGTATGTATGTATACTGTATATGCAAAAAGCTCCTGAAGAAGCGGTGAACATTCCCACGAAACATGTCGAGCATGCCAAAAATATACAGTTGTCACTGGGTGAACTGAATTTCCTAGTCTTTTTCAGTTACACCCGAGATGTTTGAATTCACAGAGCTTTTATAAATAGATTTTGTATGTACTTTAACATGCTGTTGTAAACTAGATAAAATTCAACCTTTTATTTACCTATCATATCCCAAGCATCTGTGTGATACCATTAAAGTCCACTGTGGCCTCAATACAAATAGATTTTTCTTCAAATTGATAGGACGGGGGTACCCTTTTTCTTTATATTCATAAATTTTTAAGGCACTTTATTCACCCTGTCTATTATTAACCCAAGTTTATCAGTGAACAAGTAATCTGATGAATGGGGGGTGATAGGGGAATGGGAAGGGACAAGTGGGGTTTAGCCACTCGTTATTGACCATAGAGTCTATAAATCAGTGATGGTGAGTGTCCAAGTTAGGATATACAGTATACCAGGGCCATCTTTATTATGGATTGGACCCTGGGCAAACATTTTTCTTGCCCCCACTCCATGCAATTTAGTTCTCCGCTTGCGCTGAGACATACAAAAAAATTGTTTACTGACTCAAATCAGGCAGCAATTGCGGTTGCTTGCCAGAGGTTGCAGTGTATCATTACTGCTCAGTGACTGGCTGTTAGAGGTTACAGCACACATAATGGCTCACTGATTATTTGCTAGAGCTTACAGCACATGACTTACTGCATCTCCTCACTGCCTACACACCATGGACTGGGGAGGTGAGGGAACCCATCAATAGACAGAAAACTCCTATGCCGCGTACACACGAGCGGACTTTCCGGCATACTTGGTCCGGCGTACCGGAGTCCGTCAGACAATTTGATCGTGTGTGGGCTCCAGCGGACTTTTTCTTCTCAAAAGTTTGACGGACTTAGATTTCAAACATGTTTCAAATCTATCCGACGGACTTGAGTCCGGTCGAAAAGTCCGCTCGTCTGTATGCTAGTCCGATGGACAAAAACCGACGCTAGGGCAGCTATTGGCTACTGGCTATGAACTTCCTTGTTTTAGTCCAGTCGTACGTCATCACGTACGAATCTGTCGGACTTTGGTTGATTGTGTGTAGGCAAGTCCGTTCATTCGTAAATTCCGTCATTAAGTCCGTCGAAAAGTCCGCCGGGCGAAGTATGCCGTAAAGTCCGGTAGTGTGTACGCGGCAATAGAGATCCTAGGACTCCTGGAATCAGTGGCAGTGCTGGGGGAGGGGGGTGTGTGATCAGTGGCAATGCTGGGGGGTTGATGGGATCAGTGGCAGTGGTGGGGGGGTTAGTTAGGAGGCAGTACACTGTGGCAAATTCTGAATCATGTAGAGCAAAGCTGGAAATCTTTGGGGAATTTTCAATGACCACCAATGTGAGGGGGGTTTACATTGACCACCATGTAATGGGGGATTTTACACCACCCACCAAAATAAAGAGGGATTTCTACACTGAAACCGACATAATAAGAGCATTTAAACCAACCACCAGTGTAAGGGGGAATATACAATGACCTCCCTGTAAGGGGGAATTTACACTGACAACCATTGTCGAGGAGATTTGTACTGACCACCAATGTAAGGTGACACTTCTACACCAACCACCAATGTTAGGGGGGGTTTACAATGACCACCAATGTTAAGGGGGATTTACACTGTCCACCAGTGTAAGGGCAATTCTGCGCTTACCACCAATGTAAAGGGAAATGTACACTTATTATCAATGTAATGAAGAAATTTACACTGATAACCAATGTAATGGGGGGTTTTACATCAACAACCAATAAAGGGGGATTTCTACACTGACCACCAATGTAAGGGGAGATTTTACACTCACCGCCAATTTAAGGGGACTTCTACATGGACCACTAATGTAAGTGAGGATTTGAAACTGACCACAAATGCAAGTTTGGATTTTATTACTGATTACCAATATAAAGAGGAGTTTCTACACTGGTCACCAATGTAATGGGGATTTATTTAAACTGACCACTAATGTAATTGGGACCTTCACACTGGCTACTAGTGTGATTGAAAGGATTGTACACCATGCCCCAATGTAATGAGAAGACTGACACATGACCACCAATGTAACAGAGACATTTAGCCTGCATTTACATTTGTGTGTGTAGGGGACGCATGTAAAACCGCTTTCCTGGCACCACAGAAACATGCTGCCCTTTAGAAGATACACAGCAGTTCCATTAATTGTTAATGACACCCTCACGCTTCTGCTGAGATGTGTGTATTCACATGCACTAAAATTCATGGCGCTGTGTCATGTTATTTTGAAAAAGGTGTGCCACCTCCAATTTGCTTACCTTTGTACAAGAGGCTGATGTTAGGCTTAATGGAAACATAAATGATCCAAGGTCTGGTGTTACCCGAACATCACCTCCATCCCTAATTTAATACATATATACAAGGGGTTCTCCCTGGGACTTTGAGTGAGGTGAATATGGTTAGTCAATAAACATGTCATGGAAGTAAAATAATGTAACCCCCACTCTATTCCACTCAGTTGCAATTGCATACTTACTTGCCCCACATTTTCTTACTCTGTAATGTCCTTTATTTATGCTCTTTCAGTCTCTAAACATATACCAGCATTTACTTTTTGCTGGCCCCTATATATTTATATGTATATGAAACAATGCAGGAAAATCACTTGCATCTACATACTCTCTTATTATTTCTTGCAAGATGCATACCCAGCACAGCAGGAAGTCTTTACAGTTTATGATCATGGACAAGGGGAGACCTCTAGGGATACTTATATTTGTATCTACCAAGGCCATGTCGGTGCTCCGGCTGTTCCCCCATTGGGGTTACCTTTTGCTCCGCTTCCTCAGCTCCTGTGCTGGATGATTGTTGCTGCCGCCACCAGTGGAATCAGTGACTGTTGGCCTGGTCCAGCCCACTGGTGAGTATGGGGTCCTTAGCCTGACCCCGATGATTACTCACCTTCCTGCCTATTTGATGCAACATACACTCATTCATTTGATTTACTACTTGTATTACAGATTTAGCAAAGCATTTACCCCTGAAGAGCGATCGCGGTCTCGCGAAACATCGTCGGGTAATACTGATGCTTGCAAATTTCTCTGATGTTTGTATATTGGTATATATTGTTTTACCATGTATGTGGATTGTCCCTTGTTCACATTATATGCATATTTTATCAGCCTGTAGTTATTGCTGTTGTGTTTCAGATGTGTAACAATTGTAATAAATCTACATTATTTTACTTCCATGACATGTTTCTTGACTGACCATATTCACCTCACTCAAAGTCCCAGGGCGAACCCCTTGTATAGATGTTAGGCTTAATGACACAGTTGTAGGCAAGACTTGCATGCCCCTTTACCTCCCCAGTGGGCAACATTTAGCAGAAGTGATGGGGATATGATCTCAGGGGGGGCATGATATACATATGAATGCCGCCTCTATTTACATATCAATGCCGCTGGTGCGCGGCTATTTACATATTAATGCCTCACTATTTACATAATAATGCAGGTTATTTACATGTAAACACAGGGTCTGCAGGTGAGTCATCTGAACACAGCAATAGGGCAGAGCTAAGCAGCATTAGTAACAGAACTTCACACTGAGATATCGGGACACAGCATGGGACTAAAACTTCAAGGAACAAGGGAATTAAAACTGGGATAGTTTGCAAGTATGAGGCAGCTGCTAAGGGCCCCACAACAATGATGGGGCCCAGGGCAGCTGCCCCTTTTTCCCTGCCTTAAAGACAGCCCTGCAGTATACTAAAGTATGTGTCAAAATTGTTATTTAAAGAAGGGTGATTGCTTCCAAGTAACAACTTATGAAATAACTGTGACTTACAGGAATCTGTAAGATTAGCATGTCAAGTTCTGGAAAATTGTTAAACACTCTACACAACACCATCAAACACAGACCTTCTTATCTCTCCTAAAGTGATTGGAAACCCTTAATTTTTTTGAAAAAAAAAACATAATACATTTTGTTTAATGTTCCCCTGCTCCCCATTGCTCGCACACAAAGGCGAACGCATTCAACGTCCCGCACGCATATGTAAACAGCGCTCGCACCACACCTGTGAGGAATCACCATGAATGTCAGAGTGAGAGCAATAACGCTAACACCAGACGTCCTGTGTAAATCTAAAGTGGTAACCTATAAAGGCTTTTAAAGCATTGCCTATGGATAATTTAATGTACTGTAGTTCGTCATTATTCCACCACGGGTGTGGAACTTCCAGTATCTACAATTTTGTCATAGTATACCAGCATAGTAGATCAGAGAACTCTCTCTACATGTCAGGAACCATGAATTAGACGGAGACAGAAAATGCAGTAAAAATCATACCTTTTATTATAATGGTAAAAATGGTACAAATAGTAAACGTATTCAAAACATAGCCAGGGTATGGTAGCCAAAGTGGGTAGTCAGAACAAGCCAGTCAATCAGGAAGCCAAAGATCAGCGTAGTCGGAGGCAGCAGACAGGATCAGGAACCAGAAGGGATGTCAGCCAGGCAAGTCTTCAACAGGAACACAGCAGAGAGTCTCCAGATATAATTGACCACGGCGAAGGTAGGGAAGAAATGAACCAGGCAGTTTAAATAGCCAGAAGGGGCTGGTTGCAGGCTGGACTGATGAGCAGAAAATGATCACTAGGTGAGCCACTGTGGAACGATGAATACTGGCAATTAACCAACAGCTGAGCAACCTGAGCAACGAGGAGGGAGGGCTGAGAGCTCAGCCCTGACAATACAATATGTCAGGAAAGCCAACAGGTCATGTATAGATAGAAAAAAAAGCTAGAAATATGATATAGTTTGGAGCCATGTTTTTGCGTGGGGGGTTCCCCTTAAAATCCATACCAGACCGAAGGGCTCTTGGAGGGGGAACCCATGTGGTTTCTTTTTACATTTTGCGTGGAGTTCCCCTTCAAGATCATCAGAGCACAAGTCGCATGCCAAAGTCGGATCAATTAAGACTGCGATTTGACTTCAATGACATTCAATGGGCTGAAGTAGGATCAAAGTCAGAACAAAGTAGTGCAGGGACTACTTTGAAGTCGGCACGACTTGAAGTCATACCAATATGAATGGTTATCATTGAAAATCACAGGGAACGACTTGTCATGCGACTTTGCAGTCCCAAGTCGCGGGACAAGTCGTACAAGTGTGAGAGGGGCCTTAAGCCTCGTACACACGCTTAGATTTTCGGACAACCGAACGTCTGATTTTTGTCAAAAGCGCGTGTCCATGATTTAAGAGATACTATTGACCATCTGAAATTTTTCGTTCCCCAAAGACTAACGTAGCTACGTACTACGAGTGTATAAAGAGGAAGTTCGACCCCTCTGTACCCCTTCCGCTAATTCTGTTAGCAGGCTTTCTGTGATCGAGCTTTCGCCATAATACATTCTTTCGTGCGAGGACCAGTTATTATTATGGCAGATAATAGAAATCTTGCTATTGTAGGGATAGGAGTAATTGCTCTGACCTGAGTTCTTTGCAAGAAAAAGAAAAAGAGGACCTCCTGGACTGGACCAAAAATTTCTTGCTCAACCATGAGCAATTTTGCCACATTCCTTTGCTGCGGGAGCTTCAGGAGAATAATCCTGAAGATTTCAGGAATTATCTCCCGATGACGGATCCCTGTTTTCAACGCCTGTTAACCTTGCTGTCCCCCCCCCCCCCCCGATCCTGAAGCAGGACACATGTAAGTGGATTTCCATTAATCCTGAACAGAGGCTAATAGCAACCTTGCGTTAGCTGTCCACAGGGAGAAGTCTCCAGGATCTGAAATTTACCACAGGGATCTTCCCCCAAGCTCTGGGAGTGATCAATCCAGAGACATGTTCAGCTATTATTCAAGTGCTGCAGAAGGACTATATTAAGGTAGGTTTTATCTTAATCCAACTTTCATTCCATGTGTTTGTGCCTGCAAATGTTTTTCTGTACATTTTTAGGATTACATAATTCTGAATATTGTAATATGTTTGGAGTGTCCTCTTTGCAATCATGCATACTGTTTGGTTTTGCTGCACCTTTTTTTTTGGCTACAGGCATATTTTCCTACAGTAATCCCCCAGCATGTTATCCTGTGTCCATACACACCTAGTCTGTTAACTTTCCTGTGTTTTTTCCCAGTTACATTTACTGGCTTATCAAAAATTCACAAAAAGGGGGGCGTGGCTTGCGTGCACATGACATGGCTGCCTAAGCTCTGAGCTCCTCACAGTCAACTGGGCAAACACCACTACAGGGCAGGAAGACAGCCCCATCGAGCTCCACAGGACGCTCGTACACTCCCGCCCGCGGCACTCACCGTAATGATATCCCGCAAGAGGAGCCAGGAGAGAGGCCCAAAAAAGCTCACGGCCTTCTTCCCTCAGGCTGACCGGCAGCATGGAAGAAGCCAAATGGCACGGGTTGAGCGTGGAGATGGGAGGAGAGGACGTGAGGACGTAACGTCTGTCACGGAGGGAGGAGCTCCAGAGTATCAGCTGGCCGCCGAGAGCAGGGAAGGACGCAGAGACGCCGATGCCGTGGACTGTCGGTACACAGGCGGTATGATGAGAGGCACTGTCCCCCCTCAGAAGGAGAGATAGAGAGTGCTGTTTTTCGACTGGATGGAACGGGAGGCATGCCAGAGACTGATACAGCGGAGACAGCGCACTCAGGACTGACTTCTAGGTACGGCGAGATACTGAAACCGCCACCCTCCCGCCTTCCGGGATCATAGGATACCCCCCCCGGACGAATGAAACACCCCTAAAAGGTTGTAAGTATTGCTACCCCACGAGAGGGGAGGAAATATCTTAAATGAAGAGCAGAAACAAGGTAACAATTAAGGACTAAGCTTTTATTGTCTATAGGCGGTGGTCCTAAACGGCGTGCTGAATGATTGGTACTGTTTACTTTTGGTTATGCACATATTCCTGCTACTGGGAAAGGAGGTCTGACCAGTGAATACGGGAGACGAACAATCACCTATATGAACCACTAAAGGTCTCTCTCAGCTGGTGGGGGCGCCCCTATATATATCAAGTGTGCATGAGAATAAAGCAGTCTACAAATAAACGGGGGTGGACTAATACAAAGTACATAAGCGGGGACTGGAAAAGGACAAAAACCTGGTAGGACCCCCCAAACGGTAGAATCCAAACTAAGGGGCACAAATAGAGGAACAACTAGTCATAACAGCCATAATAGCAATAAAGACCAACATATTATACACCATACAAGTCCTCTAAAGGAGAGGAGAGAGGAGAAGAGAGGGGAAAGGGGGAGAGGTTGGCAGGGGTAAAGCTAGAAGGGAGAGGTTTTTTGAATTAATTAAGCTGTGGAACCCCCATGCCACCCCCCTTCTTCTTGCCCCTCCCCCCTGTGTTTTACTTCTTTTTTTTTTTTTCTTTCTTCTTTTTCTCTCCTTTGTTGTCCTCTTTCGGATTCCTCCCCTGCAACCTGTAAAAACCCCTCCAAATAGACTCTCCAAGGTCTAGGGCTCCCCTTCACGGAAGTGGAGGGATATCAAGAAAACCAGGCTGGGGAAGCGTATTAGGGGGCCAAGAAAGGGAGACAAAATGAATAAAAGCACAACGAAAGTAACAAGAGGGAATGCCCCCAAATCCCCAAAAGATAAACCAACTACAAGCACATTAAAACAATATATGACGCAAGGAATAAGCCCTAGGAGTACGGAGCCAGTTAAACAAAGTCAAAGTAAAACCGAAAAAAAAAAGGGATCCGATAAAAAAATAGGAGACACCCCGGAACACTCTAGAGATGATCTATCAACAGAGGGGGATTATGATGCAAGTGAAACGGATGGGGAAGCAAGAGGGACCTCCACATTAACAAAGGGAGAGATGAGTGACATGCTCCGGAAAATGGAAAACTCGATTAAAATGGATATTCAAATTCTGAGAGGAGACCTGGGACATCTATTAGAAAGAGTGGAGTCTACGGAAAAAACCACTGAAAAACAAAAACAAGAAATCGATAGTCTAAGACAGCAAGTGGAAAAAACACAGGTAAATCAAAGATTGTTATTATACAGGTTGGAAGACCAGGAGAACAGGAGCAGACGGAAGAACATTAGGATTCGCTCAGTCCCAGAAAAAGAGAATGAAGATTTGATGAAATTGGCTTCCACAATCTTCCGGCCTTTGATTAACAGAGAAGGGGAGGACTGTCTAAAGATAGAAAGGATACATCGAGTGGGGTACGCCAGAGAAGCAAGGACAGAACGCCCAAGGGACATTATAGCTAGATTTAGGTACTATGAAGATAAATGGGAAATTTGGAAGAAATTGAAACTAAGACCGCCAATAATGATCGAGGGAGTGGAAATTCAGTTTTATGCAGATCTGGCGCAAGAAACCCTAGTAAGAAGAAGATTGCTGAAACCCTTATTGGAAGTAATGACTGCACAAAATATCAAATATACCTGGGGTTTCCCGGCCTGTCTGAAAGGATATAAGGAAGGGAGGTCTGCTAAATTACGTTTTCCGGAGGATCTAGAAGAATTTTGTAAAAGGTTGGACATACAGGTTCCGGACTTACCAGGCTGGATATCAGAAATCTAGGGGACTTGCTAAATCCCCATCCGGGGGGAGAAGGGGGGAGGTGGGATAATAACAACAGACAAGAAAACTAAGCTAAGATAAGAATGAAATAGGCAGGCCATCCCACTGCTATAGTTACTCAAGGAGTGGATGGAAGCTGAATACCTGGAGCTCCACCTTATGATCAAGGGTTCGGAAAGGGCTCAGATGGAGATCCTGGATGACCTTAGGGGCCCTGAGGGGCCAATTGGGGGGTGGGGGGAGGGAGGGGAGGGGGGCAAGGGGGGTGGGGTGTGGGGTGGGAGAGGGGGAGAGGGGGGGGGTGGGAGGGAAAGGGGGGATTAGGTACAAAAGGAAACTAGGTGTATAACTCGAATTAAGCCAGAGAAGCGTAGCAATCTATTTTGGGACAAACATGACAACTCTTAAATTTTTGACATATAACGTTAAAGGTCTGAATACACCCTCCAAAAGACACAACTTATTAAGAGAGCTGAAAAAGCAGGGGGCAGGAATAGTGGCATTACAAGAAACCCATCTGACATATGAATCCAATAGCAGATTATGGTCTAAAAATTTCCCGACATGGTATTATGGAGATACAATATCTAATAGAGCAAGAGGAGTGGCAATAGGAATGGCAAAAGAAGTCCAATTTAAATTAGACGAAAGAATACAAGATACGGAAGGAAGATTCCTTTTTTTAAAGGGATCTCTAGGAGGGCTGGAATGCACTATTGCAAATATTTATGCCCCTAATAAAAACACAGTCAATTTCCTGATAAGTACACTGGAGAAATTAACAACCTTCAAGAAAGGGGGTATGATAGTGATGGGAGACCTCAACGTGTGTTTAGAACCAGGGCTGGATTGTATGTCCGGTGTGCAGGGGACGAACAACGCGCAGCTTAGACGACTGAGACAGAAATTACACGAGAATCAACTGGTGGATATATGGCGAATATTGAATGGTAGAACAAGAGATTATACGTTTTACTCCCCTGTACACCGGACATATTCCAGACTGGACTACATTTTATTAGAACACAGGTGGTTAGAGAGGGCCACTGAAGCAAAAATAGGAATCATCACACTGTCAGACCACGCCCCTGTAGAAGTGGAAATACAAATCTCCCAAATGCAGAGAAAAATCCCCCTATGGAGAATAAATGAAGATCTGTTGACCGATGAGGGGGTGGCCCAAAGAGTAACAGAGGAACTCAAACAATACTTTAGGGTAAACGAAACTGGAGATGTCTCGGGGGCAGTAGTGTGGGAGGCCCATAAAGTATATATAAGGGGAATATTAATAAAAGAGGGAGCTAGGAAAAAAAAAGAAAGAAACATCAAAATGGGAAATCTTACGACTGAAATATTTAACATAGAACAAGAACATAAAAAAATGAGAGGACCCCATAAAGAAACGTATCAAAAGTTGATAGACAAAAGAGACGAATTAAAAAGATTGGTAGACCAAGAAACAAAAGAAAAATATTTTCAAATTGAGAAAGAGAGATATCAGTGGGGGGATAAAACAGGGAAACATCTGGCTAGAATGCTAAGGGAAAAAAAAGCCCGTAATTTTATAGATAGGATACAGACTAAGCAGGGATCAATGGTCCATGAAACAAGAGAAATTGGAGAGGTATTCAGGAATTATTATAAAGAATTGTATGCAGGAGAACATAAGGGGGAACAAGAGAGGTTTAAGAAAAAAGAAAAGATAAGGGAATTCTTAAAGAGGGCGGGGTTACCCGAGATTCAAGAGAGAGATAGGGAAGCCTTGGAGGAAGAACTATCGGAAAAAGAAGTAAAGGAAGCAATACTAGAGGCAGCACAAGGAAAGAGCCCAGGGCCAGACGGCTTCACAGCAGGTTATTACAAAAAATTTAAGGATATCCTAATACCAAAAATGTGTCAGTACATGAATGGGTTAGGAAAAGACTTTGAATTGAGCGGAGAGGCACAAACGGCCCTGATCACGGTGATCCCAAAGGAAGGAAAAGACACGACCCTCTGCTCCAGCTACAGACCCATATCGCTATTAAATGAAGATATAAAGATTTACGCAAAAATATTGGCAAAGAGGATGAAGGGGCTAATGAATTCTTTGGTCCATCCTGACCAAACAGGGTTTGTGGCTGGAAGAGAGGGAAAGGATCATGGGGTACGAACTCTGCTCCTTCTACAAAAAATAAAAGAGGACGGGGCCCCCGGTCTGCTCTTGTCTTGCGACGCGGAAAAGGCGTTTGACAGAGTAGACTGGGGGTTCATGTTCCAAACATTAGGTAAAATGGGGGTAGGCCCAAGGATGTTGGAAAGGTTAAAAACGTTGTACAGACAACCGAGAGCTGCAATTAGGATCAACGGGGCAATTTCAGAAACTTTTGAAATGGGGAGAGGTACAAGGCAGGGGTGCCCCCTGTCCCCGCTACTCTTTATTCTATCATTAGAACCCTTTCTCGCAACAATAAGAAGTGACCCCGATATTAAAGGACTAAAAGTGGGTAAGGAAGAGCACAAGTTATCGGCATTTGCCGATGACGTGCTCTTCTATATAATTAAACCAGAATGCACCCTGCCAAAATTAATTAAAACGATAGAACAATACGGAGAGCTCTCAAATTTCAAGATAAATATGGGAAAATCTGAAATCCTAAATATAAATCTAAGAAAAACAGAAGAGGAAAACTTAAGGAAGAACTTTCAATTTTCATGGAAAAAAGAAATAAAATATTTAGGCGTAAGATTAGCTAACTCCCTGGATAAAATTTATAAAGTGAACTATATACCCCTATTGGATGAAATAAGGAAAGAGGGCAAAAAAATACAGAACAGACCAATCTCTTGGATAGGCCGGATAAATGCCATAAAAATGACCCTGCTTCCAAAAATTACTTATAAATTCCAAATGCTACCTATAGATCTACCAATATATTACCTCAAAAAACTAAAAACAATATTAACAAACGTTATTTGGAAAAATAAAAAACCGAGGGTATCTTTAAAGACGCTAAGAAAAGGAAAGAAGAATGGGGGTCTGGCGGCACCGGATATTGAAACATACTACAACGCAATAATCCTGTCACGAGTGATAGAATGGGTAAGGGATAATCAGGAAAAAAGATGGGTAAACTTGGAAAAATTTTATAGTAATGCACAGTTAGGGGTAATTATTTGGAATCCCCCCCAACACAGAACAATAGACGAAAATACACATAGGTTAACACGGGTGGTAATTAGGGTATGGAATAGAACTTATAAACAGTTAAATAAGACTTATAATTCACCACTTATAAGAGTCAATGACAATGAGTTTTTTGCACCAGGGAGAGTGAGTATAGGGGGGAAATGGATAAAGAAAGATAAGGTGGAACTACGAGAGATAATGAAAGAGGGGAAAATTAAAACAATACACGAGTTGCAACAAGATACTGAAAAATGGGTGATTAACGAATGGCGATATGCACAGTTAGAAAGGTTTATTAGAAAATTACCACAACCCATAAGATCAGGAGAAGAATTGACGGGATTAGAAAAACTATGCACGTTAGAAAACACAAAAAATACCATATCAAAACTATATAAATTATTATTAGCTGAAGATGAAATAGAGAAGCCCACATATATCAAACAATGGGAAAAGGATTTGGGGACACAGGTTGATTTTAGCACGATGAAAAAGATTATGAACCTTACCCACACCTCGGCGATAGATGTAAAAACAACCGAAATGAACTATAAGTGTTTAGTGAGGTGGTACATAACACCAGAGAGGGCCAGTAAGTACCAAAAAGAAACATCGGCAGAATGTTGGAGAGGATGTGGGGGAATAGGTACAATGGCACACATTTGGTGGAAATGCCCGAAGATTCAAAAATTTTGGGAAAAAGTTTTGAGTATGGTCCAAAAAATTACGGGAAAGGAGGTAAAAAAAGAGCCATGGTTGGTGCTCCTCCACGGCGTTAAGGATAGTGAGAAACAGTATAAAGCCTCGTTGGTGCCTCATTTAATCAACGCAGCCAAAAAATTAATACCTAAAAACTGGAGAGAAAAAGAAACACCACAGATATAGGAGTGGATTAACGCCGTGGAGGAAACCTACACCATGGAGAGGTTTCATGGTAGCAAGGAAGAGGGGGGGGAGGGAAGAAAAGATAATTGGAAGAGTTGGAGAGAGTTTAAAAAAACATGGAGTTACGCTGAGAATATTAGGTTTTAGCAGAGTTATATTCGGGGGAAGTATTGGTACCTGGGAATAAGGGAGGGGGGGGGAGGAGGGGAGATGAAATAGAGTAAGCTATTAAGGTTAAAGAGCATTTGAGATAATACAATAAAGGTTGTTCTTTTTGGGAGGGGCTTTTGATTGGGATAGGAAAAATGTTATATTATGTGAGATTTGTATCGGTCCTCCCCTTTCCCGGTCAATGTAAAACTTATTTCGGCCACAGTGATGTGAAGGAAAAGAGAGACGTACATGAATGGAAAAGTTGATGGTTGTCTCATTACATAAAGTAAACTGAGTGGTTGAAAATAAAAAAAAAAAAAAAAAAAAAAAAAAAAAAAAAGAAGCCAAATGGCACTGCCGGAGCCGCTGCACGAACATCCGCGGCATACACAGACCTCCCAGGTGGCAATCCACATGAAATGAGGAGTGGATTAACATTCTCCTCTCCCCACAATTCTTCACCATCATCTTCGGTTTCCCAAAGCCCAGCAAAGACGAGGATGCAGATGTATCCTCTTCACCAGGCCGCAGACACAGTGAGTAGAGCCCTGCATAACGAACAAGCCATCTCCTCACTGCAATCCTCAATAGCTGTATTCCCCACATCAGGGCAACCGGTACTAGACACTACCATGAAGGATATGCTCATATCTTTACAATCCTCTCTCATGTCCAATCTATCCTCCCTGATACATAAGTTTTCTGCTGATATGCAGCATATGGGGGATAGAGTTCACTGTATGGAAAATAAAATGGAGGAATGCACTGACACAGTGAATTATTTGGTGGACGCTTATGAAGAGCAAAAAGTGGATTCTATGTGGATCAAAGCAAAGCTGGTGGACCTAGAGGACCGCTCTAGATACAATAACATTAAAATACGCAGTATCCCTGAGTTCATTCCATCCGCAGAGCTGCGCAAATATGCTAGCACTATGTTTTCTGCACTTCTACCAGAATTACCTACAGTAGAGCTCACTATTGACCGTATTCACAGAATACCTAAACCACACCACCTAGAAGAAGCTATCCCCAGGGATGTGCTCCTGCGGATCCATTTCTATCAGGCCAAGGAACAAATCCTATCAAAGGCCAGGGATACACCAACTCTCCCAGCACCAAATTCAGATATCTAATTGTTTGCAGATCTCTCACGATTTACACTACAAATGAGAAGACAACTGAAAACAGTGACAAAAGCTCTTAATAACCACAAGATAATCTACAAGTGGCGCCATCCAGCGACTATTCTAGCTACTTACAATGGAGTCCCACACACAATTTCCACAATGGAAGGAGGATTGAAACTTCTACACAAGTGGGGTATCATCCCAGGACTCCCACGCATCCCAACGGGAAGCCCAACCCCTTTTCCTTTGGGAACGGCCATGGAAATTTCAAGACCAATCACAAATAATTGATCTTACCCTGCCAACATGAATAGATAACAATATGTCCGGTTAGGCTTCATGCTCAACCAACCAGTTTTTGAACTTTACCCCAAGTTTGGTCAGCACCTCTCTAGAGTTACACGATGCTGACGTGTTTATTTGTTGTATTTTGAGCTGTATTTCTTTTCTATTGTTTATTCTTTTCTTATTTCCGTCAAATCCATTTTTGAACTTACCTTTCCAAAACCTTAATCCAGAAGCTCAACGTCCACGGCTCATTCCTTGTTTATAACCTTTTTAGACTCCTTGACAACCTAACAATCTTGCAGTTCAAGTCGGAGCTCCTGAGGACAGACTTCCTCCAGCAACAACAACCGCATTCCTGAGGAACCAACCACCGACCACTTCCAACAGTAAGTCACCTACAACCTTTCTGCACAACAACACCCGCCAACAAGTCTTTCAACATACTGTCCCTAAATGCAAAGGGTCTAAACCAGGGATCTCAAACTAGTGGCCCTCCAGCTGTTGCGAAACCCATCATGCCTCCGCCTGTGGGAGTCATGCTTGTAATTGTCAGCCTTGCAATGCCTCATGGGACTTGTAGTTTTGCAACAGCTGGAGGGCCGCCAGTTTGAGACCCCTGGTCTAAACCATGCTGCAAAATGAACTTCCATGTGAAAAACAGCTTTAGCACTTAAACTAAATATTCTTTGCGTCCAAGAGGCACTATTTATTCAAGACGCATCTCCACGTTTCCAACATAGACTATTCCCACATACGTTTCAAGCCTGCTACTCCCGGAAACAAAGAGATTTTCATAGCCATAAGGAACACTATTGCCTTTCACCTCCTAAAAAGCATTGCAGATCCAGAAGGACATTACATCATCCTAATTTGTACAATCAACAACGTACGATTATACATTAGTCTCCATCTATGCCCCGAACCAACGCCAGATGCACTTCCTCAAAAGAACTCTGAAAGCAGAGAGAAAAGTACAACAAGGTCACCTGCTGATTTGTGGAGACTTTAATTTAGTTACAGATAATGTGATGGACTCGACTGAGGTAGCTAAGAGACATACATCCCCTCTAAACAAATGTATTGCTTCTAACAATTTATTCGACATGTGTAGGTGTTGTCATGCAAGCAAACGGGACTGTATTCACCTGTCAGAATGCCACAACACCTACTCACGAATAGATCTCTTCCCTTCCGACAAGTGGTTACTTATCGGCTTCGGTCATCCACACTACCACCTGGTCAGACCAAGCCCCTATCAGCATTTCCATAGCCGCTAACTCCTACCTATGGAGAGTGAACTACCTTCTCCAAAACTCCTGCTAGTCCACCCCTCCAATATTTATCCAAATGGGGGATAGAGTAAAGAAAAAGAGAATGCAGAGGTTAGATGAAATAACAGCAGACATTGCAGCCACTGAATCTGTGAATAAGACTAATCCCTCCCCTCTACTCCAATCCAAAATCTTCTCACTATGCCATGAACTACAATCTCTCCTCCTTGAGTCCTTTGAGAAGACGTACAGCAAGCTAAAAGCGACTACATATACAACATGGAACAAGGCGGGTAAGGCAATGTCCTTACATGTCAAAGGCCATAGAACCAAAAGTAAAATCCCATTCCTATTCCACCCTCACACTGACGAGAAATTACTCAAAACTAATTCAATCGCCAATGCATTCAGTGCATACTATAAAGATCTCTACAATATTAAAGAAGATAAAAGTACCCATCAACCATCTTAGGAGGAAAGTTTATCCTTCCTGGAGCAAACAAATTTCCCCTCTATATCGCCACAACAACTTTCAGATCTAAACACCCCCTTTACTACTCCCGAAATACTATAAGCAATCAACAACCTTCCAAATTCTAAATCACCAGGGCCGGATTGGCTTTACTGGAGTATACTATAAAAAATGTCAACATATCCTAGCTCCTATACTATGTAGAATCTTTAACTCAGCTGCCTCCTCTTCAACATTCCCCTTTGAAATGTTAAATGCATTAGTTGTGACCAAAACCGAGAGAAGAACCCACCCCCCTGAAAGATTTCCGTCCCATTTCCCTACTTGACATAGATCTAAAACTTTATGCAAAGCTTATAGCAAATAGATTAGTTGACATATTACCCTTATTCACAAAGACCAATCAGGTTTTACGAAAGGGCGCCAGGCATCAGACGCCACCAAAAGAGTAGTAAATACTATCCACCACGTAAAAAGATCAGGCAATTCCAACTATAATACTATCTTTAGACGCAGAAAAAGCATTCGATAGAGGAAATTGGAACTACCTCTCCTTAACACTGTCCAAATTCGGAATCCAAGGATACATCTACAATGCCATAATGGTCTTGTACTCTATCCCATCGGCCCAAATATATACAGCAGACACCCTCTCATTGCCATTCCAGATCACGAATGGAACGAAACAAGGTTGCCCTCTTTCCCCCCTAATCTTTAATCTCGTAATGGAGCCTCTAGCTGAAAGCATCAGATCTAACACAAAAATCTCAGGGATACCCATCACAGATCAAGAACATAAAATCAGCTTATTTACTGATGACGTTATAATTATGGTCACAAATCGAGTCACTTCTCTACTGGAGATTCAGAGGACGCTGGCCTGGTTTAGCAAAGTCTTGTATTATAAAGTCAACAAATCTAAATCATATATCTAGGAGTAAATACTACTACTAGCGAAAGCCTTAGACAACAATTTCCTTATATCTGGGCGAAAAACAGTATAACCTATCTAGGAGTGGTCACGTGCCTGGTGAATGAGCCCGATATGCAGAGGGAGGTCTCTCTTACGTCCCTGACTCGTGGCTCCTGGTAGAGTGAACAGGAAGCACAGGAGTACAAGGCAGCACGAGCTGCCTGGCAGGATCAGCAGCTGGATGGCTGGTCAGGAGCTCCGGATAGTGCTGAGGCAAACTGGAACAGCAGGCTGAGTGCAGCAGACAGGAAGCTGGAGCAGGCAGGTATCAGAAAGACAGTCACAGGATACAGGAAGATGGTCCCAGAGATTGGAACACAGGAAGGTCAGGCAGGCCAGGTGTCAGAAGCCATGAATCAGACCGAGACAGAAGTACAGTTAATCACACTTGTTTAATAATAATAAAAAGGTAAACAGAGTAAGCATAGTCAATACATAGCCAGAGTTCAGTAACCAGATCGGGTAGTCAGCCAATGCCAATGTCAGAGAGCCAGAGATCAATGTAGTAGTACAGCAAGCAGGATCAGAAGGGACGTCAGCTGAGCAAGTCTTCAACAGGAACGCAGGAGAAAGTCTCTGAGATGTGACCAAAGGCGAAGGCAGAGATGAAGTGAGCTGGACGGCTTTAAGTAGCCAGGACTGACGAGCAGATCATCAACAGCTGAGTCACTGTGGAGAGAAAGGAGCTGGCAATTAGCTGACAGCTGAACAGCCAGCTCAGAGAAGGAAGGGCTGAGCCCAGCCCTGACAGTACCCCCTCCGCAATGACCCCTCCCCCTCCCCCTCGGAGAACCACCCGGCTTGAGGGGAAAACGTCTATGGAAATCAGAGGAGGACAGGGGCATGTACGTCCAAGGATGAGACCCAAGAGCGTTCCTCCGGACCGTACCTCTTCCAATGCACCAGGTACTGTATGTGCCCACGGAACCTACGGGAGTCAACAATGGATCTTACTTCATACTCCTCATGGTTCTCAACCTGTATAGGGTGAGGACGTGGCACCGAGGTGGTAAAGCAGTTGCAGATCAAAGGTTTTAATAGGGAGACATGAAACAAATTAGAGATGCGCATACTAGGAGGAAGGTCCAACGCGTAAGCCACTGGGTTAATCCTGCGAAGGATACAGAAAGGCCCAATAAACCGAGGTGCGAATTTCAAAGAAGGAACACGAAGTTGGAGGTTGCGAGACGACAGGCAGACTCTGTCCCCAACCTGGTAGGAAGGTGCAGACAGGCATCTGCGGTCAGCATGGAGTCTGTACCTATCGTTAGTATGTCGCAAAGCCTCCTGGACTTGTGCCCAAGTGGAACGAATGCCGCAGGAATACTCTGCGGAACAAACGAGGCAGGCAACCTGGAAGGTTGGAAACCATAGTTCGCCATAAACGGGGACAAACGGGAAGCTGAATTCAAGGCACTATTGTGAGCAAACTCTGCCCATGGTAAGAGGTCTGACCAGTTGTTATGATGGTCAGAAATATAGCAGTGTAGGAATTGCTCCAAGGACTCCAAGGCTCATTCTGCGGCCCCATTTGACCACAGGTTATACGTAGAGGAGAAAGCAAGCTGAATACCCAACTATGCACAAAAGGCTCGCCAGAACCGGGACACAAACTGACTACTCCTGTCTGAGACAATCACCTTGGGTAGCCCATGTAAGTGGAAGATCTCCCGAGCAAAAATAGAAGCCAGTTCCTTAGAAGTAGGCAACTTCTTGAGTGGAATACAATGTGACATTTTTGAGAACCTGCCAACCACCATAAGGATAACTGTGTTGCCCTGGGACTTGAGTAACTCCACAATGAAATCCATAGACAGGTGGGTCCAGGGCCTCTCTCCATTGGGTATGGGTTGTAGGAGGCCCACTGGAAGGTATCGTGGAGTCTTACTCTGAGCACACACGGAACAGGCAGCTTCGAAGGCGGTTACATCAGCACATAGACTAGGCCACCAGAATTGTTGGGAAGTGGCCCAAAAGAGTTGACTCTTCCCAGGGTGGCCAGCAGCCTTGGGAGAATGGTAAGTCTGGAGCATAGCAGTACAGAGACTCTCGGGAACAAAGCAGTGGTCACAAGGTTTCTCAGGAGGAGCATCGACCTGAGCAGCAAGAATTTTGTCACCCAAAGGAGAAGTAAGACTGGTGCGAACTGTAGCCAGAATACTATCAGGAGGAATCACAGGAACCGGAACCGACTCCATCTTGGAAGTGGAGGAAAATTGTTGTGACAAGGTGTCAGCCCTTATATTCTTAGTACCGGGTAAGAATGAGACAATGTAATTAAAACTTGACAAGAAAAGAGTCCATCGCGCCCTTCTGGGAGAGAGGCGCTTAGCCTCAGACAAGAATGTGAGATTCTTATGGTCAGTAAGAATGAGAACCGGCACAGTGGTACCTTCAAGGAGATGTCTCCATTCTTTCAGGGCTAAAATGATCGCCAACAGCTCTCTGTCACTAATCTCATAATTGCACTCTGCTGGTGACAATTTCTTGAAAAAGTAGCCACACGGATGCATAGTGCATTCAGAGTTAGGACGTTGAGACAGAAGGGCGCCAACTCCAGTCTCAGAAGCATCAACCTCTAGGATAAAAGGCAATGTAGGATCAGGGTGTGCCAACACAGGAGCAGAAACAAAGGCAGCCTTGAGACTCTCAAAGGCCTTAATGGACTCCGGAGACCAACTCTGTGGGTTGCCATCTTTCCTGGTCATATCAGTCAGGGGCTTGACCAGAGACAAGAAGTTACGAATAAACTTACGATAATAGTTGGCAAAGCCAAGAAAACGCTGCAGAGGATGTAAACCCATGGGTTGAGGCAACTGTAGGACCGCTGAAAGTTTCTCTGGGTCCATCGAAAAACCAGCAGTGGAAATGACATAGCCCAGGAATCTAACCTGTTCACAATGGAATTCGCACTTTTCCAATTTACAATAGAGATTGTTCTCTCTTGGTCTCTGAAGCACACGACATACATCTGTGTGGTGGCTCTCCAGGGACTTTATGAGGATATCGTTGAGATAAACCACCACACATAACTGCAACAAATCTCGGAGGACATCGTTAATGAACTCCTGGAAAACTTCTGGAGAATTACAAAGGCCAAAAGTCATTACGAGATACTCATAATGACCTGATCTGGTATTAAAGGCAGTTTTCCACTCGTCGCCCTCCTTAATCCTGACGAGATTGTATGCCCCTCTCAAATCAAGCTTCGTGAGCCGGTCAAATAACTCCGTAATCAATGGAATGGGATAGGCATTCTTAATCGTGAAACGATTGAGACCCCTATAATCGATACAAGGTCTCAGTTCACCACTCTTCTTCTTCTTCAAAAAAGAAACCAGCACCAGCAGGAGACGAGGATTTGCGGATGAAACCTCGAGAAAGTACGTCTGCAACATACTCCTCCATGGCCTTATCCTCCAAGACCGACAAAGGGTAAACCCGGCCACAAGAGGGCATGGCACCAGGTTGAAGGTCAATTGCGCAATCATACGACCGGTGTGGAGGCAAAGTACCGGCTTGACCTTTGTCAAAGACATCGCTAAAATCGCGGTACTCCTCTGGCAGGGAGGAGAGTGAAGAACATAGGACCTTAGCTACCTTCTGGAAGCATCTCTCACTGCACTGCGGCGACCAGGACAAAACCTCAGCACAGGGCCAATCAAAAGAAGGGTTGTGCCTTTGTAACCAAGGATAACCAATAACCAGTGGAAACTTAGATGAGGAAATAACTTAGAATTGGATTATCTCATGGTGAAGGACCCCTACGGCCATGGACAATGGAACAGTCTCATGAGTCACATGGGCAGGCTGTAGAGGTCTCCCATCAAGAGCCTCAATGGCAAGTGGAGTGTCACGCAGCTGCAGCGGAATCGAGTGCTTCGATACAAAGGCAGCATCAATTAACAGGCCTGCAGCCCCAGAGTCGATTAGAGCCTGTATCTCGACGGATAACTCAGCCCAAGATAGAGTAACCGAAACCAGGGGCTTATCTTTCTGGGAAACTGGAGACGAAACAACGCCACGTAAGGTCTGTCCGTGACAGGACCTCAAGGTTCGGGCGTTCCCTGGCTGGGTAGGGCAAGACTTCAAAAAGTGACCAGCCTGGCCACAATAAAGGCACAATCTCTCCCTCCTCCTAAGGGCTCTCTCATCCGCAGAGAGACGCATGAAGCCCAAGTGCATGGGTTCATCTTCACAGACTGACTTGGTACCAGGAGGCATGGGAGGTGAGGGAGGCAAGGGTGGGACTGCAAAGATTGGAGACAAATGTACTGGAGGCTTGCGCCAGCGCTCCTTAAAAGAGAGTCTCTTTCTGAGTCTGGAGTCAATGAGGATGGCAAATGTGATCAACCTCTCCAGCTCAGTGGGTATATCTCGGGCTGCTATATTATCCTTGATATTATCTGAGAGACCATGAGAGAAGGCAGCCACGAAGGCCTCATTGTTTGAAGCAACCTCTGCTGCCAGAGTACGGAATTCAATGGCGTAATCGGCAACAGTTCTCGTACTCTGTTTGATGGACTAGAGGCTCTTGGCAGCAGAAGCGGATGGTGCGGGACCGTCATATACCTTTTTGAAGGAAGCCACAAATTCTGGGTAACTCGGGACCACGGGTTTTTGCGTCTCCCATAGAGAGTTTGCCCAGGCCAAGGCTCTCTCAGAAAGCAAAGATATCACGAAACCTACTTTGCTTCTGTCCGTGGGAAACGCCTGGGGCAGCATCTCAAAGTATATCTCAACCTGGTTGAGAAACCCTCTGCATTGAACTGGATCGCCCCCAAATCGCTGGGGAAGCGGAGCGGAACCAGACATGCCTCTTATAGAGGTAATACTCGAGGCGGGTGCCTGCACAGAGACTGGAGCAGCAGCAGGAACGGCCTGCAACACAGGTTGTACGAGAGCAGTCATAGTGGAAGATCCCAGGTGAGCGTGTGACTCAGGAGCGTTTGTAACGCCAAGGCAAACTGATCCATACAGTGATCCTGGTCATCCAATCTGGAAAAAATATTACCAACAAGTGGACTGACTGCATCTTCTGAATTCATGGCCTTCGCCTACTGTCAGAAACCATGAATCAGACTGAGACAGAAGTACAGTTAATCACACTTGTTTAATAATAATAAAGAGGTAAACAGAGTAAGCGTAGTCAATACATGGCCAGAGTTCAGTAACCAGATCGGGTAGTCAGCCAATGCCAATGTCAGAGAGCCAGAGATCTACGTAGTAGTACAGCAAGCAGGATCAGAAGGGACGTCAGCTGAGCAAGTCTTCAACAGGAACGCAGGAGAAAGTCTCTGAGATGTGACCAAAGGGGAAGGCAGAGATGAAGTGAGCTGGACGGCTTTAAGTAGCCAGGACTGACGAGCAGATCATCAACAGCTGAGTCACTGTGGAGAGAAAGGAGTTGGCAATTAGCCGACAGCTGAGCGGCCAGCTCAGAGAAGGAAGGGCTGAGCCCAGCCCTGACACCAGGTCATACACAAATTAGCAGTACTGGAGCAGATGCAGGAGGCAGAAGGAGAGTCACAGGGCAAGCCAGGTCAGTAACAGGCAGGTACAGATGAGTCAGAGGATAAGGCAAATGTGAGGTCGTGGTCAGGCCGAGGTCAGGTGCAGGCAGATGGCAAGGGTAGTCACAAGGCAAGCCGAGATTTAACAGGAACAGATGAGGATACACAGATTACTCTCAGGGAACAATGTAGATCAGACAATAGGGTTTCAACATCACAGAAGAGTTTAAATAGCGTGCCTGGCGCGGTAATCACACGTTTGCGCACTGCTCTGCGCATAGGCACCCGCAAGCGCGCACCCACTTGTGTGGAATTGCTACTCCCAGCAAGCCTTTCCTGACAGGAGTACAATTAACTAACTCAACTAAATCATTGTTTCAACACAACTATTTACCACTCCTTACCAAACTCCAAGAGGATCTCACCAGGCTGGCGCCGCTTGGGTTTTCATGGATGGGGCCACTGGCGGCTTTTAAAATGTTCCATCTTCCACAAATCCTCTATCTATTCAAGACCTTCCCAATACTGATTCCAGCTAGCTACTTTAAATCACTTCAAACTATACTATTAAAATATATCTGGCAAGGTAAAAAAAAAACAGGTGTGCCTATGCAAAACTAATTAAACAACGCCAGGCAGGAGGAACTGGTTACGTAGATTTTCAGGACTATTACTTTGTCTCAGTGCTTACACAAACAAAAGAATGGTTTCTATCTTCCCCCTCTTCATTATGGGGGAAAATAGAACGATCTACCATACCAGGAGGCAATTTATCCACATGGTTATTCTCTGTCACAATAAGAGCTAAAATCCCACCGCATCTCACCCCAACCATCTTGGCAACACTCAAGGCCGGGGACTGATTTGTAAAAAGTTGCTTATCATGCCCCCTTACATCTACTCTTCAAATACCCTTAGAGACATTGCAAAATTTAATGCAATCAACATCCTATGTGGCATGGAAATCGAAAGGAATAATGCACATAAATGATCTGATCAGTAAGGAAAACATTCCCCAACTTAGAAAAAGAATTTCACTTACCAAACTCAGACCTTTTCCTATACCTTCGCACCCAACACTGCATCACCACACTCCCAACATGGACCTTCAAAATCCCCCAATTGGCATGGATATTTCTTAGAGCCCCTAAACCTCATCAAAAAGGGATATCGTTCTATAATCTTCATCAGTATAAAAATGTCTTTACCAAAACAACCCCACTACTTAGGTGGGATCTGGATCTGGGATGTAATTAAACTGTGGATCAATAGGCTAAAGCCTGCAACTCCACATACAAAGCCACCTGCTGCTCCACCCTCTGGGAGCTATCAATCAAACTGACACAACGTTGGTACCTTACCCCTGACAGATTGTCCAAATTTGACAAGAAGATAAATGCTGGAGGATGTACGGACAAAGAGGTGCTATGCTCCATATCTTCTGGCAATGCCTCAAACTGACACGCTATTGGAAAGCAATATTCCAGTTGCTTTCTGAAATTATCCAAACAATCCCCATGAGACCTACACTGGCACTATTGTGCTTTGACATTGAAAAATTCCAGACACAGATTAGACATATCATAACTCATATAATATTGCCAGTGAGACTCAACATCACCAGACAGTGGAAAAGACGGACCCGCCCAGACTGAGTGACCCATGTACACTTCACTTACGAACAAATACTGGCAGTAAGAAACAAAACCAATCCTCTGGAATGTGGCAACCATGGTCAAACTGGATTAGCTCTCTGGGAAGTGTCAGTACTCCTGGTTCCTAACCTCACTGTTACGGTTGGAGAACTTTATTGTTCTTGTTCATTGATTAATAGTTATTATTTGAATTACCTTGATAATTACAGAATCGCAAGATTAAGATGTAATCTCTAAGAGGAGTGGGGTTGTCACCACCCTGGACACAGTTTTGCACCCATAGGGGTGTCCAGGATGGTAGCCAATCCTCCTACCTCCACATCACAGCGGACGCCTAAAGAAAAAACGCATAACAGCAATACTCTTCCATGTTGATGCCATTATATTGCCCAATATGTAGTTATATCCAGATGACCTTCTATATGTTCTAGCATTACTTGACAGATAAAATGTGTCTGTATACCTATCTGTTTACTTGTTGGTTTATTTCTGTTAGAAATGGAAAATATTAATAAAAAAACCATTGAACGGAAAAAAATCACAAAAATGTGGCTTTAAAGATTTTAAGATGCAAAATCGTACAGAGTGCATGAGGCCTTATTATTCTGCAGAAGCAGTTTGCCCCTCTGCCCCAGGCAAAAATGCAAAGTCAGCAGTTACAAATACTGTAGCTGCTGACTTAAAAGATTATGGCACTTCTTACCTGTCCACTGGGCCAGCAATAGAGGAACGATGAGGGGGCCAAACTAACAAGGAATCTTGCTGCCTCAAGCTCTCATGGAAGTGTGAAGGGGTTCCTGTCCAAAACAGGTACCCATTACCCCCTCCCCCTGAAAGGTGCCAAATGTGGCACCAGAGGGGGGTGAGGAAGCAGATCAGTTTATCTTCCACTTTTGTCAGGAAGTCCTCTTTAAAGTAGAACAAAAGTCAAAAAAACTTGATGTATGTTTGGACAGAGTAGAGAGAGATTTGAGCCCCTGAAGATTGACCCTCTCTATGTGTCCTGTTTCCCCTTATCATTGAAAATTAATGTAAACCTAAAGACCCAAATTTGGGGTTGTCCCCCGAAAAATAATAGCTGGGAATTTTTCAAATGGGGACATTATTTCTGGCGATTTTGTGGTCCCCAGGAAATTCCTTTAAATAGTTGATATTTTCTTTCACTTCCTGTTGGAAGTGAAGGGAGAATCTCCGCAATGGGACACAGATGGGGCCCCAAACTTATGACAGGGGTTAGAACCCTCCCTTGCTGTATCCTAACTGCAAACCAAGTTCTATCACCGGCTCCAGAACGGCTCTTTAAACTTGCCATCCTGCGTCCAAAATGTATATGGCCTCAATTTTGTTTTTGTGGTAGATGAGGCCTTTGCTCTTGGGGAACATCTCAAGCCCTTTCCTCAGCGCAACCTCAACCCAGAGCAAAGAATTTTCCATTATCGGCTATCCCGTGCCCCAAGGGTGGTGGAGAATGCTTTTGGGATCTTGGCAAACCGGTTCAGGCTCTTTATGACACCTATCAATATGGCATCATATAAAATCAACCATATTGTCCTGTGCTGCTGTATCCTGCATAAATTATTTAAGGAAACATGCAGACAGGTATATCAGCACCCTGCCAATTGACAGGGACCCTGCAATACCAGGGCCTAGTGGAGAGGCTGAAGGACGTCAGGCTGTTGAGGGGATGATAGCCACTGAAATTACCCGTGCTGCCTTGTCCACAAGAAGTGCCCGAGAATTGCGGCAAAAATACATGGACTATTTTGTGGGGAGAGGGGCAGTTTCATGGCAGCAATTTCTTACTGAACCAGTGTAAACTGGTATTATTTTTTTGTTCTTTGAGGGGGCTGTTGTTTTTGTTGTGAAATTAACAATACAACCTGTTTTTTCATCCTCATGTGTTAAACATGTCCTTTTGTTTGGCTTTTTAGATAAATTAATAATATGCTTTATCAACTGTTGTCTCTCACTCTATGTTTAGATATGTTCCAAAATGGGATTTTGGTTTGACACTTGCTCCAAAAGTGAAATTGGACCTTAATTTAGCCACAAGGTCAGAATATCCTCTTTAGCTAAGTGTTTGAGGGTGCTGGGGGACTGCTACACACACACAATTGTTTGGTTCTTAAAGTATCAAATGCATTAAGCAGCAAAACATTATGCCTTTACAACTCCTTTAAAATTTGGCTTCTATAATTAGCGGGAGATGTCAACATGTACTAAGAGCACATTGTAAAATTAAATATGACAACTTACTAAGATTATAGGTATAGAGCAAAGACATCAGCATCACCATCAGCAGCTTCATTCTTATCACATTTAATAAAAGATGATAATGTACTGGATTACGTAATTTCATTTGCCACAAAATAAATGTTCTTTCTTGATTTTGACTGCTAGTTCACATGCCCAAATTCTTCCGGGTTGTTCTTTCGTTCCGATTTTTGCTTGTTTGTATTTCCGACTTTGGTGTGACGATTTCTGTATTGACTATCCGAAAACCAGACGTTCTGTTGACGTAAGACAAAAATTATATAGTCTGCACATCAGGATTTTTTTGGACGTAAAGTCTGAATCGTCTGTCGAAAGGACCATACAAACGGTAAGATTTGCAGACGATCGGTCATCGTAACACAATTGACGTCCAACAATCAAAGCGTGTGTATGGGCCTTTACCCTTCACCTTGTGCACTAGTCTATGGGTGTCTTTTGATAAGCCCAGCTGTGTAGAAAGAACCAGTGTGCCTGTGTTTTGTGTCAACAGTAGACAATAATGTTTACTCAAAACTGACTAATCATTTCATGTTATAAATAGATAAATATCATGGAATAATCATAAGTGGTATTGAAAATGTATTATTTCCTTTGTAATTTTTTTTGGCTTACACATGTTGTCTCAGTACAACTGCTGCCTTTAGAAGGTGCATGTTAACAGGTATAAAATAATTTCTATGGGAAGACACATGGTTCAGAGATCTTTGTGTCAGCTACTGTAAAACACATATATAGTGCTGTGGTTTTGTAATGTGGTAAAGTGACTTCAATGCCTAGGAAAACAGGTATAAATAATTTCTATGGGAAGACACATGGTTCAGAGATCTTTGTGTCAGCTACTGTAAAACACATATAAAGTGCTGTGGTTTTGTAATGTGGTAAAGTGACTTCAATGCCTAGGAAAACACAGCTAATACTGGCTGATCTTTAATTAGGCAATCTTATTATCTTTTCATTTTGTAAACTCAAATGACATCTAATATATGCTACATAAAACACGGATACAGATGAACATTAAAATCAGTACATCTAAAAAAAAAAACACTTATCACAGACAAAATAAGAATCTCCATACAACTAGTTTACTAATTGTATAGTTGTCTTTATTGTTCATCTTATAGCGTTATCAACATATTAGCTTTTTATTAAAAAATTGTACATGTATTAAATTCTGTGTCCCCTACTTTCACTAGGTTACTCTGTCTCTCTCCACCACTCTTACTCAGTCTATGCTATTACAGGTGTAGCACCCTCCTAGTTAGGTTGTTAGGCAAATATAGTTTTTGGCTTCTGCAGTAATCACAGGAGCAGTGATTGTTTGGTTTAGTCTGCTCAGAGCTTCACAGGCTGAGAGTTTGATTACTCCTCCCTGCCTCTAGAAGAAGTTTCTAGAGCTTACTGCAGAAGAATCTTATGTGCAGCCTGAATATTCATCAGGACCTAGCCAATCCCTGGGGAGGTGTGCTAGAAGGGGGCTAGGATGCTGTTAAATAGCCCAGAGCTCTGAGGAGATTGTCTTTTTCCCTGCTTAGGGCATGGATCTGTGAGCTGAAAGGAAAGGACCTGCTTGCCCCTGGATCCCTATGGACTGAATAGTGGACTACTTTGCAAGGGACTGCACCTATGAACCGTCTATGTACCAGGATCCAGTGAGTAAAGCCCCTACCTATGCTCATAAGGCTTCATGGTCCCCAGTCATAAACCGTGGACTGTTCCAGTCTGCCTTTACTTGCGCTCATTTTGCTTCATGGTCCCCAGCCATGAACCATGGAGTGTTCCAGTTTACCTACACTAGTGCTGCTGCTGCTAGGTTAAGAGTGTCCTCTACTACCAATACATTTTCTTATGGAGTGTCCTGCATCAACCCAAACCACCTCCCACATTTCTAATAGCAAGTAAACTTCTATAAAACAACCCCTAGACTGATTAATGAGCTGGTGTGAATGGACTGTTGCTGCTGGGTGCCTGGCTGCCTCTGCACTATTCGGACGCAAAATTACACCAGTTTGTTTGTTAATAATGAAACATTATTAGAAGACAGACAAATGAGAATCGTCTGGACATGATCTTATGCTCAAAGCAGTACTCCAGGAAAAATAATGAGATAAAAATGAATAGCCCAATAGAAGATAAAATGACAAAACACGATTTTGCAGAAATATTTACCTTCAATTCAGAGATTTCTCCTGCAGTATTTTTTTCTGCCACAAAATGGCCCTACTCTGATGGCCAGCATCATTCAACCTGATTTCTCTGAGCCCAGGTAATCCTGGACTTGCCCCAGCTTATAACTGGACAGTGGAATGAGAAGCAGCATAGTGATGAGCTCATATCTTTGTCACTCTGCTCTCTCCTCCTATCAGCATACTTCTTGTCAGCAAATGAACAGATTGGATATCTGTACTTCTACTTCCTCCTACACTCTTAACCTGTGTACAGGGACTGCAAGAGGCTGAAACTAAGTCAAATTCAGTTTTTTCACTGCTTGCAGTTTACAAATACATTAAAGTTGAACTACAGGAATGATCTGTACTGCATACTTACAAGGTGACATCACCCACTCTCCTCTCCACCTCATCCAATCAGAAAACAACTTGTATTAATTGAAAAATGAAGGCACTGCTGCCTTTGACTGCTAGTCTCATGAGATTGGTGCTGCTTTCTGTTCTCCTTGCTGGAGAGGAAGCTGTAATTGATGATCTGCAGTGCAAGGATTTACCTGGTTCTGCTTCATTTGTTTTGTACATATTGCACCTTGGTTGCTGCTTTTAATAGTCCTATTGCATACATTCCTGGGGATCGTAAGAAGAAAGCAGGCGCTATAGCAACTACCAACTGGAGATCGGTAACATCATAAGTCAAAGCATATATCACCTGCACACCGTAAGGTGCTACGTTTTGGAACCATGCAGGACTCCTTCATCAGGCACCTCACCGCTGTGATGTGATACCCTTAATAAACATTTGGACAGTATCCTGAAGATCCATGGTGTACCGGTGATACATGCTTTGCCTCCAAACAGGGACAAAGTGCAAATAAAAGCATAGTAATTTAGAAATGTGAAAAAGATCAGCTGTATGGAGATCACAGGCAATACTGGTAACTAATCCTTGCCTTTTGGGCACTTTTAAAACCTGTTATAAATTAAAATGTTGATTTTTTTTAAAGATCTGGTAATAAAGTATGTTGAGATATACTGTAATTCCGAATGTGACACCATATCCAAAAATAGATAGCAAAAAAAAGATTGTGGAAAGATACTGGACTTTAAATTGGTAGCCACTTTTAGACCCAAATGAAAAAGAGTACTCAGTATAGTAAAATACAAAATTTATTATGACAACATTAAAAAATCACTTTAAAATCATGAAATGAATTAAAAAATAGAATAGTACACATTGTATACATATGGTATTGTCCCATGTGGGTTGATCCTATGTATGTACAAAATGACCTGTAGGTATGCCCGTGGATATGGTGAGCTTGAGAGTTGAATTATGGTTGATCTTCCATATCAGGGCCCCACAGAGAGTGAAAAGTACCAAGAGTTCACTATGCATTTCGTTTATAACGTCCTCAGGGATCCTATTGGTACTAAGGAATGCAATATAAATTAGGGTATGCACATACATATATGGATCTCAAAAACAATGTGTACATCAATATCAAATACAGAAAAAGAGTATGTATATACATATTCCTCATGGAATTAACAATCACACAAATATTTATACTGGTAATATGTTTTGAGTACTCAGTAATACCGACCCAAATTTTAAATGGAAAGGATGGAGTGCCCAGTACACGACATGAAATAGAATGGGGGTGGAGAGAAAAGGGAAGCAGCGCACGAATAGCCCCAGATCGAGAGTGCGCCCAAAGAACTTTAGCCAAACAAGGGAGCTTCCCTTAAGGTCATAAACATATACCTGGCAGATAGACAAGATATACTGTATTTAAATAAATGTCTGTGGCAGTGGCGGCTGGTGCTAAAAATTTTTTTTTTGGGGGGGGGGGGGCGCAAAAAAGATTTGAAAAAAAAAACATCAATTGCAGCCACTGTGCAATCAAATGCAGACACTGTGCCATCAAATGCGGCCACTGTGCCCATCAAACACTGCCACTGTGCCATCAAACGCTGACACTATGCCATCAATTGCAGCCACTGTGCCATCAAGCACTGCCACTGTGCCCATCAAACGCTGCCACTGTGCCCATCAAATGCTGCCACTGTGCCATCAAATGCTGCTACTGTGCCATCAAACACTGCCACTGTGCCCAAATGCTGCCACTGCACCATCAAATGCTGCCACTGTGCCAATCAAATGCAGCCACTGTGCCCAAATGCTGCCACTGTGTCATCAAATGCTGCCACTGTGCCCATCAAATGCAGCCACTGTGCCCATCAAATGCAGCCACTGTGCCCATCAAATGTTGCCACTGTCCCCATCAAACGCAGCCACTGTGCCAATTAAACGCTGACAGTGTGCCCATCAAACACTGCCAGTGTGCACAAACGCTGCCAGTGTGCCCATCATTTGCTGCCAGTGTGCCCATCAAACGCTGCCAGTGTGCCCATCAAATGCTGCCAGTGTGCCCATTAAATGCTGCCAGTGTGCACTTGAATGCCGCCAGTGTGACCGCCACCCGCTCGCCGTCTGCCCGGCACTTACACTGTCTTGGTGGGGCAGTGGGTGACGGCGACGAGCGGGGTCCTTCATGCGTCTCCTGCCGTCTTCATCTCCCATACTCTCCTCCTGATAGGCATCCAATAGCGGAGCCTGACGTTTCAGCCAATCAGGTGACAGGTAACAGGCCCAAGCACCTGATTGCCGGAGAGGCAGTTCAGTGTGTTAGGAAAGCGAATATTCATTCGCTTTCCTAACACAGTTGAGTGAACTGCGAGCGACAAGCATGGTGCTTGATGTTTACCTTTTTTGACGCCTATTAGAGCCTATAGCTCTAATCATGTGCTTCAAAAAAAAATACCCCGCCGCTGTAATTCAGGCGCTGACGCTCGAAAAGGGGCCGGACGCCCGAATAGGGGGTGGCAGCGGCGGCCATGGATAGATTCATGCGCTCTTATGGATGCACTGCCACTGGTCTGTGGTATATTATACAATATTGAAGGTAGGAATATATTATATTGGCAGAGGTAGCGGATGCAGTCACAACAGTTTCTCACACATGTAGCAAATATGGGTAAGTATATATATTATTTTTGTATGCCCATGTGAATGGCAATACATATATACCTATCGTATATAAAAAAAAATTTATATATATATATATATATATATATATATATATATATATATATATATATATATATATTGTCCGGGGGGAGAAGCTGTGGCACGTTGAGTAATGTCAGATGTCTGTATATAAATGGTAGTGAAGTCAAACCATCCTCGGTAAATATGTCATCCCCAAATACCATAAATCAGCTGAAGATATAAATATAGGTTTAATGAGTAAGTAGCGCCATCATTTCATGAAGATGTGATGGAAAAAGAAAAGGGGAAAAAAGGGAATGAGGGGAAAAAATATTATAGGGAACAAAGTCCAATATAACCTCTCATCTCTTATTCCCAAGGAGGCTGGTGTAAAAAACATTGTGTCTCACCTTAGTTCAATAGATATCACTGGCACCCGTTCCGATCCCGGTTGCAGAATAAATCCCTCTACCCAAATGAGAGCTGGGACATCCACTCGGATCGTCCCTCCTGCCTCCCCCATATGTATGGGACCATGAAAATGGATGCCGGGGCCTGGCTCCTCCCCATGCCCGCCATGCTATGTACTAGACGGCTAAGGCGCGGGCGGGTATGTCTCTGGGCATGAGTGGCAAAAAGGAAAGGCCGCACATGTCCAGAAATGGCGGGGCGGGCTATGAAAGAAAAGTCCCTCCTCCCACTGTCGGTCCGTATTGACTGATCCCGATGGTGGGGCACGTAATCATGCAAACATCCTGTTGGGGATATACATAGCTATGCTCCACCAAGGGCTACAACATACAATCGGTACCATGTGAAGGGAACACAGCGCTAAAAGAATAACCAGATTGACATGGAACTGATTGGGGAGAGACAAAAGCTACTCTATATGTAGTGGAACATGAGGGAGTGGTGCAAACCCACCACATACCTCGAATCAGATCCATGAGTAGTAGTTGCAGTCCACTAAACCTAGGCTGAGATAAAAAAATAAAAAAAAAGAAGAAAGGGGAAAAGCGATATTCATTCAGTTTCATCATCAACCATTTGTACGCCACCTATCATCCCCCATGGATGGACCACATCAAGCACTGAGCATCCCACAAATCCATCACTTGGTAATAGTGCAATTATGAGAAAATACAAGTACCTATAAAATATTCAGTTCAAATGTTTACAGTACATTCCAAAATCTATTGGCAGAACTAGTAGGTACATATATGGCTAGGGATGAGCTCGATGTTCAAGTCAAATGTAACTTCGATTTGAACATCCGCCGAACAGCGAACAATATGGGGCAATCGCGGGAAATTTGAGTGCCGCGGAATGCCCTATAATGCACTGCGAGATCGCAGTGCATTAGTGTCTGATGATTGGCCAAAGCATGCACCTGACCTGCATGCTTTGGCCAAACACAGCGCGCTCTGCAGAGAGAGCCATAATTGACCAAAGACAGGGTGCCTTTGGCCAATCATGGCTCAGGAGGACTAAGTCCACGCCCCACACTATATAAGGCTGCTTACATAGTGGCTGTGTATAGTGTGTGACTGTGGACGGAGATAGATTGAGCTAGATTAGGCAGGCAGATTAGTTAGTCGCAGTGTATTTGATATACAGTCAGTCTAGTATATATATATATATATATATTTATATATATATATATATATAAATATATATATATATATATAAATATATATATATATATATATACCCTGCATTCATTGTAGCGTATATGTAGTATATGTACAGCTCATTCATATAATACACTTCAGGAGGTGTATTCATATATATATATATATATATATATATATATATATATATATATATATATATACAGTCCAGTTCGACACATCACGGATCTAGTGGACAGATTACTGGGAGGGGCTGGGGAAGACCCGGCTGTCATGGCGCACGTTGGCACCATTGACAAAGTCAGAGGCAGATGGAGTGTCCTAAAGAACGATTTTAGGGACTTAGGAGCTAAATTGAGGAAAAGGACCTTCAAGGTAGTTTTCTCAAAAATACTACCAGTACCTCGAGCCACACCAGAAAGGCAGAGGGAGATTAGGGAAGTAAATAAGTGGCTGAGGAGCTGGTGTAGTAAGGAGAGGTTTGGGTTCCTGGAGAACTGGGCCGACTTCTCAGTCGGTCACCAGTTCTTTAGAAGGGACGGACTGCACCTAAATGAGGAGGGTGCAGATCTGCTGGGAGTGAAGATGGCTGAAAAGTTAGAGGGGCTTTTAAACTAGGCGACGGGGGGGAGGATCCAGAGGTAGAGATAGTCAGCGGGGAACATATTCCAGAGGGTAGTATAGGGGGCATTTGTGGTAGGTTGACTAAAGCACATAAACCCGAGGTAAGTATAGTAACAAGTCCTATTTGCAACCTCGGAACACCCAATAAGAAGACAGTATGCGACCAGTCTAAACTATGTGGCATGTTCACCAATGCCAGAAGCCTGGCGGACAAGATGGGAGAACTAGAAATATTGTTGTACGAGGAGGATTTAGATTTTGTGGGAATTCCAGAGACTTGGTTTAACAGCTCTCATGATTGGCTGGCAACCATTCAAGGGTATTCCCTTTATCGCAGGGATAGGAAGGGTAAAAAAGGGGGAGGGGTATGCCTGTATAAAGAATAAGTGAATGTGAGAGATTACATCACTAGAGGAGCTAGGGAGGAGGTGGAATCCTTATGGGTAGAGCTCCAAAGGGATGAAACTAAGGGGAAAGTAATACTGGGAGTATGCTATAGGCCCCCTAACCTGAGGGAGGAAGGGGAGACGGACCTCCTATCACAAACTGGATTGGTGGCAAGGATGGGAAGTGTCATCATAATGGGGGATTTTAATTATCCAGACATAGACTGGGCGGAAGGAACCGCGCATTCGTCTAAGGCTCGCTAGTTCCTAAATGTCTTTCAGGACAATTTCATGGGTCAGATGGTAGACGCACCAACTAGAAACAAAGTGTTACTAGACCTACTGATTACCAACAATGCAAACCTTGATCACGGATGTGGAAATAAGAGGCAATTTAGGAAACAGCGATCACAGGTCAATTAGCTTCAGTATAAATCACACAAATAGAAAACATAAGGGGAATACAAAGACACTGAATTTCAAAAGAGCCAACTTCTCTAAACTAGGAACCTTTCTATAAGATATAAATTGGGATAACATCTTAGGAACAAAGAACACGGAGGAGAGATGGGTTTTGCTTTAAGAACATATTAAATAAGACCATTAGTCAGTGCATACCATTGGGAAATAAATTTAACCACTTAAGGACCAAGCCTCTTTTTTAGATGTGTTGTTTACAAGTTAAAAACTGTTTTTTTTGCTAGAAAATTATTTAGAACCCATAAATAAAATGAATAGAATAAAATGGCAGTCATTGCAATACTTTCTGTCACACCGTATTTGCGCAGCGGTCTTACAAGCGCACTTTTTTTGGAAAAAATTAACTTTTTTGAATTAAAAAATAAGACAACAGTAAAGTTAGCCCAATTTTTTATATTGTAAAAGATAATGTTATGCTGAGTAAATTGATACCCAACATGTCACGCTTCAAAATTGCGCCCGCTCGTGAAATGGCGACAAACTTTTACCCTTAAAAATCTCCACATGCAATGTTTAAAAAATTCTACAGGTTGCATGTTTTGAGTAACAGAGGAGGTCTAGAGCTAGAAGTATTGGTCTCACTCTACCGATCACGGCGATACCTCACATGTGTGGTGTGAACACCGTTTTCATATGTAGGCGCTACTCCCATATGCGTTCGCTTCTGCACGCGAGCTAGGTGGGACGGGGCGTGTTTAAATTTTTTTTTAATCTTATTTATTTTATGTTTTATTTTTTATGATTACGCTGTTTTTTTTTAAAAAAAATGTGTCACTTTTATTGCTATTACAAGAAGTGTAAACATCACTTGTAATAGAAAAAAAGGATGACAGGACCTCTTAAATATGAGATCTGGGGTAAAAAAGACCTCAGATCTCATATTTACACTATAATATTTACGCTTTTATCTTGAAGCGGACCGCCGGCCGAACAAGAGGATACCGGGGTTATGGCAGCTAGCTGCTGCCATAACAATGATATTCTCCTTCAAATTCAGGACGTATATCGGCGTGCAGCGGTCTGGAAGTGGTTAAAAGAGCGAACAGAAGTCTTGGATGGCTTAACTCCAATGTAAAAATGTATATAAAAGCAAAGGAGAAGGCCTTCAAAAATACAAGGCTGAGGGATCATCATCAGCATTCAGACTTTACAAAGAATGCAATAAGAAATGTAAGGGTACAATTTGAGCAGCTAAGATAGAACACGAAAGACACATAGCGGAGGACAGCAAAAAAAAACCAAGAAATTCTTCAAGTATATAAACAGTAAAAGAGGGAGGACAGACCATATTGGCCCCATAAACAATGAGGAAGGGAATCTGGTTACAAAGGATGAGGAGATGGCGAAGGTATTGAATTTATTCTTCTCCTTAGTCTTCATGAGGGAATCGGGGGGGGCTTCAGTAACCAAAACTGCAGTGCTTATCCTTATGACACATCACAGGAAGCACCCTCATGGCTAACAGAGGACAGAATTAGAAATAGACTTGAAAAACGTAACATTAATAAATCACCGGGACAAGATGGCTTGCACCCAAGGATCCTAGGGGACTCAGTCGAGTAATTGCCAGACCATTGTTCCTATTTTTTACTGACAGTCTACTTACTGGAATGGTACCAGCTGATTGGAGAAAAGCCACTGTAGAACCAATATTAAAAAAGAGCCAAAATACATCCCTGAGAATTACAGACCAGTTAGCCTAATATCAATAGGATGCAAGCTCTTGGAGGGGATGATAAGGGACTATATACAAGATTTTAGTAATGAAAACGGTATCATTAGCAGTAATCAGCATGGATTCATGAAGAATCGTTCCTGCCAAACCAATCTATTAACCTTCTATGAGGAGGTGAGCTGCCATCTAGATAAAGGAAGTCGTAGACGTGGTGTATCTGGATTTTGCAAAAGCATTTGACACAGTTCCCAATAAACGTTTACTGTACAAAGTAAGGTCAGTTGGCACGGACCATAGGGTGAGTACATGGATTGAAAACTGGCTACAAGGGCGAGTTCAGAGGGTAGTGATAAATAGGGAGTACTTTGAATGGTCAGGGGTGGAAAATGGGGTCCCCCAGGGTTCTGTCCTGGGACCAATCCTATTTATTTTATTCATAAACAACCTAGAGGATGTGGTGAACAGCTCAATCTCTGTATTCGCGGACAATACTAAGCTAAGCAGGGCAATAACTTCTCCGCAGGATGTGGAAACCTTTCAAGAAGATCCAAACAAATTATTGGGGTGGCAAGTACATGGCAAATGAGGTTTAATGTGGAAACATTTAAAATAATGAATTTGGGTGGCAAAAATATGAATGCAACCTACAAACTGGGGAAATCAAGGATGGAAAGGACCTGGGGGTCCTAGTAGATGATAGACTCAGCAATGGCATGCAATGCCAAGCTGCTGCTAACGAAGCAAACAGAATATTGGCATGCAATAAAAAAGGGGATTAACTCAAGAGATAAAGCGGTAATTCTCCCACTCTACAAGACTATGGTCCGGCCGCACCTGTAGTATGCTGTCCAGTTCTGGGCACCAGTCCTCAGGTAGGATGTGCTGGAAATGGAGTGAGTACAGAGAAGGGCAACAAAAACTAATAAAGGGACGGGAGGATATTAGTTATGAAGAAAGGTTACGAGCACTGGAGAAGAGACGCTTGAGAGGGGATATGATTTCAATTTACAAATACCGTACTGGTGACCCCACAATAGGGATAAAACTTTCCAGCAGAAGGGAGTTTAATAAAACACGTGGCCACTCATTAAAATGAGAAGAAAAAAGGTTTAACCTTAAACTGCGTAGAGGGTTCTTTACTGTAAGAGCGGCAAGGGTGTGGAATTCCCTTCCACAGGCGGTGGTTTCAGCGGGGAGCATCGGTAGGTTTAAGAAACTATTAGATAAGCACTTCAATGACCACAACATACAGGGATATACAATGTAATACTGACATAAAATCACACACATAGGTTGGACTTGATGGGTCTTTTTTTCAACCTAACCTACTATGTAACTATGTAACTATATACTCTGCATTCATTGCAGCATATATATACAGTTCATTCGGTGGTGTACATTATATAATACACTTCAGGTGGTGTATTCGTATATACTGTATATATATATATATATATATATATATATATATATATATACACTCTGCATTCAGTGTAGTGACATAAAATCACACACATAGGTTGGACTTGATGGGTCTTTTTTTCAACCTAACCTACTATGTAACTATTTAACTATATACTCTGCATTCATTGCAGCATATATATACAGTTCATTCGGTGGTGTACATTATATAATACACTTCAGGTGGTGTATTCATATATACTGTATATATATATATATATATATATACACTCTGCATTCAGTGTAGCCTATATATACAGGGCATTCGGTGGTGTACATTTCTAATATACTTCAGGTGGTATACACAGTATATAATACAGTGAAGCCAGTGTACCGTTTCTAATACAGTGCAGATGGTGTACACAGTATATAATACAGTGTAGTGTGCTGGGAAAAGAAAAAATCCCCATCATGTCCGGAAGACCACCAAGGAGAGGCAGACGCTCACAGGCCACTAAAAGAGGGCAAGCATCCTCTGTTTCTACAGTAAAGAGTGGTGGTTTTGGACATGGTGCATCCTCTGCAGGTGGCTGTGGGGCACGCTTGTCCTTTTTTTCTGCTGCTGGCCATGTTAATAAGCCACAACATGCAGAAGAGTTGGTGGAGTGGATAACAAAGCCATCCTCATCCTCATCCTCTGTTACCCAGGCTCATAGCAGTTTGCCTTCCAACGCAGCTGCCAAAGCAGCCTATTCCACCGGCTCCTTGTCCACAGTTACTCCTTCCGTAGCCCCATGCATGGAGGAGTCCCCAGAATTATTCGACCACAGTGTCGGTTACATGCTGCTGGAGGATGAGCAGCAATTTTGCATCAATACATGTCCCCTGGGTCAGGACACGGGTCCCCAAACACTTTTTATGGCAATAGCCTTTAAAATTAGCACTTTTGATTTTTCACGTTCTTGTCCCATAGACTTTAACGGTGTTCGCATGTTCGCACTTATTTTTTGTCTGTTCGCAAGTTCTGGTGCGAACTGAACCGGGGGGTGTTTGGCTCATCCCTATATATAGAATAAAGTAAGGGAGGAGGATAGTGATATTCGCATAGATACAAAGCATGGCAAGAGCCATATGTATAAATAAGTCGGTACAGCCAGAAGTATATTTCTCTCTACTGGAGAAAGAGCTTGAAGCTAACACATTTGTTAAGGCCTGGGGACCTGGTAGCCTGTAGGGTCACTATCCACTTGGTCTCTAACCTGAGCAATTAGGGGTCATTGTTTCCCCCTCTGTCAGAGGAGGGAACGTGTTCCAGTGCAAAGAATTCTATAGCTGAGAGGTCAAAATTGTGATATAGTCCTTTGTGTCTACTGATGGCTGACTCAATCTTGCAATTTTTTATCAAATAAACGTGGTCCTGTACCCGTTTCTAAAAGGGCCTTCGGGTTTTGCCAACATAGAATGCCTTGCACTTACAGGTCATAATATAGACCACCCCCACTGTCTGGCAATCTATGTGGTATTGGGGGGTCCAGGTAGAGCCATTGGGTAAAGTTATATATCTGTTTGGTTTAATCCACTCACAAAGTTCATATTTACCACCATGGAAGGTCCCTTTGTTTTTTGGCCTATAGTGTGAAGATGTGGAGCCTTTAGGAAGATGGATCCTAGTTAGGTGATCTCTAAGCAATTTGGCCCTTTTGTATGTGATAGTTGGTTTTAGGCTAACATATCTGGCCACAATGGCATCATCAGTGAGAACATGCCAGTGTTGTGTCAATATGGCACGTAGATGTGAATGTTGTTTGGAGAACTTGGTGACCAGTCTAGTTTGTAGCGACTTGCTACCTTGTCTTCTGGCGTGAATCAAAGAATGTCTACTTTTTTTGTTTTGCCCTGTTGAAGGCCCTCTTAAGACAGGTCTTGGTATAAGCTTGTTTCAGAAGTTTTCCCTGTAATTCTTTAGCTCGCAAAAGGAAATCTTCCTCCTTTGTGCAGTTCCTTCTGAGTCTAAGGTACTGCCCATAGGGGATGCTGTTCACCAGAGGTCTGGTTGATAAAACCTATTTGTACATTGGATGTATGTACTATTATTAATCTTTTCTTATAAAAATATTTTTATTATTTCCATACTGGAGTGATATATACATATGGTTATCGTTATATGCTGGTTGCAGTAGTTCTTCTGCTCCCAATTAATTTGTTTAGATTACTGACTCAGTTCCCAGGAAAGAAGTGCCCTTTGTTCACAAAGGCCTTGTCCTGGGTGGAGACACTGCCAACTTTATTATCAAGCGCACTATTCCGCTTAGCAAAGGTCCTGGTTCCCCCCGAAAAAGGGCTATATATGTTAAATATTTACATTACATAATAACTTTATTCTTCTGTAACAGCAGAGTCATATGGCTTTTAAATGTGGAACCATTTGTAAAACAGAAACCCACAGTTCCCTACATTTTGCAATAGTAACTGAAGAAAGAATGCTAGCGTGCTGACTGTAGGTATTTTCCTCCAGTGAGAAGGTTTAGTGGATTAACTGATGTGATCTGTAGAAAAATAACCCAGGAGAAAAAAAAAACTAATCGAGAACACTCACTTATCTCAAATATCTGGAATACCTGAAGTGCTCATCATTTCATTTTATATACATGTGAGTGTTTCCAGAACTGGAAGACCCTTTCCAGGAAAGATTAGAATCTTTGTCAGGTTTAATTTTTATTTATAACCTCATTATGTTGATTTCCTCTCACTTCCTGCTGTGTCTCTCTAGGAAGTCTTCCCAAAGTAAAGGGAAACCTCACCATTGACAGTTATTATTAGAATAGAGTTGTGCATGGAGAAGATTTTGCCTCTACTTCTTATTGGTGACAGCTCAAATTTTTACATTTCCCTTACTTCTTCCTTCAGTGAGAGTGACCAGCAGGACAGAAAATGAAAGTTACTGACCCCAGTGGGATACAGAGAGAAACAAAAACCCGTCAGAACTTCTTAAGGGATCTCCAAACTACAGCCCTCCATGACTTTCAGAGGCAGAGGCATGATTGGACTTGTGGCTCTTCAATAGCTGGATGACCATAGTTTGGGGACCCCTGTTCTAATACATCAGCACAATACCCAAAACTGATATAAATTCCTGGTCAGATTTCTACAGTAGCGCTACCCCTGCATTAGCTGGTTAGTAAATGGGTTCTCTGCACTGTGCCTCAAATCCAAGAACAACCACAGCCCCCCTGACACACCTGGTTGAATGAAAGTTACTGCAAGCACTTATCAGAACATGAGTATAGATACCTTTAACTGGGGCTTTGAATTAGCACCAGGAAATAGATACAAGAGCGTTTAGTGGTAAATTAACTCAACGGGGTTGATTTACTAAAACTGAAGTGCAAAATCTGGTGTAGCTGTGCATGATAGCCAATCAGCTTCTAACCTCAGCTTGTTCAATTGAGCTTTGACCAAAAAAAAAACTGGAAGCTAATTGGTTTCTATGCAGAGATGCACCAGATTTTGTACTCTCCAGTTTTAGTAAATCAATCCTGATGCATTGGTACAGGTTAGAATGAATGGTGGTTTGAGTATAAATGAACTCACAGAAGGTAAGTTTAGACAGTCCTTTAGACAGTATAATTTCTATACCAAGGTAACTTAGAATGGAGTTCTCTACCACTAGACTGGGATTAACTTATGAATCAGCGAAGTCAGCAATAAACAGTGCATATAAGCATTAGCTGCAATGTTAATAATAATAACTAATAAATAAAAAATGTAACTAAAAAAATAGCTTAGAGTGTGCTCTATGAGAATGGCAAGGATACGGTGCAATGTCCCCAGAGAGGTACATGTTAGCGTAAGCAATAGGTAAAGGTCTCTGTGTCACAGCTGTAAAGGGACAATCTTTAGTCCTAACTCTTCAGCTGACTGGCGTTGGGGCCCAGTTGTACTGTTGATGCACATGAAAATAGTCCCATCAGGCAGCAATAAGGCTACTAGATGATGGTATGGTCAGTTCCTAAATGGCTCAGTCTCTTTAGCAGCAGACAGTAAATCCCTACAGCAGCAGCTCGCCAGTCTCAGCGATATTGTAGCTCACATCCAGTCACATACATTGATTAGCCCACCTAACTGCTATGCACTGTTGGAACCCCCCCAAATTCAGCACTCCAGATCCTGCTCAGCCCAGCAATATGCAACAGTGATCGTGCACACTGGACAAAGGTGTGCACTTTCCCATATCCTTCAAGGCAAAAGGAAGCTGTGTCCTGTACAGCCTGGGAAATTGCAGCTCTTTCCCCTCCTCCTGACAATCTCTCTCTTGGAAATGCAGTTCAAAATCTGTTTATTACCTTAGAGTCTCCTCTAGACTACAGTTCCCACAATGCAGTGCTGCCTGGCTCAGTCTTTTGAACTCTTCCTGATCAGCAGCTCCCTCCTTTTGCTGACCAGTTCAGCATCACAGGGCAGAAGCTACAGAGAGTAGCTGCAGCCAGCACATGTCTCACTCACCATTCTTAGCCAAGCACCTGGCTACACTTCTTTAAAGTATACCTTTGTTATTATAGGACAATTCCATCTTTGTTTACCAAAGGAATTTACATGGTTGGGACATTTCTTTACATGTACATTGGTACTAATTTTGTATGACACCAATCTGAGTATTTTGTCTAAGAGATTGCTAAAGAGTCCTACAGCCTAAGGACACTTTGTGGTTGTCATTGGTGACTTTCAAAGGTCAAATAAGATCTCTAGAGTTCGACATTGTTTTCTCTCTGAGGTTTGCACCATGAGGAAAATATGATACATTGTTTTAGTGCTGAATTTTTTTTACTACGCACTAAGTGATAAACCAAGCATAGACACAACTAGATGGTGCTAGTCTAAAATCACAATCTTATCCAAACACCAGCCAGAACTTTTAATTGGGTCTTTTAAACTTAAAGCCCAACTCGAGTAGAATTAAAACTCCTCCCTTGCAGCTGAAATCCAGGAATAGCCAATTTTGCATAGTTACATTGGTCCACCACTACTCCAGTGGTTTTGCACTTGCTACAGGGTCCGGTGCTGAGTAGCTAACCTGCTGCATTGTGAACATAGGTCAGACGCTCGGTTCAGGCACCATTCAGAGAACATTTTACGATTTCTCTATGAATGCAAAGCCTTATTTGATTGGATGGGATGGAGACTGACATCAAGGCCCCACCTCTCTACCTCAACCAATTAGAGAATAAGGATGAGCTCAGGCGCGTTCGCAAGTCCACGTGCCCGCGCCCACCAGGAAGCTGACATTCCGCAGCGCTAATTACAGGTAGTGAGACATTTCCCGATCTGTGCAACCGTGGATCAGGAAATGTCTCACTGCCTTTGATTATCCTTATTAGAGAATACATTGCATTCCTTGAGAAAATGCAAAGCACTGTCTGAATGGTGCCCGTGCCAAGCAGTTGACCTCATATGTTCAGTAACAGAAGTGCAGCTGCTCAGCCTGTGCTGAGCAAGTTGTATTAAAATGTAAAACTCAACAAAAAGAATGAAAAAAAACAAACTATACAAAGACATAGCAACTTAATATGAATTTTTGTATTGTATAAAGAGACCTGCTGTATCTGGAAATGTGTTTGTGTTTACAACCCTTATTTGTCACTTAGTAATCAGAAAGGTTGAGTACTCAAAAGCAACTATCTCCGTTGGTCTGCCAATACTATACTATAGCTAGTGCTTCATACACAGGGAGATGATCACATTACGGTGCCTTGCAAAAGTATTCACCCCCCTTGGCTTTTTACCTATTTTGTTACGTTACAGCCTTTATTTCAATGTTTTTTTAATCTGAATTATATGCGATTGATCAGAATAGTCTAAGTTGGTGAAGTAAAATTAGAAAAATATATACATGATAAAACTATTTTTCAGAAATAAAAAAACGATAATTGGCATGTGCGTATGTATTCACCCCCTTTGTTATGAAGCCCATAAAAAGCTCTGGTGCAACCAATTACCTTCAGAAGTCACATAATTAGTGAAATGATGTCCACCTGTGTGCAATCTAAGTGTCACATAAACTGTCATTACATATACACACCTTTTTGAAAGGCCCCAGAGGCTGCAACAACTAAGCAAGAGGCACTACTAACCAAACACTGCCATGAAGACCAAGGAATTCTCCAAACAAGTAAGAGACAATGATGTTAAGAAGTACAAGTCAGGGTTAGGTTATAAAAAAATATCCAAATCTTTGATGATCCCTAGGAGCACAATCAAATCTATCATAACCAAATTGAAAGAACATGGCACAACAGCAAACCTGCCAAGAGACGGCCACACACCAAAACTCATGGACCGTGCAAGGAGGGCATTAATTAGAGAGGCAGCACAGAGACCTAAGGTAACCCTGGAGGAGCTGCAGAGTTCAGAGCAGAGACTGGAGTATCTGTACAAAGGACGACAAGAAGCCGTACGCTCCATAGAGTTGGGCTTTATAGCAGAGTGGCCAGAAGAAAGCCATTACATTCAGCAAAAAAACTAAATGGCACGTTTTGAGTTTGCTAAAAGGCATGTGGGAGACTCCCAAAATGGATGGAGGAAGGTGCTCTGGTCTGATGAGACTAAAATTTAACTTTTTGGCCATCAAAGAAAACGCTATGTCTGGCACAAACCCAACGCATCACATCACCCAAAGAACACCATCCCCACAGTAAAACATGGTGGTGGCAGCATCATGCTGTGGGGATGTTTTTCAGCAGTCGGGACTGGGAAACTTGTCAGAGTTGAGGGAAAGATGGATGGTGCTAAATACAGAGATATTTTTGAGCAAAACCTGTACCACGCTGTGTGATTTGAGGCAAGGAAGGAGGTTCACTTTCCAGCAGGACAATGACCCCAAACACACTGCTAAAGCAACACTTGAGTGGTTTAAGGGGAAACATGTATGTGTTGGAATGGCCTAGTGAAAGCCCAGACCTCAATCCAATAGAAAATCTGTGGTCAGATTTAAAGATTGATGTTCACAAGCACAAACCATCCAACTTGAAGCAGCTGGAGCAGTTTTTCAAGGAGGAATGGGCAAAAATCCCAGTGGTAAGATGTGGCAAGCTCATAGAGACTAAACCAAAGCAACTTGGAGCTGGGATAGCCACAAAAGGTGACTCTACAAAGTATTGACTTTAGGGGGGTGAATAGTTATGCACATTGACTTTTTCTGTTATTTTGTCCTATTTGTTGTTAGCTTCACAATAAAAAAAAATGTTCTGTAAATTAAATGGTGCAAATCCTCAAACAATCTATGTTAATTCCAGGTTGTGAGGCAACAAAAAGCGAAAAATGCCAAGGGGGGTGAATACTTTTGCAAGGCACTGTATAGTGTTGAATACATTTGTATCATGGGATAATGATGGTAGCATGACTAATCATGACTAAGCAACAATGATGCTGTGAAACGCGTCAAATATTTGTCCTGCTTCTGTTGTCACATGAACGTTGACGGTTTATTACAATAAAGGCTTTTATCGGAGTGAGGCTCTCCAGAATCCATTTCTTCAATATAATCATGGTAGAAGTTATATTTGAGCCTGCATCAATGGGCTTTGGGATTGTGTTGATGACATCCAGTTGACATCCTTTTGAGACCCTTCTAAAATCACTCAGAATTCATTGGCAGGTGCATTTGACCTGCAGTTGTCCTACTTCAAGTGGATTTTACACTCATATTACACTCCTATTGATTTGCATTGGTATGCAAAACCCGCTGGACACAAACAAAAGCCTGTACACATAGGCCCCTTTATTAGTCACAACATACTGATATTTGTTTGCAAATCTAGTAGCCAAGAAATCTTTAAGCATGCTTGTTCGAATACAAGCAGCTCTATTTAGTTTGTTTATGAACTCTTCCAAAATTTTGTTGACTACAACCAAATTGTCCAGACATGGAAAATTCTGTACCATAGGAATTTCAGAATTAAAACAGAAATCAGCATTGAGTATATTGGTAAGTGGGTTACCATGCCTAAACCTTAAAGAGGACTGGGAGAAGCTGCTGTGCGTATTTTTGGATTGACTATCATCCTGTTAAGCGGCATGATAGCTTTCTAAATTTTAGAACAATACATAACCAAATTTCTCACTGAGTGATGATCAGGAAAGATTGTACACCATAACGCAAATTAGCTTCACCCCGTACGTTCCGTACGTAAAAAACAAAGAAAATATTTAGGAAAAAACAAATCTATTTCTTTGTAGGTATTTTCAGAACTTTCTCTCTACACCTGCATATGCTAACCCTATGCCTACGTGCATAAATAATCAAACTAAGACTTTGTGAAGGCTTGGTGCACCCCCAAATTGCACACTTTTTTTTAAACCCAGCTGAACTTGGAGTGCCTCGTCATACCAGCATTCACTAGGTTGCAAAACATGCATTTTCATGTGTTGCGCTGTGCTACATTAGACAGCCCATTCAAAATGAATGGGCTGCAATGCACCTGAAAACGGCACTGCACTGCACAACATATGTTGTTGGGGGCTGTGGTGCATTGCAGTGCAGGTGCATTCTACTGGAGTGGGGTATGATTCATAATGTATGGCGCCAGCACGTGAAAGATACATTATTACCAATTGCAGTTACACACGCATTTTACCAGGCATTACCAAAATGCATGGTGTCAAAAAAGCCCTAATTTTAGATAATACATTCTAGCATGTGGTAGAGAAGGACCCTAGCCTTCTTTGTGGAAGCAGTGGTCTCTCTGCAGAGTTCTGATAAGCCTAGGGTTCCTTAATCCGAAGAAAGCATGAGTTTCTTATTTAATTTCGACACTTTAAACATAAACACTCTCACTCTACCTGATGACTGCTAGCCACACACACATGGCAGCTTTCTGGAAATTACAAGCAGTTTTTATCTGCAAAATCGAGGCGAAGGGATCAAGGCAGCTTCAACCTTTTCTATTAAAACCATGAAACATTTAACTATATTAATGGCAGGTTTGCTGTATTGATTTTATTGTGTTTGTGAAAATTAAATTTTTTTTCAATAAAATACTTTTTTGTTTTGGATTTCCGCTATTCAATATTTTACTGAATACAGGGTTAGTATAAGGAGGTCACAGAAGTCCAAATGGTACAAATAGAGTCTGGTCTATGAGAAAAAATCATATCCAAAAGTTTCCCATCTATTTGGTTCATCATAGTAGGATAATTCCTACTAAATAAACTCATCTGAACCTACTGCATTACTCTTATGAACAGAGTGGAACACAGCTGTCATCACACCCTCTGAGAGCTCTGTGAACCTCTGTTGCTACATCACACTTTGAAAATGATGAAAAAGGCTTTTTTGAGTCAGGGTGGAGCGTTGCTAAATAAAGCCTATGGAGAAATTGCACCATGCCAGGATTTCTACCATACAATGATTACCACTCAAATAAAGTGGTTCTGTCCTGGGACCAATCCTTTTTAATCTATTTATAAAAGATCTGGAGGATGGGATAAACAGCTCAATCTCAGTATTTGCGGACGATACAAAGTTAAGCAGGGCAATAACTTTGACGCAGGATGTGAAAAGCTTATAAGGACACCTAAACAAATTAATGGGGTGGGCAACTACATGGCAAATGAGGTTTAATGTTGAAAAATGTAAAGTAATGCATTTGGGTGACAAAAATGTTAACGCAATTTACTCACTAGGGGAGAACCTCTGGGGGAATCAAGGATGGAAAAGGACCTGGGGGTCCTAGTAGATGACAGGCTCAGCAACGGCATGCAATGCCAGGCTGCTGCAAGCAAAGCCAACAGAATGTTGGCATGCATTAAAAAGGGGATTCACTCCAGAGATAAAACGATAATTCTCCCACTCTACAACACTCTGGTCCGGCCACACCTGGAGTATGCCGTCCAGTTCTGGGCATCAGTCCTCAGGAGGGATGTGCTGGAACTGGAAAGAGAAGGGCAACAAAGCTAATTAAGGGACTGGAGGATCTCAGCTATGGGGGAAAGACTACAAGCATTGAACTTATTGAACTTATTCTCTCTGGAGAGGAGACACTTGAGAGGGGATATAATATCAATGTACAAATACCATACTGGTGACCACGGCCATCTTTAACCACTTGCCTACAGGGCACTTTCACCCCCTTCCTGCCCAGGCCAATTTTGAGCTTTCAGCTCTGTCGCACTTTGAATGACAATTGCGCACTTTGAATGTCATGCTACACTGTAACCATGTAAAATGTGTATAATTTTCTTCACACAAATAGAGCTTTCTTTTGGTGGTATTTAATCACTGCTGGGTTTTTTATTTTTTGCAAAAAAAAAACGAAAATTTTGCAATAAAAAAACGTTTTTCTTAGTTTCAGTAAATTTTCTAAATAAGTAATTTTTCTCCTTCACTGATGGGCTCTAATGAGGGGGCACTGATGGGCACTAATAGGCTGCACTGATGGGCACTGATGAGGTGCGACTTATGGGCACTGATGAGGCAGCACTTATGGGCACTGATTAAGTGGCACTGATGAGGAGGCACTAATATGCCGCACTTATGGGCACTGATAGGTGGCACCGATATGTGTTACTGATGAGTACTGATAGGCGGCACTGATGGGTGGTACTGGTGGGCACTTATAGGTGGCACCTATGGGCACTGATAGGCAGCAATGGTGGGCACTGATAGGCGGCACGGATAGATGACACTAATGGGTGGCACTGATGGGCATTGATGGGTGGCACTGATGGGCATTAATGGGCAGCAATGATGGGCATTGATGGCTGCACTGATAGGTGGCACTGATAGCCAGCACTGACTGGCATCACTAATGGGCACTGATTGGTGGCACTTGTGGGCACTAATTGCTGGCACTGGTGGGCACTGATTGCTGGCACTGGTGGCGTGTTACTGTAATCAGGACACTGATGATCAGTGCCCTGATTACATGTCTTGATGTCCCCTGGGAGGAGTTGCCGCTAATCTTCTCTCCTCGCCACACACTCTGTCAGTGTGAGGCGATTAAAGCCGATTACCAGCATCTCTGTGTTTACATGTGACCGGCTGTGATTGGCTGACCTGGTATAGTTGCAAGTATGAGACAGCTGCTTTAAGCCCCACAACAATGATGGGGCCCAGGGCAGCTGCCCTGCCTTAAAGATGGCCCTGCTGGTGACCCTAGCAGAGGGAAAAAACTTTTCAGTGAAAGGGAATTTAAAAAGCCACATGGCCATTCACTAAAATTAGAAGAGAAACGGTTTCACTTTAAACTGTGTAGAGGGTTCTTTACTATCAGAGTGGTAAGGCTGTGGAATTCTCTTCCACAAGCAGTGGTATCAGCAGGGAGCATCGATAATTTCAAAAAACTATTAGATGGGTATCTTAAGGATCACAACATACAGGGGTATATAATGTGCTATTAATATAAACACACACACGGGTTGAACTGGATGTTCTTGTGTCTTTTTTCAACCTCACCTACTATGTAACTGTGTAACTATGTGACGATGTAAAAAAAGCCCATTAGTGCATAGCTGGAGGACTCTCCAAAATATGGATGAAAGTGAAACTAGAGGCAAATAGCTAACTACACTGTTGAAATATTAACCGTTCAGGGAACACTTTGCGTTTTCTCAATCAATGTGATCTCTGATTGGACAGGTTGAAGAGGGGCAGGGTGACATCACAATCACCACCTTATCCATACAGAGAACATGTTGCATTCATTAGGAAAATGCAAAGTTTCCCCTGAATGATACCTGTGCCAAGTGAGCACCCTATTGTGTTTAGTATGTAGCAGGGCAGCTGCTCGGCATGGGACCCAGATGGTAGTGTTGTAGCAGTACTTACTACAGTGATTTCCAGCTTCTACGGGGATCCCACAGGTATGGCACATCCTGTACATACTTACATTGGTTAAAATTGGACCAATGTAACAATGTAACAATTGCCTTATTTAAACCTCAGTTTTAATCCAGCTTTTCTCAGCTGGGCTACCACCTGTCCTAGGTGCCTTAAAAAAACAAAAAACATGTCACCGCTGACATCCACCGCTCCATATGGGTGAATGGAGGGTCCAATCAGGTCCACCTGAAAAACTGACAGGTAGACCTGATCGGACAGCCCGTGTGAAAGGGGCCTAAAGAGTAACTGAAAAAAGGATGCAGTATGGAGAATGTGTGTAGTTCACAAGATTAGCCATACAGATTTATAAATTTGTTAGCAATTAAAAATAAATAAATAGTTAAATATATACAGTATGTACAGTATATACATGTATGTTTATACATAGCTGTTTGCCTGACCTTTCAAATTAAACTTAGAACAATACTTTTGCCATATCTGATGCAGCACCCTGATGTTTAGGCAGGGTTTCTAGTAAATTTATTTGCCAAGTGATAGTTGCTTTGGCCAATTGATAGGAGGTCAATTGATTTCCTCCCTAATTCTGGAATTGCTGCACTTCTCTCTTCTGTCACTAGATGGCCAGGTATCTGGTAGCATTAGATAAGACAAGTGCATTGCAAGGACAAATTAGGAATGAATGGGGTGTCTCAGCCAATGAATAGGGATTTACTTGGGTTCCTTGGCCTGCTGGGAGAGCCTATTTATCTGGATGAGGTCAGGTGATCAGGGTTTCTGCGCCACCTGGACAGCTGTCTGGGTGGACATGTGTGGTGCTGCCCTGGCTGCTAGGCCAGAGCCTGAGGCCTATCCCAGGGATGTCTGGCTGCTAGGCTGTCTGAGGGCCTATCCAGAAGAAAGAGAGCAGAGTAGGGTTGGGATTGCAGCTTGCAATCCAACCAGAAGTGACGGTTCTGCCGGCCGGAGAACCTCTCGTGTTCAGAGGTAGAGGGGAAGCTGTCGCCACTAAGGGACCATCCACCTTATTACCAGGGACCACTGTGAATAGCTGAAGCAAGTACCAGAGCAGTATTCTCACCAACCGGGGATGGTGAAGAATTGGGAGACTTCAGCAGATGTCAAGCCAGGGACCCAGCCAGCGGAGGTGACGCTTGCAGAGCAATATTGTGTGCCAAGCCAGGGACTGAACAGGCTAGTGGGGTGACGCTTGATGAGTATCTGTGAGTGCGCTGGGAGTGGTCGGAGGTGTGGAAAGACTGTGTATGCTGTGTCCTGGATGTCGGAAGCCCACAGTTGGAGTCAGTGCTTGGGCCCGGTGCGGACATTGTGGCACCTAGTTAACTCGTCTGGGGCTGGTACAACAAGAGGTACAATATTACTCTGCCAGTCTCATTATCAGACTTTGCTCGCCGCAAGTTCAGGTGACCCGGAGAGCTGGAGAGGGTTGTGTGTCGCCTGCTGCAGCAGTGAAGGAGCTCCTGTCTGATTCGGCTGAATCGGAGATACCGAAGGACCAGGTAGGAACTATTGGGGAAGCCTGTAGCCTGGCCAGGGACCCAGAGATTGCCAGTGTTAGTGGGCAATCTCTGGATGGAACCCCTGAGGAGCCGGCTGGGAGTAAGTCCTTTGTTGTGCCTGTCCGGAAGGAGCCGAAGTCACGGGAGGGGGATCCCTTGGGTGAGCCGGACAGGGTAAACAAGGGCCGGGCTGTGGATTGGGGGTCGCCTGAATTGTTGGAGAAATACGGCTCTATTGAGAATCTTTTTGAGTGGTCATCCCCTGAAGAGGCCTCATCAAGCGATGAGGAGCAATGGGTTTTAGAGAGTTCCGTCTCAGAGGGGACTTCCGTCGGAGAATCGGAGGGACCATTAAGATCCCCACTACCCCCTGAACCCCTTTCAGTATTGCTTCAAATGCTCTTCCTACTAGAGCATCAAAATACCAACAATGGGTTAACAAGGCAACTAACTCTTGTGTTTTGCTTGGGCGGGGAAGGCCCAGGGAACTGCCAAGACTTTTCAGTTTTCAGAGAGATGTACAAAGGAGAGTTGCTCAAGAGTGGGGCCTAGACTATCCATATGTTCCGGATCATGTCATGGAGATAGTGGAAACCTCCCGGGGAGCAATGGGAGAATGACTTGGTCTGGGACTATCTTCATGTTCCAAAACCTCAGCGGACGCCAGAAAACGAGGTTTGGGTTCGGTTCAAGGACATACACAGAGAGTGGAGGCTCGGGAGGGCCATTTATAAAGACAAAATTCTGGTCTCTAAGGCTGGACAGCATACCCGGAGCTACTCAATCTCTGTAAAAGGTGAAGGGGACAGTCCCAAGAGATTACCGGACCCACGTTACTTTCTGTGAGCAGGACTACTGGTGAGGTAGCCACAGATGTGTTCAAGTTTACCCATGCTTGACTGCAAGAGGGCAGCTGGGTTAGGGTGGGTTTTCCCAATGATTGTTTACAGGACTGTCACTCAGGGTGCCTGACAAGGACAAGTCATGGACACTAGGGTGTGCTGTCCCTGTTTATCCCCTTTGCTACATTTAAAAAAAGAGACTTCTGTTTAGGAACCAAACAGAAAGTATATTAGCCTACGGGCATATATGTCTCACCACTGGCGTGTCTGTCCAATCCTGGCAGGGAACCCATGCCACCTTGATCTATTACTATCCTGTCATCAAATAGAAGATCATAACCCCCTCTGTTTGGTGAAGTGTCATTTTCAGTCAGTCTGTTAGTTAGTTGTATTTGGTCTGTGTCTTCTCTTAGGAAACCCTGGGATGTGACAGCTGTCTATCCCCATCGATGGAAACAGATGAAAACCTGCTGTAAGCAGAGTATTCCTCTCTAGGGAGCAATGCTCTGGATCTGCTTGTATGTACCTGATAGTTGCAGGGCTCTGTAGTCAAGAAGTATAATTTGTACAAATGTTCTGTGTCATCTTGTAATTTTACACTGTTATTCCCATCCAAGTTTGTTCCTTTTACCCATTCCCCTTTCCATCTAAATTGTTATGGGATGCCCTTCCTCCTTACTTAAGGAGGTATTTTTCCATGTATTTTTTTCTACAACTGAGGACAGTTGTGATTTTAGTGAGGGGTGGATGTAGCGCCCTCTACTTTTAGGTAGGCGCTAGATTATTATTTTTCTAGTTGCAGGACTAGTGGCAGGTAAATTTAGCCAGGCCTGTATTCATATTCCAGGCCTGGTTGTTTTGATTTGGGAATGGGAATGTTAGTATAGTGGGGGGTGTGGCCACCTACATTCTGGTTTAGAGATCCTCTCCTGCTTTCAATGGAATTGTTCTGGAAGGGAGGTTGGACTTGAAACCTGAGTGGCAGGCAGCTCATGTGGGGGGCTCTGACCAATCATTAATTTGTATTGACAGGGGGCAGGCCTGCTATATAAGTTGGGGTCACATGCTTCCAGGGAGGAGTTGTGGAGCACAAGAAAGACAGCATGGCGTGCTGAGGTGCTATACCAGGCATCCCCATGCGGGGATGTGCCGTGTGCGCGGAGGAGGGATGGAGGAGCCGCAGCGGAAGGAGTTAAAGTTGAGGATCTTCATCTCCACGGAGTGCATTAAGTTTCTGTGACCGGGGAACACAGTGCTTGACTGTAAAGAGGATCCAGCGGAGGAAGTAGGAGTAAAGCGGCGGAAGTAGATCAGCTATCGCTATCTGTGACTGGGGAACACAGGACTTTGATACAAGGAGAAGGTCAGTGCAACGTAAAGAAGCAGTAGTACTGGAGTGAGTAGCATAGCATACTGTGTGGCCGGTGAACACAGTATGGACAATAAGTGAATGGGCTACAGTGATGGTCTGTCGTTTGTTATGTGTCAAGCTCACATTTGCAACAACTTCCAAAGACTGTAGGGTGTCAGTATGCGGGTCATGAAGAAGGCGGTGCAGGCCTTTGACCTTAAATAATTAATACCCCAAAAGAATCATATCAAGTCAAGCAGAGGAACTATTCAGAGTAGTAACTGTCGTTCAACTTGGGAGTGCTGCCTGTACAGTAGGGTGAACAGACATCCCCGGTTTCCGGGGACAGTCCCTGGATTGAGGACACTGTCCCCAGGCCATGTCTGTCCCCGGATCCGTCCCTGGCTTCAGGGGGGGTGCCTATACTTATTGCTGACAGCCTAGCCCTAGCAGGACATGCAGCAATGTCAATATCCATCCAGTGTGGTTTGGATTGGTGGGTAAGCCAGGAGCGTAGGGCCGCAGTTACACTGAGAGTGAGTGGAGCTGTCAAACCCAAGCTTTGATGTTGGGGATGGGCTGGGCCAATATGTGGAGCTCCGCCCTTCTTTGTCAGACAGCCCATGCATAAACAAATAGCCGGCGGTTTATGCATTGGTGGGCGGGGAGGAAGGTGGTAGGGGGCAGGACCAATTGTAACTAGTGTATATGTACCCACAGCGGTGTATAATTCAGGTTTATTATACACCGCTGTGGGTACACATACACTAGTTACAATTGGTCCCACCACCTGCCACCTACCTCCCCGCCCACCAATGCATAAACACCGGCTATTTGTCTATGCATGGGCTGTCTGACAAAGGGGGCGTAGCTCCGCATATTGGCCCAGCCCATCCCGACATCAGAGGTTGGACTTGACAGCTCCATTCATTCTCACTACTCAGGCAGTCTTGGGGCGAAATCGGACACCCTGGGGGTGTGTCTTGGATGTCTATGATCAACATCTCAGTCCAGCATCTTTCCCTGGGGAGCTCTGACCTCCCCCTACAGAGCAGCACATATAGAGAGACCAGCTGTACCCACCAATCACTGCACCCGGGCATAACAAATCCTGAAGACAGAAGGAGGAGCAGTGCAGTCACCAAGCAGAGACACAACCTCTGAAGATAGCAGGTTTGCTCACTCTTTCAACTATCTGCTGCTGCACAGGCCTTTTCTCCCCCCTGCAAGGTCCTCACAATCTCCAGAGCACACACAGATTTCATGCTGCATACCTTGACATCCCCTCCCCCTCAGACACTGTAAGTAAGACTACTCAGCTACCTACAACTTCTTTCTGTTAACTGATGTACCAGAAAAGTCTTTACACAAAATCATGGCTGCACTTATGGCACCTCTCACAGAAGTTATTAAGCTTTGGCTCACACTGTGCAGGTTGGTTGCAGGTGCAGGAATTCCATCTGTTCCCGCAACCACCTACAGCTAAATTGCGCTGCTCTTATGAGATGTGCAGAATGAATGGCACCCCCGCACATCTCAGCCAATGCGTTAGTGAAACAGGGGCGGCAGGACAGGGAGGGAGAGTGGCGGGTCGGCAGACTATTCAGGGAGAGTGTGAAGAGTCTTGGGAGCAGTAGTGCCATGGTCCCCAGGCCAGAAGATGTGCCGTCAGCCCAAGTGATCGGGTGAGAACAGGGCATACTCACTGTTGCTTGCTGCAGAGCACAATGCTGTGACAGGGAGAGAATTGCCAGACAGAACAGCAGCAACTAGCCGATAAGGAGGTGGAAGAGACTGTTTCTTTGCAGAGAGGCAGCACTGCAGCAGAGGTCACAAATTAGATGTCGGGGCTTTGGGGGGGACTCAACTGAATTCTGGGAGGGGGGGATCCTTGCACCGGCCCTGACTGTACACCCCCTGCCTGCCCACCAATCCCTGGCTATGCTGGATGGATGTTCAGTTCACACTGCTGCATGTCCTACTAGGCTGCACTTTATTATACATCTGATTCCTGCATTCTTGCCTCGGCTCCTGTATGCTGATAATTAGGGATGAGCTTAATGTTCTGGTCAAACATGAGTTCGACTCGAACATTGGGTGTTTGCCCGTTCGCCGAATATCGAACATTTTGGGGCGTTCGTGGGAAATTTGAGCACCCGCAGGACACCCCATAATGCACTGCGAGATCGCAGTGCATTGCTGTATGATGATTGGCCAAAGCATGCACCTGACCTGCATGCTTTGGCAAATCCCAGCACCCTCTGCTAAGAGAGCCATAATTGGCCAAAGGCAGGGTGCCTTTGGACAATCATGGCTCAGGGAGACTAAGTCCATGCCCCACACTATGTAGTGTTGTACACGCCCTGTGTAGTGTTGTTGACGTGGACGGAGACATAGCTTGATTTAGATTTCAGCAGGCAGGTTATTCAGTTAGTGGCAGTGTATTTAATATATATATATATATATATATATATATATATATATATATATATATATATACAGTCAGTCTAATATATATTATAATATATATATACACATACACATACACACACTCTGCATCCAGTCAGTGTAGCCTACAGATCTACATTCTACAGATTCTATCGTGCATTCCGTGGTGTACTATTTCTAATCTACTTCAGGCAGTGTATTTAATATATATATATATATATATATATATATATATATATATATATATATATATATATATATATATATATCTCGCAGTGCATTATGGGGTGTCCTGCGGGTGCTCAAATTTCCCACGAACGCCCCATAATGTTCGATATTCGGCGAACGGGCAAACACCCAATGTTCGAGTCGAACTCATGTTCGACCAGAACATTAAGCTCGTCCCTAATTATCAGCATACAGGAGCCGAGGCAAGAATGCAGGCATCATATGTATAATAAAGTGCAGCCTAGTAGGACATGCAGCAGTGTGAACTGAACATCCATCCAGCATAGCCAGGGATTGGTGGGCAGGCCGGGGGTGTACAGTCAGGGCCGCTGCAAGGATCCCCCCCTCCCAGAATTCAGTATATTCAGTATATATATATATATATATATATATATATATATATATATATATATATATATATATATACACACACACACACAGTGAGTCTAGTGTGTGTGTGTGTGTGTGTATATATATATATATATATATATATATATATATATATATATATATATATATATATATATATATATGTATGTATATATATATATATATATATATATATATACTGTACACTCTGCATCCAGTCAGTGTAGCCTAGAGATCTAAATTCTACTGTGCATTTCATGGTGTACTATTTTTAATCTACTTCAGGCAGTGTATGAGAGAGAGAGAGTCTAGTATATATGCAACTGTGGTGCAGTTGCTACTACTTTTCTGGTGGTGTACATAGCACACGATACAGTGCAACCGTAGTGCAGTTGCTGCTACTTTTCTGGTGGTGTACACATTACACAATACAGTGTAACCGTAGTGTAGTTGCTACTACTTTTCTGGTGGTGTACACATCACACAATAGAGTACAGCCGTAGTACAGCTGCTACTACTTTTCTGGTCATGTACACATTACACAATACAGTGCAACCGTAGTGTAGTTGCTACTACTTTTAGGGTGGTGTACACAGCACACGATACAGTGCAACCGTAGTGCAGTTGCTGCTACTTATCTGGTGGTGTACACATTACACAATACAGTGTAACCGTAGTGTAGTTGCTACTACTTTTCTGGTGGTGTACACATCACACAATAGAGTACAGCCGTAGTACAGTTGCTACTACTTTTCTGGTCATGTACACATTACACAATACAGTGCAACCGTAGTGTAGTTGCTACAACTTTTCTGGTGGTGTACACAGCACACGATACAGTGCAACCGTAGTGCAGTTGCTGCTACTTATCTGGTGGTGTACACATTACACAATACAGTGTAACCGTAGTGTAGTTGCTACTACTTTTCTGGTGGTGTACACATCACACAATAGAGTACAGCCGTAGTACAGTTGCTACTACTTTTTTGATCATGTACACATTACACAATACAGTGCAACCGTAGTGTAGTTGCTACTACTTTTCTGGTGGTGTACACAGCACACAATACAGTGCAACCGTAGTGCAGTTGCTGCTACTTTTCTGGTGGTGTACACATTACACAATACAGTGCAGCCGTAGAGCAGTTGCTGCTACTTTTCTGTTGGTGTACACATTACACAATACAGTGCAGCTGTGGTGCAGTTGCTACTACTTTTCTGGTGGTGTACACAGCACACAATACAATGCAGCCGTAGTGCAGTTGCTACTACTTTTCTGGTGGTGTACACCGCACACAATACAGTGCAACCATAGTGCAGTTGCTACTACTTTTCTGGTGGTGTACACATCACACAATACAATGCAGCTGTAGTGCAGTTGCTACTACTTTTCTGGTGGTGTACACATTACACAATACAGTGCAACCGTAGTGTAGTTGCTACTACTTTTCTGGTGGTGTACACAGCACACAATACAATGCAGCCATAGTGCAGTTGCTACTACTTTTCTGGTGGTGTACACCGCACACAATACAGTGCAACCGTAGTGCAGTTGCTACTACTTTTCTGGTGGTGTACACATCACACAATACAATGCAGCTGTAGTGCAGTTGCTACTACTTTTCTGGTGGTGTACACATTACACAATACAGTGCAGCCATAGTGCAGTTGCTTCTACTTTTCTGGTGAGTCTAGTGTGTGAGAGGGAGAGAGAGAGAGAGAGAGAGAGAGTCTAGTATATATGCAACTGTAGTGCAGTTGCTACTACTTTTCTGGTGGTGGGCACAGCACACGATACAGTGCAACCGTAGTGCAGTTGCTGCTACTTTTCTGGTGGTGTACACATTACACAATACAGTGTAATCGTAGTGTAGTTGCTACTACTTTTCTGGTGGTGTACACATCACACAATAGAGTACAGCCATAGTACAGTTGCTACTACTTTTTTGGTCATGTACACATTACACAATACAGTGCAACCGTAGTGTAGTTGCTACTACTTTTCTGGTGGTGTACACAGCACACGATACAGTGCAACCGTAGTGCAGTTGCTGCTACTTATCTGGTGGTGTACACATTACACAATACAGTGTAACCGTAGTGTAGTTGCTACTACTTTTCTGGAGGTGTACACATCACACAATAGAGTACAGCCGTAGTACAGTTGCTACTACTTTTTTGGTCATGTACACATTACACAATACAGTGTAACCGTAGTGTAGTTGCTACTACTTTTTCTGGTGGTGTACACATCACACAATAGAGTACAGCCGTAGTACAGTTGCTACTACTTTTTTGGTCATGTACACATTACACAATACAGTTCAACCGTAGTGTAGTTGCTACTACTTTTCTGGTGGTGTACACATTACACAATACAGTGCAACCATAGTGTAGTTGCTACTACTTTTCTGGTGGTGTACACATTACACAATACAGTGCAGCTGTAGAGCAGTTGCTGCTACTTTTCTGGTGGTGTACACATTACACAATACAGTGCAGCCATAGTGCAGTTGCTACTACTTTTCTGGTGGTGTACACAGCACACAATACAATGCAGCCATAGTGCAGTTGCTACTACTTTTCTGGTGGTGTACACAGCACACAATACAGTGCAACCGTAGTGCAGTTGCTACTACTTTTCTGGTGGTGTACACATCACACAATACAATGCAGCTGTAGTGCAGTTGCTACTACTTTTCTGGTGGTGTACACATTATACAATAAAGTGCAGCCATAGTGCAGTTGCTTCTACTTTTCTGGTGAGTCTAGTGTGTGAGAGGGAGAGAGAGAGAGGGAGTCTAGTATATATGCAACTGTAGTGCAGTTGCTACTACTTTTCTGGTGGTGTACACAGCACACGATACAGTGCAACCGTAGTGCAGTTGCTGCTACTTTTCTGGTGGTGTACACATTACACAATACAGTGTAACCGTAGTGTAGTTGCTACTACTTTTCTGGTGGTGTACACATCACACAATAGAGTACAGCCGTAGTACAGTTGCTACTACTTTTTTGGTCATGTACACATTATACAATACAGTGTAACCGTAGTGTAGTGGCTACTACTTTTCTGGTGGTGTACACATCACACAATAGAGTACAGCTGTAGTACAGTTGCTACTACTTTTTTGGTCATGTACACATTACACAATACAGTTCAACCGTAGTGTAGTTGCTACTACTTTTCTTGTGGTGTACACATTACACAATACAGTGCAACCATAGTGTAGTTGCTACTACTTTTCTGGTGGTGTACACATTACACAATACAGTGCAGCTGTAGAGCAGTTGCTGCTACTTTTCTGGTGGTGTACACATTACACAATACAGTGCAGCCATAGTGCAGTTGCTACTACTTTTCTGGTGGTGTATACAGCACACAATACAATGCAGCCATAGTGCAGTTGCTACTACTTTTCTGGTGGTGTACACAGCACACAATACAGTGCAACCGTAGTGCAGTTGCTACTACTTTTCTGGTGGTGTACACATCACACAATACAATGCAGCTGTAGTGCAGTTGCTACTACTTTTCTGGTGGTGTACACATTACACAATAAAGTGCAGCCATAGTGCAGTTGCTTCTACTTTTCTGGTGAGTCTAGTGTGTGAGAGGGAGAGAGAGAGAGAGAGAGAGTCTAGTATATATGCAACTGTAGTGCAGTTGCTACTACTTTTCTGGTGGTGTACACAGCACACGATACAGTGCAACCGTAGTGCAGTTGCTGCTACTTTTCTGGTGGTGTACACATTACACAATACAGTGTATCCATAGTGTAGTTGCTACTACTTTTCTGGTGGTGTACACATCACACAATAGAGTACAGCCGTAGTACAGTTGCTACTACTTTTCTGGTCATGTACACATTACACAATACAGTGCAACCGTAGTGTAGTTGCTACTACTTTTCTGGTGGTGTACACAGCACACAATACAGTGCAACCGTAGTGCAGTTGCTACTACTTTTCTGGTGGTGTACACAGCACACAATACAGTGCAACCGTAGTGCAGTTGCTACTACTTTTCTGGTGGTGTACACATCACACAATACAATGCAGCTGTAGTGCAGTTGCTACTACTTTTCTAGTGGTGTACACATTACACAATACAGTGCAACCGTAGTGTAGTTGCTACTACTTTTCTGGTGGTGTACACATCACATAATAAAGTGCAGCCATAGTGCAGTTGCTACTACTTTTCTGGTGGTGTACACATCACACAATACAGTGCAGCTGTAGTGCAGTTGCTCCTACTTTTCTGGTGGTGTACGCATCACACAATACAGTGCAGCCGTAGTGCAGTTGCTACTACTTTTCTGGTGGTGTACACAGCACACAATACAGTGCAGTGTCGCATTGCCAAACAAAATATACATCATGTCCAGGAGGCCTCCAAGGAGAGGCAGACGCTCACAGGCCACTAAAAGAGGGCAAGCAGGCTCTGTGTCTACAGTCAACAGTGCTGGTTGCGGACATGGTGCATCCTCTGCAGGTGGCCGTGGGGCACGCTTGTCCTTTTTTTCTGCTGCTGGCCATGTTATTGAGCCAGAGCATGCAGAAGAGTTCGTGAAGTGGATAACAAAGCCGTCCTCATTCTCTGTCACCCAGGCTCAGAGTAGTTTGCCTTCCAATGCAGCTGCCAAAGCGGCCTATTCCACCGGCTCCTTGTCCACAGTCACTTCTTCCCTAGCATCACCATCATTCACGGAGGAGTCCCCCGAACTATTTGACCACAGTGTCAGGTACATGCTGATGGAGGATGCGCAGCGATGGGAAGGCTCCGATATTGGTTTTCAGGTTGAGGAAAGGAGTAACGTGAGCCTCTAGAGAGGGGGTGCCCAAGAAGGACTAGAAACTGTCAGTCATGTTCCACCAGCCGCAGCATACTACCAAGTTTGCTCCAGTGAGGAGGAGGGAGGGGATGATGAGGTCACTGACTCTACTTGGGTGCCTGATAGAAGAGAGGAGGAGGAGGCACAACTCCAACAAGACAGAATGTCCTCTAGGGGGCAGCTTAATGGCAGCCACCCTACTGCATCACACCGCAGAATTCCGCAGGTCCTGGCACTACTGACTCCCTGCTGATTTTGAAAGTTCCTTTGTGTGGGCCTTTTTTGATACGTGTGCAGCAGATCGCACCGTTGCTGTTTGCAACCTATGTCTGAAGCGGATCATGCGGAAGGAATGAAGTTCTAGCAATAGGTATCCCAAGTACTTGCAGCCAATCTGCTATCAATACACCTTCATCTGATTTTAGCAGGAAAATTTCCCTACCCCAGTTGCTAAACCGAAAAAAGAAATTCGGTCCCAGCCATCCACAAGCTCAGCGTCTGAATGCTAGCTTGGCCAAATTGCTGGCACTGCAACTGCTGCCTTTTCAGCTGGTAGACTCTGCCCCCTTCTGTGAATTTGTGGAATGTTCTGTACCTCAGTGGCAGGTTCCAAAATGCCATTTCTTTTCAGGAAAGGCCATTCTGGCTCTCTACTGGCATGTGGAAGGCAATGTTTTGGCCTCGTTGGACAGGGCGGTCAGCAGTAAAGTGCATATTACCGCTGACTCATGGTCCAGCAGGCATGGGCAGGGACGTTACCTTTCCTTCATGGTGCACTGGGTAACTCTGCTGACAGCTGGGAAGGATGCAGGACAGGGTTCAGTATTGTTGGAGCTTGCCACAGCTCTCTCCTCCACCCCTTTTCTTGTTCCTCTATGGCCTCTTCTTCTTCTATGGTCTCTTCTTTTGATTTCTCAATTGAACCAGCGGTGCTCCGTAAGCAGTCAAGGGCCTACGCAAGCACTCAGGCAAAAAGATGCCATGTGGTGCTTGAATTGGTCTGTTTAGGGGACAGGAACCACACTGGGGCAGAGATTCTGTCAGCTCTGCAGGGGCAGGCTCAGAGGTGGTTGACGCCACGCCAGCTTCAGCCAGGAATGGTTGTATGCGACAATGGCACCAACATTCTCTCCGCCCTCCGACAGGGACACTTGACCCATGTCCCATGTTTGGCAAACATCCTGAATTTGGTGGTGCAGCGGTTCTTGAGCAGGTACCCAGGCTTACAGGATCTCCTTAGGCAGGCCAGAAAAGTCTGTGGTCATTTCCGCCGGTCATACAATACCAGTGCTCGGCTGGCTGACATTCAAATGGAATGCCACCTGCCCACCAACCACTTCATTTGTGACCACAGGTGTCCACCAGGTGGAACTCAACGTTGGCAATGCTGCAGCAGCCGCACTCGCAGCAGAGGGCCATCAATGAGTACCTGTGTGAGTATGGCACCAGGACAGGGTCAGGGGAGCTTGGCTTTTCTTCGCCATGCCAGTGGCTGCTGATTAAGGATGCATGCACTGTCCTGTCACCATTTGAGGAGGCCACGAGGATGGTGAGCTGTGACAATGCATGCATCAGTGATACTGTCCCTCTTGTCTTCCTGTTGGAGCACACGCTTCGTGGAATAATGGACAGGGCACTTGAGGCAGAACAGCGTGAGGAAGAGGAGAACTTCCTTACCTCTCAAGGCCCCCTTTATCCAGATAGCATTCCTGTGGGCCCGCCAACACACACGAAGAAGAGGAGGAAGAGGATTGTGTCAGCATGGATGTAGAGGATAACACTCAGCAGCAGTCTTCAAGGGATGGTTTTCAGTCCCCAGAAACCCAAGGAGTTGTACGTGGTTGGGAGGAGGTAGTTCCTGACAACGTCATCCTCAGTGACCCAGAGGACTCAGTCAAATGTGTCTGCAAACTTACGCTGCATGGCCTCCCTGATTCTGCAAAGCCTGCGAAAGGACCCTAGGATTTGTGGTATCAAGGAGAGGGATCATTACTAGCTGGCAACCCTTCTTGATCCACGTTACAAGGGTAAGGTTGCAGAATTCATCCTGCCTTTGCAGAGGGAGCAGAGGATGAAACCTCTTCAGGAGGCCATGAAGAAAGGTTTGTGGAATGCGTTTCCAGACCCTGGGAGGTTACAATTTCCTGGTGCTGGACAACGTGTTGCTGAGGCTTCGGTCAGTCAGAGGAAGAGCGGTGGAAAAGGTGGCCAGCTAAGCAATGCCTTTAGAGAATTTTTTAGTCCTCAGCGCTAAGGTCTGATTGGTTCAAGCAACCACCTCTAGCACCTGCATTACATGGTGCAGGAATATCTTGGGGCAGGAGCAGCCTTTCCAACAGACCATCCACTGGGTTACTGAGTCTTGAGGATGGACCACTGGCCAGAACTTGCTCAATATGCAATTGAGCTACTGTCCTGTCCTGCTTCCAGCGTTATTTCTGAATGCACATTCAGTGCTGCTGGAGGGTTTGTAACGGATCATAGAGTGTGCCTGTCCACAGACTCCGTTGATAGGCTCACATTCATAAAAATGAATCAGTCTTGGATCAGCAGCAGCTATCAAGCACCTGATGCTGATGTAACTTATTGATTTTTCTATGGATGTGGGATACCTTGAAGACTGCCTATGCTGAGTGACTATCCTATTCCTCCTCAATCTTGATGATGCTAGCTTCCAACAATATTTTTGGTTTAGGGCACCACCACCACTGCCTAAGGCCCAATTTTTCTGCCCCTGTTTAACAGGGGCATGTAATTACATTTTTTGATCGAACATTTCACAGCACAGTTCCTGCGCCCAACAAGAGTATCTGTGAGGGGTTTCAGTGTTGTGGCACCACCACTGCCTAAGGCCCACTTTTTCTTTTTTTCCTTTTTAATTTTTTTTTAATTTTATTTTAGTTGTCATACATATAGAGAAATAAACGATTTCATTAATCCCTCAATCATATGAGTTCCAACGAATCCATTCAAACTCCAATAAACAGCATTACTCCTATCTTAAATACATCTACAGAAAAAACAATAACTAGTAATTTGAGATAGTCCCCATTCTCTCTTCCGTTAGACCTGCTTCTCTTGTATGCCCTGACAACATACTTTACTAAGAAGAAAAACCTCTACATATCTGAAGAGGCAAAAGGAGAAGGTAAGAAGCCCCATGAGGGAAAGAATTCCTAAAAAAAAAAAAAAAAAAGATAGAAAGAGAGAAGAAGAAGAAGAAAAAAAAAAACAACACTGATAGGGGAGAGGGAGTCTGAGTTGGAGGGGAGACGTACCGAGGAAAAGGCGATTTTACTATACCATCATCCACGGAAGTGAGGTCACCCCCAAGGCCCCACACTCCTCTCTTTTTCAAATACTCGCAAAGAGAGAACTCCCTTCCTCTGAGAATTTAAATGTATTCCATTGGCCCAAAGTTTCTAAATATGTCTCCTTTCGATTTTGACCCGATAATAACAAATCCTCCATCCTATTAAGCTCTTCAATTCGTGTGACCCATGTAAGAATTGTAGGAGGGTATGTATCTCTCCACTGCCGTACGATACATGTTCTAGCCGCGTTAATAAGATGGCGCAAAATTAATTTACAATAATTTAATAATAATTTACCATATATTTCCCCTGGTATGTTTGAGACATGTAACAAAAATAGGGCTGGATCTTCTGGGAGGTTATACTCAGTAAATTGCTGTGCTATCCGCTGTATCTCCCTCCAGAAGTACTCCAGTTTTGGGCAGGACCAAAGAACGTGGAGTAGAGTCCCTCTTTCCTCCTGACACCTTCACCATTTGTCCGGGATCTCCGGAAAGAATTTATTAAGTAATGAGGGTGTATGGTACCATCTTGTCATTATTTTAAAATTAGTTTCTTGGATTCTTGTGAATCAACGCAAGATTTACTATCTGCCTATGTTGTGCCTGGGTGAACGTCCTGTCTAATGTCATTTCCCACTTCCTTATATATGGAGGGACATAATCCTCTGGGGGCAACCAGTAGTGCATACATTTGCGAGATTAAGTGAGAGCAAGGCCCCGTCCCCTCACATAGTTGTTCTAAGGTGTCAATGTTTGTTGAAATCTGTCTGGAGGTGGGAGAGTGTTAAGGAAATGTTGCAACTGGGCTCCACTCCAGAAATCAAGACAGAAATGGTTGTTGGATGAGGTTAGTTCAGGTAATGAGGGCCATGTCCCGGTCGCTATTTGTATAAAATGTGAGGCCTGTAAACACTGTGAGTATGAAAGTTTCCTGAAGGGTCCTTCCTGTAGTCCCGGAGGGAAACGAGGATTCCCTACAATAGGGTATAGAGGGGAGTTGACAGATGATAATAAAGTGATGGAACATATTCGGGAGCAAATACGCAGGGTAGGGCCCAAGGTTGTCTGCTTTTTGAGAGCTGAACTCAGGTCTCCAAAGCACCAAACCGCACAACACAATGGGACCTTACACTGTGATTGCTCGATTTTTGGCCATATTTTAAAGCTTGCATGCCTACACCAGTCTACTAGTCGTGCCATATGAGCCGCCTGATAATATTTCTGCATATCGGGTACTGCTACCCCCCCCCCCCCCCCCATATTGTTTAGGCATTCTCATTAAACGGCGTTGAATTCTGGTCCTTTTATGGGCTCAAATGAATTCAGTTATCATCTTATTAGTCTGTTTAAAGAATTCTGAGGGTATATGAATGGGTAGAGTTTGAAAAAAGATAGGAAAATTTAGGCAATACTGACATTTTTATTATGTTACATCTACCGAACCAAGAGAAAAGGTCCTGATGCCATCAACTCAAAGGTTTGGTCCAATTTAGGTGGAATCAACGTGCCCAGGTATTTGATGCCCGTATAGGTCCATCTAAACTTAAAATTCATTTTTAAAGCGTTAATTTTGTCGTAGTCATAGATACACCCATTTTTTGATCAAATATTTCACAGCAGGGCCTGTTGTGGTACCACCACTGCCTAAGGCCAAATTTTTCTGCCCCTGCTTAACAGGGGTATGTAATTAAAATTTTTGATCAAATATTTCACAGCAGGGCCCGTTCCTGCGCCCAACAAGAGTAACTGTGAGGGGTTACAGTGTTGTGGTACCACCACTGCCTAAGGCCCAATTTTTCTGCCCCTGTTTAACAGGGGCATGTAATTACAATTCTTGATATAATATTTCATATCAGGGCCCATTCCTGCGCCCAACAAGCGTAACTGTGAGGGGTTACAGTGTTCTGGCACCTCCAACACCTAAGGCCTAATTTTCTGCAGAGTATTTAGGGCAGGCCGTATAGTATATATACTTCTGTTCAGAGTATATAGTGCCTGGGCCCCCCCCCCCACGCCATTTTTTTTTAAAATTTGGGTGCAGGGTTCCCCTTAATATCCATACCAGACCCAAAGATCCTTGTAACGGGCCGGGGGGACCCATGCCGTTTTTCTCAACGATTTTCATGTATATTGCCGGGACCCGACAATACATTACAGCCAAAATCAGTTTTAAATTACTTTTTTCCTTTAGAAATGTCATTTTGCTGTGGTATTGTTCTAAAAATGGGAAAACTGCGCCACTTTACAGGCATACTATAGACAGCCCCCCCAGGCACGATACTTAAAGGAATATTTCATTTTATTGCTTCACTTTAAGCATTCTAAAAATCACTGCTTCCGAAAAAATGACCATCTTTAAAACTTTTTTTTGCATTGATACATGTCCCCTGGGGCAGGACCCGGGTCCCCAAACACTTTTTAGGGCAAAAACTTGCATATAAGCCTTTAAAATTAGCACTTTAGATTTTTCATGTTCGTGTCCCATAGACTTTAATGGTGTTCGCATGTTCGAACAAACTTTTTTGCATGTTCTGGTGCGAACCGAGCTGGGGGTGTTCGGCTCATCCCTGCTGATAATAAAGATTTTAGAAGAGAAGTGTGCTATGTTTAATTACCGTATTTATTGGCGTATAACAGGCACCAGTGTATAACACGCACCCCAAGTTTAGGAGGGCATTTTAAGGAAAAAAACTTTTAGGAGGGAAGTTTAAGGAAAAAAACTTACATTTAAATGCCCATCAACGCAGCCTTATCGGTGTCCATCTGCAGCCTTGTCCATCATTGCAGCCTTGTCCAGTGTCCATCTGCAGCCTTGCCAAGTGTCATTGCAGCCTTGCCTAGTGTCTTTGCAGCCTTGTGTCATTGCAGCCTTGCCCAGTGTCTTTGCAGCCTTGTGTCATTGCAGCCTTGCCCAGCGTCTTTGCAGCCTTATGTCTTTGCAGCCTTGTGTCATTGCAGCCTTGCCCAGGCAGGCTGTTTATTTAAAATTGGCGCCGATCTCCGCTGATTGCGAGAGGAGAGGAGCGAGCGCCGCCGACATACAGAAAGCCGAGTGTACTCGGCTAGGCTCGTCCCGCCCAGTCCCGCCCCTATGATGGACATAACACAGGTCCAATGGCGGAACTGGGCGTGACTGTGAGCGGTGCCGAGCCTAGCCGAGTACACTCGGCTATGTGTATATCAGCGGCGCCCGCCTCAGCGGAGCGGAGATCAGCGTATAACACGCACCCACCCAAAAAAGTGTGTGTTATACGCCGATAAATACGGTAATTGGTGTCTTTGCAGTTTAACTAATTCCTGAACCTTGCACTCTGTACAACGCACTCCTGAACCTTACACTCTGTACAACGCACTCCTGAACCGTGCACTCTGTCTGTAATGCATGCCTGAACCTTGCACTCTGTACGTAGCATCCTCCTGAGCACTGCACTCTGTATGTAGCATCATCCTGAGTCCTGCACTCTGTACGTAGCATCCTCCTTAGCCCTGCACGTAGCATCGTCCTGAAGCCTGGACGTAGCATCCCCCTGAAGTCTGTATGTAGCATCCTCCTGAGCCCTGCACGTAGCATCCTCCTGAGCCCTGCACCCTGCACATAGCATCCTCCTGCACCCTGCACGTAGCATCCTCCTGCACATAGCATTCTCCTGCACCCAGCACGTACCACCAGCATACTTGGGGCACACTGACCACCAGCATACAGGGGGCACACTGACCACCAATATGCAGGGCCAGCGGTTACCAGTATACAGAGGACATAACAAAGTAAAACCACTGCCATGCAACAAAAAAAATCTCAAAAACAATAAGAGAATCTTGTTAGCTGGTTCCCTCATCTAACGCGAATCAATAAAAAGCAAAAAATGCAGCACTCCCCTACACGTCATCTATAAAATTGTACAAATGGACTTATCATTGCCCTTATAACACCTATAAATGAAAATCCAGTGCAAATCAACCAATGTATTGCAATATGAATATAGTAATGATGGTCTTACCCCCTCTGCAAAAATATTTTGAGAAATTGCAGAGCTGCAATGTGCAAATCGTGGTGAAACCCCCTATATATTAACATAATAAATTGTACAATTGATGTACATATTTTACATTTTATTACTATGATTATATATATAGGGGTGTTCACCATGATTTGCACATTGCAGCTCTGTAATATTTCTAACCTTCTGCAGAATCGGTGACACTATCACTACTATGTTCTAATACACTGCTTGATTTGCATCTCTGTTATTATTGTATGTAGGGGGTTTCACCATTATTTGCACATTGAAGCTCTGCAATTTCTCAAAATATTTTTGCAGAGGGGGTGACACCATTTCTACTATATTGCAATACATTGGTTGTTTTGCACTGGATATTATTTCATAGGTTTTACCATTGCACTTATAAGTCCATTTGTAGAATTGTATAAAGGAAGAGTAGAGTTGTGCTGCATTTTTTGGCTTTTTATTGGTATAGAGGATATACTGATCACCATTGTACGCCACAAAGAAACCTCTACTTTCTGGATTGGATTTGAATTTAGCTGCTCCATCCCTCCCCTCCCAAAAAATTCTAATGCCCCGTACACACGGTCGGATTTTCCGATGGAAAATGTCCGATCGGAGCGTGTTGTCGGAAATTCCGACCGTGTGTGGGCTCCATCGGACATTTTCCATCGGATTTTCCGACACACAAAGTTGGAGAGCAGGAGATAAAATTTTCCGACAACAAAATCCGTTGTCGTAAATTCCAATCGTGTGTACACAAATCCGACGGACAAAGTGCCACGCATGCTCAGAATAAATAAATAGATGAAAGCTATTGGCCACTGCCCCGTTTATAGTCCCGACGTACGTGTTTTACGTCACCGCGTTTAGAACGATCGGATTTGCCGACAACTTTGTGCGACCGTGTGTATGCAAGACAAGTTTGAGCCAACATCCGTTGGAAAAAATCCTAGGATTTTGTTGTCGGAATGTCCAAACAAAGTCCGACCGTGTGTACGCCCTATAAGAACTATCTTTTTTTTATCTCATGGAGGAAGTGTGAGAAATAACATATATATCATTTTTACAATCATTCCAACCTCACATACCACATACACTGCATATATCATTTAGGAAAATATGCTTATAAAATATTTTACCGGGGCGTGACCGGAAGTTGCCCTGCATGGACGCCTGAGCTCTTAGCTCTCCATCAGCCCACAGCTTAACGGCCTCCCAAGGGGATTTTAAGCACCCGTATATGGGTGGAATCAGGAGGACCTGATCCTCTAAAGCCCGAGGATCTTCCCAACCACCTTCCGTCTCCTCCATGACCCGACTTATTTTAAGCCGCCCTCCACACTCGGCGACGGGATGGACAAGATGGTGCCGACTGCATCCGCCATCTCCACGCGGTCTCCACAACCGCCGTGTACCCTATCACCAGCCCATCCATGGAGCGCTTCTGCGCCGGGTCAGGAGACGGACGGACTACAGCTCCGAGACCCGGGAGCGGTGAGTTTACCTCCGCCCCACACATCACAGGCAGAGCCGCCGCACAGCCCTCAGGACACAGCACTAGGCCTCACTGCAGCCACTTTCACGCAGTGCTCCGAGGCCTTCCCACGGCTGCTGCGCACGGCCTCGGACCCGGACCTGCGTGGGGGAAGAACTGCTTCACCTACTCCATCACTACAGTTGGATGACTTTCCCCCGCTCCCGGATCTGGAGTGTGCTCGGGCCCGGGATCCCTGCTAGCACAGCAAAATGGAGGATGCACTCCTCCACAGTTACACCAGCCTACCCCAGCTCTTCCCCAGAGGCAATTCCGCCACAGCAACCCCACATTTTACTGAGAGGGGGGCAGACCAGGCGATGTCCTATGCTCAGGCAACCAGCTCCCCGAACCTGGCCCATATGGATGTGCTGGCGAGCAATCATTCTTCTCCTCCACAGATCTCTGAATGGGGTGACCTGCAGGCTCCCCAACTGCAGCCCTGGGATTCAGCACGGTCTGCGCCTCCCCCTCACCCACAGCGAGCACCCTCTCCACCGCATTTTCCACAACAACAAATGGGGGTTGATTCCCGCTACCAGTAGACCCCTTCATGGCAAGACTGTCTTCAAGCTATCCCCACCAAAGAGGACTTTAAACTCTTTATTGAAGAGGTCAAATCTGCTTGCTGCTTCAAGTAATCCATGCTAAACTTAAACATCTCTCTGAGAGAGTGAAGATGGCGGAGGAGGAAATACAAGAGGCTAAGCTGGCTGTACACCGCACCCAAATACAGGGAGCTGATCACCACTTAATGCTCCGGAACATGCAGCGCCATATTGAAGATTTGGACAACAGAGGGCGCAGAAACAACATCCGAGTCAGGGGATTGCCTGAACCGAGGGCCCGGAGGATCTACAGGACACCCTGCAAACTCTATTTAACGATCTATTGGGGGACCCCCCAAATAAACCTATAGGGATGGACCGTGCGCACCGTGCCCTACTTCCTAAAGGGCCTGTTTCCAAGCCCTGCAATGTTATTTGCAGAGTCCACTCATATCCCCTATGGAAGACATCATGCGAAAGGCCCGTCTCGCCAAACAGGTGGTCTTCGAAAACACACAGATACAGCTATACCCAGACCTTTCTTGGATCACCCTGCAGAAGCGCAGACTCCTCCAACCCTTACTCATCTTGTTGCAAGAAAATAATATAATCTACTGCTGTGGTTTTCCATTCAGCCTCACAGCCTGCAAACAAGGAAAATCAGCAGTGTTGCGTTTCCCTGAGGACTTGGACAAATTTTGTAACACAATGGAGATCCCTGTTCCCCGCCTTCAAGAATGGTATTTAGTGGATACACCAACGCCACCTCCCTCGGTTTGGCAGAAGATTCCCCCGTCTAAACGCCCCAGGGAACGGGACTCTCCCCGCGGGCCTACTAAATCTAAGCATGGTTGACAGTTATTTTTGTCTCTCCTGACCCACTCATCAGCCTTATTTGCACTCCCCTTAGGCCCCCCTGCTCGTTATCTTGTTTTGTTTACTGGGCACCCCCCCACTGGAGACTTATAAGTGGTAATTCCCCTGGTCACTAGTCCCCCTATAGGATTACCCTACTAAAGTTCCTTTTTCTTTTTTTTTTTTTTTTTTTTTTTTATATCTTGTTGTGGTATCTAACTACCGTTTTTCCTTTTTTTTTATTCTACGGTTCTCTATGTCCCCCAGTCCTGGGTCCTCTTTCTGGGCCTTGACCGGGAGGACTTACTGGAACCTATTAGGTCCTGGGCGGTATGAACTGCTTGGGGCTTCATTGCACTGTTTGTCTTTGATTAATATGTTTCTAACTAATTTCTTTTCTTCCTCTCCATCTTTTTCCTCTTCATCCCCCCTTCCCCTTTTCCTGGCTCGCCACGGGCTCTGGAAGAACACCTGGACGTGTCCTAAATATGGGTCCCCTCCTCTCCTGGATGTCGAGGTGTCTTCGCGGCTAGATCAGCTAAGTAGTCATGAGTGCACACACACCCACGATTATGGCTAAGTTCATGTCACTCAATGTCCACGGACTGAACTCAAATAGAAAAAGGCATCTTGCGTTGAGAGAGCTCAGGCATTCTGGGGTGGACGTTGTTCTACTCCAGGAAACACATTTTAACAAAGGGGACTCCTTCACTTTTGCTTCCAGACAATACCCTCAGGTTTATTAGGCATTTAACCCCCGCAAACGAGCAAGAGTGGCTATTTTTTTTAAACGTGGCTCTCCCTTTACATGCACCGAGTCTTTTGTAGATCCACGGGGACACTACATTATCTTGCGAGGTCAGTGGCAAATGCAGGCTATTACTATCTGTACCCTGTATGCTCCCAATACTCGACAAATTTATTTCCTAACCAAAGTATTTGCACGACTGTTTAGGTCCCCCAACGAATATCTGATAATTGGCGGGGACTTTAACCTATCCCACTCGGTCGGTCTAGATCGCCACGTAATGAACCCTACAGACCCGAGCTGTCAGGGACTCCAAATTATTTCGCCAAATCACTAGATGTTATGCCCTATTTGAAACATGGCGGGCCCTACACCCAGGAGACAATATACATTCTTTTCTGCCCCTCACCGCATGCACTCCCGCATAGACTACATTTTTGTCAACAATAATACCCTTCGTGCCACTAGGGATGCCCAAATCCTGCCTATTTCCTGGTCTGATCACGCCCCCGTGGTGATGACCTTGGAGGTGGGTACCCTTACCTGCAAACCATGTAACTGGCAATTGAATAATTACCTCCTCCAACATATCCCCTCTAAATCGGAACTAGAGTCTACTTTGCAGAACTATTTCCTTGAAAATGATACCCCTGACATTTCCCAAGGTGGTCCTCAGGGGGAGCTGTATAGCGATCTCCTCGGCCATGAAGAAGGATGCGAAAGCTTCTAAACTTCAAGCCGAAAGAGACCTCAAAGCTCTAGAGCTACACTTACAAACCTCACCGTCCATACCACTCCTTAAAAAAATTGTCTGCTTACGAACTACCCTTCGAGATATGGCAATAGGCCAAGTAGAGAAGGCACTCCTTAGATTAAAACAAACCTACTATGACAAAGGTAACAAAGCCTACTCTCTATTGGTGCGCAAGCTATCTGAGCGTTCTCACACGACTACTCCACACCAAGTAAAAGACAGAAGGGGCATTCTCCTAACACATCCTCAGGCTATAGTACAAGCCTTTGAGGAATTCTACACACCCCTCTATAATGACCCCGAGATCCCACATGAACCTCTTCCCCCAGACCTGGCTGACCGCTTGCAGCAATACCTGGAGAATAGTGGAATTCCCAAGTTTCAGGCGTCGGACTTTCCATCCCTCAACGCCCCTGTTACAGCAGAAGAATTGACGGCCACCATTAAAATCCTGCCTTTACATAAATCCCCTGGCCCAGATGGCCTCCCCTACGAATATTACAAAGCATTTCTCCCGATTTTTTTACCACATTTGTGTAAGTTGTTTAACGCCTTTCTTCAGCGAACCCCTATTCCCTCGGACAGGCAGAGATCATTCCTCACGTTGATCCCCAAACCTGACAAAGATCCTTCATTATGTGCTAGTTACAGGCCAATCGCACTCCTAAACTCTTTCACTAAACTCCTCTCGATGCGATTGAACCTAATACTACCTTCTCTGATACATAAGGATCAGGTGGGCTTCATCCCCCTCCGTCAAGCAGGGGACAACACAAGGCGGATTATTGACCTAATCGATGTGGCAAACAGGGACAAACCGGAAACTCTAGTTCTTGGGCTTGATGCCGAAAAGGCTTTTGACTGCCTTGGCTGGCCCTTCCTGTTCGCCACGTTGAAATACATGGGGTTACGGGGTCCCTTCCTACGAGCTATCCAGCACCTATATACAAATCCCACTTCCCAGGTTAAGACCCCCTTTGCCCTGTCCTCTACCTTCCCGATTGCGAATGGGAGCCGCCAGGGGTGTCCACTCTCACCTCTGCTATTTGCACTCTGTGTTGCGCCCCTGGCGGCTTCCATTCGAAGAAACCCGAACATACATGGGGTCCCGGTGCGGGGAAGGGAATTTAAACTAGCACTGTTCGCAGATGACATCATACTTACCCTGACCCAACCTAGGACCTCACTTCCCAACCTACACGCTGAACTTGACCTCTATAGATCCCTCTCTGGCTATAAAATCAATGCGGCTAAATCGGAGGCTTTACCTATCAATATCCCGGCAGCGGAGTCCCAACATTTACAGCAATGCTTCCCATATCACTGGAAGGCAACAGCCCTGAAATATTTAGGAGTTCAGATCACCCCTTCTTACTCTACCCTATACCGAGCGAATTTTTGACCCCTGTTCAGGTTCATAAGGAATCTGCTTCAAAAATAGAAGGCTCACCATATCTCCCTTCTGGGGAGGGTGGCCTCTATTAAAATGACCATCCTTCCTAAACTTCTTTATCTCTTTCAAACGCTACCCATTCCAATCTCACATGCAGATTTAAGAAAACTTCAGGCAGATTTAGTGCGATTCGTTTGGAATTGCCAGGTATTCTATGGGTACCTGCAAATAAGACACTATGCTCAATCTTTTGCCCCGAACCTCCAATTCTCAGCGCCGACGCCTTTTGAGGGCTTGATGCTAGAGGGCTCTACGCGTCGAGGCTTAATTTCAAATATATACCAGATACTGAACTCCCACTGCTTTACCACACAGGGTAAGCATGCATACATCCTTCATTGGGAGAGGGCATTGGGGGAGGAAATCCCAGAGTTGACATGGAGGACGGTCTAGTCTCAGGCAGCAAAGAGCTCCTTCTGCACACTTTACAAGGAGAACGCCTACAAAATACTTTTTTTTTGGTACCTGACACCGGATGTTCTCCATGCCCTTCCAGCTCAGATAGATGTTGGCGCTGTCAGGGAGACAGGGGGACCCTGTATAACGTCTATTGGACTTGCCCTAAGATAGTGCCTTTTTGCAGCTTTTACTGACACGCCTTCTAGGTGTACAGGTCCCCAGAGCCCCAAAATCATTCCTCCTTGGAGTTAATACTCTGCAGATTCCTAAACATTCCAAAAAACTACTCAGACATGTCCTGACAGCCGCGAGATGCCTTTTTGCCCTCCATTGGAAACGACGTGACCCACCCACTCAAACAGACTTATACACCAGAATAAAAGACATAGAGCTGATTGAAAAAATGACAGCTAGACTGCAAAATAGATTGGAAGCACATGATAAGGTCTGGGCAGAGTGGCATTCACAAGAAGACCCATCCTGAGCTGATGGCTGAGCCTCCCCATCGCACCCCCTCCTTCCCCATCTTGCCCTCTTTTTCTTTTCTCTACTGTGTTCTTTCCTCTCTCTTCTTTTGGAAGTTTGCTGCGGCCCATGTTGGAGTTTACTTGTTAACTAATAATTCTTATATGGAGCCAGCTGTGAATCTGTTATGTTTGGTTTATTATTTACTGACACTTGATATATATATTGGCTTTATTGCTGGAATGTTGCAATATGCACAACACAAAGTCAGTTTTATCTATACTCACCTGCATATATGTTCAATAAAAATTGTTATTTGAAAATTCATTTTAAAAATCTGGTCACCTTACTGTACAGGGGAATAATTCAGTGATTCATCCTGTTTAGCTGGAAGCCGTGAGTAGTAAATCTTCAGTCAGAAAGATAACAGAAGAAGTAATAGTCTGCAGTGAGGACTGGATAGGGAAAATCCATTAACAATGCCAAGGCCATGGATGATAACCTATACTTCTGGAATCTTCATGGGCATCTCATACAACTCTCCAAGTTTAATCCCACAAATAAAAGCAAGAAAAAAGGAGTAATTGACTGATGAGGGGATAGCAGCAGGGTGATTGGCGGATTGTTACAACCACATCAGCAGCCCCTACGTGGGTACCTCTACAAAAACAAAATTGACATCCTTTTTTTCGCACACATAGAGCTTTCTTTTGGTGGTATTTGATCACCTCTGCGGTGCGACAATTTTGAAAAAAAAGCAATATTTTTTGCTTTTTGCTATAATAAATATCCCCCCAAAATATATATAAAAAAAAACAAATGTTTTCCTCAGTTTAGGCCGATATGTATTCTTCTACATATTTTTGGTAAAAATTGCAATAAGCGTATATTGATTGGTTTGCGCAAATGTTATTGCGTCTACAAAATAGGGGATAGTTTTATGGCATTTTTATTATTCATTTTAATTTTTATCAGTAATGGCGGCAATCTGCGTTTTTTTTTATCGTGACTGTGACATTATGGCGGACACATCGGACACTTTTGACACTATTTTGGGACCATTGTCATTTATACAGCGATCAGTGCTATAAAAATGCACCGATTACTGTGTAAATGACACTGGCAGGGAAGGGGTTAAACACTAGGGGGCGATCAAGGGGTTAAGTGTGTCCTAGGGAGTGATTATAACAGTGGGGGGGGTGGGCTACAACTCACATGACAGAGATCACTGCTCCTGATGACAGGGAGCAGTGATCTCTGTCATGATGCTAGGCAGAACAGGGAAATGCCTTGTATACATAGGCATCTCCTCGTTATGAGGCTCTGTGACACGATCGCCGGGATACCGGCGGACATCGAGTCCGCGGGTGCTGCGGGCATGGTTACACTATATGCGGTAAATGCGCGACACCACCGTCACGTGCGCGTGCCCACTAGCCCCGCCAATTAAAGGGGACAGGTACGCCCATTTGCCCACCGCTGCCATTGTGCCAACGTATATCGGAGGTCGGCAAGTGGTTACGTTAAACATGCCATTCTATGAGCTATACCTGAGCCTTTGTTGTTGGGGGTTTTTGTTATCTGTTTATGTTGAGCCAGGGAATGCCCAGAGTTTGTTTTGTAATCTTTCATAAAACCTTAATAAACACGCTATATATAAAAAAGTAAAACACACCATTACAAGTGTTTTGTTATATCTGTTTCATAAGTGAAAAAATTACCTGCTGATCCTGACAAAAGTCATTTGAGTTTGTAACTTCCTGCAAAGTCTGCCTCTGTTGTTACCAGTTAGTACTGTTCTCTCCGAACTGCAGAACACCTCCTGACATGTTATGGAAGAGTAGAGGAGGTGTGTAATCCTAACACGGGAGGGGCACTGCCAAAAAATAAGGTGGTGTTTATAGCGCAAAAAATAAAAACAGCAGAGGTGATCAAATACAACCAAAAGAAAGCTCTATTTGTGGGAAAAAAAAGGACATACATTTTAATTGGGTACAGTGTCGCACGACCGCGCAATTGTCAGTCAGTTAAAGTACCGCAGCGCAGTATCGCAAAAAATAGCCTGGTCATGAAGGGGGGGGGTAAAACTTTCCATAGCTGAAGGGGTTAAGACTGAACAAGTCAAGAGTAAAAGGGCATTTTTTTTTTCATGCATAATGGCACACATGTATTTTGCAATTTGACATGACATTCATTCATTCTTTTACTCACTTTTAGTAAAATATTCTGGTGCTCTGGTGGGGGGAGGGGCTCCCATGCAGGAGCAATAGAGATGGATCCGGTATTTGCACTGTCCGCAGCCACAGGAACCATTAGAAGACTACTTCTTCCTGTGTTCACGCCGCTCTCAGTGTGCAGAAGATGAAGGGAGGAGGTGGGTGGAGCCAACACTCACTCAGGGGCGCAGGCCTGCAGTTTAGAGAAGATGGAGGGAGGAGGTGCCAACACTCTCACTCAGGGCGGAAGCCTGCAGTGTGGACTGTGGAGAAGATGGATGGAGGAGGTGTCAGTGGGTGGGGCCAACACACAAACTCAGGGGGCGGAGGCCTGCAGTCAGTGTAGAGAAGATGGAGGGAGAAGGCGCTGGTGGGTGGGGCCAACACACAGTCAGGGGCGGAGAAGGAGGAATGCTGGCACTCTGGCTCTCATCATCAGCAGCAGCTCCGAGTCTGACGTGACTCACAGACGTCACTGGTTGCTAGACGCCAGGTGGCCCAGGCGCTAGCAACCAGTGCAGGGAAGAAGCCCACCTCCTCCTGGTCCAGGCATCCAGCATTGTGGCGTAATTACACTAACACAGAGTCTCTCGGTGCCGCTGGTCGTCTAATGTGAGACAGAGAGACTCGGGCAGAGCAGTCAGTGTAATGTTTTTTGGGGGGGGGCAATTGCCCTGTTCCCCTCCCCCCCGGATCCTCCCCTGGTCCTGTGCAAATTTGGTTTCTACCCTGGGTTTCTAGCCTGAGTGAAACTTCTATATACTACCCCCAGGCAAGAATCAGGGTCAATTCTAATGTCTCTAAACCATTTTTGATTGCTCTAGACACTAGAAAGGGTTGCCCCCTGTCACTCACACTATTTGCTTTAGCAAAGGAATCACTTGTGGGTGGGGTCATCTTTGTCCTGCACATGGGGGTACTGCTCATCAATGCCTGGGACCAGAAGGCAGTTCCCCGACTTAGAGATGACTGTATAACTTAGAAATAGATACAGTGGGTATAGAAAAGAATCACCACCCTTTAAAATGATCACACTTTGTTGCTTTGCAGCCTGAAATAAAGACAGATGCAGTTTTTGTTTTATCCAGCTGTATTTACTCAAAATGTCAGAAAAATAAATAAATAAATAAAAAACAGAATCTCTGAGTTAGGAAAAGGATCTCCCCCCTCTTAAATGTGACTTGCAAACTCAGTCAGGAGTAGCCATCTAACTTTCAGCTGTGATCAGTCATCTTGATAGCTCAGCATGAAAAGAGCTTTCCTGGACCATTGGGTGGCAAGGCACTGTCAAAGTATCTCCAGGATAAAGTTGTGGACAGGCACGTCAGGAAATGGATACAAAAAATCTCAAAGGCCTTATCAATGCCTAGAAACATAGTGAAGTCTATTATTAAGAAGTGAAGGTATTTGCTACAACACAAAAAAGGGGTTTTCGGGACTTTAAATGAGAAATATGTGAACATACATCTCTGCAGCATGTTTTTAATGTTTTTAATGATCCCTAATTATTTCTAATGAACTTTTTATCCCCACCTTTTTGTTTTAATTTTTTTTTAATGTATGTATGTGTAATCTGCTACTGGAACATTTGCTACCTATTCTTATCAATTTTGTTAATTCTTATCAACCTTACTGTTTTTATTAGTTATTGATTTTTATATATTGGTTTTTATACTCATCTTACCATCCATCTCCATTTTATTCAAGCGTTGAATGTATTTCATAGAGTCATAGTGCCACCTTAGTGGATCATGTGACTGGGCAGGTTTATCTCCCCAACACACATATACCAAAACAAAGATGACGTTTTGTATGGCCTGAGGAAGGAGCAAGCATGCTCCGAATGCAACGCCACCTCCTTTCTCCCTGCACCCGGAAGTGACGTCATCTCCAATCGCCCCTGTGTTCTCTGCTGTTCTCATAGGCTGCGAATGCTGGAATCCACCTGCACGAGCTGTCAGCTGCAGTTCAGAGACACAGACGTTTAGGAGAAAAACCACCTCCGGATTTTGCTGCGGGATTACTATCATGCTTGTGTTTATGCTCCCTTTGTGAGTAGTTTTACTTTTGACTTATTAAATTGTTGACCAATACTGCACTTAGAGGCGATGTGTTTCTTTTCCTTTGTTGCATTGCAGAGACTGCTTCTAGCTCTTCACACTGGCTGCCCTTAGTGCTGGTACATGGATTCCTCTCCCTCTTCATTTTAGAGACTGTTGCTATGGACTTTGTCCCTCCTAATGAGAAACTTTATTAATCACATTTCTCTGTGTACACCTCCAGGGTCTCGCCTCAAACAAGCGTGAGTTTATTTTTCGTCATCTTCAGGACCAAACCTTATGCGTTTTATGATTTCATTTGTGAAAGGATTTTCCAACAATCCCATGAATAGTCGTTATGCAATGTTTATGGTTTTTTGCATCATACTTTTTATATTTTTACGATTGCATGTATTTTACATTACATGCTCTGCCGTGTGTTTTAGACAAATAAACACATCCATATTACACTGTGTTATCACTGAGTCCTCTCATGCATACCTCACTCAAAGCCCCAACCCTTTTTCTATTTGGTACAACACAGACCCTCCCTGGAACAGCACGTCACTCCAAACTGGATGAAAGAGCCAGGAGGAAACTGGTCAGAGAGGCTATCAAGAGGCCTACTTATGACAAATACTGTGTGCATGTCTCAACAATTTCACAAATTCTCCACAAATGTGCCTTGAATGGGGGGGTTGCAAGAAAAAAAACATTACTCAAGAAAGGCCACATGCAGTCACGCAAAAGCTGCGCTTTGCCAAGATAAGACTAAAATTGAATTATTTGGCCTCAATACCAAATGATATGTCTAGCGGAAATCCAATACCCCTCACCATCCAAATAACACCATTTCTACAGTAAAGGATGGAGGTGGTAATATCCTGTTATGGGGGGGTGTTTCTCTGCAGCAGGCACTGGAGCATTCAGGGTAGAAGTTGTCAATGAGAAGAATGTTTACCCTCCAACATGACAATGACCAAAGCACACAGCAAAAATGACCACACAGTGGTTGAAGGAGAAAAGGTGAATGTCCTTGCATGGCCTGGACAGAGCCCAGACCTAAACCGCATTGAAAATCTGTGGAATGACTTGAAGACTGCAGTCCACAAACGGTCACCATCAAATGTAACTGTACTTGAGCATTTCTGCTAAGAAGAGTGGGCAAATATTGCAAAGTCTGGATGTGCAAAGTTAGTAGAGACATATTCCAACAGACTACAGGCTGTAATTAAAGCAAAAGCTTGTTCAACAAAAAATTGACACAAGGGGTTGATCCTTTTTCCAACTCAGTGATTGTCAGTGATTCTGTTTTTGAATTTCTTGTTATTTTTTTCTGACATGTTGATGTCATATCTTTCATTTGGATGTTATAAGTTGAGTAAATACAGCTGGATAAAACAAAAACTTTGTCTGTCTTCATTTCTGGCTGCAAAGCAACAAAATTAGATTATTTTTCTATACCCACTGTAGGTTTACACAGCTTAAGTTATATCAGCAAACCTATTATACACTCCATTGCTTATATAAACTTAATTTCAGACTTATGCCCCGTACACACGGTCGGACTTTGTTCGGACATTCCAACAACAAAATCCTAGGATTTTTTCCGACGGATGTTGGCTCAAACTTGTCTTGCATACACACGGTCACAAAAAGTTGTCGGAAAATCCGATCGTTCTGAATGCGGTGACGTAAAACACGTACGTCAGGACTTTAAACGGGGCAGTGGCCAATAGCTTTCATCTCTTTATTTTTTCTGAGCATGCGTGGCACTTTGTCCGTCAGATTTGTGTACACACGATCGGAATTTCCGACAACGGATTTTGTTGTCGGAAAATTTTATATCCTGCTCTCAAACTTTGTGTGTCGGAAAATCCGATGGAAAATGTGTGATGGAGCCTACACACGGTCGGAATTTCCGACAACAAGGTCCTATCACACATTTTCCATCTGAAAATCCGACCGTGTGTACGGGGCATAACTCTGCTCTATTTTTGCCTTTCTGGCCTAGAGGCAGACTTTTACCATGCCCTGTGGCTATGCCCTGGAATACATTTTTTTTTGGTCACAAGTTTGTGGATTTCTTGAATCAGCTTTAGGTCTGTTGGGGTTGGTAGAGGATCTACCAGTTAGCTCCCATGCCAAAAAACCTCTATGTATATTATATTTCTATGCAGAGTTGATTATTCTGGTCACCTGAAGGAGATCCCCTCTGCCAACCCTTAGACCCCATTCACACAGGGGCAACACGACTTGCAGGTCGCCTCAGTGAGGCGACCTGCAAACGACTGCCCGGGCGACTTGCAAAATGACTTCTGTATAGAAGTCTATGCAAGTCGCCCCAAGTCGCCCCCGAAGTCGTACAGGAACCTTTTTCTAAGTCGGAGCGACTTGCGTCGCTCCCCTTAGAGCCGGTTTACATTAGAAGCGGCACGACTTGCAGGTCACCTCACCGAGGCGACCTGCACACGACTGCCGCGGCGACTTGCAAGACGACTTCTGTATAGAAGTCTATGCAAGTCGCCCCCAAAGTAGTACAGGAACCTTTCTTCTAAGTCGGAGCGACTTGCGTTGCTCCGATTAGAACGGTTCCATTGTACAGAACGGGAGGCGACTTGTCAGGCGGCTAGGTCGCCTGACAAGTTGCCCCCGTGTGAACCGGCTCTTAGCTCTTAGAACGGTTCCATAGCACAGAACGGGAGGCGACTTGTCAGGCGACTAGGTCGCCTGACAAGTCGTCCCTGTGTGAATGGGGTCTTACAGAATGGAAGAATTTGATTAGCACAGCCCTACCATCATACCAACTTACCTACACCATCAGGGGCTCTCCTAAACAATTTGATACAATATGCGGTCCCTGGACTAGTTCCCTTCTGTTTTATCCACCAGGGTTCCTTGTAGACTAAGGTTTATGCTGTATAATCCTTCTAAATGTTCTTCAACCATGTTTAATATATGAAGGTTTCCGTGCATAATACCTATGCAATATACTGTATGTATATTAGGCAGGACACAGACTCTGTTGTTGGTAATCTGGCTTTATTGTAACTGTCATGGTGTTTTTTCTTGTTACAATAAAAATAATAAAATACAAAAATGTGTTCAAGCGTTCAAAAATTTGTTAGGGGTATTGACAGGGATGTAATTCATTGAGGCATTTCGGGACTCCACTGAAAGATAAAATGGCAGCACACAAAGAGCACTGTAACAAACTGTGAACTAGTCATAACTTAATAATTTTTATTAGGAAAATTCATTAATAAAATACCATTATCCATCAAGTCAGTGTATTTACACAATTTGTACAATGACAAAAACAGCAGTAAATATAAACATCCTAATTTTTTTCCCCTTTTCAAGCCCTCGCCCCTCCCCCCTCCCTCCCCCATCCACCTCCCCTTCCAGCCCACACACACCAACCTTTCTTCGCACTTCATCTACCATCCTAACCAACTTACTTTTAACTAGCGTGTTCTGATACCAGCCATAACCTCCATATTTTTTCAAATTTCTTATGATTGCTCCTCTTCTTATAAGTATACTTCTCCTTTCCAATCACCTCCTTTACTCCTTTCAACCATTCTACTACCGTCAGGGGATCTTTTGCCTGCCACTTCCGTCCAATACGTTTTTTACCTTGAAACAAACATCTCATTATTGCAGTCTGCGTGTCTCTTAATATACCATTTTCCTCCATCAGGCCCATAAGACAGGTCCTGGCCTCCATACCCAGCGATGTCCCAAACACAGAATTTATTTTAACAATTATACCTTTCCAATACCTGTGCAGCCTGGGACATCGCCAGAACATGTGTACCAGGTCACCTCTCCCATCCTCACACCTTTGACATACAGCATCAGGCTTCTTTCCGAACATATACAACTTCAAGGGTGTGTAATATGACCTATGTATCAAGTACAAATGAGAGATAATCTGTGAGGGAGAGAGGAAGATCCTGGGCCCCAATGCCAAAGCATATTTCCATTGTTCGTCCATTATTGGCCCAATATCCCCCTCCCATTTAATCCTATTTTTGGGTTCCACCAATCCTTCCTGAACCGCCATGTTTAAACTCCCGTGCATATCGGAAATTAATCCTTTAGAAGTACTAGCTTTGACCAATTTCCTAAGAGATGGCATTTCACACCACTCTGGCTCCTTCCCACTAAATTGTGCATCAAGGGCATGCCTAATTTGCAGGTACCTATAAAATGATTGATTAGGGGGGGGGCGTGGCTTAGCGATGGCCGAGTAAAGACGTGAGCTGAAGGAGCTCCGGGCCCGTTCCGCGCTTCACCTGCCAAACATCCCTCTTCTACAGCAGGTGAACACGGCATGTCCACCTCTAAACACTACAGGACAAGAGCGAAAACCAAAAGAACCGGAACCCCGATCCCACAGCACGGGATAAGAAGGTTTCTAAGAGACAGGCAGGAGACATCCCCAGGCGCCATTGCAGCTGCACCACGTGCACACGGTACGGAGAGGCACACTCCTGGGACACAGACACTCTCCCCAGATAGCGATATGGAAGCAGATCCACACATGGAGACCCCAGCTGCATTCAGAGCGGTGCCTGCAACCCCCTCACACAGCCAGATAAGGATAGAAGATGACCTCCGCGCAATGCTGCAGGCTCTCCCTACCAGGGCTGACATTGAGGCCCTGATCCAACGTGTGGAAGAAGCACACAACAAGGATATACAGGAGATCAGGTCAGAACTGCACACAATTAACCACCGAGTGTCCGCTGGGGAAACCCAGACCACCACACTAGAAGCCAGAGTTCTATCCCTGGAACAAGCCCAAGAATCACACAATATGGAATTACAAGAAATGCAGCTGCATATCGAGGAAATGGAAGACCGTAGTCGCCGCAACAACCTTAGGCTGCGGGGGATCCCGGAGGCAACGGGACCAGAGGACCTGGCGGAGACAGTAACAGCCATATTTCAGAGACTCCTGGAAAACCCCGCACCCTCTTTGGAAATTGACAGGGTCCACCGTACCCTTGGACCAAAATCCACAGACCCGGCTAGACCCCTTTCCAATACCTGTGCAGCCTGGGACATCGCCAGAACATGTGTACCAGGTCACCTCTCCCATCCTCACACCTTTGACATACAGCATCAGGCTTCTTTCCGAACATATACAACTTCAAGGGTGTGTAATATGACCTATGTATCAAGTACAAATGAGAGATAATCTGTGAGGGAGAGAGGAAGATCCTGGGCCCCAATGCCAAAGCATATTTCCATTGTTCGTCCATTATTGGCCCAATATCCCCCTCCCATTTAATCCTATTTTTGGGTTCCACCAATCCTTCCTGAACCGCCATGTTTAAACTCCCGTGCATATCGGAAATTAATCCTTTAGAAGTACTAGCTTTGACCAATTTCCTAAGAGATGGCATTTCACACCACTCTGGCTCCTTCCCACTAAATTGTGCATCAAGGGCATGCCTAATTTGCAGGTACCTATAAAATGATTGATTAGGGGGGGGGCGTGGCTTAGCGATGGCCGAGTAAAGACGTGAGCTGAAGGAGCTCCGGGCCCGTTCCGCGCTTCACCTGCCAAACATCCCTCTTCTACAGCAGGTGAACACGGCATGTCCACCTCTAAACACTACAGGACAAGAGCGAAAACCAAAAGAACCGGAACCCCGATCCCACAGCACGGGATAAGAAGGTTTCTAAGAGACAGGCAGGAGACATCCCCAGGCGCCATTGCAGCTGCACCACGTGCACACGGTACGGAGAGGCACACTCCTGGGACACAGACACTCTCCCCAGATAGCGATATGGAAGCAGATCCACACATGGAGACCCCAGCTGCATTCAGAGCGGTGCCTGCAACCCCCTCACACAGCCAGATAAGGATAGAAGATGACCTCCGCGCAATGCTGCAGGCTCTCCCTACCAGGGCTGACATTGAGGCCCTGATCCAACGTGTGGAAGAAGCACACAACAAGGATATACAGGAGATCAGGTCAGAACTGCACACAATTAACCACCGAGTGTCCGCTGGGGAAACCCAGACCACCACACTAGAAGCCAGAGTTCTATCCCTGGAACAAGCCCAAGAATCACACAATATGGAATTACAAGAAATGCAGCTGCATATCGAGGAAATGGAAGACCGTAGTCGCCGCAACAACCTTAGGCTGCGGGGGATCCCGGAGGCAACGGGACCAGAGGACCTGGCGGAGACAGTAACAGCCATATTTCAGAGACTCCTGGAAAACCCCGCACCCTCTTTGGAAATTGACAGGGTCCACCGTACCCTTGGACCAAAATCCACAGACCCGGCTAGACCCCGAGATGTCCTATGCCGATTGCACCGATACGCTCAAAAAGAAACCATACTACGCAACGCTTGGGGCAGCGGAGACATAGAATTCGACGGAGCACAAATTCAAATCCTACCGGATATATCCAGAGCTACCCTCCAACGCAGAGCGATGCTAAAACCCCTGCTGGAAGCTGCGAGGCAACATGGATACACTTACAGATGGGGATACCCTCTGGCAGTGATCTTTCGATCCAACCAGTCCTCATTCACACTGCGGTCGCCGGCGGATCTCCCTGCCTGCTTCACTTTCATGGGGTTTGACCCGATCCCAATACCCAACTGGCTGCTGAAAATCCCGAGACCGACAGGCCGTGCGGGACCCCTGCCGCCTGGATACAGCCTGCCACCAAGATCCCAGAGAAATCGGGGCCGTTCTAGAGTCACCAACAACAATGGTTCACGTGAGTCTTGACTTTTGTACATGACCAGTTAAAAAGATATAGGAAGCGGGCATAGTTATGTTATACCTTTCTATGTTTTACCATGGGGGCTCCCCCCTGGTGCCAAGTTCTCCGGGACACTCACTCAGCACCCACCTTGCTCACCACACAGACCTGATTGAGGCGAGTGGCCAACACATTAAATGTAGGGGAGAACGGAGGGGTTGGGAGCCGCCCCCCCCCCCTCATCGCCACCTCCAATATGTGCACTGTAAGCCAGAATTCTAAATAGGGCCAACAGCCTCCTATACCACTGCCAGGTCACCCTGAACTACGAAAGGACCATGTGTATGTTGCTATACTAGGGCCAAGTTACAGTTTAAGTTCAGCCTAGGCAACCCCACACGGTCAGAAAGGGATGAGCAAGAGGGGTCCCCCCATAACCTCCCCAACCGTAAGGTACATCTAAAGATTGTATCATGAGACGCTACATCTGGAGCAAGTACCCGCAGTTAACCAATCAGAGGATCTCCCCCACCCCAACACGAACTACGCGTCAAGATAGCAATCTCAAATGATGACATACTCAAAGCGACCACGCTAACATACGATTTATAACGAAGGGGCACAGGCGGAGGCTCTGACTTCTTCCACCCGGCGACTAAGCCCACATCACACAATTTAACTGCAGACCGTCCAAGAAGCCTCACGACTATTGACAAAGAGAACCGTCGAAGTATGATCTCCGCGCATACCATGCGAGTATAAGAGGAGACGCTGGCTAGGTTTCAAACGGGAGAGTGGAACTTCCATGGAATGGTCATGTGTTGGAAGCTGGTGGGGGCAGGGGTTGCCGGGTGGGGGGTTTTCCGGGACATAATTCCTCCACCCCACCAATGGCCATCGACGCGCGGACTGCACGGTACCAAGGGAGGGGGATGTCGGCGGGCGGTTGGTTGGGTTCCAGGGGGTGAGGGATATGAGGTTCCACACCGGAGATTGGTTCTAGTTACTGTTTTAACTACATGCCTGAGCTGCTTTCCTATATCACCATACAAGTATTGCAGTCTGTATTAAGACATGTTTGCAAAGTTATGTAGAAGTGTTGTTTTCTGAGGTTATGTTACATGTTCATCTCTTGTCAAAGTCATACATGTCAGTGTTGCACCTGCCTACATCTATTTATACACCAAGGTGGGGGGAGGGCGGGCGGCACCCGGATGCCTCCCAGGTCCCTCGCTGATCACACTCCCACTTAGGCACGCGCTCATCACGCAGACTACCCTGCAGAGCGTATAAGCGAGTTTTTGCTACCTTAGTTAGGAGCTTGAGGCTCACCTCTATTTCTTCTCTGATTTCTTATACTTACCTGTTTCCCCACTACCCCCTTCCTGATCTCAACCCCACCATCTACTATCCTTTCTTCCCCCCCCCCCCCAATCCCCAGGACCATGGACGAACTCCACATCGTGACTTTAAACGCAAAAGGACTTAATGTCCCAGAAAAAAGAAGAATGCTACAAAATGATATGAGACGTATGAAAGCAGACATAGTTCTGCTACAAGAAACTCATTTCCGGGAAAATGCTTTTCCCATCCTAAAAAACAGACACTATCCGACGGTATACCACTCCACATATTCGGAGGCCAAATCAAGAGGGGTATCCATTCAGATATCAGCCAAAATACCCTGGTCCTTGACTGATATAAAGACAGACCCGGAAGGAAGATACCTCTTCCTCAAGGGCATGATAGGTGATGCGAAGGTGACTATAGCCAATCTATACGCCCCCAACTGCCACCAAGACGTCTTTATCAAGAAACATTTGAAACTCCTCCAAACATTCACAGAAGGCCAACTCATTGTGGGCGGAGATTTAAATGTCCCCCTCCTCCCTTCAGAAGACACCTCAACGGGAACATCCTCCACACACAAAAACACACGTAGAACTATTTACTCGGCCCTACATGAGACCCAATTAATAGACACTTGGCGGCTCTTACACCCCGGAGAACGGGACTATACTTTTTTCTCCCGACCGCACCAATCATACTCACGTATAGACTACCTTTTGATCCCCCATAGACAACTCCAAGCAGTCAAAAACACCACTATAGGCTCCATAACATGGTCAGACCATGCCCCAGTCATGATGCGCTATGCTCTGACAGACTTCTGCAAAGGACAGAGGAGTCCTTGGAGACTGAACGAGAGCCTACTGCAAGACCAGGAGACGCTTACAGCTGTCACCAAAGAGATAACACACTACTTCCAAGACAACCACACCACAGACAATAACAAGGGCCTCGTATGGGAAGCACACAAGGCAGTGATAAGAGGTATCCTTATACAACATGGCTCACGAATTAAGAGACAAAGGACTGAACAAATGACCCTACTGATAAAGAAATTACAGACGCTAGAGACTACACATAAACAGACCCAAACCAGACAAGTGGAGACTGAACTGAATACGGTCCGGGCGCAGATCACTGACCTACTTTATTATAAAGCTAAAGCTGCAATGCAAATCACCAGGAAAAGAGTATACGAATCGGGTAACAAATGTGGCAGAATGTTGGCACAATCCCTACAGAATCAGAGGACGGCCTCCTATATTCCACATATCTATACACACCTAGGCCACAAAATGACACTTCCACGACAAATTACAAACGAATTCAAATCCTTCTACGAAAAGCTATACAATATCCCCACGACAAGCCCACCGACAGAGCGAATGAGAGAATATTTAACCAACTCCTTAATGCCCACATTGTCAAATGAAACACGCGACTTACTAGAAGACCCTATAACACTAACTGAACTACAAGCAGCAATAGGCAGCACCAAATCGGGAAAGGCCCCGGGCCCAGACGGTCTAACTGTGCAGTACTACAAAACCCTCCTACCATCCTTAGGGACCCACATGGTGGAGCTGTTTAATAGTCACACAGAGGGGGGCGGGTTTCATGACTCCTCCTTGCAAGCCCAGATTTCGGTCATCCCTAAGGAGGGGAAGGACCCGACCCAGTGTGGAAGCTACCGGCCAATCTCCCTGCTCAACACGGATATCAAATTATTTACTAAGATCATAGCATCCAGACTACAGCTACACCTCCCATACCTAATACACTTAGACCAGGTGGGCTTCGTGCCCACTAGAGAGGCGAGGGACAACACCACTAAGGTGTTGAACTTAATTCACACAGCCAATCACACAAAAACACCGAGTGTCTTCGTCAGTACAGACGCGGAAAAGGCATTCGACCGTGTAAATTGGGCCTTTATGTTCGAAACACTCAGACACGTAGGGGTTGGGAGGAATATGCTAAGATGGATCATGGCAGTTTACACGTCACCATCCGCCAGAGTTAGAGCTAACGGGATGCTGTCTGACCCGTTCTCGATCACCAACGGAACGAGACAGGGCTGCCCACTTTCCCCCCTCCTCTTTGCCCTATCTCTTGAACCCTTTCTATGCCACGTAAGATTGAACCCCAACATTAAGGGGGTGGAACTAAACCAAACCCAATACAAGGTATCCGCCTATGCGGACGATCTCATGTTTTCACTTACAAACCCAACCATTTCCCTACCTAATCTACTGAGAGAGTTCGAACTATACGGCAGTCTCACTAATTTAAAGATAAACTTCGCCAAATCAGAAGCTATGGGAGTTAGAATACCACACCCACAGCTGGTGCACCTTCAATCCAGTATCCACTTGAAATGGAATAACAAGTCCCTAAAATACTTGGGCACACAAATCCCCCATAACCTATCACAGCTTTACGCACTAAATTTCCCGCCACTGCTTAAAACGACAAGGGAACTCCTGAACAAATGGGGCGCGGGTTTGCACTCCTGGGTAGGAAGGTGCAACATACTAAAAATGTCCATTCTCCCCAAATTCCTCTATCTTATGCAAGCGCTACCGGTGAATATTCCTGCACCTTATTTCAAAAAAATACAATCGATGTTCTCGGAATTTGTTTGGGCTAAACAGAAACCGAGACTGGCTCACAAAATTTTAGTCCTCCCCAAGCAGTATGGTGGCCTAGCACTACCAGACGTTCGAGCCTACTACCAGGCGGTCCATTTGAGCAGACTGATTGACTGGTGTCGACACCAAGAGACCAAGCTCTGGACTAGCTTGGAACAAAACCAAAGCCAAGTCCCACTCCGAAGAGCTCCCTGGTGCCATTCAGCCATCCCAGCAGAGATTAAGAGACACCCATTAATAGGGAACACCATACTGGTTTGTGCTAGACTGCTTACAAGGACAAACCTGTCATCACTGAATTCCCCTTTATACCCAATACTAGGGAACCCGCTGTTCACACCAGGGCTGCAGGATCAGGTGTTTGGAAACCTGACCAGGTTGGACCTTTACCAAGCATCCCACTTTAGTGCGGGTGGGCGCTGGAAAACGACCGCAGAACTCACTGATCCTGCGGGCATCTACAGACTAGACTTCCTGAGGGCACTCCAGCTGAGTCATTTCCTCCAAACCATTCAACCCCCAACGAACGAACAGATACTCACCGAATTCGAAGACATATGCTCAACCCAGGGGGTCATACCACACACACTCTCCCTGACCTACAACATCCTTAACACCCCCCAAACAGATTTTGTCCCACCAGGACTGACCAAATGGGAAAAAGAACTGAACTTAACATTCAGCCTAGCCAAGAAACAACAGATTCTAAAACTCACACACAAATCTTCTATATGTGCCAAAACTCAAGAGACGAATTATAAAATTTTATCACACTGGTACAGAACCCCAACACAATTAAGCAGATTCTTCCCAACGACATCTGACCGGTGCTGGCGATGCCAAACGGAAAAAGGAACACTATTACACATCTTTTGGTCTTGTCCAGGTCTGACAGCTTTCTGGCAAACAGTAAAACAGACCATACAAAAATTTACAGAATATAATATAACTGATGACCCGGCCTTCTTCCTCCTGCATGCGGCAAACATTCCCATGAAAACATATAAAAAGTCAGTCCTGCGACATCTTTTAGACGCAGCTAAGGCCTGTATCCCACTATATTGGAAATCCACAACTCCACCACCCATAACATTATGGATTAAAAAAGTAGAGGAAATCAAACGTATGGAAGATCTCATCCATACAGCGCAAAACAGACAAGAGAAATTTTCCAAAATGTGGCAGTTGTGGAACATGTTTATATTCTCCGAAGAAGGACAGGCTTTACAAACAACTATGCCAATTTAACCTGATGTGCCGCGTGTTGGATGAGGTGAGCTCAGTGCTGCTGCTACATTACATCAAATTCGATCCACGATCCTGGGGATTCTTCCCCCCCCCCCACCCCTGCCCTCCCCCCCCTACCTCCCTACTCAATATCTCTTCTTTTCTTCTTCTCCTTGCTACCCCTCTCTTCTCCTGCTCGCAGGACCCTTCTATAACTTTTTGGAAAAAGGGAAAAAAGTAGGAGAGGGAGAACACATGGGACTATACTAATTAATCCACCAAGATTCCACAAACATGTCTGTCTTGAATGTACTGTATTAAGTAGAAAATCGGTGATGGAAATGTATTGTTGGATGTACTGTTTGGTCCATGTGGACTCGCTCTGCCTGTGTTCATAAATAAAAAATTAAAAAAAAAAAAAAAAAATGATTGATTAGGAACCGCATGCTCTTCCGCTATCTCCTGGAATGACTTTAGCCTACCTGCCTTATACAGCTGTGCCAGGCAGTGAATAGGAATAGTCATAACTTAACATAATTCAGTATATAAGTAGTGGAAATCATAATATAAGTACTCATACTACTGCAATATAAATAAAATGAATAGCGGTTCAAGTTAGGGTTTTCATATTTTTGTCAGCGTGTTGACATATTCTGTTTCAATGGATCTAAATCGATGGACCACATCATTAAAGATGGATGGATTTACGGTATATGTATAGTGTAAATCCATGTATGTGTGATGTATAGTGTGTGCGTGTGTGTTTTGTTTATTTACTATGTACATTTTTTAGTGAAGGAGTAAAGAAAGTAAAAGGGGTCCTAAGTACCCCTTACATATTCATTTGAGGAGCTGTAAATGTAAAATATTTTTATAAAATACTCCCTAAGCCTGGAAAGGTATTTCAAGGGTTCCTGCCTGGTAAAAAGGTCACCAATTGCTAATAAACAAAAAGGGATCTAAGTGTAGCTAAATTATTTTACTTCCTGTAAATTCAGATATCTGTACAGCAAACTCTTGATAAACGCAAACTGTGTGAGTGAGCTTCCTGTAAGAGGATTCTATAAATGGTTTCTGAAAAAAAATGTAGCGGTGTTGAGCTGTGTCTTTAGGAATAATAAATCCATGCAGCAGGCAAGGCATACGTCACAGCGTTGTGTACACAGACGTAGAACTCCAGGCTTAAAACACTTAAAGAATGCTGTCTATGTTTGATATCATGTTGTGTAACCTCAGCAAACCCTTTTCAAACATCACATTAACTCATTAAGAATTGTCATGTGTCTCGATCATAGGATAAAACAGGAAATGCAAAATAAGTCACTGCACCCCGTGAGTCATCCGTAGATATCCAAAACTTGTATATTGAAATTAAATTAAATAGAGTAGAATTAATTTCTCACAAAATGTATTTTTGATATCTAACACATCCCTCTCTCCAGGCAAAGTTTCAGCAAATACTTCCAGTTAAACTTGCTCAAGCAGTTGTTGCTGATTTCTATTGATGTGTTCATGACTAGTGTATATATTGTTTATTAAAGTATACGGTATCTATACCCATATCCAAAAATTGAATATATTGCAGCTTATTAGTCCTTAGATGTGGTGACCTCATAATTATTTATTTTTTTCAAGCTAACTACATTCTCTGCAAGTACAAAAAATGCAGTGTCTTTGTAACTTCATGTGCCCTAAACTGAAATTTAAAACAATGTTATCAGTCTTCCCAGCTATCTTCTGTGAACTACAAAAAAAACTCCTCTCTGTGTAATGGAAATGAGGAGATGAGGACTTTTTGGTAGTCCAAATCAGGAAAGCAGCCTAAAGGTGATAATGCTGCTTCTCCATAAAACGCTTAAAAAACAAAAACTAATACAGCCACTAAGGGCCATCTAAGGACTGGTAAGCTGCAATCTATTACCTTTTTGTTCTTGGGTTTAGGCTTTAAAACTCACACTTACACAGTCTGAAGGCAGATGATTAAGTAGACTAATTAAAATTGGCACACACTGATTGGAAAACACTTATGCCGCGTACACACGACCAGACTTTACGGCAGATTTTGTCCGGCGGACTTTTCTACAGACTTTCCAAATGAACGGACTTGCCTACACACGATCAACCAAAGTCCGACGTATTTGTACGTGATGACGTACGACCGGACTAAAGCAAGGAAGTTCATAGCCAGTAGCCAATAGTTGCCCTAGCCAGTGGTGTATTTAGGTTTTGTGCTGCCCTAGGCCTGACTAAACGCATGCACCCCCCCTAATTTAAATACGACCCACCCCATCCTGCCGAGGCCACACCCCTTCCTGTTTAAGACCCACCCTATCATCTGTAAACAACACCCCTTCCTCTTTAGGCTTATTTGGCACCTTTCAGGGGGGAACGGGTACCTGTTTCTAACAGGTACCCTTCCCCACTTCAGGGAGACTGCGCTGTCTCCTCTGAAGTTTGCCCCCCCTCCTCCTTCCTCCACTGGGCCATTCAGAAAGTGCAACGCACTTCGCACATGTACAGTAGGGAAACGGTCGGTTTCCCTTACCATGAATGATAGTGGCAAAACCCGAGAGCCAATCCGAAAATCGGCTGAGGTGTCGACATCGCTGGATCCCTGGACAGGTAAGTGTCCTAATATTAAAAGTCAGCAGCTACAGTATTTTTAGCTGCTGAGTTTTAATGCTATCACAGGGGGGGTCTCACTGTGCCCATCAATTGCAGCCTCACTGTGCCCCATCAAACGCAGTCACTGTGCCCCATCAAACGCAGTCACTGTGCCAATCAAATGCAGCCACTGTGCCCATCAAATGCAGCCACTGTGCCCTCAAACGCAGCCACTGTACCCATCAAATGCTGCCACTGTGCCCTCAAACGCAGCCACTGTGCCCTCAAACGCAGCCACTGTGCCCATCAAATGCTGCCACTGTGCCCATCAAATGCAGCCACTGTGCCCTCAAACGCAGCCACTGTGCCCATCAAATGCTGCCACTGTGCTATCAAACGCAGCCACTGTGCCCATCAATTGCAGCCACTGTGCCCATCAATTGCAGCCACTGTGCCCATCAAATGTTGCCAGTGCCCATAACACTAATATACTTTATTTAATCATTGTACCTGCTGTCCTGGGGGTTTCCCTCGTGCTCCTCTCTCTCCTCCTGATGTCACAGCTAGATCCCGCCCCAGGGCCGAGGAGAAGATTCACTGCAGGAAAGCAGTGCAGGGGAGGGTAGGCGGAGCTTAAGGCTCCACCTGTCACCTGCTGCTTATGGGGGCGCGAGTGACACACGCCGCCCCCCGCATGAGATAAAGCCACCATCCTGCCGATTCCCGGCTCCCGCTGCTGCCTCCCGCACACTTGCAGCCCACGGCGGCCGGCTTTCTGTAGCGGCGCCGTGGTGTATGGACGTGCTTGTCAGAGAGTAGGGGGGCGTGAGATACACGCCTCCACACTCTGCCAAGCACGCCCATACACAGTGGCGCCGCTACAGAAAGCCGGCCGCCGTGGGCTGCAAGTGTGCGGGAGACGGCAGCGGGAGCCGGGAATCGCCAAGACGGGTGGGGGGGCTTTCTCTCATGTGGGGGGTGGCCCTTTTTGCCGCCTCCTGCAAAATGCCGCCCTAGGCCTAGGCCTTGTTGGCCTAGGCCAAAACACAACCCTTGCCCTAGCGTCCGTTTTTGTCCGTCGGACTAGCATACAGACGAGCGGACTTTTCGACCGGACTCGAGTCCGTCGAAAAGATTTGAAACATGTTTCATTTCTAGGTCCGTCAAACTTTTGAGGAAAAAAAGTCCGCTGGAGCCCACACACGATTGAATTGTCCGACGGACTCCGGTCCGCAGGACCAAGTATGCTGTAAAGTCCGGTCGTGTGTACGCGGCATTACAGACACAATGCACAATAGCACCAAAACTGAAGGACAATAACAAACCTAAACTTAGGTTGACAGATAGGCATACCTGGGCAATTTCTAGGAAACATTATATTCCAATGCACCCACCACTGAAAGCTCTGACGACTCTGGTCAATCAGCTGAAATGAATGGTTCCCCTGTGTCAGGGGACAGAATAGTGCCCCTGTGACAGTGGAAGGAATAGTGCCCCTGTATTGGTGGAAGGCAGTGGCGGATGGTGAAGGTTTAGGATGGGGGGGCACCAGACCCCGCCCTTCCTTTTTGACCCCTCCCACTTGGTGAAAATGGGCGTGGTTTCAGCAAAATAGTGGGCGTGGCTCTAAGGTGGTGGGGTTAGCATCTGAGATGAACGGGGGATGGAGGGAAAGGGAGAGAGGGATGGAGGGACAGCAGGCCCAGATCCTACACAACAATAGCAATATGTGTATTCTAGAAAGTTTAACAATCAGCAGATAGAGATATTCCAAACACCTGGTGTTAGCACTTCAATCATCCCGGCACCATGGTTGTTATGGTGTCAGGATGATTAAAGCGCATTATTTCTATTATTACATTGTAATATAAAATGAAATCATTCAACTCACCATAATGCAGAATCAGTGGGAGCCCTGAGCATGTCTCTAGCCACGTCGCCTGCCACCAGATGCCATCAGGTGTCCCCAGCGGAGTCCCTCCTTTCATGCAGCCTGTGTCCCATAAAATGCAGCCTGTGTCCCACAAAATGCAGCCTATGTCCCACAAAATGCAGCCTGTGTGCCACCAAATGCAGCCTGTGTCCACCAAATGCAGCCTGTGTCCACCAAATGCAGCCTGTGTCCACCATGTGCAGCCTATGTCACACCACATGCTGCCTGTGTCCCACCAAATGCAGCCTGTGTCCACCAAATGCAGCCAGCCTATGTCCACCAAATGCAGCCAGCCTGTGTCTCACCAAATGCAGCCTGTGTCCCACCAAATGCAGCCTGTGTGCCACCAAATGCAGCCTGTGTTCACCAAATGCAGCCTGTGTCCCACCACATGCAGCCAGCCTGTGTCCACCAAATGCAGCCTGTGTCCCACCAAATACAGCCTGTGTCCCACCAAATGCAGCCTGTGTCTCACCAAATGCAGCCAGCCTGTGTCCACCAAATGCAGCCTGTGTCCAACAAATACAGCCTGTGTCCACCAAATGCAGCCTGTGTTCCACCAAATACAGCCAGTGTCCACCAAATGCAGCCTGTGTCCACCAAATGCAGCCTGTGTCCATCAAATGCAGCCAGCCTGTGTCCACCAAATTACTTACCTTGCTGTGTGGTGCCCTCTCCTACTGTGTGGGCACTGGCAGCAGCGATGGAGGAGTCCTCTCCTCTGATACTTTCTGTTTCCTCTCTCCCGGACACAATGGGAGAGAGAAAATAGGAAATGACATCAAACTGAGATGTTAATCAAACTGCCCGGCCGTAGTAATATATTCTACGAGTGTCAGGCGGAAGCTACTCGGTGCTTCGGAAAGCGCTGCAAGGCGGGATAAACGCCTGCAAATGAAGCGCCGCGTCTGCAATCTTGTGATTGCATAGAAGTGGCGCTTCCCATAAGTGCACTGTGTCCGGCATCGCACTGTGTCTGGCGTCCGAACACAGTGCACTTAAGGTGTTTTTTTTTTGTATTTTTTTTTAAAGGGCCAGTATTAAAAAAAAATTTTTTTGACTTTTTTTTGTTTCTGACTTCCTGAAGGGGGGGGCGGCGCCCATGCGCCCCCTTTGGACGGGCCGCCACTGGTGGAAGGAATTGTGCCCCTGTGTCAGTGGAAGGAATTTCTCCCAATGACAACAATGATGGGGCACAATTCCTCCCAGTGACACAAATGATGGGGCACAATTCCTTGCAGAGGTAACACTGCAAAAGTTTTTAGTTTTTTTTTGTGAATCTCAGAGTTTAGCTTTAACATTAGACATGTGTCAGATCTGACGACAGACTGAAACAAGCCTGAAACTGTTGCCTTGCAATCACACACGGATGACTATTGGGTGGAGTTTCGAATATGCTATATGATGATTCATTAAATGATTTGAGTGCTGTAACCTGTAGTATATACCATATATATATATATATATATATATATATATATATATACATATATATAGACATCACAGTTGTTCTTCTGAGCCACACGTGGTTATGTACTGCCTACCATATGATATGCAGATACTAACACCAGAAATGTTAGTAATGGGTGAGAGCAGGAAATTGATTTGCATATTTACCGACTAATAGCAAAATGACAAAATCAGCTGGTCACTATACATTGCTAAGATATTAAGTCATTACACAATTCAGTATCTCAGTGTGGGATTTATGAATTTTGATACAGTGATGGAGTTCATATTTATTTGCTCTGATATATTCCTGTGCTCCCTTTATTTATTCATTTTTTCCAACAGGTTTTATTTTAAATAAACTGTAAAACAAAACTGGCGATCGCCTAGGCGATCCGAACAGAAACCAGGTACCCCCTCCCCCCCCCCAAATAAAATGCTATTTCCTAAAGAGGAGAGGGGAGGAGGCCTTAAAGTCTGTCCCATAACCAAAAACCATAACAGGATGTGAAAGGAAAACCCTCCAAAGAGGGAAATCCATTGTAGTCACCAGGGTCACCGAACTAGTGTCCCCATTGGAAGATTTACCCTTTAGGGCTCATTTACCATAGTTGCCAACAGTCCCGATTTTTCCCGAATTTTTGGGTTTGTCCCGGAAAAATCGTGAGTGTTTTTGTGAAAAAAAGGCAACGGCTCCACAAAAATGTCCGCCGTCGCCCCACGAGTCAGTCAAATGAGTTGTTTCCCCTTGTGTTCAGTGCAGGGGAGAGGGGCAGCCAATCGGCTTCTCTCTTCAGTGTACAAATAGAAATTCTATTGTACACTGAAGCCTATTGGCTACAGGGATTGGCGACCCCTCCCCCCTCTCCACTGAACACAAGGAAATCCTCCCTCCGCTCTGCCCCGCGTGTGACAGTGTCTCGTCTATGACGAGAAGAGAGGGGGGGCCGCTGGGGAGCAGCCACTCGTGAGTCACTGTGACATGAGAGAACTTACTACAGACACGCTTTCTGCGCTACTCTGCATACTGGCTAGTTGGTAATATGCCCTATAATGTGCCCCCTGAGGTGCCCCATGCCCTAATGTGCCATGTGCCCTAATGTGCCATGTGCTATGTGCCCCGATGAGCCCCATAATATGCCATAATGTGCCCTGATGTGCTATGTGCCCTGACGTGTCCCATGCCCTGATGTGCTATGTGCCCCATAATGTGCCCTGATGTGCCCCATAATGTGCCATGTGCCCTGACGTGCCCTGTGCCCTGACGTGTTATGTGCCCTGATGTGCTATGTGCCCTGACGTGCTATGTGCCCTGATGTTCTATATGCCCTGACATGCCCTGATGTGCTATGTGCCCTGACGTGCTATGTGCCCTGATGTGCTATGTGCCCTGACGTGCCCCGTGCCCTGACGTGCTATGTGCCCTGATGTGCTATGTGCCCTGACGTGCTATGTGCCCTGATGGGCTATGTGCCCTGACATGCCCCGTGCCCTGATGTGCTATATGCCCTGATGTGCCCTGTGCCCCATAATGTGCCCCATAATGTGCCCTGATGTGCCATAATGTGCCCTGATGTGCCCTATAATGTGCCCTGATGTGCCATAATGTGCCCTGATGTGCCCCATAATGTGCCATGTGCCCTGATTTTTCCATAATGTGCCCTGATGTGCCCCGTGCCCTGATGTGCATTGTGCCCTGATGTGCCCCATAATGTGCCATGTGCCCTGATGTGCCCCATAATGTGCCATGTGCCCTGATGTGCCATGTGCCCTAATGTGCCATGTGCCCTGATTTTTCCATAATGTGCCCTGATGTGCCCCGGGCCACATTTTTGTCCCAGTCCAGCCCTGGCCCCCTCCCCCATATCACCACCATACCTGCCCCCCCTCCCGCATGTCATCACCATACCTGTTCCCCCCATGTCGCCACTATACCTGCACCCCCTCCCCCCATATCACCACCATACCTGCACCCGCCTCCCCCCATGACAACACCATGCCTGCATCCCCCTCCCTCCATGCCTGCACCCCCTCCAGCCTAGTCACCACCATGCCTGCACCCCCCTCCGGCCTAGTCACCACCATGCCTGCACCCCCCAGGTCACCATCATGCCTGCACCCCCAAATCACCACCCTGTCTTCACCCTTCCCCAAGTCAGCCTGTAACACCCCAAATCACCATGCCTCCACCCACACACCTCTCCTCCCTTGTCACCACTCTTGAGAAGATGTAGCTAGACTGCAGCCAACACTCCATCTGCAGCCAACACTCTGCTGGGGACACCTGATGTAAGAGGTACTGTACTGGGAATGCCTGATGGAAGGAGGCACTCTGCTGGGGCACCTGATGCAAGGACAGACTCTGCTGGGGGCACCTGATGTAAGGACAGACTCTGCTGGGGGCACCTGATGTAAGAACAGACTCTGCTGGGGGAACCTGATGGCATCTGGTGGCAGGCGACGTGGCAGGTGACACGCTCAGTGGTCCCACTGATTCTGCATTATGGTGAGTTGAATGATTTCATTTTATATTACAATGTAATAATAGAAATAATGCGCTTCAATCATCCTAACACCATAACAACCATGGTGTCGGGATGATTGAAGCGCCAACACCAGGTGTTTGGAGTATCTTTATCTGCTGATGGTTAAACTCTGGAATACACATTGCTATTGTGGTGTAGGATCCGGGTCTGCTGTCCCTCCATCCCTCTCCCTCTACCCCCCTTTTGCTTTAAAAGGGGCAGCACTTATCCCAACCTCGTTGTTCACAGCAGACATAGCAGGGAGAAGCTCTAAGGAGAAGTGAGATTTACCTGTCACATCCAGATCACTGCACTACTGGAACCTGCTATTTCGTGTGATCCAGTTTAGATAATTAAGATCAAGCGAGTGATCATTGGAAGAGGACCTTATGGTATTGCTCGGATTTTTGCTCCATTATCCGGGTGAACCCGATCCCATCGGTAAAGATCGCAGGTCGTGGGGCCTTCCTGAACCTTCCATTACTGATCGAGGACAGCTGTAACCTTACCGTATAAACGGTGAAAGCCTATACGACTCACCGCCAACTGCCTGTGAGTCCACCATTTCTGGTAAGGGTATTTCACTTTACTTCCCACCCTGATGAATACATGAAAGATCACTCTGGATGTGAATAGATACCACGGCGAGATCCATATCCATGCCTTTAGAACCATCTGTATGATTGGATGAACTGTTCAATATCCCAGAGATTTGCTTTCTATCTCACTTAAAGTTTTATTGTACACGCTTAATATTTTTATGACATTTATGGGATTATTTTGGTGTAACATATTATATTACAATGTAATAATAGAAATAATGCGCTTCAATCATCCTGACAGCATAACAACCATGGTGTTTGGAGTATCTTTATCTGCTGATGGTTAAACTCTGGAATACACATTGCTATTGTGGTGTAGGATCCGGGTCTGCTGTCCCTCCATCCCTCTCCCTCTACCCCCCTTTCCCCCTTTCCCTCTCCATCCCTCATTCATCTCAGACTCTAACCACACCCAATTTTAGCCATGCCCATGTAAGCCACGCCCACTGTTCACGTAAACCACGCCCATTTCTTGTGCTGCGCGCTTGGCGCGCCGCATTTTTCTTTTTCCTATGCCACGCCTACTGCAGCATGCCCCACCCCCTAATTATAGAATGACTCCGCCTACAGCCAAAAAAGTGTCCTGAACATTTTTTTTACAATGTTGGCAACTATGATTTACACTTGTTTCGGCTTCAACACACGTTAACGGCTAGTTTACACTTGCTTCAAAACAAGGCTTCGGACAGGCTTTGTTAAAGCTCCCTGAACGCTAGTCAAAGCTTCAGTCACTAAATAAAATGGTTAGCTTACAGTCCTGTTTACACCTTGCTTTGCTTCGGCTTGGCTTCAACAATTATAACCCATGTTGCTTTAGCAGTGCTTCAAAGCATCTTCAAAGCCTCCATAGAAGTCTATGGCAAAGCTCGCACGAAGCCTCACTCTGAAGCCCCACTGAAGCCTTATCGAAGCCCCATGCAGCCTCACCGAAGCCCCACCAATGGCTCATCGATGCCCCATCGAAGCTCCACCAAAGCCTCATTGAAACCCCAACGAAGCCTCATCATAGCCTCTTTGAAGTACCAAGCAAGAGCAAGGTGTAAACAGGACTGTAAGCTAACCATTTTATTTAGTGATAGGGGCTTTGACTGGCATTCAGAGAGCTTTAACAAAGCCTATCCGAAGCCTTGTTTTGAAGCAAGTGTAAACTAGCCCTTACTCCTATTCTGGTAAACACTAAGAGCCCTTTCACACTGGGGCGGTTTGCAGGCGCTATTGCGCTAATAATAGCGCCTGCAAACCGACCCGAAAGTGCCGCTGCTGTGTATCCAGTTTGAAAGCCCCGAGGGCTTTCACACTGGAGCGATGCGCTGGCAGGACGGGAAAAAAAGTCCTGCTAGCAGCATCTTCGGAGCAGTGTATACCGCTCCTTTACCACTCCTGCCCATTGAAATCAGTGGGCCAGCGCGGCTATACCACCGGCAAAGCGCCTCTGCAGAGGCGCTTTGCGGTGGTATTTAACCCTTTCTCGGCCGCTAGTGGCGCCGACGCCGCCCCCACCCCAGTGTGAAAGGGCTCTTAAGGAGGAGCTCCAGGCTCCTTCAGAAAAAAATAAATGCTGACTTTTAATATTAGGACACTTACCTATCCACAAATCCAGCGGTGTCTTCACCCGAGCCAGTTTTTCGTTCTGCTCTCGGGTGCTGCCACCGCAATCTCGACTATGGGAAACAGACAGGGAAGTCTTGCAGTTTCCCAGCCGGTTCCCTACTGCGCATGCGCGAAGCATGCTGCGCTTTGTGAATGGCCCGATGGCGGCGGAAGGAGGAGGGGGGCCGAACTTCTTACTGATTTTGCAGTGGCGAAATCAGCCAGATGTGGAAGCAGGTATCTGTCAAAACCAGATACCTGCTCCCCCCGAAAAATATGCTAATCGTGGCAGCAGAGGGGTGAGGTGCTGGGGGGGGGGGGGCAAACAATAAGAGCTCTGCTTTAAGATTTGGGATTTTTTTCACTAGTTCTATTGGTCATCAGGCCAAATAAAGAGGTTGGATCACCCTAAGGTTCCATGCACACTGGGCTTAAAAAAATATCTGTTCCCTCAGGAGTAAAAAACGCTCATAAAGAGCATTATTTGTACAAAGTTTAGACGAGTTTAGGAGAGTTTTACATTTTTTCTGCCTCCAAGCTCCAATCAGAAACGCGAACCAGAAGGTTTTTTTTTTTTTTTCTGCCTCTAAACATTAAACTCAAAATATGTCTGTTAAGGTCCTAATCTGCATGGACACATAGGATAACATTGAGCTGCTTCTACAGGCAGAACACAAAACTTCTGTAGAAGCAACGTTTTTTTAAGCCAGTGTGCATGGAGCCTAAAGCTCTCCACACACATTACGATCTGATTGTGCAAACTTCTTAAGATCTGTCAACAGCTATCCAGTGCAAGGTCCTGCCTGATTGGATACAGATTGAATGGATAAATTAGGTATATCCTCATATTACATAGTTTTGGTAAATCTAATAAGATTGTACAGTCAGATTGTGAAATGTATCGTGACCTTTACAAAGACACAAACTGCAGTAAAAATCAGACAGGTAGATGGAACCATCTAAAAACAGAAGAACAAATCAGAGCTAAGTGTTCGTAAATAGGTGTGTAACATAGGTGTGTAACAGAATGTTCAATATGTTCATGATGCAATAGAAGTCATTTTTGGAACAATGTAGTCGGATGCAGGCAGACATTTGACAGGAGAGGTTAGGGTGTATATAACAGATTTGGCTTGTTTGTGGGGGCCATCCTATGGGTGTGCCATGAAGAGCTAGGTATGACACAAGTTCCACATTCCAAAGATTCTTATTGTGCCAGAATATAATATGGGAAGGTCTCTGGGGTGTGGATAATATCTTAGTACCACCCCAGGATTTCTAGCCACCCCCAACCTCATAGCATAAGCCACAGTGAGAGGATCTGTCATTATACAGACAGCAGCTGCTACAGGTTAGTGCTAACTTTACTTCCTATGTTCCGTTTAATGCTATCCTCGAATACTCCGTAAGGATGTTACTTATCTGTTCTTGTGTAAGGGATACGGAGAGAGATAGATAGATGGATATACAAAGATAGGAACGAAAGAAACAGAAAAATAAAAGAAAGAGGAAAACAAAAAGAAGAAAAAAAAGAAAAAGAAAGAAAAAAGGAAAACAAAAAGAATAAAGGAAGAAGGAAAGGAAGAAAGCATAGTAAAGAGTGCATGTGTAGTTCTTGGAATAAGAAAGCAGTGATTGCATGTATGGACAAGGCACAGTGTGACAGCTAGAAACAACTCTTTGATGATGAGGTCTCTCCTATACAATCTGACAGCCAGACTTATTATTGCTTATATTGTTCTTCTCCTCATTTTGGGGCAAATGTAAAGTTTATTTTACACTTTTCTTTTTCAAATTGTCTAGAAATAGTACATCCTAGAAGTTATGTGTTGTCTGTTGTAATGCCAGAAACACGTTTACTTTATCTGTATATCTTTAATGTTAAGAACCCTACAAGTTACTTTTTGCTAGAATTTACGCGCTAGATGCTTATGTCATGTAGTGTTCATTTAATTGACTTTGAATTAATCTACTTACTGTATGAACATGTTGGTCCAGGGCAAGTTTCCATTAGGTTTGCTTGATTTCTTTCTGGTTAGGAGGGTTCGTAGTCACTTTTTATCTTTATTACTTAGCTGGAGTAAATGTATGCCAAGGAGGATTTGTGAAAAAATGTGTGTTATGTAGGAAATGAAGGCTTGTAGTCAGGGGCGTTGTTAGGGGGTGGCTATTGGGGCTATAGCCCCGAATCTGGGGCCCATAGCCCCGAGTCTCTTGCCGCAGGGTCCCTGCTTAACCAGCGCTTCAATCACCCTGACACCATATAAACCATGGTGCCATGATGATTGAAGCATCAACACCAGCCATTGCCCACAAACTATGGCTTACCACCGGCGTGCCCCCCCCCCCCCCTGCGGGCCTGCAAAAAGGTTGGTGATCACTGCTATGGGCTCTAGCCCCAGATCTTTTGCAGACCTAGCAACGCCCCTGCTTGTAGTACTCAAGTACTTGGTGTGAACTGAGCCTTCACTTCCTATATAACACATTTTTTCACAAATGCTCCTTGGCATACATTTACTCCAGCACAGGAAGAAAGATAAAAAGACCCCAAGTTAAGAAAGAAGTCCCCTGTTAGTCAATGCTAGCTGTCATAATTAGCACTACTGAAATCACTCCAACTGTAGAAAAGGTTCCTGTACTACTTCAAGGCGACTTCTATCTGACTTCTGCTCATAGACTTTAATGGAAGTTGCCTCCAAGTCAGATCCTCATCTATATTAATGTGATTTGGATCCAACATTACAGGGAGATTACCCAGGCATTCCCTGAAAGTTGCTTCAAAGACGCTTCAAAGTATTTTCAAAGTTGCTTCAAAGTCACTTCAAAGTCACATCAAGTAGTACTCAAGTCGCCAGGAAGCACCATAAGTCGCTTGACTTTCAGGTCGTGGTAGAGTGAACTGAGCCTTAAATGGACTTTAGTGCATAGTAAGTCATGTCTTCAGTAGGGTGCATGTATTGCGATGCCTTGATCTAATGTTGAGCCACTGAAAACCTGGCATTCTATACATCATAAATGTCAATGTAAAAAAAAAAACAATTAAATATAACGAAATGATCTCCAATGTTCTGTAATGAAAAACATTTTTACATTTAGTGGGACCTTACATTTTTTTTAGTTTAAAGAATATATATTAGCAATAGACAATACAGGCATACCCCACTTTTAAGTACACAATGAGGTTTATTTACTAGAGCTGGAAAGTGCAAAATCAGGCTCACCTCTGCATAGAAACCAATGAGCCTCTAACCTCAGCCTGTTCAATTAAGCTTTGGTAATAAAACCCGGAAGCTCATTGGTTTCCATGCAGAAGTGAGCCTGATTTTGCACTTTCCAGGTTTAGTAAATAAACCCCATTGTGTACTTAAAAGCGGGGTATGCCTGTATTAAAGGCTCACAAGTATTTGTTGATTCCTGAACATATTAGCAAGCATATTGTGTAAAGCCTGCTATAGGCTCTTGTACAAATTTATTAGTAGCTTTTTGTATGTTGACCATTTGTGGTCTGTGTGGCTACATATCGCAATATACTGTATATTTAAAATGTGTCTGAAGCCAAAACTTTTAAGCCGGGTCCACATTGCTACGTTTTGGATAATTTCGGTTAGTGGAGGTGATTTACTAAAACTGAAGAGTACAAAATCTGGTGCAGCTGTGCAGGGTAGCCAATCGGCTTCTAACTTCAGCTTGTTCAAATAAGCTTTGACAAAAAACCTGGAAGCTGATTGGTTTTTATGCAGAGCTGACCCAGATTTTGCACTCTCCAGTTGTAGTAAATCAACCTCAGTGTGAATGGTTAGAAGATCTGCTGTCCGTGTTATGTTAGGGAGATTTTCCTTCACATCCTGTCTTTGAGAGCAAAAGTTACCGGTGCTGTCACTAACAGGTGCCTCCTTATTGGAAGATTGCCCCTATTATGGTGACGATTCTAAAATTTTAGCTTGCTATTATTTTCTTCCCTAAGGGCAAGTGATAACCGGGACAAATAGGTTGAATCTCTCCAGAGATTACACAAAACCTTACAGGAGTTAGGGTAACATCTTCACTCTGCCCAAAAATAACACAAATAATAATCACATAAAAGTATCTGTATATTAGTTGGTTTGTCTGGTGTCTGTAGTTATGTTACATTTTTCTCACTATCAGGCTTTCCATTTTTTTTTTACTGTACGTGAGATTTATGGACAGCAGCACACTACGTTCATAGATGAGAATGTAGAGTTGGCAGTTCATACAGTAATGTGAGTGTCAAAGGACACTGTACTGACTTTGTGATAGATGTGTAAGTAGAGGATAAGGAGGCTTGTAGAGGGTGGGTGTGACCGCTTTTTGGCAAAGCTTCCTCCTTAATTTCGTTTCTTTTTTTGGTTTCTGTATTGGGCGGATAAGAGGGGTTGCTGGCGTAGGCTGGAGTCTGGGTGTTTCGAAACAGGAGGTATAAAGTTCAGCCTAAGAGGGAAGAGAGGGGTCTGCGTTTATTATTCAAAACTGCACAGCATAAGATGTAATTATTCTTGCCATAGAGAACTTCTAGCACTGCTTTTAAGAGTGCTAAAAACAGGAAGTTAGAGGATGTAGCTTTCGGTAAAGCTGAGTTTATTTTTATTTATTTTTTCTAACTGTTTTCATCCACTGTATTGTGTAGGCGGAATCAGAAGTCGGCTTCATTCTAATTAACATTGAACTTCTCTGGTTTGGAATTACACTGCTCTTTTTAATTACCACTGTTAGAGCGCTGCAAGCTCTCTCAAGATTTATGGGGCAGCTTTCTCACAAGACAGCTATTACTGGTTTAGCTGGCCATGCAAAAAACAGCTTATGCTACCTAAATCCATATTAATCATGATATGACAAGTTCAGGTTCTGTGCACCTGAACTAAATAACCAGCACAAGATCCAGAGGATGCCTGGCACACTGGATTAGATAAAACAGAGATGATATGAAAAGTTGAATGCAGAGTAAAATCCCAAAGGGCGTTATAGGCGCTTAATATCTAGATCTCAGATGTCCCTCCTAAGCTTTTATTTTAAATGTAAACTAATCTGCCACTCTCTTTTTTTCTCATCCATGTGTGTTTTTTTTTTCTGTGTAGGTTTTTAAAATATGACTCGTGTTCCAGAAAGAAAGAAGTCCTGGTGGCTTAATTGCTGTTCGTGTTGCTCTAGTACTAGAGGAGAAGATGTAGAGGAATATGCACGAGCTCCAGGAGATAGACCTTCTGGAGGAGAAAGAAATGCTGGGGTGGACATTGCTTCGGGAGGACATCGAGATGGATCTGGAGACAGACCAGGAACCACCCTAGATGACCTGCCTGCAGTGACTCCAGGTGAGGACTTTTTACAACTCACTCAGCTTGTCTTTGGCTATATTTTCTGCAAACGTGCTCTGTAGCACAAACTACGCATATATGAAAAGAACCTTCTTAAAGCTAGGCTCCTGTCAATCAGCTAAATACACCATTGTCATATACACTGTATATAAAAAGCAATAGGTGATCCCCACACATGTTAGTCCTGGATGCACACTGTAGGGGATACCCAACAAGTAAATATAAAGCTCAGGGCACTTACAGGTATTTGAAAGAGCATAAAAAATCCCAGCCTTTATTTACCTACATTTCATTGGGTTATAGTCCACCATTAACAAGGCAAGGTGGGCTGTGACCCACTGAAACGGTGAATCAAGTATTGGATTATATATACCTGGTCAAATACCTGTGAGTGGCCTAAGCTTCATGTTTACAAATGTACCATCTAAAAACATGATCCTGAGAGTTACAGAACTCTGTGATTTAGCACAATTAGGAATCTCTTAATAAATGCGAGGCTTGCTTTCACCCAAAATTGTGATTCCGGAGTGAAAGTTGTGTGAAAATATTTATAAAATAGACCCTTTAAGCAGCCCATATATAAGTCATATTTTCATTCAACCAGCAGGTTAATTCCTCCATCCAAGCACTTGGTATTGGTGAGTGAATTCTCCCTTTGAGCTATTGTATTCTAACAGCAGGGAGACTTCCCTGCCATCAGAATACTCTGATCAGCGCTGCCTGTTATAGCCTGTGCTGCTGATCAAGTGACAAAGAGACGACAGGGTGGTTGTAAAGAAGGTGATTAATAGAATGACTGTACAACCTCCCTGTCCATACATAGATCGAAATTTGTCCGGTCCCTGCTGAACCAGCTGAATTTTGATTCATGTATGGTGATGCTTCTTAATTTTCCTTTAAAGTTTGGAATAAGTCCCGTAGCAGGTTGTATTTCCTAGCTGCAATGTAGACTGCAGTGGATGTCAACTCTGCTGTCTAACCAGGACCCCAAGACTAGCTGGGCAGTACTGCAAATCCTCCAGAGGTAAGATCAGCTATGTATTCTAATTGTGTCTTTACTTCTTTGCCTGGAGTTAAGCTTTAAAATATAGCAAATAAACTTTTTTTTTGGTCTGTTAAATATACCATTGATATAGCGTAATAAGTTGTTGTTCTCAGCTCTATCTGTGAACTATACAACACTTCCCCCCTATGTTATGAAAAAGAGTAGAGGGGTAGATGTTCTGTAGTCCTGCCCTAGGAAGAAAAACCGCCCCCCTAGGACAGGAAGTGTGTTACTGGCAGGATCATTAGATGAAAATAAGGGAAAAAATAAAAACTAATACAGCCCCACATCTAAGGACTGGTAAGCTGAAAAATAAAACATTTGAGTTCTTGTGTTTAGATAGGTATTCACTTTATGCACTTGTCCAAATAATACTTATCTTCAGCAAACCAATCTGAAGACCTGTCACTTTTTTTTTCTATTTCCAGGAGGACCTCTGAAAGTTCAGAAAGTGGATCTTCTCCAGTCTCGGACTGGTGAAAATCGTCGATCTCATCACACTGATGAATATGAATGCGAAGATCTAATTGTAAGAAGGGGACAACCCTTCCAGATCTGTGTTACTTTTCAAAAAGAATTTGGCAAAAATGACCAAATCTGCATTTTGCTACAACAAGGTTAGTGAGAAGAATGTGATGTGATGACATTATGAGTCAGATAATGAAATGTATATTGTCATTAAAAAAACATTTAGTTACCACTTCAGCTAGAGAAGAAAAATTGACTGCACACTCGAATCCAAAGGATGCTGGTGAAATTTCTTTATTGTCATGAGCCAGACAAAATTGCAAATATGATTCGTTGACACGTTTCACACAAAAAGAACCATGCTTGTTCACGACGCGTTGCGAACAAGTACGGTTCTTTTCGTGTGAAACGCGTCAAGTAATCATCATTGCAATTTTGTCTGGCTCATGAAAATAAAGAAATTTCTACAGCATCCTTTGGATTCGAGTGTGCGATCAATTTTTCTTCTCTTCTTGACATTACTCATGGTGATGAGCTGGGATTAGCACCTTGGACCGGGTGTGTCCATTTTTTGGCTAAAGCGGTGTGTGTGCCCTTATTCTGTTACCACTTCAGCTAGGTTGTGACTATTGAGTATCTTTGGTATTCTTATCCTGATATATTTTTTTAATTCCTTATTTACGACTAAGGTAAAGGTACAAGCATATGATTTCACATAACAGTGTCTCAGGCGCATCTGAGAATCAACTAAAACCTACCATTAGTCAATTTACAACAATACAGAACATGACATGGTATTGATACACTGTTATTTTGACTAAGACACATTGGTTGAGCCATTGGAAACCACTATGAATAGCAGGCATAGGACATCTTGCACCAGTACTGTCCATTTTTTTTAAAAAATGAAAAGGGGTTAGTGTGTGTGTAGGCAGGAACAGTCTTTTTTCAACTGCAGGTGGTGCTCAACTGCAATGGTATTGCAGAGGAAGAGGAAGTTAGGAGGATTATAGTTCCTCTATGGTTTCCTGGGTCACATAGGGGCAGCTATATGGTTGGGTGATAGCACCCCATGTGACCCTGTCAGCCATTTTGGGTCAGGCAGAGTCTACTTAAGATCCTGGCTCCCGGGCCTGTTACGTGTGGTTAGAGTAGGGATAGGTCACCTGTCTGTCAGGGACAGTGGTTAGCGTCAGGGGGAGGTTCCAGATGAGTAGAGAAAGTGCACGGACATGGCAACCTTCCTGGAAGCCTCCCACTTGGGTACGGACTGGTCAGGCCTCATTCTGCCCCTCGAGACAAAAGATGTCGGCATACTTGAGACTTTCTGCTTCTACTCATCGGGGTCACATCCTGTGAGTGCCCCAGTCAGTGTGGTTCCCTAACAGGCTTGTTGTATATAGCCAAACTCCAATTACAATATATTTCTGTTCTCTGCACCTAGAGTTTTCTGCCGCCACACCACGCTGCACCTACCCACATGTGGAGGCCAGGAAAAGCAGCCACTGGCCTAGAAAAATGGTGGCTCCTATACTAAAATTATGATAAGCACAGTTATGTGAGTGTTGTATTGTAGATCCCTGCATGCAATAAAAGGAATAACAGAAGATTTTCTAGAATACCTGAAGAAAACATTTTTGTGTCTGACTCCACTCTGGCAATGTAAAGCGACTTAAAGTGGGACTGAAGGTATTTTCTGAAGGTAGATTGCAAGCAGGCAGGCTATTTATCGCAGAAGAGTCATGCAATGTTTCTTCTGCAATAAAATACACCTACCTGCCTGCTTGCAGTCTTCTGCAGCTTGTAAACTGAGCTGTGTATGTGCAGCTCAGCTTACATCGCCGGCATGGTCCTTGTGTGCTGGAATGACTGATTCCTGTGCATGTGCAGGAGTTATGTCATCCTGCACCAGCCAATGAAGATGCCTGTAAACCAGCACCCAGGGAGAAAATGCCAGCGCCAGCGAGGGACCCTTTGCAGATTTCAGGCCGTTACTGAGGATGTAAGTATAGTGCCTTTAGTTATGGTTTAACCATTGTTTGTTTCAGTTAGAATAACTGATCTGTCCCTAGCAGGAAGATTATGTTAAAAATGTTGGGTATTGTTGACCGTTGATATAAAATGGTTATTTCAACATCTGATTTCAGGTGCAGTTCTTATCTTAATCAGTTTGCTTATGTCTTCTGACAGTATATTTTTTCAGTGTTCTGTATTTTTAACAGTCACCCTCACTCTTGCAGGAAATGGCCAGGCAATCACCTTACCCCTGGTAAAAGAGTTTGATGAGGGAAACTGGGGATGTCAACTGGCAGAAGCAAAAGGACAGAATGTCATTTTTTGGGTGAACACTTCAGCTCAGGCTCCTGTGGGAAAATACCAGCTCAGTGTTAAAAGTAGCGGAGGAATTTGCAGTGATGCTAAACTAAAAGTCTACGTCCTGTTTAATCCTTGGTGTCGCTGTGAGTATGCCTAACTTTCCTTATGATCCAATTATCCATTCATTTTCTTGTACCTTCTGCTGATATTTTATCTTTACTCTTAAGGTAAAACTTTTCAGAAATCCTGTCTGCAATTATCTATGTTCTTGTTTTGTAGTGGATTCTGTATTTTTGGATAATGAATCATGGAAACAGGAATATGTTCTTAATGAGATTGGAAGAATTTACTATGGTACTGAGCATCAAATTGGTGAACGTTCATGGAACTATGGACAGGTATGATTGCACACATTCTTCCTTGTAAACCTTTAAAGGTCCATGTACCCTATATTGATATTCCTGTTTTGACTGGAGGCTTGAGGAGCCTGAAGGTCATAAACACTAGAACAACAGGATCTTCCTAACTCATTTCAATTATTAGAACTTTCCATCTCCTGTTGCAGAAGTTGAGTCTTCTAGTGTAAAGAAAGATGTAAAATACAACAGAAAGAATGAGGCCCTCTCAAAATAGTTTCTGTATCTGCTACTTGCGTAATAAAAACAATCTATCTGTATGTTTCAGAATATCCTCTATCGCCTAAAAAAAAAAAAAGAGTTACAGCTTTATCTTTTAAAAGATTTGACTGGTTTTGATTATCACTGGAAATAAAATTTATATGTCAAAATCAACATTTTTTTAACATTTTGTTAACAGTATTTCTCTTAAATTAGGCCTACTTATGCTAGTTCATGCCAAGATTGATATGATGCTAATCTTTTTTTTTTTTTACATACAGTTTGATAAGGGGGTTCTGGATGCTGTAATGTTTATACTGGACCGTAGTGCTATTGCACCTGGATCAAGAGGAGATCCTATAACTGTTTCCAGAGTTATTTCTGCCATGGTAAGTCCTACTCATCTAGTGATCTAAATATGGAAAGATAAAAGCATTTATGTTGCTGATTCCCCAAGCTTTTTCAATGTCTGCTTATTAGCGAACACCAAAAAGCCTGTTTTTATGCCGCGTACACACGATCGGAATTTCCGCCAGAAAAAACTTGGATGGTTTTTCCGACAGAATTCCGCTCAAGCTTGCCTTGCATACACACGGTCACACAAAAGTTCTCTAAACTTTCGACCGCCAAGAACGCGGTGACGTACAACACTACGACGAGCCGAGAAAATGAAGTTCAATTCTTCCGAGCATGCGTCAAATTGTTTCCGAGCATGCATGATTTTTTGTGCGTCCGAACTGTATACAGACGAACGCATTTTCAGATAGGAATTTTTCCGGACCGAAAAATAGAGAACATGCTCTCAATCTTTTGCTGGCTGGAATCCCGCCAGCAAAAGACAGATGGAGCATACACACGGTCGTATTTTCCGGCAAAAAGCTCTCATCGGAGTTTTGCTGGCAGCATTTCCGATCGTGTGTACGCGGCATAAGAGTTCTTATTCCTAAGTGCAAAACCCCCAGTAACCAAATAGAATCTATTTTGTGTTGGTGACTTGAGTTAATTCTGCTTCGGTAGTCTGGATTACAGCATCTAATAATTAGTATGCACTAAAAAAAGTCCTATTTACCGTTTACTGTTACATGATGAAGTTCAGTTTATTACTGTACTTCAGACCAAGTTATGGTCATAAACTGCAGGGGGGAAATTGCAGCTGATGTCCGTATGACAAACTGTGCACTCAGTGCCTGGCTCATATTTTCCAACCCTGTTTTCTTGGGCTTTGTATATAAGAATGACTGACATATCACAAAATGTCTTGTGCCTCTGCTGAATGTGGATTATTTTTTTTTATAGAGTTTACTCTACCTACAGTTATAGCTAAATGACTATAGCTAAAATTACTGTTTTTAATGGTGTAAGTAGTGATATTATCTATGATTATAATGACCAAATATTACTTGGCAAACTTGTCACTGTCTGTTAGAATTAAAAATTCAATAACTAACACATTACTCACATAATGCAAATTTGGGTAGTCAGAATGATTAACATTTTTTTAATACATTGCCTAAATTGTATTTTGTGTATTATTTGCTCTTTTTCATATAGTGGAATAACAGATAAGCTTTCTTGTCCTTCTTCGCTTATTAGGTCAATTCTATGGATGACAATGGAGTTGTTGCTGGAAGTTGGTCTGGTGAATATGCTGATGGTGTGAACCCAGTTTCTTGGGTTGGCAGTGTGGACATTTTGCTCCGTTATCACCAAAGTGGTTGCTCTGTGAAGTATGGGCAGTGCTGGGTATTTGCGGCTGTCACCACCACAGGTAATGTAGTATGAGGAAATTCTTAAATGTAATAATATGCACATTAATAATATGCCCTGTTAGTTATGTTAGAGCAGATACTATAACACCAATCTATAGATTATGATGTGTTTTTCCTCAAGAGTGCCAGTGGTGTAGGAATAAGCCTTTTAGAGTTTGTAAATGAAATTGGGCTGCTGCTATAGGGCCTGTGGGGGCTACCCTATTTAAAAACCCACTCCTTCGCCACCACTTAAAACAAGTGTGCAACTAAAATAATTTTTATGCAGGAGAAGGGCAAGATGGGGGGTTATAAAAGAAGAGAGGATTGAATATATGTAAGAGAGGGATTCGATTCAGGAAGTCTTGAAGTGACCACGTTGGCTGTAGGAGGCATATAGTGGTTGGGGTTGTTGAGTCTGGAGTAGTGCAGGAACTCTGTACTGGGGTTCAGATAATGTCAAGCTACTGTATTTGCTTTTCATATAAATGGAGTAGGTCAACCTTTACTTATTATATCACCTAAATTATTTTAGTTCTACGCTGTCTTGGAATACCTGGACGTACCGTCACTAATTTTGCCTCTGCTCATGACACCGATGGCAATTTAATATTTGATGTGTATTTTGACGAAAATATGAAGCCAATAGAAGATAAAAACAGTGATTCAGTCTGGTGAGTGATGAATAAACATTTTATATATTTTGACATGCCTTTAATGCTAATGGTTAAATATATGTAAATAACCATCTGTTGATTTACGCATTCTTCCCTAGGAATTATCATTGCTGGAATGACTGTTGGATGAGACGTCCAGACTTGCCTGGTGGATATGATGGGTGGCAGGCTATTGATGCCACACCTCAAGAAACCAGCAATGGTAATGCACAACAATGTTGCATATGCATATTTTGGTTTTACCCCCTTTTTTTCTCTCAGATTTCTTTAATCTCAGATTATTATTGAAATATTGCTAGTTTCTTGATTCCAATTGTATATTTTTTAATCATTTCATATGTTTTCTTTTTTCAGGAATATACTGCTGTGGCCCATGTCCTCTTTTGGCCATAAAGAATGGCTTAGTGAATATTAAATATGATTGTGGATTTATCTTTGCTGAGGTAATTTGAATTATGTATGATACATTCACAATGATTGTAGTATATATACATTTTCTTGTATGTTAATATTTAGGAAATCACTGATCACAATAAATGGGCTTTTATTTATTAACACATTTATTTTATTTATATATATATATATTTATTTATTTTTGAATTTACATAGATGGTAAGTGAACTAAACTGTCTGCTGTATTTCACACAGGTAAACAGTGACAAGGTGTTCTACCAGCGGCAGCCAAATGGCAAGTTTAAGAAAGTCCATGTGGAAGAACGAGCAGTAGGACACTGCATCAGCACAAAAGCTGTAGGATCAAATGCAAGGGAGGACATCACTTACCTGTACAAGCATCCTGAAGGTAACACATTCACCTAATTAATATTTAAATTTCTAAAATGTGTAGAAGTAGTTCAGGTTGAACATTATATATTTATGAAAAGAAAAATCTCCTTATAAAGGAAGATGCATCAAGATTGTTCAGGTGGAGGGGAATGGTGATTCTCAAAGAAATGTTTAAATGTAAACGAAGGTCATTTAAGATTGCTGGTAGCCCAAATTTAAGGTAGCACAATTCAGAACACTGAACTCCATGCTATGTATGGCCACTCCTTGTGGTTCTGTTGGTCAGGGACAGCACAGTCAAGGGGTTATACCAAAATCTTCTAAATATGTCATTTACTAAAAGCTATGGTGACAACATTACATTTTTATGTCATTATAACTTCCCAAACAGGGAGTTATCTTGTGGCCCCATTAGACACTAGAGACTAAGGTTTGCACCTTAATCGGATTTGTTACTTTCCATCATGTTATAATAAAGTTTAATTTTTAATTCAATTCTTTCTGGCCTTATTTTGTACTTTACTGACCATACTTTTTTGTCATCAGGCTCTGCTGCAGAACGTGAGGCAGTGCACACGGCTGCCAAATACGGCAACAAGCCCTTAGCAGAAGTTGATACAGATGAGTCATGTGATGTATCACTTACCATTGAGTCACAGGATGGTTTCAATATGGGCAGTGACATTAATGTCCGCATCCTACTGAAAAATGGCAGCAGTGGTCAGCGGTCAGTGTCCTTATCTATGGCTGTTGCTGTTATGTTCTATAATGGTGTCTGCAAAGAGTCATTCAAGAATGAGACCTGCAATGCAACTCTGAGCCCTGGAGAAAGTAAGTTACAATATACCAATTTTTATTGAAAATTACTATTAAAAATACTGCAGTGGTTAAAGACATGAAACAAAACAGTAAAAACAGAATGTGAGGATAATGGGAGAAGGAGCAGACACAGAAAGTCATGAGGTGGATATGCTCTATATAAGTGGTTCTCAACCTCAGTCCTCAAGTACCCCCAACGGGCCATGTTTTGGGAACTTCCCTTAGATAAAATAGCTCTTATCAATACCATGTTGAGAACCACTGCTCTACATCACTGTTAAGAAAATTGTAATTGCTAACTAGGTAATGTCACTTAGGCAAACCATTATTGTTTAATCCCCCTACCAAGCTTTAGGCTAAATCGTAACTTCCATTAATAAAAATTTAAAATTGATTTTCACTTTGAAGTAATAAATATTGAATGTTGTATTGTGCAACCTGGTGGCTACACAGGTATACTGCTAAGGTATAAGGTTTACAAATCCAGCCATAACAGCTGTGGATGCCTGGGATCACAAGCATTATCTTAACATCTTGATTCTCTAAGAATCCATTAAGTGTTTTATTCTCCAGCCCCTATTAAAATCTAGATATAATTTTTCCTCCCCTTCTTCTCCTCCCTAACCTTAATTCCTTAATTTTGTTGTATTTGAACCTAGTCTCTCACCTACTCCCTCTCTACTATTTTCAAAGCCCCTTTAATTCTTACTGGCTTCTGCTGTTGTGCAGCCACGATGGGTTTGAAAACTTCTGGAAATAAAGGCCTGGTGGGTAGAGTGTTTAGCTCCTTACATTTAATAGACAGCACCTAGTGACTCCCTCAGCAATAATAAATACTACCAACAGAAGTAACTTATCTCCCTTTTTCAACCAGTTTAAAAATGTGGCTTTGTATCAGCATTTGGTATCCACTGTTATTGAGAATACTATGACAAATGCGACCAACTCCTTACTTTATTCAATTTTTAGCAAGTAAAAAAAAAAAACTCATAGTAGTTTTTGGGTGGATTTTTTTAAACTGTGTTTCAAGTCAGGTAATAGTTTACTCATTAAGCAGTTATGTGAACTAGTGCTGTAAATGCAGTTAGTTATAAGGTGCTAAATGAGTATTGTGTGTGTATAGGGATAGTAATGTATGGGTGTAAATCATGTACTTTTATCACCCTATATCAGCTGGTTTGATATGTATGACTCTTAATAAATCCTCTTCATGGATGGAATTCACAAATAGGCTACAGTTTTTAGTATTTATATGTAGACTAATGAAATACCAAAAAGTAAATTCACCAGAGGACTGCCTATTAACACATCTAATACAAATGGCATGTCTGTCTTTACATTCCAACAAACTCATTGCCATTGTAATACCATGAGGTCAGAACATTTTCTACATAGTATTAATAGAGTAGATATAGTTATAAGGTATATAAGTTATTCTGTAGAAGAAAAAAAATATTTCTCCATATATAACATATTAATGTAATTCTCCTTTATTTCCCTTGCACAGCTAAAGCAGTTGGGATGATGATACCTTACAGTGAATATCGTGCACAGCTGGTGGATCAGTCAGCCATGATGTTAACAGTGTCTGGAATTGTAAAAGAAAGTGGACAGAAATTAGCCACACAACACACCTTTAGAATAAGAACTCCAGATCTTGTGATTAAGGTATTCTAATATTCTGAATTACTACAGACTGAGTTTGTGCTTTAGCACAGTTTTTGCTTGTAAGCTCCATAGACTTGTCATTTTTACAATATAAATCCAAACCATATACAGCTAGCAGTAGTTGGTTACATTCAGGAGGACTTATTGTTAAACGCTGACTGTATTTGGCTCCATATCCATCCATATCTTCAGCTGAAGAAGTTGTTTGGATAAGCTGCAAAACATCTTCAACAATACAGGACAAAATCAGATAAATGTGACTTACTAATACTAGCTATACCTAACCTTGATACATTAGAACATTTACAGACACAGAATATACAGAATTTTTAACATGTCATTTTTTTTTTAATTTATACTGTTAATACTATACTATATACGTTTTTGCTTGGTGGAAATGACTGCAAATGTGACAAACAAAAATCCCACAGTTCACAAACATACTAGCCGGCAAAGGTGTCCTAATTAAATCCTGCATCTGAAGTTTTGGTAAAAAGAAAGTTCTAAAACATACATAAAAGCCACACACCACTATCAAGGTGCCTCTGGAGAGTACTTTGGTTTCTCTGGAAGTAGCAGTGTTGGACAATACACTCACCGGCCACTTTATTAGGTACACCTGTTAAATTGCTTGGTAACACAAATTGCTAATCAGCCAATCACATGGCAGCAACTCAATGCATTTAGACATCTAGACATAGTGAAGATGACTTGCTGAAGTTCAAACCGAGTATCAGAATGGTGAAGAAAGAGAATTTAAATGACTTTGAACGTGGCATGGTTGTTGGTGCCAGACGGGCTGGTGTGAGTATTTCAAAAACTGCTGATCTACTGGGATTTTTACACGCAACCACCTCTAGGGTTTACAGAGAATGGTCCGAAGTAGAGAAAATATTCAGTGAGCGGCAGTTGTGTGGAGGAAAATGCCTTGTTGATGTCAGAGGTCAGAGAAGAATGGGCCGACTGGTTTGAGATAATAAAAAGGCAACAGTAATGCCGTGTACACACGAGCGGACTTTACGGCAGACTTTGCCCGGTGGACTTTTCGACGGACTTTATGACGGACTTTCCGAATGAATGGACTTGCCTACACACAATCCACCAAAGTCCATCGAATGCGTATGTGATGACGTACGACCGGACCAAAACAAGGAAGTTCATAGTCAGTAGCCAATAGCTGCCCTAGCGTGGCTTTTTGTCCGTTGAACTAGCATACAGACGAGCAGACTTTTCGACCGGACTCGAGTTCGACGGATAGATTTATAACATGTTTCAAATCTAAGTCCGTCCAACTTTTGAGAAAACAAAGTCCGCTGGAGCCACACACGATCGAATTGTCCGACGAAATCCCGAACGCCGGGCAAAGTCTGCCGTAAAGTCCGCTCGTGTGTACGCGGCATAACTCAAATAACCACTCGTTACAACCAAGGTATGCAGAATACCATCTCTAAATGCTCAACACATCAAACCTTCAAGCAGATTGCATACAGCAGCAGAAGATCACACCAGGTGCCACTCCTGTCAGCTAAGAACAGGAAACTGAGGCTACAATTCGCACAGGCTCACCAAAATTGGACAAAAGAAGACTGGAAAAACTTTGCCTGGTCTGAGGAGTATCGATTACAGCTGTGACATTCAGATGGCAGGGTCAGAATTTGACGTAAACAACATGAAAGCATCAAACATCCTGCCTTGTATCAATGGTTCAGGCTAGTTGTGATGGTGTGGGAGATATCTTCTTGGCACACTTTGGGCCCCTTAGTACCAATTAAGCATTGTTTAAATGCCACGGCCTACCTAAGTATTGTTGCTGACCATGTCCATCCCTTTATGACTACAGTGTACCCATCTTCTGATGGCTACTTCCAGCAGGATAATGCACCATGTCACAAAGCTCAAATCATCTCAAACTGGTTTCTTGAACATGACAATGAGTTCACTGTACTCAAATGGCCTCCACAGTCACCAGATCTCAATCCAATAGAGCACCTTTGGGATGTGGTAGAACGGGATATTCATCATGGATGTGCAGCCAACAAATCTGCAGCAACTGTGTAATGCTATCATGTCATTATGGACCAAAATCTCTGAGGAATGTTTCCAACAGCTTGTTGAATCTATGCTATGAAGAATTAAGGCAGTTCTGAAGGCAAAAGGGGGTCCAAACCGGTACTAGCAAGGTGTACCTAATAAGGTGTCAGGAGAGTGTATATACCAGTGATAAAACTGAAAGCAAGCTTACCTGAACGTTATATCTAATGTCCTTAAAATGTACAGTGATACAGGTCCAAACTGCAAAAAGCAACAGAAAACCTCTCCTGTTAGTGTACATGACAGAGGAAATGGGAACGACAGAAATTATTATAGATACAAAACACACAGCACACTACTTTCACTGCTGTGAGGACAATTATGGAAAAATATGTTTTATTGAACATAGCTTTGGAAGACCTTTCACTTATTTAAAAAGACATGGCTTTTAACAGAACAGATAACTGAACCGTTTCAGAGGAGGCACTTTTCAGTAAAGGTTAGGGACATAAGACCTAACACTAAAATGTGCCAACTGTGATCCAAGTGATTCCAATGGCTATTTGGGGGCAACATATGTATTCTAAATTATTCACTAGGGGCTCTGGTATGAACTATTATTCCAGTCTACTGTCAGTATTTTTTTAACATGTTTGTTGAGCAGGTGCAGCTCTTTGTACCCACCAAAACACCTTCTGGAAGGGGCTCTGAGGGGTAGAGATGGGGAGTTTGTTGCTTTCCTGGGAGTGTGGAACTGCAGTAGTCACCTTTGCAATAAAACTGGAATGAATTACGTATGGCACTTCCCTGTCAAATATCTGAGTTAAAAGTCGAAGGGACAATATAATGTTACAAATACTTTGCTTTCATTGAGAATTTAAGGTGACCTTGGGACAAATATTAAGCAATGTATTGTTATGTCTGTATTACAGGTGCATGGTAACCCTGTGGTTGGCCAACAAATTGTGGCAGAAATCATATTCCAGAACCCGCTTCAGACAACATTGCACAATGCCTGCTTCCATGTGGAAGGACCTGGTATTCAAAGACCAAAGATTGTGCAAGTTGGGTAAGTTAACTCTCATATGTCTACCTCTTTTGCCCTGTTTACATTATCTTATTTTTAATCAAGCCAATCTCTTTTTTTTAAAATCTTCTAGCGTGTTAAATATAAACCTTTCGCTATATAGAGTATCTAGTACCAACAATACTTTTAAAGAAATAACATACAGCAATTAACAGTTACTGCCCACAATCCACTTTACTGTTTTCTTGCTTGAAAAGTACAACATTTCTGGACGCTAACACATTTTACAATGTTTTCTTCTCTACAGAGATATTGGGCCTTTGAAAACAGCCTCTATCACAGAACGCTTTACACCTCGGCGTGCCGGATTGCGGCAGCTTGTGGCTAGTTTGGAGAGTAATGAGATGAGTCAAGTACATGGAGTGACTGAAGTCATGGTGCGAGAGAATTAATTTGATGGCTTCAAAGCAAGCCTGGTTTACTCATCCAGTATTATTGGATGACATGGGAACATAACAAAGACTTTATACTGAAAAGAAATTTTTAATGATTCCCTCTCTAAGAAATCAGTCTGGAGTCTTCCAGGGCATTCCCAATAATGTATGCTGTATGACAGAGGCTTGCCATCTAACAAACTAACAAGACAACTGGATATAAGCCCTAGAGGAACGCAAGCCTTGCAAGTCTGCCTATCTTGGAATATGGCTAGAAGGACGCTATTTCCATGATTTTGATTTACCGCAATTAACGTTAACTGCAACTCTTTACCACTCACAAATAAAGACGCCATTCCATTGCTTTAAACATCCAAATTGTGGAACGATATCATGTGCTCTACAATCAAGTGATAAATGTATGATCTCATTAGTCTCTAATGACACCAAGATATTTTCTTTCTGACTGAAACTGATTTACGAAACTTAAGACCACTCGTAGCATAATGGGATGTTATGTTATAAGCTATATAGCAGACGTTTCATTATATACATAATGTTTTGGCCATACACACATATGGCAGCATTTGCAGTATCTCTTTCTTAACTGTGAACTCTACTAAATTACTTCTAACTATTGTGTATATATATATATAAGCATAAATTATAAAGAAGATTGTATTGTTAATATTGTAGCATACCAGTGAAGAAACAGAAGGAAATGTGAATAACACATGGAAGCATACTACATTAATGCTGCATAATTCTCAGTTCACCCTAAAAAAGTTACCATGCCGTCCATGTTCCACTGCATAGGTAACCCTTGTGTAGAAGGAAAGTTGATTGCTGGTTTACATACAGACATACTATATCTTCCAGAGACAGGTGTGCTTTTGTCATAATGAAGGTAACATGCTTATGGATCTAAATGATCACTGCTTGTCTCCTTGTGTAGTCCCTGCTTACTGGATGAGAAAAGCCCACACTGTGACCACCATAGCTGTCCTGTTACTGACGGGCACACAAACTGTGATCACAAAAAGCACTGAAATTTTTTGTGCACTTTTTATTTCTTAATTTTATTTTATTGTTTCAATAAATATTTTATATTATTCACTAAACAGCTTCTGTGTATATTTAACAACATGCCATGTAGAATAAAGTGTGCTCTCCTCAACCTATATGATTGATGAGAAAGGAAGTATAAGAAAATGTTTCAGTGTCTGTCAAATTAACAGAAAGAAAGGGTGCCTCAGGAAACTGATATCCTAAGGTGAATATAGAATGTAAGTCTGAATAATACCAACTCTGTGTTGCCAAAATGTATTGCGCCAGTCTGTTATCAAAATGTATTTATATTTTGGAGTTGATTTACTAACACTGGATAGTGCAAAATATGCCGCACCTGTGCATGGTAGCCAATTAGTTTCTAACGTCAGCTTGTTCAATTAATCTTTGAAAATAAAAACTGGAAGCTGATTGGTTTCTATAGACAGCTGTATCAGATTTTACACTCTCCAGTTTAAGTAAATCGACCCCAGTATTTCACATTTGCATGCAGATCAAGCTGAGCAGCAAAGGTGACAGTGACAGGAGGTGGGGCAGACTAAAACACACAGTTAGGGACCCATTTGGATTCCTTAACAGGTGCTTCTGACCCCCTTCTGACTAGCATTAGACTTATTTTCAAGCTTCTTCAAGCTGCTTCTGCATTCCCATTGACTTGTATAAGTAGAAAAACAGTTGTGCTTTGCTCTCCTAAGCAAGCGTACTTCTTATGTTATGGTTACCAAATAACCTAATAAACACATTGAAACAGAAAAACAGTTGTGACATACACAAATGCCCATTGAAGAGTCGGTATCCACAGCAGTAGAAGCACACTTAGACCCCTCTCACACTGGGGCGGTGCGGGCGTTAGCGGTAAAGCGGCGCTAGTTTTAGCAGGGCTTTACCGCTGTTATAGCGGCGCTTTTTGGCTGCTAGCGGGGTGCTTTTAACCCCCTGTAGCGGGCAACGAAAATAATAGCGCCAGTGTTCCGGCGTTGCCGAAGCGCTTTGGCAGCTCTGCCCATTCATTGTATACAGCGCTCCCAAAATTCCCCAAAGATGCTGCTTGCAGGACTTTTTTTCCCGTCCTGCAAGTGCACCGCCCCAGTGGGTGGCTTGAGAGGTGCCTTTCAGTCGCTTTACAGGCGCTATTTTTAGCGCTAAAACGCCTGAAAAGCCTCCCAGTGTGAAAGGGATCTTACTGACTCTCTCCTGTAGTTAGACAAATATACAGTCCCAGTCCAACAAGCAGTAACTATATGAATGCAGGCAGGTACTCTTTTACTAAAAAACCATGAAGGAGAGGTGAACACAGATCTCATGGGGCTGGGAAGAAGGCAGGTAGACAGTCAAGGGGTTTTAGCAAAACTGTAGCTCCAGAGGGGTATGCACTGGTTACCCTAGTAGATCTGGTTGTAGCATAGATCTGCTGTAAGGACGTTGTTCAAATGACTTCTGATTCTCCAGGGTCCCAACAGGCCATTTTTAATCTATTCCCAGAGAACTACCCTCTTATGCCCCATATACACGGTCGGATTTTCCGATGGAAAATGTGTGATAGGACCTTGTTGTCGGAAATTCCGACCGTGTGTAGGCTCCATCACACATTTTCCATCGGATTTTCCGACACACAAAGTTTGAGAGCTTGCTATAAAATTTTCCGACAACAAAATCCGTTGTCAGAATTTTCGATCGTGTGTACACAAATCCGACGCACAAAGTGCCACGCATGCTCAGAATAAATAAAGAGATGAAAGCTATTGGCTACTGCCCCGTTTATAGTCCCGACGTACGTGTTTTACCTCACCGCGTTCAGAATGATCGGATTTTTCGACAACTTTGTGTGACCGTGTGTATGCAAGACAAGTTTGAGCCAACATCCGTCGGAAAAAATCCTAGGATTTTGTTGGCGGAATGTCTGATCAATGTCCGACCATGTGTACAGGGCATTACTGTGTCAAGTAAGCCTGGGGAGTTACAGAGACATGTGGTAGAGTTTATTTAATCAAGCTGAATAGGCCATTTCATCTTGTTCAGTGTTTGGGGGGTCGATGGTGGACACCATTGTTGTTTGCCCTTTGATTTAGCATTTAGGTTAGTTGAATAAAAGGAAAATAATCGTTTTCTAGAGAAAGAATCTATACATAAAATTTTAGGAACATAAACATCAGTCAATTTATGGATGCATATATATATACACTATAATACCAAAAGTATTAGGACTCCTGCCTTTACACACACATGAACTTTAATGTCATCCCAGTATTAGTCCGTAGCGTTCAATATTAAATATTGTTGGCCCACGCTTTGCAGCTATAACAGCTTCAATTCTTCTAGGAAGGCTGTCCACAAGGTTTAGGAGTGTGTCTATGGGAATGTTTGACCATTCTTCCAGAAGCGCATTTGTGAGGTCAGGCACTGATGTGGACGGGAAGGCCTGGCTCACAGTCTCCACTCTAATTCATCCCAACAATGTTTTATCGGGATGAGGTCAGGACTGTGCAGGCCAGTCAAATTCCTCCATCCCAAACTCGCTCATTCATGTCTTTATGGACCACAGTCACGTGACTACTCTTCTTTCTTTTTCTATTTACTTCCTGGGCTCCTTCTTGGGATGTTCACATTGCTGTATGCTTGATGTGGACACCACCTTTTGGTGGAGGTGACACTTCCAATGGTCAGGTCCTATCTCTTAGGCTCTAGAGGCAGGAGAAATCCGGAGGTGAGGGAACCAGTGCCCAAAAAGACAATAGGCAAGAAAAACTGTCTGATCCCCAGGGCAGGATATTAGCTTAGGTTAACTAAATAAATAAAGGAAACTGGGACCAATCAATTACACTGCAGGATAGGACAGGAAGAAGACTGAGACGTGAGGTAATGAGGTACAATGCAATATTTAAAAATTTCAGTTTTTTTTCTCTGAGTTGGGTCTTACATTTATCAAGCTATAAAATGGAAGCTAAACATGGAACACATGCTGGAAATAAAAACCTATTTATTGTATTCATTGCCTGAGGTCTTCCATGTTTTTATACTAGAGGTTACTTCCACATGTGCTGTTGCAGAATAAAGAGCTTCTAGTTATTCTAATAAGTTATAGGAAGAAAAACAATGCCATCCTTTAAACGTGCTGCCTTAGGGTGGTATGATGAAAAAAAAATACATTTTTGGACTGCTTTTCTTGGCTGTTTCATATCCATAACATCTCAACCCATTTTTTTACTTTATATGGTTTGACCTTTAGAAAATGATCTCTGTGTGCTAACTTTCAACTATATGTTTTTAAATTTATATTTAGTAAATACAAAAGATGTTTCCACCATATAGTGAAGGTGTTTATTTAAAGCAACTCTGTTATCCTGATTTTAAAAAAAAGTTCCTGTCATATGAAATCATTAATAAGGTATCGCCACGATCGTTAGAGCAAGAGCAATAATTCTAGCACAAGACCTCCTCTGTAACTCTTAACTGGTACCCGTTAAAAATGTTTAAAGCGTCTCCTATGGAGATTTTTAAGTACTGTAGTTTGTCGTGAGTCCACGAGTGTGCGCAATTTTAAAGTATTACATGTTAGGTATCTATATACTCGGTGTAACATCATCTTTCTCATTATACAAAAAATTGGGCTAACTTTACTGTTTTGTTTTTAACTCATTAAAGTGTATTTTTTTTTTTTGGGGGGGGGGGGGGGGTAGTAGCTTGCAGCTCATGGAGTAAGCAGCATGGCGTACTCGCTCCTCTGAAGATCTGTCCATTTCTCCTGATAACTTAATCCTGTAACCGTTCCTCCTGCTCTCTCTTGGTTGGCCGTGCTACCTGCAGTATACACTACCACCTGCTGCCCGTACTCCCTGCAAAGATATGTATCGGTAGGGTAAAGAACTCCAGGCAGCGGTGGACCGTACAGGACAAGATGGAGGTCGTTCCCTGTGATCTGCCAAAGAGGCTGCTATTAAGCTGCTTGCTAAAACCCCTGGAAAAGACAACCATCCCAAGGTTGCCTCTCTCTCTATGGAGCCTGCTGATCCGGATTCTTTGCTGGATGGCCAGGAGGCTGTCTGGCCTGATGACTCGGCTGAAGCACCTATGTGAGTACACCAGCCCCTGTAGTCACAGACACTGACATTGAAAGACATGCCTGCTCCTGAACCTACACTCAGGGACATTTTTGCTGCAGTCACATCCTGCAACACAGCTCTCACTGCCTTAACCTCTGAGATAAAAGGGGTGGAAATAGAGCTTAATTTGGTCGACAAGATATGCAAAAGTTGCGAGATCGCACTGTGGCCCTTGAGGACCGGACGTGTAATGTGGAAGATGAGGTGGCACCATTACAGCGTGAGCTTTACAATGTGAAATCTCTTACTTCAGGCCATGCGGCCCATTTAGAAGATATGGAAAACAGGCCTAGACGCAATAATGTTCGGGCAGTCGGTATCCCGGAGAAAACGGAGAAGGAAAAATCCTGTCGCTTTTATAGAAAACTGGCTTACTACTTTGGTAAAGACTCCTTTTCTTCTATGTTTGCAGTAGAGAGGGCTCATAGAGTCCCTGCTTGGCCACCAAAACCTGGTCAGGTAAAACTTAGAGTTCTCTCTGCCTACCACGGAGCAGGATCTATTGGTTAAGTTTGCTCATTGTACTCAGGTGCAGCTCAGTTTGTTCTGACTGTCCCTCATTGGTCCAATAGGGAGGCATATTGGACAGTGGGAGGGGACCTGACAAGTGAGCACACAAGCTTTGTTACAGCCCTCGCAATTGGCAGAGGAAAAGTGCTGCATTGCATGTACATGTGCTCAGAGGGAGTTGAGCCGGGGAACAGAGTCCAGGAGGGAGGGGGTGGCTGCCCTCTCTTCAGCAGAGGAGGCTGCGTGGCCTTGGGTGGTCGACCCAGGGGCCTAGAGAGGGAGAGAGAAGCTGAACCCAGAGGTCCTGCAGAGCTGACTGGAAGGGAGACACCAGGAAGGATCTGATTCTGCCTACTGTGAGTGCAGATCTGTGTCTTTGGGGCCTGTCGAGTGAGGGTCTCCCCCTTCAGCTAGAAAAGTCAGTGGATGGGTGACAGTAAAGCTGATGCTAGAGAGTGTCCTGAAGATAATTTAGTGCATCAAGTCTGCTGCTAGTGAGAGCAAGAAGACGTAACGCTTTCATACATGTGGCTGTATGGTCAAAGCAGTGTGACTGCTTCTATTACTAATCCAGTGGGGTCAAGTGAAAATTGTCCTTATCCTTTTTAAATAGTTCCAGTTGGAGTATCCCACTAATCCCTTCTCCCATCCAAGTTCCAAAATAAAATACAAAAACAGACACACCTAGGATTAGTCATTGAGTAATGAGCAAGCGGGAGTAAGGGTGAGAACTCCTAGCCAACAAGCTGTAACCCCTCAGTAACCAAGTGGGAACCCTCAGCAAACAAGTGGGAACCCTCAGCAACTAAGGGGGAACTATTAGCAACCAGCTGTAGATAACCAGAGAGAGACCTATGAAGTCAACCCTAAGCAAGCCCTACGGGACAGTGCTACATTAACAGTTGCGAGTTCCATCGAATCATAATCTGTACTGAGATGTTGGGGCCCCCCTTGCCCAACTATCTTGCATGGACATGCCTTACAGATTCTGTGTCCTTTAGGATACAGAGATTTCTGGTTATTTTGTTTTCATGTTTCATCTGCCTCTTGCCTGTTGCGAGGGACCAAGTTTTATCATAAATAACTACTTACCTGGAAAGCATTTCTGCTGGTGACATTTGTTCTCTGTACATCCTACCTTAGGTTGGGACATCCCACTGTTCTTTATGGGCAATCCAACAATTCACTGTTATATAGTTGGCTGTCTAGAGCCCTGGGCACTTTTTTTTTCAAAATCCGGGCTACATATCTGACAGTCACTTTGCAATTGTATTATCCTGAGTATGCTATATTTTCCTCTTATTATGGCTAATATCTGTATTGTTGTATCGTGGAATGTTTGGGGGTTGGGGATAGAGTCAAACGTGCAGCTTTTTTCTCTTCTCTGAAAACACATAATCCATCGGTAGTGACTTTACAAGAAACACTCTTGCAACCTGCTACAGCAGTGATGGCGAACCTTGCCACCCCAGATGTTTTGGAACTACATTTCCCATGATGCTCATGCACTCTGCAGTGTAGGTGAGCATCATGGGAAATGTAGTTCCAAAACATCTGGGGTGCCAAGGTTCGCCATTACTGTACTACACTATCTGTACTTAAATACTGCCGATTTCACACACAGTTCCACTCTGTCCATACAGCCTACCCTAGAGGAGTTAGCATTTTAATGTCAAACACTGCGCCTTTCCAGCTAATAAACTCCGTAGTGGATGACTCCGTTATATTTTCCTATTATGTAAATTGGTGGAATTGCTATGTGTTATTGCGAGTATTTAAATCCCTCCACCCTTCTCTCCTGACAGCCTGAAATGCTTAATACAATTTATGGCTCCTCACTCCAATTTCCCTATTTGGGTGCTGTGGGATTTTAATAGTGTAATAGATAAGCAACTGGATACGTTTTCATCGAAACCTGGTTGCAATACCTAACCCCCTTTGCTCAATTGATTCAAGAAATAGGCTTGGGACGAGTGCAGGGAAAAAAATCCCACTGTGCAATATTTTTCCTGCTATTCTGCAATTTACAAAGTGTATTTTTTACCCAAAAATTGCATTTGAAAGACCTCTACGCAAATACAGTGTGACATAAAATATTGTAACTTCTAAGTAATTTGCTAGCAAAAATATACTGATTTTAACTTATAAGCAATAAATGGCTGAAAACGGCCTGGTCTTCAAGTTGTTAACCGCTTGCCGACCGAATACTGTATATATACGGCAGCAAGGCGGCTCTCCTGTGCAAAATCACATACTTGTATGTGAATTTGCACTTCTAGGTCTGGGGCATGCACCACTGGCAACCCACCAATCACAGCAGGAGGCAATTAGCAGGTCTGGCAGACTCAATGTCTGCCGGGACCCGCCGATCGTTCCTGAAAGAAACAAGGTAGATCGCCGTTCTGTGAGAAGGGATGGTAGTGATCTTATGTTTCAACTAAGCAGGCACACGGATCTCTGCCTTTACACAGTACAAGCACAGTACAAGCACCCCTTCTTCCCTGTCAGTGTCATTAGTACAGTGACAGTGCATATTTTTTAGCACTAATCATTGTATTAGTGTCACTGGTCCCCAAAATAGTGTCAAAAGTGTCACTTAGTGTCCGATGAGTCCGCCGCAATGTCGCATTCCCTCTATAAGATCACTGACATTACTAGTAAAAAAAAAAATTCCATATAAATATATTTTTTACCAAAAATATATAGCAGATGACATATTGGCCTAAATTGATGAAGAAATTAGATGTTTTACAATTTTTTATTAGATATGTTATATAGAAGAAAGTAAAGAATATTGTTTTTATTCAAAATTGTCAGTCTTTTTTTGTTTATAGTGCAAAAATAAAAAGTGGGAAAAAGAGGACATACATTTTATTTGGGTACTGTGTCGCACAACCACACAATTGTCAGTTAACGTAACGCAGTGCTGTATCGCAAAAAATGGCCTGGTCATGAAGGGAGGTAAACTTTCCAGAGCACAAGTGGTTAAGGAAACTGGGACCAGGATTGTGTATGATAAAAGTAAGATTTACTATTAAAATCGAACTAAAGGCTTAAAACTTACCTGTCCAACGGTCCTGCACAGATGCTGTCAGGCAGGAGACTGTCATCCCAGCACTCAGGCTGCATTCACGCTACAGCTTTTGAATCGCGGGCGGATTTGCCACGAATCTGCCCGAGACTTGACAGAGCTGATGTGTGAATGACAAATCACGGAACTTGCATTTGAGATGCCATTTATTTGAATGACACCTCAAATCGCATTGCAGGTCTTCCGCGATTGTCGCGCGATAAAACGTGCTGCAATCATGGCAATCCGCATCGCGGGAAGCACGTCGCCAGAAAAAAGTTCTGGAGCTTCTTTCGGATGACTTGCTTCCCGCGATGCGGATTGCCGTGATTACAGCGCGTTTTTTCGCGCGACAATCGCTGCAGACCCGCACCGCGATTTGAGGTGTCATTTAAATGAATGGCATCTCAAATGCGAGTTCCGCGATTTGTCATTCACACATCAGCGCTGTCAAATCGTGGGCAGATTTGTGGCAAATTTGTGAATACAGCCTCAGAGACCGGCCCGGTGCTGTAAGATGAGCTCTGTATAAGCAGTTCAGTTTACAGCACCAGAGAAGACAGTGAGCAGGCAGGCAGGGGCATTTTTTGCAGAAGAGACAGTGTATGTGTCTTCTGCAATAAAAGCTGCATGCTCACTGTTTCTTACAGTGGAACTTCAGTTCCATTTTAACAAAGCAAAACCCATCCAACACCAGCAAAGAGTATACAAGGCATAAGTGAAAATAAGTGAACAGTGAATCAAGTTCCAAAATACAAGCAACCTATCGATAATATAATACAGTATATACAAACAAAGGTGGAGCACATAAAAACAGGGTAAGACAGGAGATGCAATTGACAACCGGGGAGGAATGGGATTAGGAACAAGGGGAGCCAGCATGAAGGTGCTGGATAATAAACATGATCATGGTTAGAACCAGGACCAAAGTCAAGGGCAGGATCAGGAAAAGAGCATCAATGACCAGGTATATACAGGGACGGTGCTAGGCTATTTTGTGCCCCAGACAAGACCAGCTACTGGCACCCCCCCACTCCCCCAAAAAAATAAAGGCTGCCTGTGCAGAGATGCTTACTCACCTCCTTGCCAAGGTTAGCCCTATGTGAAGACTGGGGAGCTGGGAAGAAGTGATGTTGCGTTAGCAACTAAACCCTAGCGCTGAGAACAGCGGGCTGCGGTGGATGCTGTCAGCCATTGTACATTCAGGGACAGCTTTGATTGCTGCACAGCCTTCGCTGTTGCTGAGTGGCACAACTGTGGCAGCAGGGGGAGCTGACATGGTATTTGGGCAGGACGCTCTGGGGGGGTTTGGACCAGGGGCATACCATGAAATCAGTCGACACTGGAGAAGGTGCATGTAGACAGATAAAAAGAGTATTTATGGAGGAAAAATAAGGCAGTTTATTTCTGATACACAGTTCTTAAAGCCAGGGCTGGGGCAAGGATTTTTGACACCCTAGGCGAAACCTCATTTTGCCGCCCCCATTGGCTCCACCCCTGACCCCACCCCCTATGCCCTGCCCATGTGACAGGAGGAGGCGCTATACAGGAAGCATCGGCTCTGCTTCCTCTAACGCTGGCTCCAGTGCTGCGCCTCTAATTACACTACCTGTCGGACGGAGCAGCTGCCTGAGAATGAGTTAGTTACATGCTGCAGCCTGCAGAGCATGCAGACGCGGAGGGAAACCAGCGGCCGGGCGCCCCTAGGCAGCAGTGCGCCCTAGGCGGCTGCCTAGTTTGCCTAGTGGTAGCACCGGCCCTCCTTAAAGCTGAACTCAGGAATAATCAAATATTATCTTTATATTTATAAGAATCACGTGTATCCTTCCTTCAATCTTGGTACGCTTTGTATATTTATTTTCAGATTTGTGCAGTAATCCCATGTGAAACTTTTCCTCTGGGCAGGCACTTCCTATAATAGAGACCCTTCACTTCTGCTTTCTCTCCTTGTGCAGGGTAACTGGTCTTTTTTCTGCCCCCTCCTCTAGTTTTCTGCAGGCAGCCTGTAGTGGGTGGAGCCTGTTAAATCCCTCCCACAGCTCTGCTGTCTGCACAGCCTATAGTATATACAGCACAGTGATGACGTTTCTGTTACATTTACAAGGTAATATCTTGGTTTGCAAGGGAATTTAGTTCACACAAAAATAGATTTATACATATTGCTTGTGGCTATTGAAGAATATATTTAAACAAAATGCTTTGTGCCTGAGGTTCAGTTTTAAGCAAACTAAATGTTGATGAAAAAAGATTCACATCTACTTTACATTTGGATAGGACTGATACGTCTCATAGTTAGTTCCATCCATGATACCCTGTCTGAAATTTTAAAGGCGCCTTTCCCACAGGCATTATCTGTCCAGCCATGTTTTTTTTCAAAGAAAAGAGTCAGTTTACATCGATTTTCAGTGCAGTTTATCTCAGTTTACATCAGTTTGCACTTCAGTTTAGTTTACATCAGTTTATATCAGTTCAGTTCAATTTACATCAGTCTACATCTGTTTTTGCATCCATTTTTTTAGGCCCCTTTCACACTGGTGGAGTCCGCCAGCGGATCCTCCCGCTTAACAGGGGATCTTTCCGCTGATTCCCACTGAGCAGGCGGATGACTGGTCCAAGTCCTTAACCTGCTGTCCTAAATGGGCTGTCACATGGAAACAGCCTGTCCGTTTCCATCCAACTGTCATCTGATCCGTTGGACAGATGTTCTTTGGCGGACAGGATCAGAGCGGATGTCCGCTGACATCCGCCGCTCCTTAAAGAGCAATGGATGGTCCGATCAGGTCCGTCTAAAAAACTGACAGTTGGACCCGATTGGTCCATCAATGTGAAAGGGACCTTAGTTGTTGTGGAAACCAATCAGTGGTGACAATTGTATAAATAAAAAATGTTTCTTGTTTTAAAAGATCTGGACGTTTGCTGTTTCATTTCAAAAAAATGAAACTAAACAGATGCAAATGTAAACTGAGGTAAACAGATGACCACCCGTTTGTCCATAAAAATGAATTGCTGTCTGTTTTTCGGATGAATGCCCTTGTGAAAGGGGCCTTACTGTAATAGCTGCCTCACCTTACCACAAAATTGGATGGCGGTACATGTACACTTTACATCCTAGTTATAAAAGGGATTTAGACAACAATGACATAACATAGTCATTTTAACTCAAGGATTAAAAATATAATTTAGCTATAGTGGGGAGTTTGTAACACAAATGTAATGTGTAAAAAAAATACTTTTTTTTTAGATTTCTTTCATTAGACAAGATAAGAACTACTCAGCTCAGCAAAATATGAAAAAAGGTAGTTAAACTGGTTTTTGGTGAGTTCTCCTGTTGATTATCCCAGTGGCCACACAGCGAAGAGGAATTTTCCCAGTGGGGACATAGAAAGCAGACATGTTCTAAACCTGTCCCTTTCTAGATTAAATAAGTTACAGTTGCTCTCTACATTCCTGTTACCCTGTCTGTCTCACTGACATAGGTGTGCGCAGCCCATTGCATTAGGGTGTGCACCCCAAAACACAAACACACGTGCTCTCAGCTGCACGGCGCTCCCAGCTGCACGCGGAAGTACTCTGTCCTGAGTGGCTTCCTGTTCATTTACAAACTGAAGCATAGTAAACACAGTTTACTATTCCTCCATTATGAATGGACACAGTGAGCGAGTGTGTTCATTTAGAAAAGGAAGGAGCTGGTAAATTACATATTTACTAGCCTCTTCCCCCTGCTCTCCATCCTGAAACATCCCCAGCAGCAGCCGGAGGGAGAGGAGGGAAGCCAGCAGCACTGAGAGGCTGGGGGGGGGGCTCGGGGGGGAAACCAGGGCAGTGGGGAGATACTGGAAATGGAGCGAGTACAAAGAAGGGCAACAAAGCTAATAAAGGGTCTGGAGGATACTAGTTATGAGGAAAAGTAGCGAGCGCTGAACTTATTCTCTCTGGAGAAGAGATGCTCGAGAGGGGATATGATTTCAATTTATAAATACCATACTGGTGACCCTACGATAGGGATAAAACTTTCACGGAAGGGAGTTTAACAAGACTCGTGTCCGCTCATTAAAATTGGAAGAAAAGAGGTTTAACCTTAAACTACTGGTTTCCTCCCACACTCCAAAGACATGCTGGTAGGTTAATTGGCTTCTGTCTAATTTGGCCCTAGTATGTATGTGATTTAGGGACCTTAGATTGTAAGTTCCTTGAGGGTAGGGACCGATGTGAATGTACAATGTATATGTAAAGCACTGTGTAAATTGACAGTGCTATATAAGTACCTTAAATAATAATAATAATAAACTATGTAGAGGGTTCTTTACTGTAAGAGTGGCCAGGATGTGGAATTCCCTTCCACAGGCGGTGGTTTCAGCGGGGACATCGATAGTCTCTAAAACTATTAGATAAGCACCTGAGCCACCGCAAGATACAGGGATATGCAATGTAATACTGACATATAATCACACACATAGGGTTGGACTTATGTCTTTTTTCAACCTCACCTGCTATGTAACTATGTAAGGCAAACTCCCTGCGCACGCCTATGCTCACTGACCATTGGAAATTTAGTAGGGAAGTATACTCCCTAATGGGGCCACAGACAGCAATAAAAAGAGTAGTCATAGTATTTGGCTACAGTGATTTCATTAATGTGTCATTATCTTGTTCATTGTCCTCCCTAATGCTTCCTCCTAGGTGACTTCAGACTAGCCACACCTTTACGTCATTGCGTTGCTTAATTCTCTAAAATCTTCCTAGGTGCCCAGCCCAATGTCTCACAATAATGATGCAGACTGTGTGGGAGTCCATAGTTCTACTCCTTAAATTTTCAGATTTATCACATCATAGTATATAACTGGGCCATTCTGTATTTCTATGATGAAATCTTTCCTCTTTATCTTTCTTTTTTGCTGCCAGCAATTTGCATGCTTTGTCACTAAACGCAACATGTTCAAACATTATATTCGCAATGATGTAACATAAGTGTCAGTCTAGATGTACTTAGAGGCCACAAAATAAACGTATTCATGGCCAAGTAATATGTTGCCTGGATACACCACAAACATCACTACAACAGATGACATGTTGAATTAAGACCTTTAAGCGTGTCTGAAATTGCAGCAAGGAATTTCCACAGGGAAGGGAAAGAGAGTTGATATACAGGTGTGCAACTCTTATCATTGTGTGCTTTACCCCCACCTAGTGTTTACTCAGAAGAAGTACTGTACATTTTTAATAACTGACACCTGTGCCAGGAAGAATATAGAAGAAGCCCTCATTGACCTCTCCTGATAAAAATACGTGTTGCCTGGCTGTCAAATTGATCTAAAAGTGTTATTAATTATATAAGGCAGCACAGGGGTATAGTGGTTAGGGTCATCGGTTCAAATCCCAACGACAACAGTACCTGCCTGGAGTTTGCATGTTCTCTGTGTGCTTACGTGGGTCTCCTCTGGGTACTCCGGTTTCCCCCCACACTTCAAAGACATGTTGGTAGGTTAATTGGCTCCTGTCTAAAATGGCCCTAGTATGTGTATGTGTGAAAGTGAGTTAGGGACCTTACACTGTAAGCTCCTTGAGGGCAGAGACTGATGTGAACGTACAATATTAATTTAAAGCGATGTGTAAATTGTCGGTGTTATATAAATTCCTGTAATAAACAAATAGTCACTAATCAAATTTACAAATCTGGTGTTTTGATTTTACTTGCTGCATGTGAACACTGCGTCATTGCCTTTGAAAGTATTGAAATCAATGCATTTACTGAGGGAGATCAGCAAAAACATACTTCTGTAAGGGTTCACTTTTATGCAAATTGGATGTGGGTTTCCTCACATCCAATTTGCATGACAGGAGACTGCGACCAGCTTTCAATGGAGCTGGTTCACACATCTCCATAGAGGCTGCAGAGCAGATTGCACACAAGTCCTGTGCGCTTTGGCTCCATTTCAGATCCAAATTCAGGCAAAAATTCTGGCCTGTTTCATACCTGAAATGGAAAACAGGGACGCACCGGATCCCTGCTGTGAGCCGAAAAGTGTGAACTCAGCCTAAATGAAAAAGGAATACCAGACAAATAAATAATCACCAGTTCAGTCTAATTATAATTAAAAAAAAAGAAATTAGATGTACTTTAAAATACTATTCGTAGCACTACTTCATTACTTCAATAACAAAACCCAGGACTAAAAATATAATAAATTGCAGCTTACAGTCTTTAGATGTGGTGGCTGCATTTGTTTTCCTTTTTTTTAAGCTAAGAACATTTGCAGCAAGTACAGAAAATATGTGTTCATCTTATTAGAAATCACTTCCTGTGAGATGCACTAAAGAATATCTTCCTTACAAGCTATCTTTGGTAAACTACCAATTGCCTTGCCTCCCACGTAATGGAGATGAAGAGATACAGACATGTCCATATCACTGGAGCAGCCTTGGGTGACAACCAAGGCTCCTTCTATAGGTACATGGGATGACCCAGTGACAAGAAAAATTGTGATTTGCAGAATTACCAGATGAAAATAAAGCAAAAGACACTTTAAAAAAGAAGACAAATGCAGTCTACACACTAGACTGGACTAGTAATCTGCAATGTATGACATTTGTGGTTTTGGGTTTAGATATACTTTAAGGAGGCAGATAGCACAGAAAGCTGCAATACAAGTCAAAGCGGACCGTCACACCCCTGAGACATATAGCCACCCTGTAATATTTTAATAAATGATGTAAATGCTGTGCTACTCTCAAAAAATAAATGAAGAATACAAAGATCAAATTAACAGTAAAAAGATCAAAAGCTATACTATTTTAAATCACGTAAAAGTCTTGCGATCTGCGATTTTCATCATGACTGCGACATTATGGTGGACACATCGGACAATTTTGAAACATTTTTGGGACCATTGGCATTAATACAGCGATCAATGCTATAAAAATGCATTGATTACTGTAAAAATGTCACTGGCAGTGAAGGGGTTAACACTAGGGGGCGATCTAGGGGATAACTGTGTTCCCTGGGAGGTGATTATAACTGAAGGGGGAGGGGACTGACTAGAGGAAGTGACGGATCGTGGTTCCTAACTAAAAGGAACACACGATCTGTCACTCCTGTCCGAACAGAATAGAGAAGTGTGTGTTTGCACACACTCGTCCCTGTTCTGTGTCTCCCAGTCACAATTGCAGCGGGCGCGTGCCGCCTGCTATCCCCCCCCCGCGCGAGCCAACGTATAGCTACGACGGCTCATGCAAGGGAGCCAACCTGCCGCAGTATAACTGTGGCGGTTGGTCAGTTAGCGGTTAAGGTAATGGCAAAAATCCAGGTCCGCAGATCACATCTCAAATTTTCTTCAAAACACCACACACTCGTCCCTGTTCTGTGTCTCCCGGTCACAATTGCAGCGGGCGCGTGCCGCCTGCTATCCCCCCGCCGCGCGAGCCGACGTATAGCTACGACGGCTCATGCAAGGGAGCCAACCTGCCACAGTATAACTGCGGCGGTTGGTCAGTTAGCGGTTAAGGTAATGGCAAAAATCCAGGTCCGCAGATCACATCTCAAATTTTCTTCAAAACACCACACAATGTAAAAGTAAGCATAAAAAGAAGAGCGACACTCCCAATAGTGTGAAATTCAGTTAAAAGGTTTATTATTACATTTAAAAAAACACTTACATGAATGAGCTGTATACAGCATCCTAGTAAAAACCACAACTCCCGCGGCGTGGCCAAGACCGGCATGTGAGAGGACGCACTTCTCACAGTTCCTGCCTGATCCGTCGTTTGATCCTTCCCCGGCATCCCTGATCCTGCTTCTTTCGGCTACCCAGCTGGCTACCGAGACCCTCCATCATCCGGACCCACCACCGGCCCTCTGCACACGGGGGATGACCCGCCGAGGCCCGTTGGAGATGGCGGGCCCAGACTCCCAAGATGGCGCCGCCGCTACAGCGGCCAAAGCACAGCGCACGCCACGAATGACAGACGAACCCAGGGATAATACCAGCAAAAGCACCGGGTAAGGAGCAATACAGAGACATGACATACTATACACAAAAAACTACAGGGCCCATTGGATAAGGAAGCGGGGGGACAGCAAGCAGAGGGGAGGAAGCAGATCTATTCACACAGACTGAATGGGGCCATGACACAGACAGCACTCCTGCACAATTTCAGGAAGTCAGGTCTCACCCTCCATCCCCCCCACCCTCGGACGATGTATTAGAGAACCTGGAGCAACCTACATTGGCTGATATACTAAAGGCTGTACAGATGTGCACGGCCACAGTTACGGATATGAAGGAGCAGTTTGGGGGTCTGAGAGAGGAGGTATCTCTACTTAGACAAGACCTTTAAGAGAAAGAGCAACTGCAGTTGAGAGCAGAGTTTCTGACATAGAGGAGAAGTTACCCCCGCTTGCGCGAGAAGTCAAGGCAGCATACCGCATGGCCCAAGACACATACAACAGAGCAGAGGACACTGAGAACAATGTTCGAATTGTTGGCCTCCCTGAGAAAACTGAGGGTAAAGATCCCACATCATTTGTGGAAAACTGGCTGGTAGCGTTATTTGGCCGTGAAGCTTTCTCCCCGTTTTTTACAGTGGAGAGGGCCCATAGAGTGCCGGGCCGGCCTCCTCCACAAGGTGCTCCTCCCAGATCAATGTTGGCCAAACTGCTACATTATCGCGATAGAGAGGCAGTGCTACGTTGCGCGCGGGAGCAGACCAACGTTAAGTTTAATGGTGTAAGAGTGTCGTTCTATCCAGACTTCTCGGCTGAGGTGCAGAGGAATAGAGCGAAATTCAGCGAGGTAAAGAAGCGCCTCAGAGCCCTGCAACTACCATACGCCACGCTCTACCCAGCGAAGTTACGTGTGACTGCGGAAGGTCACGCATAGTTCTTTGAGTCTGCTAGAGAAGCGACTGCCTGGCTTGATCATAACGAACAGGCGCTACGCCGGCACCGTGCGGATGCAGAAGGTGACTGACCGGGACATTGTACTGGATTAAAGGAGACTTGCCAATATGCCTGGAAGACATACTCCCCCTCTCCCAACTGTTTTGAGTGCAGCGCACCCACCCTAACTCTGCTTTAGTATCTTTACCCCCTATTTCATAACCCGTCAACATTCCAGACTCTTTATACGTTACCTTATTGCCGGGGAATATTCTATATCTCTCAAGCGAAAGGAACTGAACTGCGCAAATTCCCCCCTCACTTAACTTGGGATGTGTGATCTCCTAGTTGGCCTAATGTTAGGCTGTATTGCGACCAGTAGATCTGCCCAGTTGGCAAGGTCTATCCGGAAGACCATACTTTTCATCTCTGCGTGGTCTCTCCCTGAAGTGAGAGCGTCAAAACGAATATGGAGCTACCCAAGTGCAGTTGCACTATTGTTTATTGGCACCGTTGTGCCCAGTTGCTATTTACAGTATTATTCATTCAGCAGTCCAGGAATCTTCTTCTCATTGAACACATGGAACCCTGCAGCCACTGAAGGCTACTACCAATTCTTCAACCATGATCCAGATGGTTTAAACCCACGGGAATTGCTTGATATCCCCTCCCCGCAGCTAACTTTGCCTTTGAAATGGCAGGCTCTCCAGTGATCTCCTGGAACGTCAGGGCCATGAACTCCCCCCTAAAGCGCACTATGATTTTTTCATGTTTAAAAAAATTCTATCCAGCTGTTATATGTTTGCAGGAAACGCATTTAACGTCTGATTCTAAAAGTTGCATAAAATATAGATGGATTGGGTGGTCGTATAACTCCACTCACACCTCCTTTTCTCGGGGGGTGAGTGTATTGATACACAACTCCCTGGATTATCAGGAGTTTGAGTCCAAAATAGACCAGGAGGGTAGATTTGTATTTTTGCATTGTCGCATTGGTATTCTGAAATGTGTATTGGCCTCTGTCTACATACCTCCTCCGTTCGATGCTCGGGTACTCCGGCTCCTTCTGGAATTCCTGGCGGGGAAGCCGGACCTCCCGCTGCTACTAGTAGGAGATTTCAATAGTTGGTTGGCTCCGAACCTGGATAAACACCTGGTCCCGAGCTCCCTGGCTCCCCATGGGACAACTCCTCTGGCTAGATTGCTGCAGGAGGTGGGCTGGTTGGATATATGGAGACACCGGAATCCCGCTGCAAAACAGTTCTCCTGCTTCTCAAAAACTCACGGCTCATTATCTAGGATAGATTTGGCAGTGGAAAATTCGGCTATGTTCTCCTCGGTTTCAGACATTTCATATAAACCCCGGTGTGTATCTGATCACTCCTATATGGTGATAAATCTAGTGGTATCCTACCAGTCCACGCTCCCAAGGGTACCATGGAAATGTAACGCCTTTTGGCTACAGCTGTTCACTTCCCATGAGGTTCTAGAAGGGAACATTAAGAAATTCTTCTCCTGTCAACAGGGTTCATTGTCTGTCCTTACAGAATGGGAGGCTTTTAAAACCTATCTTAAGAAAATGCTTAGTAATGAGGTTACCAAGATTAAAAAACATTTGGAAGTGCTACGGGAAACACTGGAATCACAGGTTCATTCTCTGGAGGCAAAATATGTCCAGGACCCCACTGACTCCGCAAAGGAGGCCTGGCAGTCGGCTCAATCAGCGTACGAGCACCTGCTGGCCTCTTCGGCTGACAAAAAGAGGTTTTTTTCTAAAACGGCTTTTTTTGAGGAGGGTGAGACGACAGGCCACCTTTTGGCTAGAATAGCTAATTCTGAACAGATCCCCAAAAATTGGATCCATAAAGAAGGCTGATGGGCGGCTGGTACACTCCCCAGATCAGATACTGCAAACGCTGGCAGAATTCTATGAAACATTATACTGTTCCTTTTCGAGGAGCAGCTCTGAGGAGTTGTCCAGCTACCTAGATGGGATTGCTTTTCCATCTCTCTTGGTATCCCAGAGAGCAGAATTGGACGCCCCTCTAACTTTAGATGAGTTGCAGGCAGCGGTGGCAGAGTTCCCTAATTGCAAAGCCCCTGGGGGGGATGGCATCCCTATGGAAATTTATAAGACTTACTCCGAAACACTACTCCCCAAGCTATTAAAAGTCTTTAAGACCGCCAGGGAGCATAATACCCTTCCGCCCTCTATGTCTAAGGCCCACATTGTGTTAATTCTAAAACCAGGCAAGGACCCGGAGGACCCGACCTCGTACAGACCGATATCCCTAATACAGTCCGATATAAAAATATTGGCTAAAGTTTTAGCTCTCAGGCTAAATAAGGCTATTGCCTCAATTATACACCCCGATCAGGCGGGGTTTATGCCCAACAAATCTACGGCAATAAATCTTAGAATATTATTTCTTAATATGCAATCCCTGCCAGATAACAAAGGTCAGAGAGCTCTTCTGTCACTGGACGCTATGAAAACCTTTGACAGTGTGGAGTGGCCCTATCTATGGGAGGTAATGAGGCGATTCGGCTTTGGGGAAATGTACATTTCCTGGGTGCGTTTATTATATCATAACCCTCAGGCGATAATTAGAGAAGCAGGCAGAATGTCACTACCATTTACTCTGGGCCGGGGCACGCGGAAGGGGTGCCCTTTGTCTCCCCTGCTGTTTGCCCTGGCAATAGAACCACTGGCGATCCGGATTAGAGACCACAAGGATATCACTGGCTTCTGCTATGGAGATAGATAGGAGAAGGTGATGCTCTATGCCGACAATACCATGATTCTTTTGGGGGATACGCATAAATCACTAAGAAACACAATGGACATAGTGGTTAGTTTCGGGGAATTTTCAGGCCTTAAGATAAACTGGTCCAAATCAGCCCTAATGCCGATAGATGACCTGCAACTACTAGATGAAGAGAGGGTGGGGGATATACCTATAGCTGCCTCCTTCCGATATTTGGGGATACAGGTTTCCCCAAAGATCAGGGAATACAGTCAATTTAATATCTCCCCATTGTTGGTAAAATTTCGTTCACGAGTTAAGACCTGGAATGCTCTGTGTATGTCGGTTGCAGGCAAGGTAAATCTAATCAAAATGATTCTAATGCCTCAACTGCTATATATGCTGCACAATTCACCCGTAGTGATTCCACTAAAGGTTTTCTGGATAGTGAACACCATTTTCCGGGAGCTGATATGGAAGAATCGTCCACCTAGGATAAAACTAGAAAATTTACAACGCCCTAAAGATGAAGGTGGTCTTGCATTACCGAATCCATGGCTGTACTACCTCGCATTGCAAATGCAACACTTGATAGGTACTATGGCTATGGAGGGTGACTTGGCAAGCAGAACCCCTAGTGCATCAGAATATATAATGCTACATACGATAGGCGGTAAGTCGGTTCCAACCACCCTAGAAGCATCAGCTTTCGGTAAACGCCATAAAAGTTTCCCCACCTATGCTATTATACAAAAGGTATGGAATAAAAACAAATATGTACAGGAGGCGATAGGCATTAGCGAGTATAGCCTGATTTGGGGGAATGAATTCTATCCAGAGCTGGCTAAACTACAACATGCGGAAAGGTGGAAGAGGTTTGGTATTTTTTATTTAACACAAATTATAAGTGAAGGGAAATTACGATCTTTTGAATCTTTGAGGGATCTGTATAAACTGCCAGCTTACATGCTTTTTTATGATATGCAACTTAGGCCTGTATCCAATCCAAAACCTTTGATTGGCATACTGACTTGACCCCACCTGTCGCTCTGCTTAAGGAAGCTGAGACCTCTAAAGGGTTCATTTCCCAGAGTTATAGTATCTTACTCCACAAATACCTCACAAAACACCCCTTGCTAGTGAAAAGAAAATGGGAATTGGACGTAGGACCCTTAGATGAGGACCAGTGGGAGGAGGTTCTTCAGTCAGTTTCAGAATGTTCACTGAACGTAACGCAAAGACTAACGCAACTATATACAATACTGAGAACATTTTTTACACCTCATAGGTTACATAATATGGGACTTCTTCCCACACCATCATGTACAAGATGCAAAAGAGACCACGGAGATTAAATACACGGCGGTGTATTTAATACTATGGCGGTGCCCCAGATTACATGTGTACAGGAGGGGGGTGGGAAACTTGCTGGGTGCAGTGTTTGGGGTCTCGATCCCATTGGACCCCAGGCACTGCATTTTGAATGTACTGGATGAGTTGGAGTCTGACCATCATGTCAGAGAAGCCCTCACCAGGGCACTTTTTTGGCCCGTAAGTTGATAATGATGCACTGGAAGTCTGAAACCCCTCCTTCAATTAAGGAATGGGTTACCGCATTAGGCAATACAATGCGAATGGAAAAAATCATATATCAACACAGGGGTTGCCCGGGAAAATTTGAAAAACTTTGGGAGCCATGGCTCGGTACTCCGGAGCTTGCCCCGGATGACCTGGTCATGGATAGGTTATTGCGTCTGAACAGTTGTTGAATGCACTTTGTACCCTGCATTAGTCGTGAATGGTGCTCGACAGACATGCATGCCATGGATAGAAGATGGGGATCATTGGGGAAAGGGACATGGTAATCCTGTGGATTGGTAGTGGGGAATATGCTAGAGTAGATTCTCAAATGTATTTTGCTATATTTGTAACCATTCTGTTAAACTGCCCATTTATTTTGTATAATTTACCTGAAGATAAATGGACTGTATGTGTATTTTTTTGGTTTTCAATAAAAACTTCTTTTTGGATAAAAAAAAAACAAAAAACACAACTCCCATAATTCCAACTCCAGGTATGCGCATGCACCGCATAATAGCACATTATGACAGACTTACTTGCGAAACGGACAGCCCCCCTAATAGTGCCCTGTCACTGCTGACAGGGAATCCATCTTCACCCGGTCTTCCTTCTGGGTTTCTGGGCTCTGGCTGTTTGAATAGCAGAGTCGCGATGATGTTACTCCTGTGCATGCCTACAGCCCCAACACAGCTCTCTCAATGGATGGCATGGCCTTCATTGAGAGCGCATTGCGCCGGAGATGTCACCAGCTGCTTCACATGTAAATATATCTTAAATGGTGCCTGTTTGGGAGATATTTACTGTATTTATAGGTAAGCCTTATTATAGGCTTATTGAAGGTACAAAGCAACATAGGGAGTTTACTCTCACTTTAATAAAAGCATTCACATCCCACTCCACATTTAATCCAGGGAAAAAGAGTTCATATATCCACTTTGTCCCCATTTTGGATAATTTTGACCTAATTCAAGCACCTCACCATTGTGGGATTTACTTGTCAATCCCTAAAAATAGAGTCCGGGTGGGATCCATATTGTGGGCCAATGCATATTGCATAAACTTACTATGTTCAAGAAAACTTTGTTAGATGTTAGCCAGATTTTTATTTAGAAAGACATGTAATGTTCGAGTGGTCCTGCGCATATATTGCAGGCCACAAGGGCACTGCAATAGATATACAACACTATGCATAGCAAAAGTGATAAATGACTTACGGTGGAACTTTAATCAGAGAATTAAGTCTTGCTAGATTACTTCAGGCTGGCCCCTTTTGCAGGTATAGCTATGTAAAACATTAAAGACAAGTGCCTACACGTCCATGGACGTCCTCGGGTAGTTAAAGTTAAAGTGCACCAGTTAAAGCGGTTGTGAACCGTACAGAAATTTAAAATTTTCTTTTAACTGCTTGCTGACCGCTGGCTGTCAATTGACAGCCAGGCGGCGCAGCTTCCGTTGCGGGCGGGCGTCATATGACGGCCTCGCGTTCCCAGACCACCAGGGGGCGCGCGCGCGCCGCCGACGGCAAACGCGCGCGCCCGCCGTGTCACTGGACACCCGGTGCGTGTGCCCGGCACCCGCGATGTCCACCGGGCACCCGCGATTGCCCGGTAACACAGCAGGACTGTGGATCTGTGTGTGTAAACACACAGATACACGTTCTGTCCGGTGAGAGGAGACCGATGTGTGTTCCCAGCACAGAGGAACACCGATCGGTCTCCTCCCCTTGTGAGTCCCGGCCCCTACAGTTAGAAACAGTCCCTAGAAACATAATTAACCCCTTTCCTGCCAGTCACATTTATACAGTAATCATTTTTATAGCACTGATCGCTGTATAAATGTAAATGGTCCCAAAAATGTATCAAAAGTGTCCGATATGTCCGCCGCAATATAGCAGTCACGATAAAAATCGCAGATCGCCGCCATTACTAGTAAAAAAAAAAAATTAAAAATCCTATAAATCTTTCCCCTATTTTGTAGATGCTATAACTTTTGCGCAAACCAATCAATATACGCTTATTGCGATTTTTTTTTTAACCAAAAATATGTAGAAGAATACATATCGGCCGAAACTAAAAAAAAAATTGTTTTAAAGAAAAAAAAATTGGATATTTATTATAGCAAAAAGTAAAAAATGTGTTTTTTTTTAAAACTTGTCACTCTTCTTTTGTTTATAGCGCAAAAAATAAAAACCGCAGTGACGATCAAATACCACCAAAAGAAAGCTCTATTTGTGGGGAAAAAAAATGATAACAATTTCATCTGGGTACAGTGCTGTATGACCGCGCAATTGTCATTTAAAGTGTGACAGAGCTGAAACCTGAAAAATGGCTTGGGCAGGAAGGGGGTGAAAATGCACTGTATTGAGGTGGTTCAAAACAAAAAAACCTGTAAGGCAAAGGCATAATGAGTTAGTATGCAGAGCATACTAGCTCATTATGAAATACTCACCTTAGAACGAAGCGCCGGCATCTGATCCTGGTCCGCGCCGAGGGAGTTGACATTTTGCCCTCAGCGTTTCTTCCGGGTTCGCGGCTCTGGCGTTGTGAGTGGCCGGAGCTGTGATTGCATCACTCTAGCGCATGCGCGCGGCAGTCTTCTTCCCGGTAAGGTCTGGCAGCGTCTGCCTGACCTTCAGCCGGGCCTTCACAGAGCATGCACCACTGACGTCAGCGGCAGCATGCATAATGAATATCTCCTAAACTGTACAGATTTCGGAGATATTAATTTTACCTACAGGTAAGCCTTATTATGGGCTTACCTGTAGGTAAAAACAAAACAAAGGGTATACAACCGCTTTAAAGTTGAAGTGCACCTACAGGCATCATCCCGGTATGGATTTTTACAGCTGGTGATTCCCTTTCAAGCAGAAGTGATTTGAGTGCTAAATAGCCACTTGATCACTTCTGCTTGTGGCAGAAGAGGGTCTCACCCCCCTCCTGCCACTGCCTTTTCCAGGCTCTACCGTCTGATCGTGGAGCTGGGGAGCGCTGCGGCCTGTTGTTGTTCCTCTCTCTCTGTGACCACGGAAACAGGGAGCGACAAGTATGTTGTCACTTCCGGTTCCGCCATTTTGCTTACCTGGCTGTTAGCGGCCAGGAAAGCAGCTGAGAAGACCGATGTATCTGATTGGTTGCATGGGAGGTCAGAGGAGATATTTGGGGTCTAATAGACTACAGATCTCTCCATAAAGAGGACCTGTCATGGCTCATGCTGGCACAAGGCATGTTGTTCATCCCTTGTGATAGCAATAAAGTTAATCCAAAAAAAAGTGTAAAAAAAAAAAGTTTTGTAGAAAATAAATAACATAACAAAAAAAAATTGAAAGCAACCCCGTCTCCCCATGCTTACATGCAAATGCGAATGCATAGGTTACTCCCGCACGCATATGTAAATGGTGATCGCAACCACACATGTGAGGTATTGTCGTGAACATCAGAGCAAGAGCAATAATTCTAGCACCAGACCTCCTGTGCAAATCTAAACTGGTAACCTAATAAAGCGTTTAAAGCGTAGCCTATGGAGAATTTTAAGCATCGTAGTTTGCCGCCACTCTACAGGCAGACGCAATTTTTAAGCGTGGCATGTTAGGTATCTATTTATCCGGAGTTCATCTTTCACATTATACAAAAATTGGGGTAAATAATGTGTTTTTTCTTTTTTTTATTCATTAAAGTATATTATTTCAGAAAAAATTGCGTTTGAAAAACTGCTGCGCAAATACAGTGTGACATAAATAATTGCATCACCCCACGTGACCTCCTAGACTATCCCATTACATTGCCAGAACTACAGCTAGCAATAGGGAGCACCAAACCAGGGAAGGCCCCTGGACCAGACGGTCTCATAATTCAATATTATAAGATATTACTCCCATCTTTAGGAAGTCACCTAGTCAAACTCTTTAACGACCTTAGTGAGAGGGGCACGCTACATGACACCACTCTACAGGCCCAAATATCTGTAATTCCCAAGGAAGGTAAAGACTCGACTCAATGCGGGAGCTACCGACCAATATCCCTACACAACACCAATCTTAAATTGTTCACTAAAATAATAGCTTCCAGGCTGCAATTGCACCTACCCCACCTGATACGCTTAGACCAAGTGGGCTTTGCGCCAACCAGGGAAGCGAGGGACAACACCACCAAGGTCCTGAACATGCTCTACACGGCTAACCTTACAAAAACACCAAGTGTCTTTATAGGCACCGACGCTGAAAAAGCGCTTGACTGGGTGAACTGGGCTTTTATGTTTACAACACTGCGGCACGTGGGCCTAGGCAGCAATATGATGAGATGGATACCGGCAGCATACACAACACCGACAGCTAGGATCAGGGCTAATGGAGTGACTTCAGACCCCTTCCCAATCACCAACAGGACACGACAGGGGTGCCCACTCTCGCCCCTCCTCTTTACACTATACCTTGAACCTTTTCTGTGCCACGTAAGACTAAACCCCAACATTTCAGGAGTAATGATAAATCAAGCCCAATACAAGGTGTCAGCCTATGCGGATGACCTGATGTTCTCAATCACGAATCCTACAGTATCCCTCCCAAAACTACTACGGGAATTCGCAACATACGGGGCACTCTCTAATCTAAAAATCAATTTAGCCAAGTCAGAGGCGATGGGTGTGGGGATACCGCAATCACAGCTTACGCATCTCCAATGCAGCTTTAAATTGAAATAGACAAACACGGCCTTGAAATATCTAGGCACTGTCAGGGCTGGCTCAGCCCTTCCTTCTCTGAGCTGGCCGCTCCGCATGTCGGCTAATTGCCAGCTCTCATCTCTCGCCACAGTTAACCAGCTGTTGTGGATCTGTTTGTCAGTCCCGCCTACTTAAAGATATCCAGCTCACTTCATTCCTGCCTTCGCGTTGGTCACATCACAAGAAACCATCTCCTGCGTTCCTGTTTAAAGACTGGCTTTGCTTACATCCCCTCTGGCTCCTTATCCTGCTTGCTGTTCCTCTACTTGGATCCCTGACTTCTGGCCTGGCTGATTACCCGATCTGGTTACTGAACTCTGGCTTGGCTGATTACCCGATCTGGTTACTGAACTCTGGCTTGGCTGACTACCCGATCCAGTGACTGGACTCGGGCTATCCTTTGACTACGCTTACTCTATTTACCTTTTTATTAATAAACAAGTGTGATTTTACTGTACTTCTGTCTCGGTCTGGTTCATGGTTTCTGACAGGTTTGAAACCATTGGGTTTATTGAAAACATTGTACTATCGATTTTCGGGTATCTGTAGGCAAGGTTTGAAAGATTCCCAGATATCAAAGAATTTTTGGACCCGTCACTTCCACCCATTCCACACGGAAAACATAAATGAGTTTGTCTATGAACAAATAGATGGTGAGGGGTTGTGGGTAGATCTACTTATGTAAAAAATTGTGGTACAAGGGATATGACAAGTAGAAGTTGTTTACATCCTCTTGAGATTTTATCACCTGGGATGTTGATTAGGCCAAAGAGTGCCCATTCAGGGGTTAGAGGTAAACAGTTTACTAAGGCCGGCCATACACAGTTCAAATCCCAGCCGGTTCAGCAGGAACCGGCCTAGATACAAACTGATAATAGGCAGGCTGACTGTACCAAGTTATCGATTGATCAACTTGGGTACAATCAGGCTGCTGGATTCTCTTCCTAGTGTCGCTAGCGGCTGCTATAGCCGCAAGCAATACTGTCTTCTCCCGGTCGTTTAATCTTGGGACATGCCCAGGAGGCATGGAACAAATCTCCATCTAATTGTCCATATTTCAGGCAGCAATAAGAGAAGTGTTTAGGCCCATAAGGTATGAGCGATCTTGTGGTACATTGTAGCTTTGAATGTTCCCCAAGATAAACAGAATGATTTTAAAAGTGTGTCAACTTGAAGTTGGGGCAAATTCTTGGTCAATTTGGTAAGACAAGCTGTAGTGGAGGTATAGTCCAACGGCTGATGAAGAAAATTGTATAAGGTGGAGACAGCTTTTTTACTTGGGTTTAGTCTAAAAGTGTGTCCAATGAATTTGTCCTGTCCTTTCAACAGAATTTCTTAATCATAGAGACAATGTATGATTTCACTTTTAGGAATAAGGAACAGTTTATTGAATAAGTGTGGACATTTCTCTAGGGCTATACTGGAGGGGAGCGGTTGCTTATTGTGAACATCCACCAAAGATTTTATAAAAGGAAGACCTGCATGATCCAACTGTTTAAGGGTAGGAAGTCCAGACGACTCCAGGAGATCCGAGTTGTCTGGGGAGGAAAAGGTATGCATGGCTATTGAGCATGTAACGTGTGCATATTTTAAGCCATGCTAACCACGTGCAGTGTAAGTTGAGTCACTGACTTAAACAAGTATATAGATCATTGGTTCTGACTTCATTTACTACTTTCTTATTCCAGGTTAGTGACTCTGAATGTTTTTAAATTCTAGTCACCTAGCCTAGAAGGTGAGCAGAAACATACTGTATTTCTCTCAGTACATGTTTACTTTTTTTTTAATAAAGTTTTTTTTATTGAGTAGTTTGTTCAAACATGTTAGAGTCGTAGCAGGTACATATATCTTGGTCATTATATGCAGAGTTTTACATTACATACTAATATATGCTTGACTATTAGTTGGTCAGATGTAAATTGCAGTAATACAGCGTATATCCCAATACATTCAAGGGTGTTATCTATTGTCAGGTATCCGATTATCAATTCCAGAGTGACATATTGTGTTTAAGTGCAGGTTTCTGATTCCTGGAGCCATCGGTCCCATATTTTATTATATTTAGCGAGACAATTACGGTTGATATAGATACATTTTTTATAAGGTAGAGCACTGTTAACATCCACCTTCCAATCCGTGAAGGTAGGGGGTAACGGTCTCATCCATTTTTTAGCAACAATTTTCTAACTGAAAACAGGGTTTCATGGAGGAATATTTTGGTGAATTTGTCAATATTGTCATCAGGGAATATCCCAAGTATACACATTTTCGGATCCAGTGACACTGGGGAGCCCATGGTGTCATGTAAAAATGTTATAACTTGTGACCACAGACCCTGTATTTTGGGGCAAGACCAGATGAGATGGCAGAACGTGCCCACCTCCTGTCTGCACATCGGGCACCCGGTAGAATATCCTCTTTTATATCTAGCCACTCTAAGGGTTGTGAGATATGCTCGGTGAAGTATGTATATCTGTGAGAGTCTGTCAGATAGCTTGGGTGACACTGCCCTGCAAGTCTCCAGTGCCTCCTCCCACTCCTCATCCTCCATCCGGCCTACCCCCTGCTCCCAACAAGGCTTCAAAGCATATGCAAGTTGAGTAGTAGCAGGTGTAGAAAGCATGTTGTAAAAAGTTGAAGTCAGCTTTCGAGGGTCTGTACTTTTAATAATTGCCATAATGGGATTAGGAGTGGGTTGGGGAAGGGATTGTGGAAATTGGGTTTGAAGCGCATGGTGTATCTAAAGGAATCTGACATGTTTACTTTTTACAGTTTGCTTTTCTGACATACGCTTTACTACCCTAAAAATGTAATATCAATAATCCTAAAGAGAGACTCTGATATGTATTATATTCTCTAATCTGTAATTAAAATGGGAATGCTGTGCAGAACATGTTGTGAGAATTAAGAAAAGTTATATACAATGTAATATATTGTTTGCTTGTTGAATAAATTGCATTTTCAAGTTAAAATGTTTATTTTAAATGTGTTCAACTATGCACAGTCTACATTAACTCATACATATTTTCAAAAATTGAATGGTCCATGCAAAGGTATGTTGCAAGCAATTACAACACATAAAAAGTAGTTGCACATTTGAAGGCATCTATGAAGAGACAATGAATGGAATGGTAAAAGTAAAAAGTGTCATTCATGAAATGTGAATGTAACAGCAGAAACGTTAGCCCTATTATATGGACTTTTTAAATTGGCATAAAAGACATCAAATAAAGCTGAAGTTTAGCCAAAAAAAATGTTTTCTTTACAGCTTTAGTTACATTATTTACCTGTAATGAAGTATGTTCCACGATGTGCAGGGCTGCAGGATTCTGTTGAAAGCTTCACTGCAGGGATGCTCTGTCTTCTTCCTGCTGCTGAACTTTTGGAGCTGTAGGGGTTAACAGCTTCGGATCTCCAGGCTCATCTGCACTAAAGATTATTCCTATGGGAACACACTGCCTCCTGCCCTCCCCTCTATTGGAAAAGTTCTTCCACTGATTATACTGCCTTTAACACACTCTTTGGAATTTCAAACATTCAAGGGTTTTTCTACCACATTCAGGGATAGTGTTACAGGCAGTGTATTCTGTGAAATAACTTTCCCCAATGAATGAAAAGCAGTAGGGGGCATGTCCCTGTCAGATCTTTAGCGCATCTGAGCCTGGAGACCCATAGCTGCTAACCTTATAGTGCACAATGTTCAGGAGCAGGAAGAGATCAGGGCAACCCTGTGGTGAAGATTTCTACAGAATCCAGCAGCCTACTCATCATGGGGCATACTTCATTATAGCTAAAAAAATGTAACCAAAGCTTTTTTAACCAAAAACTTTAAGATGGTGCTGATTATCATCAAGGGTTGCTGAATATGGGATTAAGTTGTTGGGTCACTCTAATAAAGGTTGTTCTGCGGCTTAGCTCCTTCAGCTTGCCTGCCCCTACGTATGTGCAGGTAGACCGAATTCCTCCAAGTATATCTTTAATTGTTTCTTCTACATCACCCCGAAAAGGAACTTCAACAGTTTTCCCCTCAGAAGCTCTGAATGATAAAAGAAGTAACAACTTAGGTTCATAATGTTTTATTCATCAGCTTTAAAGTGACTCTGTCGTCAAACATTTTCTTGGAAAAAGGACCCTGCTAACACAGAACATTAAAGTGTATCCAAACCCAAGAATAATGTATTATGTTGCAGCTTAACCAGTCCTTAGATGTGGTGGCTGCATAAGGTTTCTCCCATGGTAATTGTGCAAAAAATACAATTCCTGTTCTAGGGTGACAGGTGCACACCTATGAAACTGTATATTATGAAAGAACAATGTTGTCACCATAAGGTAGGAAGTGTGTTAGGACTACAGAACCCCCTTCCCCTTCTTCTTCATAATAAAAGGAGAGAGGTGTAATCCACAGAGCAAATTGGAAATAATACTAACTGATAATAGTCAGAATAGCAAGAGAGAATAGGAAGTTGCTCTCTGGATTTCTGGCAGGATCAACATGTATTTCCTTGAAGTTATTGAACAGCTAGAACAAAACACTTTCAATGTTACAGTATCTCACAAAAGTGAGTACACCCCTCACATTTTTGTTAATATATTATTCTATCTTTTAATGTGACAACACTGAAGAAATGACACTTTGCTACAATGTAAAGTAGTGAGTGTACAGCTTGTATAACAGTGTAAATCTGCTGTCCCCTCTAAAATAACTCAACACACAGCCATTAATGTCTAAACCGCTGGCAACAAAAGTAAGTACACCCCTGAGTGAAAATGTCACAGTACATGTTGGCATGCATGGTTCCCTCAATGAACTGTAGTTCCCCAGTGCCGCCAGCACTCATGCAGCCCGTGCAGACCATGACAATGGTCATGCAGACCATTACACTCCCACCACCATGCTTGACTGTAGGCAAGACACACTTGTCTTTGTACTCTTGCCACCACACACGCTTGACACCATCTGAACCGAATAAGTTTATCTTGGCCTCATCAGACCACAGGACATGGTTCCAGTAATCCATGTCCTTAGTCTGCTTTTCTTTAGCAAACTGTTTGCAGGCTTTCTTGTGCATCATCTTTAGAAGAGGGTTCCTTCTGGGACGACAGCCATGCAGATCAATTTGATGCAGTGTGCGGCGTATGGTCTGAGCACTGACAGGCTGACCCCCCACCCCTTCAATCTCTGCAGCAATGCTGGCAGCACTCATACGTTTATTTCCTAAAGACAACCTCTGGATATGACACTGAGCATGTGCACTCATCTTCTTTTGTCGACCATGGCGAGGCCTGGTCTGAGTAGAACCTGTCCTGTTAAACCGCTGTATGGTCTTGGCCACCATGCTGCAGCTCAGTTTCAGGGTCTTGGCAATCTTCTTATAGCCTAGGCCATCTTTATGTACAGCAACAATTCTTTTTGTCAGATCTTTAGAGAGTTCTTTGCCAAAGGTGCCATGTTGAACTTCCAGTGACCAGTATGAGAGAGTGAGAGCGATGACAGCACATTTAACACACCTGCTCCCCATTCACACCGGAGACCCTGTAACACTAACAAGTCACATGATACCGGGGAGGGAAAATGGCTAATTGGGCCCAATTTGGACATTTTCACTTAGGGGTGTACTCACTTATGTTGCCAGCGGTTTAGACAATAATGGCTGTGTGTTGAGTTATTTTGAGGGGACAGCAAATTTACACTGTTATACAAGCTGTACACTCACTGCTTTACATTGTAGCAAAGTGTCATTTCTGCAGTGTTGTCACATGAAAAGATAGAATAAAATATTTACAAAAATGTGAGGGGTGTATTCACTTTTGTGAGATACTGTATATTTAACAGACCAAAAGGAAGCAAATAAGAGAAGTTAATTGTTAGGGTTTACATACTCTTTAACATTTACCTCTTCAGCTGGCAGTGAAACCTATCTTTGGTCTGATGAACAGTTACAGTGTTCAGCATCTTACACAGTACCAGTCCCTCGCAGCACGCTATGGTTCCATCCATTGTCCCTTTGTCACTACTGTGTCCTAGTGATGTAGGGAGCAGTGGATGGAACCATGGAGTGCAGTGGGAGACCAGGCATCCGACACTCCTTGAAGTTTTAGATGCTGAAGATTCTCTGGTGGCAGTAGTTCTTTAACAGTATGCATGTATAACAAATACATTTTAATCATATTTTTTGCAGGGTGCTTTTTTCTTCATTAATCCTTTTGGTGACAGAGTCGCTTTAATCAAAGGCTTTATTAATCACGAGCTAACAGAAAAGAAGTTGATAGTCACCTGTACTCTGCCACTCCACCTACATGTCTCTTCATTGCAGTTTCTGAGCTCATGCCATAGAAAAGCTTATATTTCTTTCCATCTTTCTCAATGATTTCTCCTCCAGACTCTGTATGTCCAGACAGCATGCCCCCTAACATGACAAAATCAGCCCCCGCTCCTGGAAGAAAAAACACAATAAAATAACACATTCATTTCACCAGATATAGTAAATTATGTTCCTTTTCAAAGGATATCCAAATATCTTTTATCTAATGTGAAAGTAAAGTGCAACTGTTCTGTACCTTTTAAAGCATCACTTTTTGCCTTTTTATAGCTTTGAAAACATTGCCAAACGTTTGGTACAGATTTCAATTATCAGATATCTAAGGCACAACAGCATTTTACTGAAACAAAAATCATGAACAGGCAATACATTCTTTTAGATTGTAAGTTCTAACAAGCAGGGCTCTCTGATTCCACTTGTTGTATTTGTATTTTAACTGTATTGTCTCCCTCCATTTTGAAAAGCGCTGCATGAACTGCTGGCGCTATATAGTTACAAAGTTGGTAAGGTTGAATCAAGACAGCAGTTTAACCTGTGTGGGTGTGTGCATGTGTTTATGTCAAAAATAATTCCTATATCCCTGTATATTGTGTTCGCTAAGGTACCCTGCTCTGAATAATAATACCCATACTGAATCCCAAATCCCCCACTTCCATACCAGAGCATGTTCTATCATCATTTTTCCTTCCTGTAAAAACTCTTTCCTCCTGTAGCAAGAAGCTGCTTTTATTACGCTCTGTGACATCATTACCAGGCTTGTGAAATTTTGGCAGGGGCAGCTGCTGAGAGCTCAGTTCATATTGACATAGACAAGTCTCTAATCTCCTAAAAGCCCTATCTATACACAGAGTAGGTGGAAAGTAGTGATTCATCGAAATTACGGCCGCCTAAAATTATTGTCCGATAATAGGGTTTTCAGCGTTGTGCTGAAAGCAAAAAAGGTGCAGATAATGGCTGCCGATTTTACCGTGATTTCGCCATGCTTATGATGTGTTTTTCATCAAGAAATGCATCAAAAACAAAACATGGATGCATTTTTGATGGATTCTTGCTGCATTTTGATGCATTTCAATAGGAAGGTGCTGACCAAATATGAACCAAAAATGCAGGATTTTCAACACTGCTTCAAAAGGTGCCGATATTGGCCGATAATAAATTTATATTCATTTAATTTCATTATATTAATTAAAAAAATAAAAAATTGAATATAATACAATTATATTTATAAAACAAATATATATATTTTAAAAAAACTGTAATTTCAGTTTCCGCCAAGTGCATCCTGAATTTTTGGTTTCGGTACTGGAATTTTCATGTCGGTCTACCACTAGTGGAAAGGCTCTTGGGAGTCCCAGCAGCAGCAGGGGAAGGAGTATCAGCGGGAAACATACCACCTTGCTATTCAGCATACAGAGGCAAGCACTCTGCCTGTCTCTGTATACCAACTAAAGCTGGCTATAAATGGCTCGTTTTTTTTTTTTTTTTGGCAGTAGGAGGGACAAAAAAAACCCAAAACAGATTCCTCCATTCGTACAAATGAAGTAGATGGAGGAATCCCCCTTGCCAGAACATTGTATTCTAACAGTGGTACCCACTGCTGTCAGAATACATAGATCAGCGGCTGCAGCCTCTGATCATGAAAAGTTTTACAACTTATTGGTTTGACAGAAGTTAATCAAGCGGTCAAATTCTTGAAATTTGATCTGTCCCTACAATACCAGCCAAATTGTGATCTGTCTATGGACAGCTTTAGAGCTTGTCCTAAGCTGACCACAGACAGTTTGAAAATCGGCCAGTTCAGCAGGAACCGGATGAATTTCAATCCATCTATGGGCAGGCTGGTTTTACTGAAGTCAAGCTATTGATCGACCAGCCTGTCGGGTTTCTGTCATTTTATTTTGATGGTAGGTAAAACTCCCACATGTACAATAGCGTAGTGGGAGGTATTCCCCCATCAATAGTGAATGTGTACATGGGGAAATCAAGTGATTTTATGTTGTTCAATCCATGGTTGAAGGAAAGAAAATTGCTTAATCTATGGACAGCCTTAATTACCTCCAGTTTTGTTATCTATGAAATTAAGGAAATTATTTTTGACGTTGGTACAGCCGTAGTGCCACTTTGTAAAGCTAACATGCAGGAGCAGATGAAGAGTCCCAGAAATGTCCCAGCAATTTCAAGCATTACATGATGGAACTAGGGTGCGGAGAGGAATATACAGTAGGTACATATTTAATTCTTGGCTTCTGCTCCTGGAATCCAACTTTCTAGATGTCTTCTAACACTTTTGCCTCATCTCACCCTGCAATCCAAACTATCAATTACACTTTTCATAAGATACCACTACCAGCATTTATTACCCTTTGTTTTCTTGGTGTTCTCCTAAAAGTGTTTCCCCAAGAATATTTGTAATGTTATAAGCATGGTAGTTTTTGCATATTAACACTGTTTCATTTTTCTAACCAAAGTTATCGTTTTTCCTATAGCTTATCTAGTAGGACCCAGCTGCCTCCCTACTTCAGAAACACTATCTGTCTGCACAATCAGCATAAACTGTTACTGTCTTTGAAGTAGATGTTCTTAATAAAAAAAACTGCTTTATCTGTGACATATTTTCCAACAGTAGTTTTTGCCATGCATGGTTTCCTTACTTGGAACAGCAAAGTCGGGCAAGGGGACCTTGTGCTTTGAAAAGATTTGTTATCTTTTGCTATTTGATCCACAAAACCATGACCCATATTTTGAAGTGTCCCTTATTTTGCCGTGAATAAGATTAAGGAGTCTCTGAATACATTTCATATAAAATACACAAACCTATCATATACAGTTGCAATAAAAAGTATGTGAACCCTTTTGGAATGATATGGATTTCTGCACAAATTGGGGTGACCCCAGATGACGGCTCCTTAGCTGAAAAACATGTCGGGTGGACCCCTCACGATCGCCGCTATTTGATATTTGAGCTCTGTTTCGTTCTTCCAAATGTGAGTTTGTTTTTTATTATTTTAATAAACTAGTGTTTTAAAACGTTATTACGCTATGTGAGTTTTGTTTGCTCCTTGCATGGCATATGAAACTACACATTTGGCTTATGCTGGATTACCTATGGGAGAGGAAGCCGTGCGGACCCCCCCTTTTTCTTTCCACCATCTGTTGATGACTTCTGACAAGACGCATTTCCCAGAACCAGTGGTTATCATGCTTTTTTGACTTGTCTTTCAGGTTAATTTTTTCCGGAGGGACCCCTATATGCTGTCATTCTTGCATGAGGAAAGGAAAATTACCGTTAGGTTCCAGTATCTCGATGCTCAGATCCCTGTTTACCTGGCAGCAGAAAAATGTTTGGATCTTCAATTCATGAATGTTGCCATGAGTGTGTCCCATGTCCAGAAGGAGAGATCTCCAACATTTCTGGTGTCCGAGCTTCCATATGAAGAAGACCTTTTTGGGATAGCAACGTTACTACTTCACCATTCACCAGCCTTTGGTTCCTTACCTTCATTGCCAGTGAGCAATCCAAGCCTGTTTGACCCATATAGCGTATGCTAGGTGGGTCCCAACTTTCTGGTAAGCCTCCAGTCATCCTAGGTGGTGGTTTCGCACAAGTGTCTGTCAGCACATGTTGGATTACATACAGAAATCTCTCACGAATATATGTTTTGGAATTTATCACCATTGCAACATTTATGTTCATCGTACCTGCATATTCAGTTTTGGACTTTATTGCCATTTTACATCCTGTCATCACTTTTGGTGACCCTAAGGCTTTAAAACATAAGTGTTCTATATGTATGAATGTTCACAAAGTATACAAAACATTATCTTTTCACAATTCATTTTGCTATTTTATGTGATATAGCAATATTCTTTTCATTTTTTAGCGCTACACTTGGTTACATATGATTTATTACAAATTTTCTATTTGTTGTGTTAGCTGCTTACATTTATGACTTTTTTGGAGTAAGCGCATGGTTTTTAGGTTTTTTATGTTTCTTGAGGTCATGCCACAGCATCTCAATCGAGTTGAGGTCAGGACTCTGACTGGGCCACTCCAGAAGGCGTATTTTCTTCTGTTTAAGCCATTCTGTTGTTGATTTACTTCTATGCTTTGGGTCGTTGTCCTGTTGCAACACCCATCTTCTGTTGTGTTTCAGCTGGTGGACAGATGGCCTTAAGTTCTCCTGCAAAATGTCTTGATAAACTTGGGAATTCATTTTTCATTTTTCCTTCGATGATAGCAATCCGTCCAGACCCTGACACAGCAAAGCAGCCCCAAACCATGATGCCCCCACCACACTTCACAGCTGGGATGAGGTTTTAATACTGGTGTGCTGTGCCCCTTTTTCTCCACACATAGTGTTGTGTGTTTCTTCCAAACAACTCAACTTTGGTTTCATCTGTCCACAGAATATTTTGCCAATAGTGCTGTGGAACATCCAGGTGCTCTTGTGCAAACTGTAAACGTGCAGCAATGTTTTTTTTCGACAGCAGTGGCTTCCTCTGTGGTATCCTCCCATGAAATCCATTCTTGTTTAGTGTTTTATGTATCGTAGATTCGCTAACAGGGATGTTAGCATATGCCAGAGACTTTTGTAAGTCTTTAGCTGACACTCTAGGATTCTTCTTCACCTCATTGAGCAGTCTGCGCTGTGCTCTTGCAGTCATCTTTACAGGACGCCCACTCCTAGGGAGAGTAGCAGCAGTGCTGAACTTTCTCCATTTATAGACAATTTGTCTTAACGTGGACTGATGAAGAGCAAGGCTTTTGGAGATACTTTTATAACCCTTTTCCAGCTTTATGCAAGTCAACAATTCTTAATCGTAGGTCTTCTGAGAGCTCTTTTGTGCGAGGCATCATTCACATCAGGCAATGCTTCTTGTGAAAAGCAAACCCAGAACTGGTGTGTGTTTTTTATAGGGCAGGGCAGCTGTAACCAACACCTCCAATCTCATCTCAATGATTGGACTCCAGTTGGCTGACATCTCACTCCAATTAGCTCTTGGAGATCTCATTAGTCCACCTGCACTGTGAATGTTTACATGGTGTGTTCAATAAAAACATGGTAACATTTAATTCTTTGTGTGTTATTAGTTTAAGCAGACTGTGATTGTCTATTGTTGTGACTTAGATGAAAATCAGATCACATTTTATGACCAATTTGTGCAGAAATCCATATCATTCCAAAAGAATCACATACTTTTTATTGCAACTGTATAAGGTTTTCTTAAATTTATCCAAAACATAGCTTAAATTTGTCATCAAGTCTTAGAAACAAGCAGCTCTCAAGCTTCCCACTGGAACAGAAATTCAGATCTAGTGGCGGGATGTTAGAGGGAACTGTTTAGGATCTGGATGAGTGCATGTTGCCCCTCTTCTCATACTCCTGATGCATTGACTGTTGCCAGCAAGGATATGGTATCTCTTCTAATTTACCTTAAAGTGGTTCTGAAGGCAGAAGGTGTTTTTACCTAATGCATTCTTTGCATTAAGGTAAAAACACCTTCTGGGTGCAGCTCCACCCCCAAGCCCCCCTTATACTTACCTTATTGAGCAATGTGCATTAGAGCAATGGTTTCTCTTCTCATTGGCTCACACAGCAGCGGAAGCCATTGGCTCCTGGTGTTGCCAATCGCAGCCAGTGAGCCAATGAGGAGAGATTGGGGGTGGGGCCAAGCTGTGCTCTGTGTGTGAATGTCCATTCACAGGACCGAGGCTCGGGAGTGAGCCTGCTCGAGTGCTCCCATATCAAGAGGCTTGCTAGTGGGGGCAATACCCCCCCTCACTCCCATCACAAATTCCCCTTCCTTCAAAAATCTTCCCCTGCAAACACAAATGGCCCCCCAAACATCCCTACTAGCACAAATTCCCCCAATAAAATCTATAAGGCTTACCGGTAGGTACCGGAAATATCTCCTAAACCTGCACGGTTTAGGAGATATTTACCATATACGCTTGCGCCGTCATTGACGCATGAGCACTGAAGAAAGGGCAGGATCGTGCCGTTTTCTAAAGGGCCTGTGACGCTACGTGACTCTGGCCAGTCACAGAGCTGAAGTCCACGGCCCTGGAAGGAAGAGGGGTGAAGATGGATGCGGCCACCAGCGGGGACATTCTGGGCTTCATTTGCAGGTAAGTGCGACATAATGGGCTAGTATGTGATGCATACTAGCCCATTATGCTTTTGCTTTGCAGGGGGAAAAAGAGGACGTAAAACCTATCAGTTTCCTGAAACTCACTTGAGCAACCTGTGTGCTGCTAAATCTTTCAAAATATAATGTGTATATTCTACTTTCATTTTGCGGTGTGACACTGGTGGATTCAGCCTTCAGTCTTGAATTTAGTTGAAAAAAAGCATATTCCAGCAAAATATCAGACCTCCATCACACACATTGGTCTTTCCCCAAGAGATCCCACTTTTAGCACACACATATCGAACTTTACTTCCACCTGAGATCCCACCTTCCACACACAGATCATTCATAGTTCAGTAGGCATATGAAATGCAGTCCCCACAATCCACCACACAAATTGCATTTTGAACAGTGTCCAACACACACACTGGTCTCTTCCCTGATTTCCAGTTTACACACGGCATGAAGTATCCACAGTCCACTACACAAATTGCATATGGAACAGTTTCCAAGGTCCAAACGATAAGAAATAAGACATGATTAGCATGTATTCCTATATTATTGAGAATCCTCTGCTATGGTTTGCACCAGTTCAGCAGGGTGTCTTTTGCTCCTGTTCAGCCAACTTCAGTATAACCTGTTGGACTATAGTTTGTCCCAAGACGTACTCCATAGAAGCCATTTTATTCAAGCATTGCATTGATAATGTCCAACAGGTCTGAAACAAGCAGATTGGAATGTGTGCTATAAATGTGCACAGCAAGATGCACAGTTGGCTAAACCAGCATAAAGAAATGATTTGCATGATTTTCCCTGATATCCCAAAATGAGAATAAATGTCAATATTTTTGGGATTGTGATGGAATAAGATATGCATATACCTTCTGTACTAAGAATGCTTTTGTGTGCTTTGCACTAGTTGAGCAGAGTCTTTTTTTAGGTATATTTTGGTCCACCTTGCCATAACCCTTTGGGTTATACTTTTTAGCCAAGCCCTACTCCATAGAACCTATTGATTCCATGCATTGCCCTGATGATGGCCAACAGACCTGAAACAGCCAATCTGTAAACCAGCAGCTCTCGGTGTATTGTCAGACAAACAGACATAATCCTCTTATTTTTAGCATTTATGATAGAATGAGACTGTTAAATACATGTACAAGACATTGTTTTCATGCATTTGAAAAGCACATCAAACACAGGTCAGCAAATTTGCATCGACTCCAAAGGAGCAGTACATGACAGTGAGGATAAGATTATACTGATTTGCACTGTATTATGCTTCATTTCTTTGAAAGCAGCATGTCCTTTATCGGTGCATCTGAACTGCGGTAAAGCAAGTTAAACACAGCCTTTTTTCTTTTTGCCAAATGGTACATTTTCCTTTTGGACACATGCAACTGCTTTTGAATAAAAATGGCAGCATTGAATGAAAAAGGCTCTGCTGTGGTTTGCACCAGTTCAAGGAAGGGCTTTTTGTCCCACCTTGATATAACCTATTGGGTGTTTGGTTGGTCACCAATCCCTACTTCATATAAGCCTCTGTTTTCTTGCCCTGTCTTTCTAATGTCTATCTTAAGCTGGACAAACACACTATACAATTTTCTGAAGATTTCTTCCTTCAGATTTACCAAAACCATATAATATGAGGTCAAACCTTAATGCCCCGTATACACGATAGGATTTTCCGATGGAAAATGTTCTATAGGAGCTTGTTGTCGGAAATTTCGACCGCGTGTAGGCTCCATCGGACATTTTCCATCGGAATTTCCGTCACACAAAATTTGAGAGCTGGTTCTCAAATTTTCCGACAACAAAATCCGTTGTTGTAAATTCCGATCGTGTGTACACAATTCCGACGCACAAAGTTCCACGCATGCTCGGAATCGAGCAGAAGAGCCGCATTGGCTATTGAACTTTATTTTTCTCGGCTCGTCGTACGTGTTGTACGTCACTGCGATTTTGACATTCGGAATTTCCGACAAGATTTGTGTGACCGTGTGTATGCAAGACAAGTTTGAGTCAACATCCGTCGGAAAAAAAACATGGATTTTGTTGTCGGAAAATCCTATCGTGTGTACAGGGCATTAGAGTTTCAATTTGAATGCAATTAGGCAGGCCCTTGTACTACATGGTTTTGGTAAATCTAAAGGAAATCAGACAACAAAAATGTTATAGTGTGTATGGGGTCTTAGAATGAGGAAAAATCTTTTTCGGAATTTGTGGTGGAATAAGACGGCTCCAGAGCAATTCTTTTTCTTTGTCACGTACATGTAAGAATCCTAATTTTTGCCAATAAAATTACATAAACCCCCAAAACATTATATATTTTCTACAAGCAGAGGCCCCGTAGAATAAAAAGTAGTAATAATAATAATAATAGTAGTAATAATAGTAATAGCATTTTTTTTTTCCACGTGATATTTGTGCAACTGTTTATTAAACGCAAATTTTCCGAAAAAATATAATAAAATAAATTTTAACGCAAAATCACACCATATAATACTCATTTTTGGTTAAAATATAAAAGATGAGGTTGCATTGAATAAATAGATACCTAACATACCATGTCTTAAACCTGCGTGCGCCTGCGATATCAGCAAAAACGATGGTGCCCAAAAATCACCATAGGTGACGCTTTAAAAGCCGTTACAGCTCATCAATTTACAGTTAACTAGGAGCTCTTGTGCTAAAATTATTGTTCTCACTCTGATGTTCGTGGCGATATGTCACATGTGTGGTGTGACCACGGTTTACTGACACATGCCCACCCTGGGCTTACATTTACGCAGGTGTTATTTTTTTTACTTTTTTATTTGATTTTTTAATTTTACGTGATTGCTATCACAAGGGGTTAATAAACCACTATGTGATAGAATTGGGCAGGTGACAGCTAGTCTTTATGGAGACATTAGGGGTATAATAAACCCCAATGTCTCCCCTGCCCTTCACACAATCTAATCAAGCACAGATTGGCTTGGTTAGATGTGTCTCCTGGCCTGACATCACTTCCAGTTTCATTGTTTGCATGTGAGATAGAGGCATGGATTTTCCTCGGTCTCACTGCCATCTTTCTACCCCAGCTGGTGGATGTGTTCCTGGGCTCCGGTAAGCACGGACAGCCCAGGAACCACAGGAGGAGGAATCGCCATGCTGCTGGCTGTGTGAAAGTGATCGGGAGCTATGGAGCTGCCGCATCACTTTCACTTTGAAGCCAGTTGACGGCTGAACAAAACCCACACAGGTTGATGGCTGCTGGTGCAGCCATCACCTTGTGTTTAATGGTTCACTCTTTGGACATACATAGTACGCCCAAAGAGTTGAAGTAGATATCATCTTCTGTTCTAAGATGGCTCCATTGTACTTCATTGTTTTTTCTGAAGTTTCAGTAAGTAATATGTTGGAAGAAGAGAGAGGGGTGGTTTGTATGTAAATGTCTGTAGTACAGTATTGTGTGTAGTGCCTGAGTGTGAGCTTTGTAGTGTGGAATTATGTGTTTTTGCGATCCATTTTGTCTAACCCCCCCTTTTCCTCCTGGCTTGACCTTCTGTGCATCTGTTCTGTTACCGCTCTTCCTATAGCTCTATACTCTACACAACTCTGTTTCCTGTCTCTGGGGTCTTCCACAGCTTGTCGCACTAGCTTAGTGAAAGATCTACTCTCACCAGTGGCTGCACCATTGTAAGTAAATCACATAACACTACCAGTCACTGTTTAAAATCTCCCACCAACTGTCATATTAGGCTCAATACACAAAACTAACACACCAGAATATGGATATTTTAGTATAAAAAAATAGTCCAATGAGATTTAAAATTTAGTCACATGGCTAAAAAAAAAAAAAAAGATACTTATCCTTGTGGTAAAGCTTTCTGAATTGAGAATATTGACTGATGGTGTTGAATATACCATAAAATGTACTAAGGACCAGTTCACACCACATGCAGTCCAGTGTGTTTTTTTTCTGCATCAAAAACACATGGGAAGTAGGTTATATGGTTTCCAATGGCATAGTTCACACCAGTGCAGTCAGTTGCAGGGCATTCCAGTTCTAGAAAAAAAAGTAGAACATCCTGCATTTTTCCTGCACTGGAACGCGGTAAAGCGCATCAAAAAAGCACCAGAATGCACTGGAATGCATCAAAAACACAATGGACCCCAGCACAGTTGAAAAAAAAAAACAGGAAAAAAGAAGATAAAAAAAGGACCTGGAATGCATCCGGAAAGGTGTTGAAAACGTACCGTATCGTGTCAAAACCGCGCATGCAGAAACACATCTGTAACAGGTCTGGAGTGCGTTTTTGTGGTGTGAACCAGCCCTAACTGTCACAACTGCTAAAACCGCTGTAAATAATCTGTCACCAACCAACAAAAGTATTCGGCCACAGGAGATCAGCACCATTTATCCCAGGGACACTTCTAAGAACTCTACATGTTCTTATTGGATGTACATTTTTTAAAGGCTATTAACATAGAAAACATAAGGAGGCACCCAGCTAGATTTCTTGCTCTCGAACCAATAGGTCCTGGTATTTATTATAATCACATCAAATAGATTAATCTGCTATATATCAATCAATGTCTGGAAGTGTACAACTGAAGATATGTTGAAGATATGTTGCTACTCTGCTATTCATTCTATACTGCACTTTTTTGCTCACATTACGTTAGTATTACTGAATATATTGTGCAAAAATGTCACAATCTGCTCATTTAATGGCAAAAGCTGTTTTACTGTCCTTCCAAGACTATGCCTGTCAGTGGCCAGATCTGAAACATTCTGTGTCACAGCATATTACAGAAACAGAAGGGGAATTTTACAGCTGATATTCCCAACGATATGTGTGTGTGAAAGCAATGAATACTGCTTTCGTGTTAACTTACATTAAAGTATCATTAGAGAAAAAAAAAAATGTCCGTTTGGCACGGTGGGTTTGATTTACTAAAGCTGAAGAATGAAAAGTTTGGTGCAGCTGTACATGGTAGCCAACCAGCTTCTAACTTCAGCTTGTTCAATTAAGATTTGACTAAAAACCTGGAAGCTGATTGGTTTCTATGCACAGCTGCACCGGATTTTGCACTCGCTAGTAAATCAACCTCACTGTGTCCACTTTATACAAAACTCACCAAAGGCTTTTGCAACATCTCCTGGACAAGTGCAGCCTCCATCCTGAAAAACACAGTATGTGTACAATTATTTACATGATACCGGCATAAAAAATATTAAAATGTATGTGAAGAACCAAGAATGCTCCTTAACATGGGGCTTTACTTTTATCTATATGAACTAATAAATTCTAATACTTTATACATAGGTTTTATACGTCGTTGACAGTTTTCTTGAAGGTGTCAGAAGTAAAGTCACATTTTATACTTGCCAAAAATCCAGTGTTTACCAAACTGTTATTTTTTTTGCGCTTACAATTTAGTACTTTTGAACCGAAACTACGAACAGTGTTAACAGCCCTGCCCAGTTCTCCCAGGGCAGGAGAGGGGAGGTGTTCTGTAGTTTAGCATAGAAAGAACTGGGCGGGGCTGACAACACTTTCCAGGATTTCAGTACATCAGAGGTATTGTATTGTCAGCAAAAACATGACGTTATGAGCTCAATTCATTTCTTGCAGATTAACAGGCATTTTTCTGTTCTGCAGCATTTCTAAAGGGATAAACATGGTGAAATGTGCATGTATTACAGAGATGTACTGAATATGCTTTCTTATTTATTTTTGCCAGATATGCACTTTAAGTCTTCATATGCATTTAACAGTCACCCCTGATTGCATGTTTTTTTTTAAATTGAATAACAGTGATAGAAGTATGTATTAATACTTTCTTTATACGTACTGATATAATATGACCATTAAGCCCATGTGCTGCATCTGCGCATTCAATGACTGCACTTAGCTGTGGGTACCCAACGCCTGTCTTTTTTCTGGTGGTGCAGACAGAACCTGACAGGCAAAAAAGTAAAATTAAAAGGACGAATGGCAAGAGAATCACACGTGATAGGAAATCATAACTAGGACATCCAAGTGATGTATATATAACAACAAGATCAGATATGAGCTATTCCAGTACATAAAACAATTATTAAAGTGGAAGTAAACCCTCCTATCTTTTTCAGCCAAGGAAGCTGCCATCTTGGCCTCTGTTTGATCTACAACTGCCATGATGCTGCACATGTGATCCGTTATGACACTAGCCATTGGATGGTTTGACAGTTTGGTTGAGAGCACAACCAATAGGAGTTTTGCCGGAAATGTAACTTTTTTTGAAATGGTTAAATGGATGGGTTTACTTCCGCTTTAAGCTCCTTTGAGGCACATGCAACATTGAAATGTAGGGTGTTGCTGCAATTCCTCTCCTTTTATGTGAAAAAAGCTATAGCCCTGCAGTGGAAAAAAGTCAGACCCTCCTAGTTTGCAAATGTGGACTACCTTAGTCAATAAGGCTTTACCTACATACAAACTGACCTATACAGCCCAAGGGTGTCTGAAGAAATTTGATAAAATTTGGTCCTGTTGGACGTCCGTTGTGCCAGGGGCTATAGAGGTCTAATTTTGTCACTTCGATTTTTTCTACTAAAACGTTCCATTATATTGCCTTGTTGGCACTAATTGGGAGTTGTCATATATGTGTTCTACTTGAAATTATATTTGTATGCGTCATGGATTGTACTTCACCAGCTGCTTGTTTTTGGCATTTGTATCTCTGATGGGATTTTCAGATGTGAATGTACAAAAATGTCCCTGTACTTATGTAAGCCTGTGTTTTTTAATGATATGTATGGCTGACTCATCCGTATGTACCCTGATTCATGCCATCTTTGTTTTTCTTTATAAAATTAATAAAAGTATCTTTAACCCCGTTACGCCTAAGGGTAAAACAGATCTTAATGCCTAAGTAACAATTTAGACATCTGTTAGTAAAACCATACATATCATCACAACTACTTTGTGCATCCAGGTGGATTATACCTTGTTTATTTTTCAGGACAAATTGGGCTTTCATTTGGTAGTAAATAGTTATGGATATCTACTGGTTTTTTCTTTATTACCAAAGGAAAACTGGCCCAAAATATTAGAAAAAAAATGTATTTAAATTTGGTTGTATATTTCTTGCTACTACTATAACCTATCACCAAGAACAACCCAAAATAAATTCTCCTGCTCGTAATAATCACAGCGATACCACATATGTGTATGTCAGTTGTTGTCTGTACCCGTAGCACAGCCCAGAAGCAATAGTGTGCATTTTGCTGTTTTTTAAATTTTTGTTCTACCTAAAACCAACTGACACTGATGCTAATTTAAAAAAAAAAAATCCTGACCAAAATATACTGATCCTGACCTTTGACCCTTACTTGACCCAAGCACTAACCCTGGCAGTGTCCTAGATCAAACCTTGATCTAGGTATTTATTTTTTTACACACTTTTTTTCCCCTCTCTGCAAATATACATTGTATCTTTCCTCTCCATTCACAGAGAGAGAAAAACACAGGGGCGGGCTTCACAGTGACTGATCACTGTGGTAGCCAATCAGAGGCTACCAAATCGATCAGGTGACCCAGAATCGGGAGATCTGGGTCCTGTTTGTTAGTACGGGGCCTGGGGTTCTCAGTGAGACCTGGGAGCGCCCTGTGCAGCGCCCTCCGTGCACAAAGGGAGATACGCATATATGCGCCCCCAGGGGCAGTGGGGCCGCATATATGTGTTACGTTGGCATGAAGGGGTTAAAATAAATTGAAATTTAATGATGTATGTATGAAATCTTTAATAGTGTAGAGTATGATGGAGTACTTAGTTCAATAGATGATTTCTAATTGTGTCGATTTTAGCACAGCGACCAACGGGAGAGTATATTATACTGTTCTATGACTAGAAAAAAGTGTAACCACATGAACTACATTACCTAATGAAATCAAAGGGTAAGGATATTGCATTAACGCCATTAGGTGTGTATAAACTACAGTAATATCTACAGCTAATCCCAGAAATATACAGTTAAACTAATCAATGTGTTAAATAAATTAGATCAGTGAATGCAATTAAAATATGCAACTACAACTTGATTGTGCAGTTCAGTCCTAAAATCCTGCAAAGAGATGACTGCAAAATGGAATCTTTATGCTACCTGAATATGCTACAGTTAAACAAGTTAGTACCTGGCCCTATTCCAACTTTGATAATATCTGCGCCTGAAAGAATTAATTCCTCCACCATCTCTCCAGTAACCACGTTTCCAGCCTGCAGACAGAAAGCACCTTGTGAGTAAGTAGAAGTCAGGGCAAAAATAGTGAGCATTTGAAAACTTGGACAGAGAGAAGTCATGTTTTCTCACCATGATTGTATGCTTAGGGAACCTGGCTCTTACATCCTTCACATGTTGGACAAACTGCTCAGAATAGCCATTAGCCACATCCAGGCATATATAACGAACTTGAGGGACAGCAGACAAAACGTCCTCCAGATGCTGAAAATCTGTCTGCCCAGTGCCAGAGCTCACAGCCACATTCTGCAGAACATGCAGAACAAAATGTTCACAACTAAATCTGTACATAAGAGAAAAAGGTGCTGCTGATTTGATAGAAGGTCAGTAATAGACTGCAACCCCAAATATTTGAAGAAAACTAGAAGAATTTTCACTCACATCTAGACATTCCGGGTAGTCACAGGCAAACTGCTTCCACTCCTCAGGTGAATAATGCTTATGTACTGCCGTGAACAGAGTAAACTGAAGGGAAATAAGCAAAATATTAAAGTGAATTCACAGTGCTGATTATATTCAGTTATGTGACTGCATAGCATCATCGTTGTCACAGGGGTTAAAGAACATGAAAATAAACATTTAATTCTAAGAATTTTATGTGTGTTGTATTGTTTTTGCATAAGCAGTAAGAATTCTTCCTGCTGAAAAGATTGCTCATTCCCATAAAACATGTTTTTTTTCTGTAATCATTCAAAATATCTTTGGTAAGACCACTTTTTCCTCTATCTTTCTAAAGCTCACTTCACATGTCACAATCTGATTGTATAATCTCTATTGATCTGCCATAAATATGTAGTACAAGGGCCAATCTGATTTGGATACAAATGAATAGTAAAGTTTAGGTAGGTCCTCAAATTCATGAAAATAGTAACATTTGTCACAAGTTAAAGCCCCATCGAAGCCTCCTTATTTATTACTGTAATGCAGTCAGCACATATACAGTAATAAAATTGATTTTTTTTTTTAAATCCTTTTTTTTTGGAGCCTATTGAGGGACATAGATCCCGCCCCTTTGTGCTTATGATCATGCTCAATGTAGTCATTTGCAACAAAACCAAGGGATGCTGTTTGTTTTGTTTGCCAACCGTCCTTTGGGTAGCAGTATAACCCAAAGGTTTAGGACTTCTTGTGTCCCTCAATGGACTCCTATTTTCATTCTTGTCTATTATGGAACACAGGAAGTCTTAAAACTTCAGGATATTCAAAAGCAGTCCAACTCAGGGGTGGGCAACACAGCAACTACCAATATCAAGCTCAAGAAAGCAGAAAACTGGAGACTGCCTGCAACCCAATGAGCCGCCTAAAGGACCTTACATCCAAAGATAACATCAGATGAGGCTGTAACAACCGCCTGGTGAAACTTGTGAAAAGGTAGACCAGATAGCAACTGGGAGTGTGTTTAAAATCCTGTTCAACCAGCCGCCATTTATAAACAGTAGGCAAGTGGTTAAAGGGATGGATATTGGGCCCTTGCAGAATGTAAGCTGCACAACTGGGTGCCAAAAAACACAGTGCACTCTTCAGGGTCCAAGGAATGTGGGAGTGGCAGGTTTGGGTAAGGGTATGGGCAAGCAAGAAAAGGAAAGGAAAAGGAGGCACAGAAGGCGGTAAGAAAAGGGGGATGGGAAGGATGGAGCGGATGGTCCAGTTGGGAAAAGGGAGCAGGGAGAGAGGAAAAAAAAAAAGGGGGGGGGATAGGGGAATGTAGGGGCAATGTTAGTAATGATATAAAGAATATTTGTGTTGGTTTAAGAATTCCAGACGTCAGCATTCATTCTTCCTAAGAAAGCTGAACCTGCTGCAATAAATAATATATACAAATTACACAAAAAAGAGCAAATTCATTACTGTACACGCAGCTTTAATGCATTATAGTAGTAAATAGGGAGGCTTCAACTGGGCTTTAAGAACCAATACTCAAGATGCATTATTTTCATTTGTTGAATAGTTGTTGTTTTAATTTTTTGATGACTAATAAAACCATGACAGTACGCAAATTAATCATTTCAGCCTGTCCCTCACTTTGCACAAGGCTCTTGCCATCTCAAAAGTCCCCACAGTGTCCATATTGGCAGCAATTATAGGAATCCCTTGGTAGCTTTTGCCTGAGTTCCTGAATGTAAATGCACGGGTGAGCTCCACCTGCAAGACAAAAAGTATGAGTATACAGCAGGGAGAAAAAGATATTTCATGATTATATATTATCAGTGTCTAACAGTTTATGTTAGACAATGTTATGATTAGAAAAACACAAAGCAAACTAGAATTAAACCTATGGCATGTGCAACAATATATATATGTGCAATTCAGCCCCATAATTATCCTTATGACTCTAGGGATTACCAAAGTTTTTATATAGATAACACCTTCCCTAACAACCTATGTTTAGTGATAAAAGAAAAGTAATTGTGTTATGCCCCGTACACACAGTCGGATTTTCCGACGGAAAATGTGTGATAGGACCTTGTTGTCGGAAATTACGACCGTATGTAGGCTCCATCACACATTTTCCATCGGATTTTCCGACACACAAAGTTTGAGAGCTTGCTATAAAATTTACAAAATCCGTTGTCGGAATTTCCGATCGCGTGTACAAAAATCCGACGCACAACGTGCCACGCATGCTCAGAATAAATAAAGAGATGAAAGCTATTGGCTACTGCCCCGTTTTATAGTCCCGACGTATGTGTTTTTTTACGTCACCGCGTTCAGAATGATCTGATTTTCCGACAACTTTGTGTGACCGTGTGTACGCAAGACAAGTTTGAGTCAACATCCGTCGGAAAAAATCCTAGGATTTTGTTGTCGGAATGTCCGATCAATGTCCGACCGTGTGTACGGGGCATTACAGTATGTCTTCAGAAGAGAAGGTAAACATATGGTTGCTAGCTAAAATCTTTAATAAAATCTAATTTCATATGACACCTCTTCAAAAGTGTAAATGAAAGCGAACCTATGGTTTGCTAATCATTAGACCCATGTGTTGTCATGTAGGGGAGGGGGGTATGGGTGGAGAGTGTAAGCTCTAAACAGAACAACTTGGAGCTTACACCCACATCCAGGCTGCTTTACCTAGTTACAACAGGTTAAACCACCTTCTAACAGAGAAGGTTCTGGTGGCTAGACTTTACAACCTCCTCAGAATACATTCAAAACACTGACTTCACACACACTGGGACTTAAAGCGATAGTAAATTGTAAAAAAAAAAAAAAATAGTTCCCCCTGTAGGTTAAGGTCATAATGTGCTAGTATGCATCACTAACTAGCACATTATGAAAGACTAGACTTACCTTAAAATGGAGCCCTCCAGCGGCACACTGTCACCGCTGATAGGGCTTTCATCTTCACCCTATATTCCTTCCGGGTTCGAGTGCTCGGTAGTTTGAATGATGACATCACTCCTGCGTACGTGGGAGTCACGGTTGCAGCACAGCATGTCATCCATTGAGAGCACAGTGCGTATGCGCCAGTGATGTCAACGGCTGCTACTAAAGTACAGTGCATCCAGAAAGTATTCACAGCACTTCACTTTTTCCACATTTTGTTATGTTACAGCCTTATTCCAAAATGGATTAAATTCATTATTTTCCTCAAAATTCTACAAACAATACTCCATAATGACAACGTGAAAGAAGTTTGTTTGAAATCTTTGCAAATTTATTAAAAATAAAAAACGAAAAAAAAAATCCCATGTACTTAAGTATTCACAGCCCTTGCCATGACCCTCACAATTAAGCTCAGGTGCATCCTGTTTCCACTGATCATCCTTGAGATGTTTCTACAACTTGGCTGGAGTCCACCTGTGGTAAACTCATTTGATTGGACATGATTTGGAAGGTACACACCTGTCTATACAAGGTCCCACAGTTAACAGTGCATGTCAGAGCACAAACCAAGCCATGAAGACCAAGGAATTGTCTGTAGACCTCCGAGACAGGATTGTATCAAGGCACAGATCTGGGGAAGAGTACAGAAATATTTCTGCAGCATTGAAAGTCACAGTGGCCTCCATGATCCATAAATGGAAGTCTGGAGCCACCAGGACTCTTCCTAGAGCAGGCCGCCCGGCCAAACTGAGCGATTGGGGGAGAAAGGTCTTAATCAGGGAGGTGACCAAGAACCCGATGGTCACTCTAACAGAGCTCCAGTGTTTCTCTGTGGAGAGAGAACTTTCTAGAAGAACAACTATCTCTGCAGCACTTCACCAATCAGGCCTGTATGATAGAGTGGCCAGAAGGAAGCCGCTCCCCAGTAAAAGGCACATGACAGCCCACCTGTGTTTGATATTGCGTTCAGATGGGGGGGAATCACCAAAAGGCACCTGAAGGACTCTCAGACCATCAGAAACAAAATCCTCTGCTCTGATGAACCAAAGATTAAACTCTTTGGCCTGAATGGCAAGCGTCATGTCTGCAGGAAACCAGGCACCGCTCATCACCTGGCCATCCCTACAGTGAAGCATGGTGGTGGCAGCATCATACTGTCAGGATGTTTGTCAGCATCCGGAACTGGGAGACTAGTCAGGATAGAGGGAAAGATGAATGCAGCAATGTACAGAGACAATCTTGAGGAAAACCTGCTCCAGAGCACTCATCTTCCAACAGGACAACAACCCTAAGCCCACAGCCAATATAATAAAGGAGTGGCTACGAGACAATTCTGTGAATGTTTTTGAGTGGCCCAGCCAGAGTCTAGACTTGAACCCAATTGAACATCTCTGGAGAGATGTGAAAATGGCTGTGCACCGATGTTCTCCATCCAACCTGATGGAGCTTGAGAGGTCCTGCAAAGAAGAATGGGAGAAACTGCCCAAAAATAGGTGTGCCAAGCTTGTAGCATCATACTCAAAAAGACTTGAGGCTGTAATTGGTGCCAAGGGTACGGATTTTTTATTTTTAATAAACTTGCAAAGTTTTCAAACAAACTTCTTTCACATTTTCATTATGGGGTATTGCTTGTAGAATTTTGAGGAAAATAATGAATTTAATCCATTTTTGGAATAAGACTGTAACATAAAATGTGGAAAAAGTGAAGCACTGTGAATAATTTCTGTGTTCACTGTAAATAGCTCCTAAACAGACTTTAACTTATCGCTACTCAGCTGTCTCATTTTTACAATTTTGACAAGATCGATCTAGGGAGATATCCAACTTTAGTATGCAGGCTACCCTCCCCCCCAGTCCATACTCCAATACAGTTAATATTTTGCAGAGTTAGGGGTACCAACTTTCCACATACCTGGAATAGTATACTATTTTATTATCGATGTATCTGGGAATTGGCTCTATACAAGATTGAGAATCCTCTTTTTCATAACCACACAGTACAATCACCACTTACCGGAATTACTACAGATCTCTGACTTGGTTTTATGGGCCTCAAAGTATATTTTATATTTAGATCAGATATTTATTTATTTTTTTTATTCTTTTTATTGACAGATACCGTATTTATCGGTGTATAACACGCACTTTTTTCCCCTTAAAATCAGGGGAAAGTCGCAGGTGCGTGTTATACGCCGATCCCCGCCGATCCCGAGCTGTCCAAATGTCAAAATCGCGGACCGCGATTTGAAAATGGCGCCGCCGGAGCCGAAGTACACAGAGCCGGTCCTCGGCTCTTTCCGGCGGCTCTCGTTTACTTTCGGCTCCACTCGTAGTCCCGAGCGGAGCTATCCGAACCTACTCGAAAGTAAACGAGAGCCGCCGGAAAGAGCCGAGGACCGGCTCTGTGTACTTCGGCGCCATTTTCAAATCGCGGACCGCGATTTTGAAGCCCTGGAAGCAGGGACAGGGGATCCCAGGCTGCACTGGGGCAAGGCTGCACTGGGGAAGGCTGCACTGGGGAAGGCTGCACTGACAAGGCTGCACTGGGGAAGGCTGCACTGACAAGGCTGCACTGGGGAAGGCTGCACTGGGGAAGGCTGCACTGACAAGGCTGCACTGGGGAAGGCTGCACTGACAAGGCTGCACTGACAAGGCTGCACTGACATGGCTGCACTGACATGGCTGCACTGACAAGGCTGCAATGAAGGGCATATAAATGTAAGTTTTTTTCCCTTCAACTTCCCTCCTAAAAGTTTTTTTTCCTTAAAATTCCCTCCTAAATTGGGGTGCGTGTTATACGCCGGTGCGTGTTATACGCCGATAAATACGGTATATAAAAAACAACATATTGGTACAACAACCAATGCGCTCAACATGAGCGTAAAGAGTGATAAGATTTGGTACACAGATACATGAGAAGTACAAATTTGCAATTGTATATACTTGAGTGTCCAGTCTCAATAAAGAACATTTACATATAAGTACAGAGTAGGCTGTATTCCTTATAAAATGATTCCCAGTACAAAATTTTGTTCTCCAATTCTCACATATTGTAAGTATAGAAAATAGATTACTCACAAATTAGAAGAAATAGTGAGAGTGGAGGAGCACCAAGTGTTCCACACCTTGTCGTATTTGCCGGGACAACCCCTATGCTCAAAAATGATTTTTTAATAAGGCAGTATCTGATTCACCATCTGGATCCATTGACGAGTAGATGGAGGAGAAGCGGATTGATTCCACTTAAGTGCGATAGCCTTTACAAGCTAAAAATACTGTTTCTCTCAGCATTATTCTAGTCAATTTTGGCTATTGTTCCTCATCTAGTATACTCAATAGACAGATGCATGGATCACATGGCACTGGATCAGATATTTACTGAGGCAGGCCTTAAAACATTTCTGGAATTACAAGCTAAGTTCTCTGTCCCTAATTTTATGGGTTTTTTTTTTTAGATATATACAGCTGAGACATGCAGTGAGAGTACAGATCACAGACACAGATCCCCCACATACTTCTTTGACTTTGACAGAAGTGATTTTAGGCTCAGAACCCACAAAGTTCATCTTCGTATTAGATAATAGCCTTCTGACACCTTCTGCGACCAAATTGGCTTACCGATCTAAGACCAGATGGGAACCTGATTTTGGAGTGGTAGGGGATAATGAGTGGGAGGAAATACTTGATAATTATAAAATGGTCTCTACCAGAGTCTCTGATTGGTTAACCCAGATGTATATTTTACGTACTCCAGTTTGTGGCCCTTGGTACAAATCTTCTTACAGTCCTCTGTGTCGGCAACATACAGGCACTTTTTTCCACCCCTTTTTGGTCCTGTCCAATAGTTCAGATGTTCTGGGCTCATGTTGTACAATTTTTCATGACCAAATGGGATCTCCCTTATCACTGGACCCCAAACCCTGTTTGCTGTTTTTCAACATGAAAAATATCTCCTAAACGGTGTACGTTTAGGATATATATTTACTGTACCTACAGGTAAGCCTTAATATAGAAATATGTGTAACCTCGTGCCAAAAAAATTGGTTATATGTAACTAAATAAAAATTGTGAGCTGCTAACCCCCGAACTAGATAGGAATTCTAGTGCAAATGGAAGAATATATGTGATGGGGGGTGCTGAAACTATATAGACTGTGGGCTGAATAGCATCTAGATACTTATGTTCAAACAAACTGAATGTGAACACTACAGTGTACCATACACAAAAAAATTGAAAATAAAAAAATTAAAAATAAAAATTTATATATCAAATTATTGATATTACAAGAGAATGACAACTATCCAATCTTTGCATATATGGCAAAATAATATCTTTGTGAAAAACAGTATGAAAGTTCTACTAATGAAAAAAAGTGAATAGAAATTATACTAAAATAGAGTCCACATGCGATTAAAAATGGTGCAACTCAATATGCATTAATCTTCCACTGTTGCAAAATATACAAAATGAATATAGGTGAATCTTCTCCTGTGTGAATGGATGACCTTCACCAGTTGTATAATACACCCAAAGTGCTCTGTAAGTGGATGTCCGCTTACCAGAAGATGTTGACCTTTTTAATTAAAAAGAGGTCAGTTATAGCCTTTAGTAAGAAATGGCTTGCTACCATGGTGTGGATAAGCCTTGTGGGTAACCTCTTCCTCTCCCACAGTAGAACGTCAGGCAATATATCGAAGGATACAAGAAGATCCAAAATAGTGTAATCCCATTTACCGTATATACTCGAGTATAAGTCGAATTTTTCAGCACATTTTTTTGTGCTGAAAGTGCCCCCCTCGACTTATACTTGAGTCAAGCACTTTTCTGCAGCAAAAAATTTCATTTTCCGAACCGACTTTGGGGCCCCGTATCTCAAGGCCACTTGGTGCTAGGAACCCCAAATTTGGTGTGCAAACCCAGTGGAACTGGTACCACAACATATCCAAAGATGAAGTTCCTAGCACTAAGTGGCCCCGAGATACGGGGCCCCAAATTCGGTTCGGAAAATGTCATTCTCTGCTGAAGAAAAGTGCTTGACATTTTCTGAACCGACTTTGGGGCCCCATATCTCAGGGCCACTTGGTGCTAGGAACCCCAAATTTGGTGTGCAAACCCAGTGGAACTGGTACCATAACATATCCAAAGCTGGGGTTTCTAGCACCAAGTGGCCCTGAGATACGGGGCCCCAAAACCGGTTCGGAAAATGTCATTCTCTGCTGCAGAAAAGTGCTTGACATTTTCTGATCTGATGTTTGGGGCCCTGTATCTCAGGGCCACTTGGTGATAGAAACCCCAGCTTTGGAATTTTTATGGTGCTAGTTCCACTGGGTTTGCACACCAAATTTGGGGTTCCTAGCACTAAGTGGCCCCGAGATACGGGGCCCCAAATTCAGTCAACTGTGTCCATCTGCAGCAATGTCATTTCAGGACCCTTTGGGTTCAGAGACCCCAAATTGGCTGCAGCTAGGGGGCATCTAGGAACCCTTAACTACCGAGTTTGAAGTTCAGGGGACCTATGGCTGCAAATGGGCACAGTGAGGCATGCAAATGGGCACAGTGATGCTGCAAATGGGCATTGTTGACCCTCTTTTTCACTTACAGTAGCTGTGCATTTCTCACCCTCGTCTTATACTCGGGTTAATAAGTTTTTCCCATTTTTTTTGTAGTAAATTAGGGCCTCGACTTATACTCAGAACGACTTATACTCGAGTATATATGGTATTAATAAAACGATTAAAAACAAAAAGCCTGCTTACATTTAAAAGTGCCCTCGCCCGGCACTGAGGCTATACCGCTCGTCTAGTATGAAAGCTCTGCATGTGGTAGCTGGTGTGCGCTTCACCAACAGCTGCCGACAACCACGGGGACCGGAAAAGAGATGAAGATTGGGTAACCAGGCACGCCTCAAGGTCATCTAGGTCACACAGAAGAAGATTTACCTATATTCATTTTGTTCATTTTGTATATTTTGGAACAGTGGAAGATTAATGCATATTGAGTTGCACCATTTTTAATGTGGACTCTATTTTAGTATATTTTCTATTCACTTTTTTTCATTATTAGAACTTTCATACTGTTTTTCACAAAGATATTATTTTGCCATATATGCAGAGATTGGATAGTTGTCGTTCTCTTGTAATATACAAGTTTGATATATATATTTTTATTTTTCATTTTTTTATTTTCAATTTTTTTGTGTATGGTACACTGTAGTGTTCACATTCAGTTTGTTTGAACATAAGTATCTAGATGCTATTCAGACCACAGTCTATATAGTTTCAGCGCCCCCATCACATATATTCTTCCAAGCCTTAATCTAGGCTTACTTGTAGGTATAACAAATAATAGAGGACTTTACTACCGCTTTAAGCTGGCCATACTGTAGATGGATCAAAATTTGGCCAATTCAGCAGGGACCGATAAAATTTTGATCCATCAATATTCGTTCCCGTTCGAGATCTGGTTATTGACTTTTCTTGTGCGAGACTGCTGGAATTTTTTTTAGCTGCAGCATTAACCAGTGTATTCTGAGCGGAGTCCCACTATCAGAATACAATAGTGCAGCAGGGAGGATTCCCCCATCCAACTCAAATGTGTGGATGAGAATCTGTTCCTTTTTTTTTTAAACAAAACAAAACAAATGATGCATCTATAGCCGGCTTAAAGGATAAGTACAGCCAAAGCTCATTTGGCTATACTTCTCCTGTGTATCACAGGAGTGCAGTTCATTCTGTACTCCTGTGACCTGTTTTCAGCAGACAGCGTGCTGCTGAAGCCTGCTGTCAGCCGATGTCACAGTGCCGGTCCAGGCTCGGGCAAGATTGCGACAATGAAGTCAGGATCCGCCCACAGAGAGCCTGAGCCGCCAGACGAGTGCTCCAGTGAGCACGGGGGGCAGAGGAGAGAGCTGCTGATCCCTTCCCAATCTCCCTCCACTCCCTAAAGAATAATCTTAAGTCTATTCCTAAATAGTTCTTCCCTCTGACCTTTCTCTCCCCACCAAGCCATTACACTCATCAACCCTCTGCCCCAGCCCCTACCCCCCTCCTGCACAAATGTGTTTGTTCAGTGCAATTTTGATTCAAGGCTGGGTGTAGAGCTGTCATGATATATTTACCTCACTGCGAGATTTTAGCGTACTTCGTTTTGGCCTTAGTAGCACATCTTTGAAATCCAGCTTGATGTCATTGTCTATTCGAGGCATGATGTCCTAGAAGGGAATTGAAAGACTCAATAAACTGAGGAGAATAAACTGAGACGAAGAAATTGAAAGAGAAGAGTTCTCACTGAGCTCTACAGAGTGTAATTTCATCTCCCTACCCCCCTGCTTTCTGACCGCTCAGACAAGCTTTAAAAATCCAGTTTGAATGGATATAAAGACTGCAAATTAAACAGGTACAACTTGTGTAGGAGGATTTGTTTCATCTGTGTTGTGTGATTTGTTTCACCTGAGGCCAGTCACTTCACTGGGTATATGTAAGAGTTTACAAACACTTTAATTTCTTACCTGTATTAAAGTGGGAGTAATATAAGGCTATAAAAAGGCTTACCTATAGGCACAGTAATTATCTCCTAAATGTGCACTGTTTAGAAGATATTTATTTGCAAAGCTGCCAGTGACATCACCACCACATGCACTCTGAGGGAACGGCATACCTCCGCCGTTCCTCCAAAGTTCTGTGCCATCAACAGCGGCTTCCACACGAATGCGAGGGAGTGACGTCATCACGGCTCATCAAATCAAAAGACCAGAGCCTGCCAACCCGGAAGGAAGACCAGGTAAAGAAGGAAGCCCTGTCAGCGGTGATGGCGCACCATTGGAGGGCTTCGTTTTAAGGTAAGTTTCACATATTAAAACTTACCTGAGCACTAACCTGAGCGAAGTTGCCCAAGAGTCTCAGCTGTCTGGGACTCTCCCACCTGATTGGCTGAGACACAGCAGCGGGTGCCATTGGCAACCGCTGCTGTTAATCAAAGTCTTTGAGCCAATGAGGAATGAGAGTGGGCCGAGCCACAGATCCGTGTCTGAATGGACACACAGAGCAGCGGCTCGGCTGCCCCCATAGCAAGCTGCTTGCTGTGGAGGCACTCGGCAGGGGGGAGGGGCCAGGAGCGCTGGCAAGGGATCCGAGAAGAGGAGGATCTGGGCTGCTCTGTGCAAACCCACTGCACAGAGGAGGTAATTATAACATTTGTTATTTTTAAACAAACAAAAAAAAAGACTTTAATATCACTTTAAAGTGATACTAAAGTCTTGATTTTTTTTTTTGTTTAAAAATAACAAATGTTATAAAAAGCAGCTTGCTATGGGGGCAGCCGAGCCGCTGCTCTGTGTGTCCATTCAGACACGGATCTGTGGCTCGGCCCCGCCCCCTCTCTCCTGATTGGCTAACTGACTTTGATTGACAGCAGCAGGAGCCAATGGCACCCCGCTGCTGTCTCAGCCAATCAGGAGGAAGAGTCCTGGATAGCCGAGACACTCTTGCACATCGCTGGATCGAGATGGGGCACAGGTAAGTATTAGAGGGGCTGCTGCACACAGGTTTCTTATTTTAATGCATAGAATGCATTAAAGAGGAACTGCAGTCTTCTCACATAATTTGTAATAAAAACATCTTTGCCATTCTGAAGCTTCCCTCCAACCACTTTGCATATTATTTTATATATATTGTGATTCTGTACTTGTCATATAGGCTGCAGAAATCTCCCTCCACTGAGTCTGACTGCAACCATTTTAACTGTGGGCAGCTGAAGCTGCTGCCTGTTCACTTCCTGGATTTACACAGAGGCACGCCTCCAGCTCTGCAGCTCAGATTGGCCCTCTTATGACTCATCCCCCCTCCCTTCCTGCCAAACTCTCACAAGAGAGAGAGAGAGAGAGCTGTGCATGATGTCATAAGCCTCGGCTTTTTACCAGACAAGAAACAGGAAGTGGGCTGTATAAGGTATTTACTGGCAGAAAAAAAAATGTTTTACTATCCAAACTATAAAACAACAAGGGCAGAAGATTTAATAGATGGAAAGATGACTGAAGTTCTGCTTTAAAGCGGGGTTCCCGCGACCATTCCTATTTTTTCTTTTTTTTTATTCATTCAGACACATGTAAATCCTCAATTGACACTCACTGTTTCGGTATTTTTAAGCTGCTGCTGTCCGTTTTCTTTTTCAATAAACATTTATAAAAATCGATCATGACTGTTCCCATCTTGCTTGTGGGCATGTGAAGCCCACAAGCATAGATTTCCGGGATATGGTGAATGCTGAGCTCCCACCATTCACCGCTATTTCCCGCGCATGCTCAGTGTTTACTGTGAGCAGCACCGTAAACTTCATGGTTGCTATCACAACGGGCGGGCGGTGGCGTCGAAATCCCGCAAGAACTCGCGGCATGCCTCCGCAATGACAGGAGCTCCCAGGAGACATTGCAGGTAAAAAGGAAATTGCGTAATACCCGCAGTTGACCTGTCCATATCTGCAGATAACTAAGACAGGAAGCAGAGAAGGACATTACAAAAACACAGGTACAAAAGAAAAAAAAAATCCGTTTATAACTAAATGCATTCATGGCATGTGATTGAGCAAAATATGTAAAGTAGGGTGGAGCTCCGCTTTAAGATAAAAAAAAACCTTCTGCCTTCAGAATCATGTTAAGGTAAAAAACACCCCATTACTTACCTGCCTCCTCTGGCCCATCCAGTGTTGTCCCTGCTGCAGTACCACTCTCCCTTCTTTCCGGCCTCACAGAAGGCACAAGCAGCCATTGGCTCCTTCTGCTGTCAGTTAAAACTTGTGTGGGGAGGGAGCGGGGACATTGCTTATTGGTGCGGTGTGTGTCTATAGATCCGCACAGTCCAGCTCGTGCTAAGTAAAAGACAATTCCACATTTTGGGGTGTCCCCAGAACAGTAATAGAAGGGAAATCTTCCAATGGGGGGGGGGGAGGGGGCACTAGTTCTGGTGAATTTTTGGTCACTTTGGAAGGATTTCTCCTCCCTTCCTGGCGATGGGACAGGAAGTGAGGGGAAATCTCTGGGTTATAACCCTTCTCTATTGCCCCTTCCTTTTTAGATTGTAAGCTCCAATGAGCAGGGCCCTGATTCCTCTTGTACCAAATTGTAATGTAAGTGTACTGTCAGCCCTCATGTTGTAAAAAGCTGTGCAAACTGTTGGCGCTATAGAAATCCTGTATAATAATAATAAAATATCCAAAATGAAAAAAGTTTAGCCTTTAGTTCTACTTCAAACATAGGGCAAACTCCACTTTAGGAGTAGATAAAGCTGGCTCCACACATTACATTCATCAACTGCCTGGCTTGGATACCCAGTGATTGTATAGTTCTATGGAGGAGACTGTACAATCAGATTGTAATGTGGAGGCGCCCCGCATGGCGAATGAATGACAGCAGATAGAGACAGGCTGCAGAGGAGCACGTGACCGCAGGGAAGACTAGTGCCCAGCCAGTCACACACCCCCCCCCCCAGGACTAATAGCCCCAGCCATGGCCTAGCACAACCCATGTGACGCCCATACACACCTGTTATAGATGACCGCTGTCTGCAAGGAATCAGGGAAGACGCACTGACGTCACGTGACCTGTCCGCTGCCGCTTCCTGTGTCGTTTCCCGCCGCGCCGGAAGTGAGTGGAGGCAGTCTGCGCTGTGCTGAGACTGAGGCGGGGAGAGCGAACACATACCGGCAACATGCTCATCAAAGTGAAGGTAGGTACCCGGAGCTCAGGTAGAGGATATGTCCAGCCCCTTCACCCGTCTCTGTAAGGCTGCAGAGCAAAGCATTAAGGGAGACGCTGTTTTCTGATCCATTCATCTTCTCAGTGATCATTGTGGGCCAGGAAGCCGATGGGACGGATGGTTTACGTCTATTGTCTGCCTATGAGCAGTGTAGGAAGAGGCCCTGTCACCACATTCCTACTATCACACAGGAGTAATGAGACTGTGAGTGGGTGTCATCACGCCCTGGATGGAGGAGAGAGGCCTGTGGGAAACTGGAAAATTTCAAGTGTAAATGAAGGCAATTTTTTTTTTTTGGAAAGCGCAAAGGAAGGCACCTCAAATGCATTGCAATCACAGTGCCGTTCGCATGGTACAAAATGACCGTGCAATCCGGTTGGGTTGGTGCCCCATCATTGGCATCAATGGGAGAAATGGTGCCCCATCAATGGGAGAAATGGTGCCCCATCAATGGGAGAAATGGTGCCCCATCAATGGGAGAAATGGTGCCCCATCAATGGGAGAAATGGTGCCCCATCACTGGCATCAATGGGAGAAATGGTGCCCCATCACTGGCATCAATGGGAGAAATGGTGCCCCATCACTGGCATCAATGGGAGAAATGGTGCCCCATCAATGGGAGAAATGGTGCCCCATCAATGGGAGAAATGGTGCCCCATCAATGGGAGAAATGGTGCCCCATCAATGGGAGAAATGGTGCCCCATCACTGGCATCAATGGGAGAAATGGTGCCCCATCACTGGCATCAATGGGAGAAATGGTGCCCCATCACTGGCATCAATGGGAGAAATGGTGCCCCATCAATGGGAGAAATGGTGCCCCATCAATGGGAGAAAGGGTGCCCCATCTCTGGCGTCAATGGGAGAAAGGGTGCCCGAAGGGCAGCATCCAGCCCCTGGGCCACAGTTTGTCGACCACTGTTCTAGAGCATAATGCTTGGTGCTTTCCAATGGCCAGGAGCTGCAGGCGCTGCATACAGCCACCAATAGAACTGGTAGGCAGATTGCTGCAGTCCTTGTGTATACACCAGTGGCTTCTGCGTCAGTGTTTACCCTCGTATGGCGCGTTTTCCAAACATGAAAGTTGCACATTCTGGGGTATTATGCGAAATGTATATGCACAGGTTAACAAAGAAGCCATCAGCAGCCATGTACAGCTCATCACTTGTATTGGTGGCTGTGCATGGCATCTGCAGCTATTTAGGTGTGGGAAAGTGGCAGGGACTTTACTCTAGAACACTTTCACATGTATGGGGCTGAAAGCATAAATTCACCTTTTGTAAAATAAAAATAAATGCATATATTTTGGCAGGTTAAAAAAAAAAAATGTGTATTATTTTTTTTTTTACTCTGCAGCCTTTAAAATGGGAGTAAACACCCTTGTATGATTTTTACCTATAGATAAGCCTATAATAAAGCTTACCTATAGGTACAGTAAATATCTCCTAAACATGCACCATTTAGGAGATAGTTACTTTAGATGCAGCCGGCTTGGCTATTCATATTACCGAAGACCAGGTGAAGATGGAAGCGCCTTCAATGGTGACAGCGTGCCGCTGGAGGGCTTGGTTTTCAGGTTAGTCTGTCATAATGTGCTAGCATGCATGCTAGCACATTATAACTTCAATTGCCCAGTGCCTATTTTTCTTTTATAAGGTTTACTACCGCTTTAAAGGCGTTAAAAACCTTCTGCCTTTACATCTATATGCTCTCATTGCATTAACCACTTCAGCCCCAGACCATTTGGCTGCCCAAAGACCAGAGCGTTTTTTGCGATTCGGCACTGCGTCACTTTAACTGACAATTGTGCGGTCGTGCGACGTGGCTCCCAAACAAAATTGACATCCTTTTTTCCCCACAAATAGAACTTTCTTTTGGTGGTATTTGATCACCTCTGTGGTTTTTATTTTTTGCGCTATAAACGAAAAAAAGAGCGACAATTTTGAAAAAATGCAACATTTTTTACTTTTTGCTATAATAAACAGCCAATTTTTTTTTTTTAAAAGCACATTTTTTCCTCAGTTTAGGCCGATTATGTATTTTTACATATTTTTGGTAATAAAAAAACAAAAAGCGTATATTTGCGTAAAAGTTATAGCGTCTACAAAATCGGGTAGAGGATATGTCCAGCCCGTTCACCCGTCCCTGTAAGGCTGTAGAGCAAAGCATTAAGACCATTGAAAGACCACTGCGCAAATACAGTGTGACATAAAATATTGCAACAACCACCATTTTATTCTCTAGGGTGTCTACTAAAAAAATATATATGTTTGGGGGTTCTAAGTAATATTCTACCAAAAAAAAAATGATTTAAACTTGAAACCAACAAATGTCAGAAAAAGGTTTTAGTTTTTAAGTGGTTAAACTTTTTTCACTTACACAGGAAGTCTATTCCTTTGACAAATTGTTACAATGTTTATACTTGAGTTCAACTGATAAAGAATGTTTTGATTCTTGGCAGACTGCCCAGTTTTTCTCTTCTTTTCTTTTGGGGGCTGTGGCTTCAGAAGAGCAGAGAGAATTCTTTGCATAGAAAGAATTGTGAAACACTTTAGTCAAGATCGCGATAACAATTCTTGACGATTAATCACGATAACGATTATTGACGATCAATTGTGCAGCTCTAGCGTCCCCCTCTCAGAAGACAACAGCTCAGCGGGGGGAGACCGCTGGACTAACCTTGCATGGTTAGTACAGTGGCTCCCGACTAGAGCTGTCGCTTTTAAAGAAAAAAAAAATATTTTTTTTCTTCTATACTGCTCTGTGAAATGGTTTTGCACTGTGCAGTCCATATCTCCCTCTTCTCTGGCCCCTCCCTTCTACTGAGTGCCCCCACAGCTAATAGCTTGCCTCCATTCAGACATGGAGCTGCGGTCTATTCTCCCTCTACCCTGATTGGCTGACTGACTTTGATTGCCAGTAGCGGGCACCCATGGTGCTGCTGCTGTCTCCCAGCCAATCAGGAGGAAGTCACGGATGGCTGAGGCACTTGTGTACATCGCTGGATAGAGAGAGGGGTCTATCCAGCGATGTACACATCTAAGTATTAGGGGGGCTGCTGCACACTTTTTTTTTTTTCTTCATGCATATAATGCCTGAAGATAAAAAACATTCTGCCTTTACAACCACTTTAAGCTCTTTTAAAGCTGATAATAAACTTCAAACTTCAAACAGTGAATCAAAGAAAACTGGATTTATCTGGCAAAAATCAATGTTAAAGTCTATTATTTAAACAGATGTGCTTTGTCATGTCAAGTCTAATGATTTGTTCAATTACAGACACTGACTGGGAAGGAGATAGAAATTGATATTGAACCAACTGACAAGGTATGTTTTTGGTTTATACTAATGAATTTTACAAGCAAAAGAGAAAAAAAATTATGCTTTGGTCATGGTAAAAAAAAAAAATTTTTTTGTTCTTGAACGTATTCACATCTCTTTTTGACACACAATCATTTCAGTAGCATCCGAAAGAAACGTGTCAGCACGTGTTTTCATACATTCATTTTGGTGAAACATGCACGTGGCTACAAATAGGGACTGTTATTACAAAACCAATTGTATTCTGTCAAATGTGATAAATGTATACATTTGATTAAAGGAGAAGTATATTCAAAGCTATTTTGACTGTACCTTTCCCGTAGGTCACAGGAATGCAGTTAGTTCTGCATTCCTGTGACCTGTTTTTAGCCGACAGCAGGCTAAGTCCACTGTCTGTTGACATCATTCAGCCGGTCCAGGCTCGGGAAAGATCCCAACCAAATGGTCAGGATCCACCCAGATGCCTGGACCTGCAGCTGGCTCAACCTCTAAGTGATTCACTGAGAGACAGCCAGACCCTCCCATCTTTACCACAGTCCAGCACCCCAGTGACTGCTGGATGGGAGAGCAAAGAGCCAGAGACTGACAGTCAAAGCTTTCTGTTCAGAGCAGAGGGGGTGAATGAAACGATCAGCGGCCTTTGATTGCTCTGTTACTGCAGAGCCAGGGTGGGGAGAGGACAAATGCAGCATCAGAGTGATGCTGCATCCACCTAGGTGAGTTTAAGACAAGAACTTTTTTTTTTTTTTTTTTCAAAATTTTGTGACAAAAAGTGAGGTCTGCAAAATACTCACTATACCTCTCAGCAAATAGCTTGGGGTGTCTACTTCCCAAAATAGGGTCATTTGGGGGGGGGGGGGGGGGTTGTGCCATTCCATGGCCTCCGAAACTGTGATAGGCAGTGAAGAGTGAAATCAAAAATTTACACCCTTAGAAAGTCTGAAGGCGGTGCTTGGTTTTCAGGGTCCCAGTACGCGGCTAGGCTCCCAAAAAGTCTAACACATGTGGTATCCCTGTACTCCGGAGAAGCAACAGAATGTATTTTAGGGTGTAATTTCATATATTGCCATGGCATGTTTGAGCAATATATCATTTAGTGACAACTTTGTGCAAAAAAAAAAAAATGTCTTTTTCCCGCAATTTGTGTCACAATATAAAATATTCCATGGACTCGACTAGCTTGGGGTGTCTACTTTCCAAAATGGGGTCATTTGGGGGGGTTTGAACTGTCCTGGCATTTTATGCACAACATTTAGAAGCTTATGTCACATATCACCCACTCTTCTAACCACTTGAAGACAAAGCCCTTTCTGACACTTTTTGTTTACATGAAAAAATTATTTTTTTTTGCAAGAAAATTACTTTGAACCTCCAAACATATTATATATATATATATATATATATATATATATATATATATATATATATATATATATATATATATATATATATATATATATATATATATATATAATATTTTTTTTTTAAAGCCCTACAGATTAAAATGGTGGGTGTTTCATTTTTTTTTTTTTTTTTTTTTTTTTTTTTTTTTTTTTCCACACAGTATTTGCGTAGCGATTTTTCAAACGTGTTTTTTTTTGGGAAAAAACACACTTTTTTTAAAAATTTTAATGCACTATAACACACTATATTGCCCAAATGTTTGATGAGATAAAAAAGATGATCTTAGACCGAGTACATGGATACCAAACATGACATGCTTTAAAATTGCAGTGCAGTGGCCACAGGTTACCACTTTAGATTTACAGAGGAGGTCTACTGCTAAAATTACTGCCCTCAATCTGACCTTCGCGGTGATACCTCACATGCATGGTGCAATTGCTGTTTACATTTGACACCAGAGCGACGCTTGGGTTCGCCTTTGCGCGAGAGCAGGGGACAGGGGTGCTTTTTCTCTTTTTTTATCTTATTTTTAAACTGTTCCTTTTCTCTTTTTTTTTTTTAATCATTTTTATTCTCTCAGGGAATGTAAATATCCCCTATGATAGCAATAGGTAGTGACAGGTACTCTTTCCTTGAAAAAATTGGGGTTTATTAGACCCTAGATCTCTCCTCCTCCCTCAAAGCATCTGACTACACCAAGATCGTTGTGATAAAATGATTTCCCAATTTCTCAATGGCGCTGTGTACATCCGGCGAAATCTAAGTCCTGAAATGCTCGTAGCTTCTGGTTTCTTAGGCCATAGAGATGTTTGGAGCCATTCTGGTCTCTGATCAGCTCTATGGTCAGCTGGCTGAATCACCGACTGCATTCTCAGGTTCCCTGTTGGGACAGGAGAGCCAGAGAAAAACATGGAAGACGTGGGGGGGCATTCCTTCCCACTGCTTGTAAAAGCAGTCTAGAGGCTGATTAGCCACTAGGATTGCTTTTACATGAAAGCTGACCGCTGGCTGAAAAGAATGATACCAAGATGATTAGAGGTCGACCGATATGGGTTTTTCTCTGGCCGATGCCGATATTTAGAAATCGCGGTGGCCGATTCCGATATGTGATGCCGATTTTTTTTGGGGCCGATTATATTTGACCGATTTTTTTTTTTTTTTTATTTATTTATTTTTTTTTTTCCACTTCATCTCATAAAGTCTAACAGTTAGACATCTTTCACACTGGGGCGTTTTGCAGGCGCTTTTGGGCTAAAAAGAGCGCCTGTAAAGTGCCTGTAAAACGGCTCCCCTGCAGTCTGTGTGATATCCCGAGTGCTTTCACACTGAGGCGATGCGCTGGCAGGATGTAAAAAAAAGTCCTGCAAACGGCATCTTTGGAGCGGTGTATACCACCACTCCTGCCCATTGAAATGAATGCGCACCGCTGCCGAAGCGCCTGCAAAGCGTTTTGGCAGCGGCGCTTCAGGGGGCGCATTTAACCCCTTCCTCCCCCGCTAGCTGGGTTGTAAGCGCCCCGCTAGCAGCCGAATAGCGCCTCTAAAATGACGGTAAAGCGCCGCTAAAACTAGCAGCGTTTTACCATCAATGCATGCCCGCTCCAGTGTGAAAGCAACCTTAAGTGATAAGTGATACAGAAAATTTTTTACATTTAAACATTAAACAAAACAAACCTCCAATCAGTTCACTTGTATGTATAATTTAGAAAAAAAAAAAAAAAAACTATCTTGAATATTAAATACACAAAAACAGGTAATCAAAACTTTTGGACGAAAAAAAAATGGGCTAACTTTACTGCTTAGTTTTTAAATTCATTACTGTATTTTTTTTTTTTAAATTGCATTTGAAAGACCGCTGCGCAAATACCGCGTGACATAAAATATTGCAACAACCACCATTTTATTCCCTAGGGTCTCTGCTAAAAAAAAATATAAATATAATGTTTGGGGCTTCTAAGTAATTTTCTAGCAGAAAATACTGGATTTTTACCTGTAAGCAACAAGTGTCAGAAAAGATTTAGTCTTTAAATGGTTAAACTGAGAATTCCTACACGGAGTTCAGTCTATTGATAAAAAAGAACTTGAAGAGATACAATGTATCTTCTTATCAGACTTGGCAGGCTGCCTAGAGGAGGAGAGAAGATAACTCTATTACAGAAGTCATTTGCAAGTCATGGCTGAAGTTACAATCGGCCTTCGGCTGATGCCGATTAAGTAAAAAACGCCAAATATCGGCCGATATATCGGTCGACCTCTAAAGATGATACCTAAACCTGCAGGCATCATTCTTGTATAACCACTCAAAATCCAGCAACATACCAGTACGTTGCTGGTCCTTGTTGGGCATATATTGTTAACTTTTTTTTTTTTTTTCATGCAGCCTGTGGGCTGAACGAAAAAAAGAGATTGATCGGTGGGTATGCCCACCATTAGAATACCTCCCTTCATCCACCCACTTCTAATGATGGGCATACATGCACCGTTTATATATGCCGAAGCATGGGGGCATCCACCCCAAAAGGTAGGAGCAAATCGCTCCTCCGCCCCTGCTGCCCCCATGCTTTGGCATGTATGCTCTTCTTTTTTTTTTTTTTTTTTTTCAACTGTGGTGGTGAAATCTCGAAGCATGGGGGCATCCTCCCGCATAAGGTAAGAGCAAATCGCTCCTCCGCCCTCTGCTGCCCCCATGCTTCGGCATATATGCTGAAGTATGTAACTGTGGTGGTGAAATCACCTCCGACAGCGCTGGAGTCACGGCTTTATGTATCGTGGGAGCAAACGCTGTTGCTGTCAAGATAAATAAATCCGCGCTGCAGCTGAATTGCGTACCTGAAAACAAAAAAAATGGTTAACAATAAAACACAGTAAAGTATAAAAAATTGCATATCTGAAAAGCAAACATGGTAAAACATAATAACAATAAAACATTGCAGAATAGAATACAGTAAAAAAGAGCAGAACAATAGAGAGAGCGAGTGAGAGAGAACAATAAAACGACAACTATTTTTGTTTTTTTTATTTTATATATTTTTTTGTGGTGTGTGTTTTTACACTTTTTTTTGTAACTATAACTTTTGTAACTGGTACCAGGTTCGGATCTCTCAAAATGCGATGGCATCTTGGGAGACCCTGTGTTAGTGTGCCTAGTCTGTGCAGTGCTGTACCCTACGCTAATACTCAACTAGTGAATGGTAGCGTTCAGAATATTCACCAATGCAAAGACCAGGATTGTCAGGACAGGAGGGACAATAATAGTGGGTGTCACGCCTATATCCGCGCTTGCTGCAGACACAACATCTTCTTAGGGGGGCTCGTTGGGTAGGGGTACTCGGGAGGACATACGGAAAATGCCTCTCATGCAGTCGTACTACTGCATTTGGTTGGAGAAGGTGAGGTGGAGCACCGTCTGGAAACAAAAGGGCTTTGACGATCTCTTCCTGGAATTTAAGGAAGGATCCAGTTCGTCCTGAAGCTCTGTATAGCACATGAGCGTTCAGCAAAGCCAATTGAAATAAATAAACAGACACTTTTTTGTACCAGCGCCTGGCCTTACGGGCAACTAGGTACGGCGCCAACAACTGGTCGTTGAGGTCCATTCCTCCCATGTTAAGGTTATATTCGTGGACACGGAGGGGTTTCTCCACAACACCAGTCGCCGTAGGAATTTGGACCGTTGTGTCTGCATGAAGGGAGGTAAGAACGAAAACATTCTTATTGTCCCTCCACTTCATAGCAAGCAAATTATTACATTGCAAGCAGGCTCTCTCCCCCAGCCTAAGACGGGAATCTACAAGCCGCTGTGGAAAGCCCCGGCAATTAGGTCGCACGGTGCCACATGCTCCAATCTGATGATCAAAAAGGTGACTAAAAAGTGGCACGCTCGTGTAATAATTGTCCACGTACAAGTGGTACCTCTTTCCGAATAAGGTCGACACCAAGTCCCACACAATCTTGCCAGCACTTCCTATGTAGTCAGGGCAGTTTGTCGGCTCTACGTGACTATCTTTTCCCTCGTAAACCATAAAACTACATGTATAGCCTGTGGCCCTGTCACAGAGTTTATTCCTTTTTGCCCCCGTATCTGGCACGCTTGCTGGGAAGGTACTGTTTGATCGACAAGCGGCCAGAAAACTTAATCAGGGACTCATCTTGATTGGAAGTAAACAAGTCTGCAAAACGTTGGTTGAAGTGGTTTACGAGGGGGCGAATTTTGTAGAGCCGATTGTATCCAGGGTCTCCACGAGGACGACAGAGTTCATTGTTGTTGAAGTGCATGAACCGCAAAATCTGCTTGTATCGTGCCCTGGCCATGGAGGCAGAAAACACAGGCATATGGTGAATTGGGTCAGTGGACCAATATGACCGCAACTCACTCTTTTTAGTTGTGCCCATGTTGAGGGGAAAAAAAGATCTTAAATTCGGAAACCATAATTGGTTTCCAATCTCTGGCAAGGGAGGACTGGGGAATAGTGGCGATGTATTGACCAGCGTACAAATTGCTTTGGTCCACAATAGATCTATAGAGATCTTCGGTGAAAAACAGTGAATAAAAATCAAGTGACGTAAAATCAATTGTTTCCACCTCAATGCCGGGTTGGCCAGTGAATGGGGGAAGTACGGGTGCTGCAGAAGTGGTGGGTTCCCAATTAGGATTGGCGAATGCAGCAGGAAGGGCACGACGGGCCTGTGTTCTTCTTGGTGGCAGCGGGACACTACTTGTGCTTGCCACCTCACCAGCAAGTGTTACTGCAGTGCTGGATGTACGACCAGGGTGTACTAGGCTGCTGGTGCTTTCCAGTTCACCAGAAGGAATAGCGGCGCTAGTACTGCTCTGCTCCATACGAGGGACCTGCGATTCTTGCACCTCAACAGCAGAAGAAGATCAGGGTCTGGTACGCCTGACCTTGGTAGGGACCACAACTCCGTCGTCAGAGCTATCTGTCATGGAGCCGCTGTTCTCTACAGGATCGTATTTTGAGCCTGAATCTGACAGATGAGTGACTTCCTCTTCACTATCTGTCATGCTCAGAAACGTGTAGGCCTCTTCACTAGTGTACCTTCGATTTGCCATTTTGGCTCTAAATTTAGTGGTACACTAGTGAGACTCACAGGTAAAAAAAGCTCCTGACTGTTAGCGACTGTATCAAAACGCTACCAAAAAAACTGTTAGCGATCGCAGGGATCAGGCCTGACTCTGTGCACGCTGCAGTTATGTGTGTTTAGTGTTTTGTAAGTGACAGTGATCGATCGATACTGCACTTGGGTGGGCTGGGCAGGGCTGGGCCAAAACGCAGGTGCTACCAGGTATCTGGGCTGATCCCGCTAACACTTGGGAACACTAAACTGCTGGGGGCGCTAGTATAGATCTGATCGGATCAGATATTGATCCGTTCAGATACTATACCACTAAGGGAGGTGTATGCGTATATCACCGCCGGGCGATCAGGGGGTTAAACCTTTATTCGGTAATAAACGGCGGGTGCCCTGAAACTATAAAAAATAAACTAACCAGCGTCACCCGTAACACTTATACGGTGATCACTGGTGAAAGGGTTAACTAGGGGGCAATCAGGGGATTAAAACCTTTATTAGGTAGTATATGGGGGTCCCTGACGCTATAAAAAGCTGACGGCAAACCTATATACTTACCTCCCTAACTAGCGTCACCAGTGATACTAATACAGCGATCAGAAAAACGATCTCTTAGTGACACTGGCGACGGGGGGATCAAGGGGTTAACCTTTTATTAGGGGGGTATCCTAGACCTAAAGGGGGCTAACCCTACCTCCACTTATAACTGTCACAAACTGACACCAATGCAATAATCAGAAAAAAAACCTGCTATTGGTGTCACTGTGACAGGGGGGTGATCGGGGGTGAAATGTGTGCCTAGAGTGTTCTACTGTTAGTGTGGTGTTTGGTGCACTTACTTGATGTCTTCTCTCCTCGGCGCCGGAATGGAAAAGAACAACTCGAGGAGAGATGACATCACTTCCTCTGCCGTTGTTTACATTTCAGAGGCAGAGGAAGGGGAGGCAAGTAACGTACCCATACGTTACTTTGCCTGCCTGTGCCATTCTGCCGCAGTATATCTGCGTGAGGCGGTCGGCAAGTGGTTAAGCTGAACTACAGGCAGAAATAAGACCCAAGTAAATGCAGCTCAATATTTAATAAAACTGGAGTTTTATCTGCCTATATTTTGTCTTTACTGGTTCCCCCAAGAACCATTATCTACAGGATAATGAAATTTGTATATCCTTTTTAAAGATAAGTTTCACATTAATCGAATCTCGTGCACGGCCAGGCAAGGCTTTTCTGTTAACTGTATCCTAGCTGGGTACTTTGTATGGTCTTTGGCGTTGTCACTGCTAATAGAGGACTCGTGCTTGCAATAGACTAATATTTTTGTCTTTTTATAGGTGGAGAGGATTAAGGAACGGGTTGAAGAAAAGGAGGGTATTCCTCCACAACAACAAAGGCTGATCTATAGTGGGAAACAAATGTAAGTTCTGTAATTGATCCATGACCTTTTGGCACTATTTACAAAGAGAAATCCGCTTAAATGTAGATGATAGTTTAGATGGTCAATCCTCTTCAGAACCATATGCATCATAAGGGTTTCAGCAATTTTTTTTTTTTTTTGCAGGTTAGTGCATTTCTCAGTTCTAAAGGAATTGTTTGGCTCACTTTTATTCCTTTTTTTTTTTTTTTTTTTTTTTTTTACAAATGTTATTATTTTATTTCCAAATGGGAGGGATCGTTCTTCATTATTACCAATTCAGATGTCTTAAAGTGATTGTAAAGTCTTTTTTTTTTTTTTTTTTTGTTAAAAATAGCCCGTTTTGTGGATTTACACAGGGCAGCCAAGATCCTCCACTTCTCGGGTCCCTCTTCGGCTCTCCTGGTTCCTTTCTCCTGACGAGTGCTCCCACAGCAAGCAGCTTGCTGTGGGGGTACCCGAGCTGCAGCTCCTTGTGTCCAGACAAGGAGCTGCGGCCCGCCCCCTTTCTCTCCTCATTGGCTGTCTGACTTTTATGGCAGCCAATGGTGCAGCGCTGCTGTCTCAGCCAATGAGGAGGGGGGCAGTTGAGACAATACTACAACATCGCTGGATAGAGAGGGGGCTCAGGTAAGTATGGGGGGGGCGCTGAGGGGGGTTGCTGCACACAGAAGGCTTTTTTTCTTAATGCATTAAGATAAAATAATCTTCTGCCTTTACAAACACTTTAAGCATCACTGAGCCGAGTGTGTACACAAGTCCGTCGGACAAAAGTCCAAAGTACAAACACGCATGCTCGGAAGCAAGGATGAGCCAGAAGCGGTCGGTCTTGTAAACTAACGTTCGTAATAGAGAGTTAACATTCGTGATGTGGCAAATTATGAAATCTGGAAATGCAGCGCACATTCTCTTCTTTAATGGTATAATAATGAAGCTGCTTTGCTGGTGATACTGATGGAGTTATTGCAAACTAATTTTCAAAGGCTTTTTTTTTTTTTTTTTCTAGTGATATCAAGAATAATATTATCTCGTAGTTTTTAAGATCAAAGATACAACTATGTTGGCCTCCCTTGTTAATTTTACATTGTATTTTTTTAAATGTGACTGCCTACTCCCAAACTGTCATTTTGAAGTAAAACACATAGCCAAGTATTATTATCCACAATTTTTTTTTATTGTGCATTAAAAAAAGAAAACAAATAAAATTAGACATGCTATCTGCCAATAGAACTTCACCAAAAAGGGCGTTCTATGCATTAGGGCTGGGGAAAAAATTGATTTGAATCTTGAATTGAGTTGAGAGGTCAAATTGATTCAAATTTTCAGCAAATCGATTTTTTTTTAGATATTATTTTTTTTTTTTTCACTAGGACCGGCGCTGACACAGCGTTGGTCCTGAGGAGCTGCAGGCAGGAGTTTTTAGGCGAAAAAGTTTTTTGCCTAAAAACTTCTGCCTGCAGGTTCCCAGGACTGGCGCTGACTACGCCGGTCCTGAGGAACTGCGGGCAGGAGTTTTTAGGTGAGGCCGCGGCTTCGGCTTAGTCCACTAGGCCGAAGCCGCGGCCTCACCTAAAAACTCCTGCCCACAGCTCCTCAGGACCGGTGCGGTGTCCATCAAAAAAAAACCTCCTGCTTCTTAATATAGAGGGTCAACATTGCCAAGAGTTGGTGAAAGCAGGGGTCCGTCAGCCGGAGATAATTTCCGAAAATCATCTGGATTATTCTCCTGGAGCTCCCACAGCAAAGGCATATGACCTAATTGGTCCCGATTTAACAAAGCAACCAATTTTTGGTCCAAGAAATCCTCCTCCTCCTGTTCTGGACTGGACTTGGGTCAAACTCCAAGGCCAATAAGAAACACGTTATCTCCTCCGATTCTGCAACATGGCTGGTTGACGAACGGCCATTCAGAAACTAAATGAAAAGCACAATTCAACACTCACCAAACTTCTACTACAACAAAATTAGCAGAAGGAGCCCAAAGGGTGGCGCTAAAGAGCTGAAAAAACACGTAGTACATCATGTTTTGTTTTTCTTGGCCGACAATTCCTTGCCGTTTGCAAGACAAATTCCTGGCCAATGCCCTTCGGACAATTGTCGGAGGTTTAGTCTGTGGAAAATCCGATCGTGTGTACGAGGCTTCAGGTCACTTTTACATGGACACGGAGTGAATCCAGTGTGATTGAGGCATTTGTTTGTGTTTGGAAAGCACCCATGTTTGACAGTTATTTTGTGCAACTATGGCCGAATCTTCCCACACATAGCAGCAACCATAGACATTTGTGCAGGCACAAATGCATGGCCCTGGACTCATTAACAAATGCCTCATTCAAGCTGGATCCACTGCACCCATGGTAATGAGGCCTTAGATAGTATCTTCTCAAAAATTATTCTATTGTAGGGGGTGACTGTAACTTGATTTACAGCTCAGTGCAGACTTCTGGGAGAAGTACTGAGCTAATTCCAGAAGCAAGGGATGATAGATGAGGATTTTCTACACTTAAATGTACATCCAAACCAGAACCAAGTTGAGCTCTGCCCCACTCAAAACCACCAACTGGCCAGTAAAGCTGCCATTACATTTACTTTTGCTGGCCAGTTGTGAGGGAATCAAAGTTCAATCTTTAAGGAAACTTTTACATATATTATACAGCCCTTTAGTGATGTCAGAGGGCCCTACCTAAGTAAGTTGGTAACCCTTGCCCTCAATTCTTTTGTAAATAGCAGCATATCATCTATTTTGTTGGACCAGCTCTGCCTCGTTCTGTTTTTTTTCTTTTTGGTGCAATGCTTTTGAAGCTTCATCCCAATGTGCGGCTGTAGTGTGCTAAAGTGATATACTTTTACAGATTCTGAGATGGCAGAAGGAATTGAAAGCATATCTAAACCCAAAAACAAAATGTAATCTTTTGCCTTAGATATGGCTCTTTAATATTTGGGCTACCGAGGTGCCTTTCTCTGTTCATTTCCATTACATCGGGGGGAGGATAATTGGTAGCTTACAGGGGACAGCTTGTAAAGCACGTCAAAATTTTGTGCTTTCTCTTTAGCTCATAGGAAGTAACAAGGACAGTGCATTTCTGGTATTATCAACCGATATGTTCTTTCTTGTCTTTCCGTTTTGAGAGATCTACCACTAGACTGGTTGATGGTGTTCTAACGTTATATCTCAACTCTCTAGATTTCTACAACTTCCCAGCTTAAATTAAGTCATCCCCTTTCTATCTGCTTGGAACAGGGAACTGGGCACAGAGCTCACCTCCAAGGATTGGTTTAAAGCCTTACTTTTTCTACACTGTGTCAAAATACGTCCCTTTTGGCAATCTATATTTGCAGTATCTAATGATATTTGTAGTGAATCCCTTACGCCAACCCCACACATGACTGCTCTCGGTACTTCCTGGATCAGTTGCTCTTGCGGCATTTCCTATCGGCTGGCAGACAACTTATCTCCCAATATTGGAAGTCCATCATTACCCCCCTTTGGTGAAATTGGTTGCTAAAGTTAATATTGAGCTCCATTCACAGAACCAAATTGCATGCGGTATTTTGGTGTTTTTTTTTTGTTTTTTTGGGGGTTTTTTTACCAAATACCGCATGCAATCCTGAAAATGTCAATTCACTACTGCTTCATGCGGTATTTAATGCATAAAGCAAAAATGCTCGGTAAATAATGCATAAAACAGGAGTGAAGTCAATTCACAAAAAATAAATAAATAAATAATGCAGTAAATAAGTAGTGGTCCCGGCATGCGATTTTTTTTTTTTTTTTTTTTTTTTTTTTGTCGGCATCCTTAACACCCACTTAATAGTATCTCCACAATAAAAGGTGGAAGACATCAGAACCTTTGAGGCATAGGATTTTATGCAGCCTGTACATACTGTAGCATGTTTTCTAAGGACTGGTAAGCTGCAATATATTCCATATTTGAGTTAAGATATTGTTTAAATGCCATTTTTATTCTTTAAAGATTAAGTAGCTGTAATGATAATATGTCTCCAATCCTTTTATTGTATGTATTTTTACAGGAACGATGAGAAGACTGCTTCAGACTATAAGATACAGGGTGGTTCAGTTCTACATTTGGTGCTTGCCCTAAGAGGAGGCTGCTGAAAGACGACTAAAGTTTTTTTAGCATTGTCCGTTATGGATATTATTTGTGGAGGAACCACATCCCTTTGGTTCTGCAGCATGGGACTGCCCTCCACAGACATTTGCCAGCTTTTTTCTTTAAAATATTAAGGTTATGTTGTACATTGTTTTTGTTTACCCCTTAAATAAATAATCCTCAAAATACCCTGTCTTGGCACTGAAACAAGATTAAGATGCAGTGAACATTGTAGGTGGTTTGATTAAACAGCACTTGGTTGAAATTAGTCCACACCTATTTGCAGCAATGAGCACTTTGGATCATATGCAGCTTCCCCTGGACCAACAAGGTTAGGAAGCGCATGGAATTTTCTGGATGATCACCACAATTGCCCTGATATATGGCTAGGACTGGGTGTGCTTACGAGCATGCATGTTTATATTGCAATTGCGTATACTAAATCACACTGCATTCTCCATCTTGGATCAAACGGTTTGTTTCAAGTATTAAAGGGGTTGTAAAGCTAATTTTTTTTTTTTTTTTTTTTTTTTTTTTTTTTATCAATATCTGATCTATATGCAGCATAGATCAGGAATATAGCTGTTATTTCTGCAGAAATTTTCGAATTAACTGTTATATGCATATGCTTTTTCTGAACTTCCTCCTTTAGTGCATCTATGATCTCCTCAGCTTCTGGTTTTTAGAACGTGCTTCGTGCAGCAACGTCGCGTTTTTTAAACAAACTATAATTCCCTGGATGCTTAGCGGCAAGCGCAGTGCCGCTTTTTCGCTGTGTCAAAGAACGAGTCTTGTTCTCATTTCTCACTGCCCAGCAGCCAATCCCATTCCCGCCTCCCCAGCACGCCCATACACTGAATAAACATAAAGGGGGCGGAATAAAGGCTGTGCTGCTGAGATCGTCATTCTGATTGCAATAACATGGGAGGCGGAGCTACAGCGTCTTAGACACACCTGCGGCTCCCCTGCCTCCCGTGCCTGTGAATGTACACAGCGTCTCCCCGCAGGGATGTAGTCCCAAGGGAGGGGGCGAGCACGCTTACTAACCCCCAGCCAGAAACGCTCAGATGATGGGGGCAAGCTGACAGAGGAGGAACAGGAAGTGAGAAATTCAGACAAAGAAAAAATACATTTAGAAGAGAAATCGAAGGAAAAGAATAAGTGAACCAACAATGCACTAGCTTAAAGGAACCTAATTAGAAAATAAAAGACGAACCTTTACAACCCCCTTAACTATTTTTCACAAAAAAGTGGCTTTGATTCTATTGTATCCTAGACACTACAAAACTGCAATAACAATTAAGCTGTATTAAAAGTATCCTGTTGTATCAACTGGGAGGAACAGAAAGTAAAGTCGCAGACCTCTGTAGGAAGAGAATCCTCTCATGCAGATGAAAACGTTGTTTCTAAGTCCTAAGGAATAGATGTTTTCTTCGTTTTGCTGTTAATAGAAATTTCCTGCTGGATACAAAACTGATTTACCACTCACTCAGTACAAGCTTATGCAGTGGAATCCAGGATCTGTAAATCCACATTCCAGTAGCATATCCACGCTAAGGCTTCCTCTGTGGTAGTGGACTAAAAGTCCTCCAAGTGGAACTCGCTGCAAGCAGATTCCCTGAAAAAGCTAAATCTGTAGGGGTAATGCTTTTAACTTAATTCCAAATGCGAATATATTAAAATGTTTAATAGCTATACCCTTGGGTCTGCACTGTTTGTGCTTTGATTCTGTTACAGTGACATCCAGTTGGTGAACTAGCAGTCCTTTACTGAAGAGGGAGCTTGAGAGTGGATGTATTGAGTGCATGGAAATGCAGATCTTGGATTCTACTGTGTAAGTTGCGCACAAACTAGATATTTTTATTATTTAAAAAGTACAAGTTAATTGTGTTGTCTGATATTAAATGTATCAAGGTGACTGTGTTTGTGGAAAATAATACATGACGCAAGCAGGTCTGAGGTGAGGAGTGCAGTGTGTTTTTTACCTGTGTTTTATTTAAATACATTGTTCTACATAATTATGTGACATTTTTGATTTTCTGTGGGTAGCATAATATCAGATTTACTTACAAATTTTTGGCATGGGCACAGACATTAGAGGATTTGTCATGATTAAACAGCCCAAAGTTTTTTTTTTTTTTTGTTTTTCAGTTTTTTTTTTTCACAAACAGATGCCATGATATGCACCTAGAAAAAGGGAAACAAAATATTTTTCATGCCCTTTCACCTCTGTGGGCACCTCAACACATCTCAGCAGATGGAAAAAAAGAAAAACCCAACTATTTTCCATTGCACAAAACATGTGTGAACCAGACTCACTGAAAACAATGGGATGCCATGTAACCTGTGCTTTGATGTGCCTTCATGCATAGGTGTGAACAGGGCCTAGGGCTGGATTCCCAGCTTTGCATCTTTGGTTGGTTTGCATACTCCGTAAATGTATATATCAATGCATGTGTTAAAACACACTTCAATTATTCAAAATGTAGAACGTGTATTGACATTCAATACAAAGCACATTGCATTGTGTGACAATTCACAGCATTGAGTGTAAACATGCATTTTTATAAGTTTCCATAAACTTCAATGGAAAAAATGCATAGGTGTGAATAGGCTCTTAAGAACCCCGAGGATGTCTGCATATATAAAAAAAAAAAGAAAATACCAATTATGGTATTAAAATACATACTGGATCTCCAGCTTTTAGAATTCTGCAAAATAATTTTGACATGTTGCATAGGCATTTCAGTTGAATTGACAAGTTATAAGTGTGAAATAATATTTTAATAATGTTGTCAGTTTATTTGATGCTGCATTCAAAATAAAAACTGTCACAGTTATAGTTGAAGTTTTTTAAGAATGGGTCGTGTTTTTGCAGATCAAATTCAGCCTTCAGAATACAAGCTTGTTTAATTTTGTGCTGCAATAAAGTGCAAAGAGTAGGTGTGTGGTGGGAGGGGTCTTCGATGAAGGAAGATGGGTTTGCTGTGCCCCCTAGAAACACAACTTTGCCCCACTACTATCAAACTTCTATTTTATGCTTAAATTAACCACTTGACCTCTGGAAAGGTTTTACTCTGTTCATTTCATCACCAGACTTTTATTTATTTATTTTTTTAACTTTACTTTCTGTTTATAGAATTTTGAATAAATAATTTCTTCATAAATGTAGTTGCTACATTTCCTTGGTAAAAAAATAAATAAATCATCCATATCTGTGTATATTACTTAGTCTGTGTGACAGAGTCCACAAACTATGGTGTACATATATTTGGAAATCGATTAATCCTGATATACTAATGGCCTGTCTCATTTCTTGAGCCCCTAAAATGCCAGGACAGTAGGACAAAAGGACCCATTTTTGGAAAGTCCAAGGTATTTATTAAGAACCCTTTCACACTGGGGTGTTTGCAGGCGTTAGTGCGCTAAAAATAGCGCCTGCAAACCGACCTAAAACTGCCGCTACTGTTTGTTCAGTGTAAGGGCTTTCACACTGAACCGGTGTGCTGGCAGGAGAATAAAAAAACTCCTGCAAGCCGCATCTTTGGAGCGGTGTATTCACCACTCCTGCCCATTGAAATCAATGGGGCAGCGCGGCTATACCGCGCTATGCGAGCGGTTTTAACCCTTTTTCGGTCGCCAGCGGGGGTTAAAACCGCACCGCTAGCGGCCGAATACTGCCCCTAAAAATAGCGCTGTTTTACCGCCGACGCCCCCACCGCCCCAGTGTGAAAGCAGCCTTTGAGGCATGGTGCGTTTTTTCTTAAGTTGTAATCACATAGTACAGGTTGCCAGGTACCATGTGATAGCTGTGGGCCAATCACGGCATCCCAATAGTAAGCAAGCTGTCATGAATGGAAGCTACAGTGGGTATAGAAAAGAATCACCCTCTTAAAATCACATTTTGTTGCATTGCAGCCTGAAATGAAGAGAGTTTTTGTTTTATCTAGCTGTATTTACTCAGTGCAAATTATAACATCCAAGCGAAAGATGTATAACACCAACTTGTCAGAAAATTAAATCAAAAACAAAATCACTGACTTGGAAAAAGATCACCCTCTTATGTCAGTATTTTGTTGGGATACCCTATGCTTTCATTACAGCCTGTTGGGATATGTCTACTAACTTTGCACATCTAGTATGTGTGTGTGTGTGTGTATATGTATATGTATATGTATATATATATATATATATATATATCTGCGCTAAGGTACATACAGCAATCTAATTGGAGATAAATGATATTAATCATAAATATAAAAAGTCCCGAAACAAAAACAGCAGCATATAGCAAAGGTTGCACGTATTAGAAGGAATAATAAATAAAATAAAATTTAAATGGAATAAAAAAGTTATTGTGCTTACAATTGAATTGCAGAGTAATCGCGCTAAAAACAGAGCCGGCCGGCTACAATAGAAATACCCGTCCACCTAGGACAACAGTGTGGTGATGACAGCACGCATCCTCCCTCCAGAAGCGTTTCGTCACAGGTTGATGTTGTCAATGGGGATCCCCATTGCACGATTACTCTGCAATTCAAATGGAAGTGGAATAACTTTTTTTTATAATAAACCTTGTGAAAGTGAGATTACGCTATGGTTGCTTCTCTTTTATACCCCGATTACCCCGCTAATTGCTGAGGTCTATGGGCTATCTATGCCGTAGAGGAATTGGAGCATATATTCAAGCCAGTGATTGCCCTTGTCTGGATGCCTCTGTCGGTGTAATAAAAAGCCTTGGCTGGGTTTTAGCCATCCGCTCCTTCTTGCTTACTATCTGGTAAGCGAGTTTTTTATTAGGTGGTGGCACTGTTAAGGAATAGCTCACCTGGGTGTCATACGTCTGAACTGCACTTCAGTGTTTTGAATATACAACGCATTGCTTATCTGCATTTATATATAGCGCAGCTTTTCTCTTCCATTTGCACATCTAGACTGCAATATTTGCCCACTCTTTGCAGAACTGCTCAAGTTTAGTTAAAATTTATGGTGACTGATTGTGGACCGCAGCCTTCAAGTCATTCCACAGATATTCAGTGGGGTTTAAGTCTGGGCTCTGACTAAGCCATGCAAGGACATTCACTCTTTTCTCCGCCACGCACTGTGTGGTCATTTTTTGCTGTATGCTTTAGGTCATTATCATGTTGAAAGGTAAGCTGTTTCCCATTGACAACTTTTTGGCAGAGGCAGCAGATTTTCTTCAAGAATTTGATAGTATTTTGCCCCATCCATTTTTCCCTCTACATTGACAAGTGCTGCAGTCCCTGCTGCAAAGAAACACCCACCATAACAGGATATTGCTACCTCCATGCATTACTGTAGGAATGGTGTTATTTGGATGGGGAGCTGTATTGGATTCCTGCCAGACATATTGTTTGGTGTCAAGGCCAAATACTTCAATTTTAGTCTCGTCTGACCATAGCACCTTATTCCTTGTGGCCTCAGAATCTTCAAGGTGTGTTTTTAAGATTTCCCCCTAAAGTGAGGAAATCCCTGGTTGTTCCCAGGGTCATCAGAACTATGTCCCTATTAGAAGATATTCCCACTATTCATGCTCTAGGGACAGCCCAAAATTTGTGATTTTACTTTCACTTGATAATGGTAAACGGGACAACCTAAAAGAGGGGGAATCACTGTGACGAAGACAGAGCAAAAAATAAATAAAACAAAGCCGGACAGAGGTTATTATTCCTTTCTAATTTATACAAAACTAACAAAAAAGTTTTGCCTTTAGTCATACTTTATGATGACATTGTCCTATATGCATTTCTTCTATACAATTTTAATTAAAACTTAACAAAGATATTTAAACTAGAGGTCGACCGATATATCAGCTGATATTTGGGCTATTTTAAGAAATTGTCATTGGCCAATTTTTGTACAAATTCGGCCGATTGCCTCCCTTCCCCACACTCCACTGACAGTTTCACACACTGAGCGGCTCTGCTGCTCAGTGTGTGAAACTGATTTGCAACTGAATTCAGAGAGAGAGGAGCTGTCAGAATTTACCGTGATGTCGGGGTGGGCGGGACCCAGATATCAAACACCAGCAAATGGGATGGGATCTGGGTGGGCCGCTACGTGTATGTGGCCCCGCCCACTTTCTTAAGCAGCCCAATCATTGGCTGGCGTTTGATAGCTGCGTGTCCCCGTACTTCCCAGGTCCCGCCCACCCCCGACATCACGCTGAATTCTGACAGTGGGTCTCTCTCTGCATTTAGCTACATATAGTGTAATGTGAAACTGACAAATCGGCTCAGTGTGAAACCTGCCAATGCCAGCAAGTGCCACATGCCAGTGCCAATCGGTGCCAACCAGTGCCACCTGCCAAAAAAAGAAAACCGGCTTAAAATATCAGCTGCAAAAATTGGCATATATCAGCCACCCTGATTTCTAAATATCGGCGTCGGCCAGAGAAAAACCCATATCGGTCGACCTCTAATTTAAACAAAACATTGTGTGTATGCATGCTCACACGCTTGTGTAGACTAAGGAAGGCTTCATACCTCAGTCAAAGGTTTTTTGTTTTTTTACTCTATCTGCTATACTTCTCACTTGAACAAGAGCTTAGGATTAATCTTTTTCAATGAGGAACACCTGTTCCAGGGACAACTACCTAAGAGGAGAATGACACTCGCTTTGTAGAAAATTCCAGTTGTCTCAGTGATGGGAAATTTCCCTCAACTGACAGTTTTGGTTATGTCATACTGACTTGACCTTCAGATTCATCGAGTGACTCTGTTGCCAAGGACCTGGCAAAAAAAACCTATTTCATGTGTCTTGGCTCTTTAAAGTGAAGCTCTGCTTGTCTGACTACCCACCCCCTTCCCCCAGGCACCCGTTCCCACTTTCGGTTCGCCGTGGCTAAGTTCGGCCCCCCTCCTTTTCCTGCAGAATTGTGGGGCACATCACAGGTCCCAGAAGACTGTGGCCCATTCACAAACGCAGCACGCTTTGCGCATGTGCAGTAGCAAATCCGTTGTGAAGCTGCAAGGCTTCGCTGCCGATTTCCCTTACTCAAGATGGCGGTGCCAGCACCCAGTAGCTGATTAAAGAATCAGCTTTGGTGAAGACACCTCTTGATGGACAGGTAAATGCCCTAATATTAAAAATCAGCAGCTACATTATTGGGTTAGCCTGGAGCTCCTCTTTAACAATGTGAAGGTGAAGCACATCACAGAAGCATATTACAGTATATACACCATATTCCCAGAAGCTACTTACAGTATTTCACAGAAGTGAGTACACCCCTCACATTTTTGTAAATATTGTATTATACCTTTTCATGTGACAACACTGAAGAAATGACACTTTTTGCTTCAATGTAAAGTAGTGAGTGCACAGCTTGTAAATTTGCTGTCCCCTCAAAATAACACAACACAGTCATTAATATCTAAACCGCTGGCAACAAAAGTGAGTACACCCTAAGTGAAAATGTCCAAATCGGGCCCAAAGTATCAATATTTTGTGTGGCCACTATTATTTTCCAGCACTGCCTTAACCCTCTTGGGCATGGAGTTCACCAGAGCTTCACAGGTTGCCACTGGGGTCCTCTTCCACTCCTCCATGACAACATCACAGAGCGGGTGGATGTAAAGACCCATACACACTATTAGATTTTCTGCAGATTTTTGTCTTCAGATTTACCAAAATCATATAAAAAAAGGTCAAACCCTAAGCATTTCAATTTATATGTAATCAGGCAGGCCCCCTGCACTGCATGGTTTTGGTAAATCTGAAGACAAAATGCTGCAGAAAATCTAATAGTGTGTATGGGGTCTTAGAGACCTTGTGCTCCACCTTGCGTTTGAGGATGCCCCACAGATGCTCAATCGGGTTTAGGTTTGGAGATATGCTTGGCCAGTCCATCACCTTTACCCTCAGCTTCTTTAGCAAGGCAGTGGTTGTCTTGGAGGTGTGTTTGGAGTCGTTATCATGTTGGAATACTGCCCTGCGGCCCATTCTCCGAAGGGAGGGGATCATGCTCTGCTTCAGTATGTCACAGTACAAGTTGGAATTCATGGTTCCCTCAATGAACTGTAGCCCTAGACCATGATACTCCCACCACCATACTTGACTGTGGGCAAGACACGCTTGTCTTTGTACTCCTCACCTGGTTGCCGTCACACCTGCTTGACACCATCTGAACCAAATAAGTTTATCTTGGTCTCATCAGACCACAGGTCATGGTTCCAGTAAGCCATGTCCTTAGTCTGCTTGTCTTCAGCAAACTGTGGGCTTTCTTGTGCATCATCTTCAGAAGAGGCTTCCTTCTGGGACGACAGCCATGCAGACCAATTTGATGCAGTGTGTGGCGTATGGTCTGAGCACTGACAGGCTGACTCCCCACCCCTTCAACCTTGGCAGCAATGCTGGCAGCACTCGTACCTCTATTTCACAAAGCCAACCTCTGGAAATGACGCTGAGCATGTGCACTCAACTTCTTTGGTCGACCATGACAAGGCCTGTTCTGAGTGGAACCTGTCCTGTTAAAGTGCTGTATGGTCTATGGCTACCGTGCTGCAGCTCAGATTCAGGGTCTTGCCAATCTTCTTATAGCCTAGGCCATCTTTATTTAGAGAAACAATTCTTTTTTTTTTTCAGATCCTCAGAGAGTTCTTTGCCATGAGGTGCCATGTACCATTATAATAATTGTCCTTGTGCCGGTGTTCTGTTAAAAAAAAAAAAAACTGCACGATTGTACCTGTATGTGCTTTATTTGTTTTTCAATTGCCCACAAAATCCCATAAATTGAGGTTTATTCTTATATTCTATTTCAAGGGATAGTGGCAATTGCATGTATAGCCACATGAGTCTCTTGTTTGTTATTTTTTTTTTTGTCTAAAGCATTTAGCCTTTGAGAAGTCCCAAAATATGTTTTAAAGAAGAATTCCAGGCATGGCAATGTCCAACTTGGACCAATGTACTGTAGCTATGTATATACAAAACCTGGCTAATGCCCCTGGAAGCTGGAAATCATGAAAGTAGACACCAGTACCCTGTGTCTCAGCATGTTCTCATTTACTTCTGCTTGTTACTCTGTGTACCCACTACCCCAGTGCTGTAAGAGTCTCACCTGCTCTCAGTTGCGGCCTGCTTGGAGGAGTCGGAGGACTGCAACCTGGACACCACCTACAGATTCTGCGCCTCAGCCCTTTTGAGGGCTCTCACCTCTGCCAAGCAAGTGGCCAGCCAAGTCTTCTGTTTTAACTCTGCTTTCACCACCATCCGTCCAGCTTTTTTTTTTTTTTTGAAAGCCTATGGCGTGCATAACACACCCAAAAAACTTCACCCAGTGCCAAAAAAATGTGCACACACATAAAGTGTGAAACACAAAAAAGAGCAAATGGGTACACGAGAGTGCTTTTCCCTGAATCCCCCGGGGCGTTAGGCTCTAGACGCAGACAAGGGTACTTTACAATGGTCCATCTGGTCGAAACCAGACAGACCCCGTTCTCTGGAGGGCCTGCCGAAACAGACTCACCTAAGTACTAGGTGAGGCTCCCCCGAAGGGAGACCCCATGAGAGAGGGTGAACTAAGCCAAAAGGCCATGTCCACCCCTTCCCAAGACTTTCAGGGCTGGCCCGAGGACCCGCAAACCGTCCTCATCACACAGTGAAACAAACCGTGTACAAACATAAAAATACAAAAAGTGACAAACATAGGCTTAATAAATAAAATAAAGTGGGGAAGGGATAGTGAAGAGGAGAGTGAAAAAGGTGGCCATTGTGTAAAACAAAGATTAAGCCCACCGGCCAGGAATAAAAAATTCCTCTGGTCCCAGCCAAAAGGCCTGGCCCAAGAGACAGGTGCTAAAAAAGCGTGTTCTATGGTTCAGTGACCATGGTGCCTCAAATCAAAGTGACTGCCACTCACAGTGAATTTATGGCACCCTTGGACTGCCACTCCAGGGGCACATACTCCCTAGGCTTTCAGGACCAACCCTGACCAATGACCCAGACCACAGCCGCCCCCACTCCAGGCAGAAAGACATGAAGTTCATGGAGCTTGGTGAGAGCCCTTTACCATCAGGCTCCACCGTCACTCCCATCACTCCTTCCTAATTACATTCGGAATTACTAACTGCTCCCCCCCCCCAGCTAGGGAGGAGCCAATGTTCTGTTCCGAAAAACTGTCTGTAGCTAGAGCTACCACAATCTAGGCCAGAAGGCCAGGGACCCGACCCTCCGGCCAGACCCAGATGCAGCACCCATCCTCACCAGGAGCACCCTTTCAGACGGCTCAGACTCAACCATTGGCTGGTCCCCAGTATCTGTCGGGCAACTCGGCATAGTCCCTGCTGGAAACCGCCCTTCCAGGCACTATAACACCATTGGAATTGCTGGCCCTCCCCAACGAGAGTAGCACAGCGCCTCCTCTGGAAACTGATAAGAACAGATATTACATATGATCTTAGCCAAAAGGCCATCCAGCTGCTAAACCTAGTTCTGGTCAGCCACTTTGCCCCCAGTGGGAGCTGATTCAGAAGTCGTGATAATATTTCAGTGATGTCAACATTAGTGACATCAGAGTTGTTCTTGATGAGGTGCAATAGGGGTTCTATTGCAAGCGTGATAAAGAGGGGAGATAAAGGGTAGCCCAGTCTTGTTTCCTGCATACTGTTACTTGAACAGGATTTAAAGCCTTCTTATTTATGTGGGCTATGGGGGAGCAGTAAAGGGTTGGGACACAGTTGCGGAACTTGGGACTGAAGCCCCATTTCTCCAAGATAAAGAATAGGTATGACCATGATAGTGAGTTATGGTGAGAGTAATTTGAGTGGGATATTGTGTTACTTTGCTGCCTCTATTCGAAGGTAATTTGATAGACACTGTCCCTTACTTTCCTGAAGAGCATAAAGCCCAAATGTTGTTTTCACCTATTTTTCTTCCTTCCTTCCTGTTGCATCATTGTTGAGGATCCCCTGCAGTCTCTTATGTTTATATGCATTCCAGAGAGCTGCATGGCATTTCTTAGGGCAGGTTTTTGCGGTGGTGACAACAGTGGATGTAAAATGTAGCAATGCAGGATCACAACTAGGAGACAGGGACAAGGATCTTCATGGCAGGATCACCAGGGGTTATTCCAATGAAAACTGCCGATACAAAAATATTGTAAATTACATATATTTTGAAGTGACTCTGTTGCAGAAATTTTCTGTGTTGACATAGAGGTCTGTAGATGGAACCACAGTACATAGTGAAGAATCAGGAACTAAACCCTCTCAGAAGTGTGCTGGACAGGTATGATTGTTTGGTGGCTGTAGTGTGACAGATGCTAATGTCCCCTGCTGAACTTTGGGGTTTTATCTGCTGAACCTTACAATACACTACACTACAGGATACCCTCAGCAGAAGAAACCACAGAGTGCAGCAGGGACCAGGCATTTAACACACCAGTAAGGGTCCTTTCACACTGGGGCGGTTTGCAGGCACTATTGCGCTAATAATAGCGCCTGCAAACCGACCCGAAAGTGCCGCTGCTTTAATTCCAGTGTGAAAGCCTTGAGGGCTTTCACACTGGAGTGATGCGCTGGCAGGACGGTAAAAAAAAGTCCTGCCAGCAGCATCTTCGGAGCAGTGAAGCGGAGTGTATACCGCTCCTTTACCGCTCCTGCCCATTGAAATCAATGGGACGGCGCGGCTATACCGCCGGCAAAGCGCCTCTGCAGAGGCGCTTTGTGGTGGTTTTAACCCTTTCTCGGCCACTAGCAGGGGGGTAAAACCGCCCCGCTAGCGGCCGCATACCGACGGTAAAGCGCCGCTTACAATAGCGGCGCTTTACCGCCGACAACGCCCCCGCCCCAGTGTGAAAGGACCCTAAATGTTGACTGTAGATCTTCAGTGCAGCAGAATTTGGTGGTTCAGGCAACGAGAGTGGTAAATATAATCTGTTACTTTGCAGGGAGCAGCTAATTTGAGGTTTTAGGTAAAAATCTTGACAGGGTAGAGACAATGATTAATAAAATGTTACAATTATATTTTATTGTTCGGATAGAGCTCGCTGAGCTGTGTTCTCTAACAGTTAGGAAGTCATGCATAAACAGAAGAAACCAAGTCACTCTGACCCTTATCTAGAAAATCACCAGGTTTTATGACCTAAACTTATAATACAAAGGGTGCAAGCCAAAATACTCAGAAAGTGACATCAGCACACTTGAAAGCTGCCAAAAATGTCAATCCACAAACATTAGGATTACATAAATTTTGCCTTCAGCAATTGAAACTATTTTACATTTACTGTATGTTAAAAAAAAAACTTTCTTGTTGGGGTAAGTAAATAAATGTGTAAAGTGTGATAATCCACAATGAGACATTCAGTTCAATTATACCATATTTTAGAGAGTCTGTAAAAGGGAACCTGTGCCGAGAAAGCATGGAGGCTGTCAATCTTCACTTTTCCTAAAAAAAAAATTGTTGCCTGGCTGACTAAGGGCTGGTCCACACTTGTGAAGAGCTGTGTTGTTCTTATATCCAGAAGGGCACACAGAAAACAATGGTTTTATGTGTGCCCCATTTTCAGTTCCTCACAGCTGTCAGCTGCGGGGTAGAGAGGTGCAGAAAAATGCAACATGTCTGCATTTTTCTGCAACGCTCCACAGGTCTCTGCTGCTGCCATGCTTAAAAATGAATGGAATGTCACTCTGTGACATTCAATAAAAGTTTATGAAAAAAAATGGTGCACCAACCACCCTTTGTTGGCTGCTTCGTTCACTACCTACAGGAAAAAAATGTAACTTTTTCTCTACGGGTAGTGTGAACCTACCCTAAATCCATGGCTTTGACCTAGAAGAAGTGAATCCAAAGCTTTTTTTTTTTACATTTTTGATTGAGTGTGAAGTATCTTGATAATGCTGTGGGCAATTTATATCATGTTTGTGCATATGATTGATTATTGGGAACAGAAGTCTAATTTGCAAGCTATGGGGACAGAGCTTGGATTTCTAATTACAAGGCATTCAAGGAGTCTAAGGCTGTAGTTTATTATAATTTTTTTGTTGGGGGGGGGGGGGGGGGTTGGGGGACTGGCAGAGGGATACAGCATACACAATGGTTATGTGTAATGTTGTGTATCCCATGTCCTACAGGTGACTGTTTCTGCTACAAATCACCTTTCCATGATCATCTTGAGCTGGACCAAGTCAAGTGCCAAAGAGATCAAAGTATATAAATTCAACTTGCAAAGAATTCACATGCAAAAATGCCTGGTATCACACCACAACCAAGAACAGCAAGTGTCTTTTTTTTTTTTTTTTGCTTTACCTTGAAGTGGAACTTTAGTCAGAAAATGCTAGATCACGCTTTACTCCATTGTTTGATCCAAGGCCTTTTCTCCTATCAACCCTTTTTATTAATTGCAGCCAAATGGACTACAGTATAGCTAAGGCCTGGAAGAAGCAGGTGGTCTCGTTCATGGAGGTTAAGAGCATCTTAACGACTCTCATGATTAATGAGAAGATGACTAGTATCTTCCATGACTCCCATGCTAAATTTCTTATGGTATGGGGCCCATGGTGGTCTTACGCACTTCCGACCTTTCACCCGACCAGCCTGGGCCTTCCAATTTGATCTCCTCTGCCCCCTGGCCTGGGGGAACCCTCTTCTACTCTGCACTTCTTTTCTCTCTTCTTGTTCTGTGATCTCCTCTCATTTCCCATTTCCCCCTCTGCCATCTGATCCTTTCCCCCTTCTTTTTTTTCTTTATTTCATTTTTATCTATTTTTTTTGTTCGTGAGTTTTTGGTTTAAGATTTATTTCCCCCAATTTTTGTGGACTGTCCACACCCAAACCCTGAGCAATTCTGCTCAGACACCTTGTGTTGACCCTTCAATAGTTACTCTTATAAAACTTGTTTATATGTGTATCCTATGTTATGTTGCACTATGTTATGCTCACTGTTCATATCCCATGAGTGGGATTATTATAGCGATATATATCTTTTTTGTTTATTTCAATAAAAATATTGTACCAGAAAATTCTAGATCGCTTCAGGCTGGTCCCTTTTGCAGGTATAGCTATGTTAAACAGTAAAAATAAGTGCTTTTAGTGTTTAAAATTCAGTAATACACAGTCTCACCCTGTTCTGCACATGCTCAGTTGCTCTCTATTTTTAGAGAGCAACTGAGAGCAACTGCCGAATTTGTAGAGGCCGGTCTGTTGACAGTTTTTAAAGCGGAACCCTCCTATTCTTTACAGCTAAGGAAGCTGCTTCTGTTTGATTAGCAACTGCCATAGTGCTGCACATGTGATCAGTTGACACCAGCCATATGATGGTTTGACAGTTTTGTTGAGGACACAACCAAATGTGACAGTTAGAAATCCCGGCATTCCAGGAATGTAACTGTTTTTTGAAATGGTTACATCGGTGGGTTTAGTTCCGCTTTATGATTTACTGTTGAGGTTCTTAGCTTCAACAAAATGGCAGCCTCCAGCAAGAAGAAAGACATTTTGAGTTTATAACCACTTTCCCCTAGTAAAAACAACCCTTTCATGGGTGTTTAACAAACTTTCTTGCTGCTTTTTTTAAGGCTTCAAATACACAACAAAAACAGCTTATAAACATTATCGGTGCATTATGAGCTTAGTATCGTTTTTCAATATCAACATGTGTGAACGAGCTCTTATCGAGATTCACCCTCACAATTTGTCTTGGTGACCGTTATCACTAAAGAAAGTCCCAAATGTTGGGTTTTATTTCAGCTACTTATATACAGCTGATATGTTATGCAGCGCTTTACGTGTACATTGTACACGCACATCAGTCCCTGCCCTCAAGAAGTTTACAATCTAACGTCCCTAGCTCACATTCATACATATATTAGACAGGAGCCAGATAACCTACCAGCATGTCTTTGGAGTGTGGAGACTCACACAGACACAGGGAGAACTTGCAAACTGCAGGTTCGTAAGGCTGTGGTTGGGATGCAAACTGACAACCTTACTGCTGCTAGGCGGAAGTGCTAGCTACTTAGCCACTATGCCGCCCACACAATTCTGGTTGTCACCAGAGCAGGAATAGAGGGAAATTCTTCCAATGGGGGACACTAGTTCTGGTGACAACCAGGTATCCCCTCACTTTGGAGGGATTTCCTCTTCTGTTTTGGCTATGGGACAGGAAGTAAAGTGAAATCTCCCCAATGGGACACACACATGGTTAAAAAACAAAGCTAATCAGGGTTATAGCCCTCCCTTACATCATCCAAAATGAAAAGTTTTGCCATTAGTTCTACTTTAAAGCAGAACTCTGGGAATTTTTTTCCTCCATGCAGTGGAGCTGTGCCCACACGGCATGGGTTAATGGCTCGTTTTTGTCTAGAGGATTGTAGAGGGGAGACATACTTACCTAATCTGCTAATCCTCCCAGCGTTAGACCGGTCCCTGCCACTCCTGCCCCCCTGTGGTCTTGTGCACTAGATTCTTTTTGACGTCATCAGGCCCATAGATGTGAGGACGGCAGTGACAGGATCTGGAGGATCCAAGGAGTATAAGCTCTGCTCTCTAGACAAAATGAGCAGTTAACTCAGCCCCACTGCATGGGGGAAAAACAAAAAATCCAGGAGTTCTACTTTAAAGTGGTTTTAAACCCTTACATATATCCAGTGAAGTGACTAGCCTCAGGTGGTAGTCAGAGATGAAACAAATCCTCCTACATAAGTTGTATCTGTTTATCTACAGCTGTCTTTCACCTACAGCCATTCAAAGTGCAGAATTAACTCAGGAGCTCTGAAAAGCAGGGGTTAAAGAGCTGAAGTTACATCAGTGAGGAGAGCTCTGAGAGCTGACTGAAGGGAAGGGACAAACCCCCCTTCACACAGCACACAGGAAAAGAGCTGAGGCTGTCAATCAGCTGGAGCTTCCTCCCCTGTCACCATTTTTCCTCTTGGTGTCAGGAAAACTGGTCAGAAGTGATTCACGCTTATAGCAGAGGAACGAGGCAGCAGATAGAAATGACACTTAGACCCCATACACACTATTAGATTTTCTGCAGATGTTTGTCTTCAGATTTACCAAAACCATGTAGTGCAAGGGCCTGCCTGATTGCATACAAATTAAAACTCTTAAGGTTTGACCTCATATTAGATGGTTTTGGTAAATCTGAAGACAAAAATCTTCAGAAAATCTAATAGTGTGTATGGGGTCTTAGTGCTCTTAATTGAGACAAGTACACACTATAGAGGGATACGCTTTGTTTATTTTTCATGTCTGAGGCTTACAACCACTTTAAAGGGGTTGTAAAGGTAAACGTTTTTTTCACCTTAATGCATTCTACGCATTAAGGTGAAAAAACATCTGACCATACCGGCCCCCCCCCCCCTCATTCTACTTACCTGACCCCTCAAAAGTCCCGTGCTCGCCCCCGACATCCTCTTCGCCACTCAGCCTGGCTGTTGATTGGTTACAGTGGATGGATTGAAAGCAGTGCAGCCATTGGCTCTCGCTGCTGTTAATCACATCCAATGATGCGGCGCGCCGGGGGCGGGGCCGAGTGATACAGTGAGCGGCTATGGCTGCCGGCTGTATCACGAGAGTGCGCCCGCAAGCACTCAACACCATGTGAGAGAGCTTGCATGAAGGTGTTGATACCTTGCGGGGGGGGGAGCCGAGACAGCCGCCAAGGGACCCCAGAAGAGCAGGTTCGGGGCCACTCTGTGCAAAACGAGCTGCACAGTGGAGGTAAGTATAACATGTTAATTTTTTTTTTTTTTTAAATAACAATCTTTAGTGATCCTTTAACTTTGTCTACAAAACTAAAACAGACATTGTATTTACATGGATTGTTTAGCCACTTAACGCCAGCCTGCACTGTACTGCAGGTAAGCGGCCACTGTAGGCAAAGCGATGTACTGGTGCGTTGCTTATAACTTCCAGGTTTAAGGCGTGTGCATGATTTATGGCTGGGACCTGCTGATCGCATGTGTACATTCTCACCCGAGAGCTCTGTCTGTTGAAATTTAACAAAGAGCTCTGTACACAGGGAGTGATATGTCAGTTCCTGCTTTAGAAATTGAGAGATCATTAGTAAAAAGCAGCACACATTACATATAGTTAGGCACATACACACCATACTTGTTTGACCCCCGCCCCACCCCTATATGTCAACACTAGGGTCATGTTAGTTGTGTGGGCAGAGATAATGAGCAAAAAGAAATTCTGGAATACTAGTCAGTACCAGTGTGCCCAAGTGTATTTGCTTTCAAAGAATAAATCACCCCTAATGTTGGCTGTCCTATGTGTATGGATGCTGTTGTAATGCATAAAACTATTACATTTTTTTTTACAATTTTAAAATAGAGTGCCTCAAGAGTGTGCAGAAATTTAAAGGGTGCCTTGACTGGAAATAGGTTGAGAAGCCCTTCCCAGCCAGTGTCATTAGTACAGTGGCTGTATATTTTTAGCACTGATCACTGTATTAGTGTCACTGGTGATGTTAGTAGCAGTTAGTCAGTTCCACCCAGCGTCAGTTAGTGTCAGATTGCCTGCCGCATTATCGCAGCCCCATTTCAAAGTCGTTCATCACTGCCATTAGTAGTATTAAAAATAATCCAGTATATACAGTGCCTTGAAAAAGTATTCATACCCCTTGACATTTTCCACATTTTGTCATGTTACAACCAAAAAACGTAAACGTATTTTATTGGGATTTTATTTGCTAGACCAACACAATATGGCATATAATTGTGAAGTGGAAGGAAAATTATAATTATTTGTAAAAAAATGTAAAACCATTTATGTGAAAAGTGTGGCATGCATTTGTATTTAGCCCCCTTTACTCCGATACCCCTAACTAAAATCTAGTGGACCCAATTGCCTTCAGAAGTCACCTAATTAGTAAATAGAGACCACCTGTGTATAATTTAATCTCAGTATAAATACAGCTGTTCTGTGAAGCCCCAAGAGGTTTGTTAGAGAACCTTAGTGAACAAACAGCATCATGAAGACCAAGGAACACACCAGACAGGTCAGGGATAAAGTTGTGGAGAAGTTTAAATCAGGGTTAGGTTATAAAAAAGTATCCCAAGCTTTAAACATCTCACGGAGCACTGTTCAATCCATCATCCGAAAATAGAAAGAATATGGCACAACTGCAAACCTACCAAGACATGGCTGCCCACCTAAACTGACAGGCCGGGCACGGAGAGCATTAATCAGAGAAGCAGCCAAGAAGCCCATAGTAACTCTGGAGGAGCTGCAGAGGTCCACAGTTCAGGTGGTAGAATTTGTCCACAGGACAACTATTAGTTGTGCACTCCACAAATCTGGCCTTTATGGAAGAGTGGCAAGAAGAAAGCCATTAGTGAATGAAAGCCATAAGAAGTTTCATTTGCAGTTTGCGAGAAGCCATGTGGGGGACACAGCAAACATGTGGAAGAAGGTGCTCTGGTCAGATGAGATCAAAATTGAACTTTTTGGCTTACAAGTAAAATGCTATGTGTAGTGGAAAACTAACACTGCATCAACCTAAACACACTTTCCCCACCGTGAAACATGGTGGTGGCAGCATCATGGTGTAGCAATAACTCACGGTGGAGCTGCTGGTTTAAAACGGGCTGTTACCTTCACTCTCGCCACCTCTGTTTCACCGGCACCAGGTCTAGGGTCCTATTGAGTTTACCTCCGAACAATGTAGTCACCAAACACTTGAGTATCTTTTCCAATGCTTTAATGAACAGGTAATAAAGGAAGTAGCAGGAAAGAGGTAGAAGGAAAGTTGCAGGGAAGCTCAAATACCTTTTCGTAGTATTCTTTAGTACATTGTTAGGAATTGAACACTTGTAGTTGAATGCACTCCCCTTGTGGGATTCAATCTTTGCCCGCATGGATAGGCCTCTCTCACCTGCCTAGCAGCCAGTACATAGCACGAACAAAAGTCTCTGCCACAGACTTGTTTGAAACAGAACCGGTACAATCCTCTGCCACAGGATGTAATGGTTTACGATGAATATCAGACACAGCACTTGAACGTTTAAGCCAACCCGGCAGTACTATGCAGTAAGATTACTTCAGGATACGTCCTCCAACTGAGTCATCAGGCGCCTCTCCAAACCAGCACTCTGCATGATCCTTCCATGACGGGTCCTCCCCTGGGATCTCCTCAGTTGTCCAGCTTCTTCACATAGGATAGACAGCCCAGGACCATTCCTCTGCCGCTGTGGTAGGCCCAAGCAGGCTTCTGGGCCCACCCACACGCTGCAGCGACGTGGGCCTCCGGAACGGAGGACCGCGAGGTGGTATTCCTAATGCATACCTGTCGGCCAGGAGGGCCAGCAGGTGGATGGAAAAAGACCCCCAAACATGGCGTCTGTCCCATAAATACCCTCTCCCAGAATGCAACTCGGAGGACCAGCTCCACCGAGTTGTCTCCGGGACAGAGGAGCACTCATACGCTTCAACACGTTGCCTTTCCAACGCCGGCCCATGGGGACAACGACACCCACCGGCGCATTGTGGAACTACACGCAACTCAGCCAAGCTGGAACAGAGGCAAATCTAACTTCACCTAACAAGTAACCCACTAAATTTACCTATAAGATAGAAACAAGAAGGACCAACATATAAGACACCACATCCCGTATTTGTAAATAGATAATGAAGAAAGGGCTTTAGGCATGAAGCCTAGGGACTTTTGAGGTGTCAGTATTTACAATAGGTATTGAAACCACGTTGAGGTAAAAAAGAAATTTTATTACAAATTGATTAAAAAGAGCCTAGTAGAGTCCACATATAATACAGTATTTTTCAAAATGTAAATATAAAATGTAACAACAGTTTATATTACAGATACCACTTGTTTTCTCAACATGTTTCGCTCTGTGGAGCTTCTTCAGGAGATCATGTGGTACCGTTAGTAAGAACTGGAATTTGCATAAAGAAAAGATGAATAATCAGTACAGTATAAGATCATAAATTTCAGCAGTTATTGATAATGAGGGAAATTGACAGATCAGATTGAAAATTTATAAGACATTGCAAGACGCATATATAGGTCTATATTAATACAATACAAATAACACTGCAGTAAAAAAATATATAAAAATATATATAACACAAAAGAAAAAAAAATTCTCAACCTTACCTAAAGCATAAGCTCTGTGACCAAAATTATCAATTAGAAATTATAAAATGAAGCTGAAGATCACCACTAAATTTACCTATCAGTAGTAGATTAAAAATCTACCAGCGCTACATACTCCCCCCACTACAATAGACATTGTCCTCATCTGTCAAAAATAACTCCCAAGCCTGAGAGTAGGTATTTGAGCTTGAAACTTGGATAAGAGCTAAGAAGAAGGACAGACAGTATAGAGATATACAGTTTTAACATTTCAATAACAGTATGTTCACATCCGCAAACAAAATCACATTATGACTGTCACAACCCCACTATCTATCTAGCTGAAAATCCTAACAGCTTGATGGAGGATCCAATTGCTCCTGAAAAAAAACAAAGTTAGACACAAACTAAATATGTACAATATCCTCAATAACAGTTTTGGGAGCAAAGTCTCATTCCAGCAGGAGAATGACACTCTCTTCCCCTATATTTTCTCCTTTTAAAGAAACAAACGAAAAACTTTAGAAGTCCATCCCTATTTTTTCCCTTTAGGTAAATCACATCCTTTCAATGAGGAAAAATCCAGCTAGCAAATAGTCTTTGGATTTAGAAACGTTGAGATGAACATTATATTTTGGCTACGAAGATCGCTAAACACTGACACTGTCTAACTATACACCCCAAAGTTCTCTGTTCAAAAATCACCAATAAAACCGAGGATCTGGCAATGTCAGTTTCTTTGCCAGTTTATCCACTGTGGTGACAAAATACACATCGTCTTTTCCGGGTCTGCAAATGACCACTTTGTCAGCATAGATGTGCCGACCATAGTTCCAGTGTAGAAAACATCCACTGAAGCGTTCATAACGACAGAATATCCAGTTTTCCGGAAAGGCTTAGGCACAGACAAATAGTCCCAAACAGCTTCACTGTACCAGAGCTCCCGGTTGGCTTCAATTTCTTGCATAATGTTCTGAGTAACATAGGGAAACTCCAGACCATATTCTGTAGCGACACGCTTGTTAAGCATTCTCTGCAAACGTGCAAGTTTGGCAACGATCTATTTTTCCCCAAACCAGGGGGCACACAAGAGTTCAGTGATTTGCTCACCATAGACCTGACGGGTGTCGGAAGCAAAGTAGTAACTTTAGGCAATGTCTCCTTGATAGTACTGTGTGGCTCCACACAAGGTGATGTTCTCCCAGAATCCAGGGCTGTCCATTCTGAGAAAGTTAAGGCAGAAGCAACATCTTCTCCCTGAGCCCATAACAGTTCCTGCGACATTGTCTCAAATAAATCATCATCACTGGAGAGATCCGACATGGAATCTATCTCCGAATCTCTCAACTCTTCTGCCGGCAAATATTTACACAAAGTCCCAGATACATTCCCCTGTGATCTCTTACCCGTTCCTGACGTGGAGTTCTCCGGTTCAGGTAGTCTGGGGTAGGCCTCGACCACGGCCGCGGGAAGCCTTTACGTATCCCACCTTCCTCTGGACAGGTACAACGGGGATAGGCGTAGTGGACGCGGAAATCAAAGTAATGTCCGCCGATGAGTTAGTTACCGCAGTATCTTTCTCAGAAACACTTTCGGTGACAACAGGCGAAATCACGGCCTGCCGTTCTTTTTCAACAGTAGCAGCAGCTTCCACTGTGGCAATACCTGTAGCCCAGTTCATACGATAACCACAAGGCGACATGGTAGGTTGTTCCACCACAAACAAATACTCTCCACATTGCGGGCAGCGACAAAATGGACGGAGATGTATGACCAGTCCTTCACACTTGTGGCAAAGCACTCCCAGTCCCTCAATATCTCCGACTGTATAAAGAACAAACCTCCCCTGCGGCTTCAGACGAATGTCGGTATCCGTAAGCAAGGTTCTGGTCAGCATAGCACCCACAGCGGTGCTGGTAGGGAACATCTTAGGTCCCACAGTTGGTTGCATCACCGAAAAAGACATGGCCACACTCTGATCTTCTCAGCATGATCACGAGGCCTCTCTTTTTCTCTGGTGCCAACACACATACACGCGTCTCACGCGGTATCAAGTAGGCTAGGCTCCTCCCACTTGTTCCTCTGATCACGTAGCTCCCGGGCTTTCACTGGCGCCCACCGCCTACGCAGTCAGAAATAAAGTCCTGCAACTTTAACCTCTTCTTCTCCTGAGAAATTGACAAAGTCTAGCTTTTTTAAACTCCCGGTGAAACACTTCTCTAGGTTGCGGGAAGTTGATGGCCAACAAATCCCGGACGAGCCCCCACATATAGCAATAACTCATGGTGGAGCTGCTGGTTTAAAACGGGCTGTTACCTTCACTCTCGCCACCTCTGTTTCACCTGCACCAGGTCTAGGGTCCCGTTGAGTTTACCTCCAAACAATGTAGTTACCAAACACTTGAATATCTTTTCCAATGCTTTAATGAACAGGTAATAAAGGAAGTAGCAGGAAAGAGGTAGAAGGAAATTGCAGGGAAGCTCAAATACCTTTTCGTAGTATTCTTTAGTACATTGTTAGGAATTGAACACTTGTAGTTGAATGCACTTCCCTTGTGGAATTCAATCTTTGCCCGCCTCGATAGGCCTCTCTCACTTGCCTAGCAGCCAGTACGTAGCACGAACAAAAGTCTCTGCCACAGACTTGTTTGCAACAGAACCGGTACAATCCTCTGCCACAGGATGTAATGGTTTACGATGAATATCAGACACAGCACTTTAAGCCAACCCGGCAGTACTATGCAGTAAAATTACTTCAGGATACGTCCTCCAACTCAGTCACCAGGCCCCTCTCCAGACCAGCACTCTGCATGATCCTTCCATGACGGGTCCTCCCCTGGGATCTCCTCAGTTGTCCAGCTTCTTCACACAGGATAGACAGCCCAGGACCATTCCTCTGCCGCTGTGGTAGGCCCAAGCAGGCTTCTGGGCCCACCCACACGCTGCAGCGACGTGGACCTCCGGAACGGAGGATTACGAGGTGGTATTCCTAATGCATACTTGTCGGCCAGGAGGGCCAGCAGGTGGATGGAAAAAGACCCTCAAACATGGCGTCTGTCTCATACATACCCTCTTCCAGAATGCAACTCGGAGGACCACCTCCACCGAGTTGTCTCCGGGACAGAGGAGCACTCATACGCTTCAACACGTTGCCTTTCCAACACCGGCCCATGGGGACAACGACACCCACTGGCGCAGTGTGGAACTACACGCAACTCAGCCAAGCTGGAACAGAGGCAAATCTAACTTCACCTAACAAGTAACCCACTAAATTTACCTATCAGTAGTAGATTAAAAATCTAACAGCGCTACAATGGTATAAGGATACTTTTCTTCAGCAGTGACAGGAAAGCTGGTCAGAGTTAATGGGAAGATGGATGGAGCCAAATACAGGCAATTTTAGCAGAAAACCTGTCTGCAAAAGACTTGAGACTGGGGCGGAGGCTCATCTTCCAGCAGGACAACAACATTAAACATACAACCAGAGCTACAATGGAATGGTTTAGATCAAAGCATATTCATGCGTTGGAATGGCCCAGTCAAAGTCCAGACCTAAATCCAATTGAGAATCTGTGGCAAGACTTGAAAATTGCTGTTCACAGACGCTCTTCATCCAATCTGACAGAGCTTGAGCTATTTTGCAAACAAGAATGGGCAAAAATGTCACTCTCTAGATCGTCTCATAGAGACATACCCAAAAAGACTTGCAGCTGTAATTGCAGTGAAAGGTGGTTCTACAAAGTATTGACTCAGGGGGGCTGAATACAAATGTATGCCACACTTTTCACATATTTATTTGTAAAACATTTTGAAAACCATTTATCATTTTCCTTCCACTTCACAATTATGTGTACTTTGTATTGGTCTATCACATAAAATCCCAATAAAATACATTTATGTTTTTGGTTGTAACATGACAAAATGTGGAAAATTATAAATACTTTTTCAAGGCACTATAACTTTCATACAAACCAATCAATATACAGTATACTTATTGGTATTTTTTTTTTCTTTATCAAAAACATGTAGCAGAATACATTTTGGCCAAAATGCTTGAATAAATTAGATTTGTTTTTTTTTTATTGGATATGTTTTATAGCGAATGTTTTTCACCATTTATATCGCAAAAAATAAAAAAAAAACAGTGGTGATCAAATGGTGATCAAATACCACTAAAAGAAAGCTTTATTTGTGTGAAAAATAAATAAATAATACATTTATAAATAATAAATTTAGTATGGGTACAGCTTGCATGACCGCGCAACTACCAGTTAAAGTAGCGCAATGCTGAATAGCAAAATAGCCTGGTCATGAAGGGGGTAAAACCTTCCAGAGCGGAAGTGGTTAAGATAAACTATGTCACTGTTGGTAATAGAGCACTCGTAACAGGTAGGTATCCTATTCTTTCCAAAAAAGTGAGTACAAGCTGCCTTTATGCCTTGTACACACAATGACAATATCGGACGAATGATTATTTGTTTTTTTGTTGCATGCTAGTCTCCATATCGAAAATGAAGAGGTTACCAAAGTTATGAAAATTCTTCTATGACAGAATAAAACTTGGGGAGTGATGGAATGTGTTGTATGGTATTGTAATGTATTCTTTCGTTTCCGAGCATGCCTGGTCTTGATTTTCCGATTTTTTTTTTTTTTTTTTCGGATGAACACTGTATTGATTCACCACTTGACCTCTGGAAGATTAACCCCCCTTCATGACCAGCTTTTTTTTTGCGATACGGCATTGCGTTACTTTTAGACCCCTTTCACGCTGGAGGCGTTTTTCAGGCGCTAAAGGGCTAAAAATAGAACCTGTAAAGCACCTGATAAATGCCTGCCTGAGTGTTTTCATTGGGGCGCTGCTCTGGCAGGACGTTAGGAAAAGTCCTGCAAGCAGCATCTTTAGAGCAGTTTAGGAGCGGCGTATACACCGCTTCTCCACCGCCCCTACCCATTGAAATGAATGGGCACCGATGCCGAAGCGCCCTGCAAAGCGCTTCAGCAGAAGCACATTTAACCCTTTCTTCGGCCACTAGCGGGGGTTAAAAGCTCCCCGCTAGCGCCCGAAAAGCGAAATTAAAATGACTGTAAAGCACTGCTAAAACTAGCGCTGCTTTACCACTAACGCGGCTCGCTGGCAGGCAGTGTGAAAGGGCTCTAATTTTAATGATAAAATTGATGTCCTTTTTTTTCCCTACAACCAGAGATTTCTTTAGGTGGTATTTGATCACCTTTGTATTTTTAATTTTTTCCGCTATAAACAATTTTGAAAAAAAAAAATATACATTTTTTACTTTCTGCTATAAAACATATCCAATAAATAACTAAAGGCAAAACCTTTTTTTAGTTTTGGATAGAGTGGAGAGGGATTAGAACCCCGGTCAGTTTTTATTGCTGTCTGTGCCCCTGTTAAGGAGATTCACCCTCTCTATTTGTCCTGTTTACCATTACCATTGAAAGTAAAAGAAAATCCCAAGTTTTGTGTTGTCCCCAGAGAAGTAATAGAGGGAAGATCCTTCAATGGGGACACTAGTTCTGGTGACTTAAGGGGTACCCAAGCAATTCCCTTAATTTGCAGGAATTTTTTTAAAAATAATTTTTATTGAATTCTTAAAGAACATACAAAAACACATATAACAATTGAGTGATAGCCTAACACCAGGCCTCACTCTACACACAAACTCAAAAAAACAAAAACAAAACCCATCTTAGCACTGGGCCCTTAGCATAACTCTAGTGCTTGAACAGGAACATGATGACAATAAGTATCCTTATGCAAATAAAATATATTGTATGCAAGTACAGATAGTGATATACTCTAGCTCTACACATCCATGATACACCAACTATCATCCAGTACTAGCATCAGACCCACATATGCAATATCTAGGTCCACTTCTCACCCCCCAAGATGCCCAGCCAGCTTCCTGACAGATTGAACGTCTCACAAGTAATAGAATATATCAGTTTAATCAGACACCATAGAAGAACTATTTATCCAGCCATCCCACACTTTATCAAACTTATGAGGAATTCCTCTACTAGTATATGTGGCTTTATATAAAGGGATACTTTATTAACTACTTGCCACCCGCCATATAGCAATATGACGTCGGCAAAGTGGTTCTGTTATCCTGACCGGAACATCATATGACATGATCAGGACAACAAGCCAGCGCGCGGCGATCGGAGGTGCTGTGTGTCGGTCTGACACACCGCATCTCTAATCGTGGTATGGAGCCTCTGACAGAGGCTTCTTACCACATGATCAGCTGTGACCAATCATCGCGTGAACCAGGAAGTGCCGGTAACCGGCTTTTCTCAGTTCGCGCTGACAAGGAGAGGGCTTTCCCTGTCAGAGGGGGGTCTGTGCTGATAATCTGCACATTAATTATCAGTGCAGGCCCCATCAGAGGTGCCCATCAGCTGCCAGCCTGTGCCCCATAAAGAACGCCTGTCAGTGCAATCAAAGTGCCCATAAAAGTGCCAACCAGTGCCCCATCAGTAATGCCTGTCAGTGCCCATCAGTTTTTTTTTTCAAAAATGTCGATCTTTTTTAGTTTGTTTAGCAAAAAATAAAAACCCCAGTGGTGATCAAATACCACCAAAAGAAAGCTCTATTTGTGGGAAGAAAATGATAAAAATTTAGTTTGGGTACAATGTTGCATGACCGCGCAATTGTTATTTAAAGTGCGACAACGCTGAAAGCTGAAAATTGTCATGGGCGGGAAGGAACAAGTGCCCGGTATTGAAGTGGTTAAATGGGTGCCTTCCATGCCAGAACAGTCGGAGGGGTAGGCTTTTTCCAGGAGAGCACTATTAATTTCCTAGCATAATAAAACAAAGTCAACAAAGTATGTGTCACATTTTCTGAAGCCAGAAGGCAAACCTCTAACTCCTGGCCGTATACACAGTGTGGTAATTTCCTCTATACATTCCCAGAAGACATGTAAGAAGTCTGCACTGGTTGACGTGCGCCACCAGCAACAGGGCGACTGGGTAGGGAAAATCTTTGCCAATCTGGCTGGAGTAAGGTAGATACGATGTAAAAATTTATATTGGATAAGATGGTCTCACTAATCTGGAGAAATTAATCTCCCAAATATCACTCCAGTCGTCCCTATCCAACTGGGGGAACACCGCCTCCCAGGCAGCTCTACAGCGTGCAAGCAGCTTACCAAATTTGCAGGGGTTTCCTCTCACGTCTTGTTTGGCTATAGGACAGGAAGTGAAGAGAAATCCGCTCATATGGGACGCAAATGGTGAAAAAAAAATCTTACATGGGTTATAACTCTCCATTACTCTATCCAAAATGAAAAAATATGTTTTTGACTATAGTTCCACTTTCATGCATAAAATGCGTTAAGATGAAAAAAAAAAATTTTTCCTTTACAACCACTTTAACATCAGGGGCAATCAAAGGGTTAACTGTGTGCCTAGCCAGTGTTTTACTACAGTGTGGGAGGTGCTTTTACTACGGGAAGACACGGATCCATGTTTCCGCTCTGCAGAGGCACAGGATCCATGCCTTCCCTCCTGTCAGAACAGCAATCTGCCTTGTTTACATAGGCAGACCGCCGTTCTGTCTATCTGCAGGATGATCGGCGGGTGCTGGCAGACATCCAGTCCACGATACCCACTGATCTGCTTCCGCTTTGTATAATCACAGCGGGATCGAGCTGCCGGCGGCACGCATTCGCGCCCGCTACCTGGAAGTGTGGGATCGCATACATATGTGTGATCTCGTGCACAGCTGCCACCCTGTAGCAGTAAAACTGTTATAGGGCAGTCAGCAAGTGGTTAAATCTAAATCATACGATCTGGTATCGTACGAGAAACATTTTCGTGCTTGTCCCTTCGGATATCGTTGGATGAACTTTCGTGATCGGCTCTCGAAAAGCTGTGTACTACCGATCAGATTATCGTAAGATCACTCCAAAAGTGATTTTTGTCATCTGAATCTCTGATCACGTGTACCAGGCGTTAAAGCGGACCTTCAATCATTTTTTCATCTTTCCATCTATTAAATCTTCTGACCTTGTTGTTTTAACTTTGGATAGTTAAAACATTTTTTTTTGCCAGTAATACAGCCCACTTCCTGTTTCTTGTCTGGTCAAGCAAGAAAAAAGGGGCGCCAGACTAAGTGCAGTATTAAAATGGTAGATTTATAATTAAAAGCAAATTATCAACTCATAGGATGGATGAATAATACAGGCATATGAATCAATTGCCAGACACAGAGTCTCTCCAAACCGTCCTGATGGCCGCAGCAGCTTTGGATACAGGCTGTGTCAAGATGTACCCAGAAGCCAGCCAATCACCGCCGTAACCAGTGTGAACCACAGGATGGCGTCAGGCCAGACTTGACATCACAGGAAGGGAGTTCATGGCGTGCTGATGTTAGGAATGGTAATGCATTTCGAAGCTACTGTTTCTTCGTCAGACCTAATTGGCAGACACACCTGTCTTATGAGGGGAAAGAAAGGCTGGACGGGAATTGTGATAGGCTAATAGAGCTATCAATTATATAGCAAAAAAACAGGCGATACATAGATGACATAATCATCATTTGGGATGGTCCCCCCCCCCCCATACCATACAGGAGTTTGTTTCTCACTGTAATTCTAATGACTTTGGACTATCCTTTACTTCAGAGACTAATATCACCTAATAGAGCTATTAATTATCAATTATATAGCAAGAAATGGACTAGGCGTAAAGAGTGGAATATATTGGCTGGTGTAAAATCAAAACAATGCAAAGCAATTTGACAATATTAAGAATATTAAACACAATCTTACTGATAGATCATTTAGAAAGGTCCAAGAAGGAAAAAAGAAATAAAGAAAAAAGGGAGGATAAAGGATATGAAAAGTGATACTGAAGAAAATAAAAATAGTAAAAAAAATAGAAAATAAATAGAAAATAGAAAATAATAACAATGAAAAGAACAATAGATGTAAATAGAAAAAAAAATAAAATACAAATGAAAATAATAAATAATAATGAAAGTCATAATAAGAATAAAAAATGAAATTAGGTTGGATGATTAGTATGAAGAATCCAGCATTTGACATTTCAAAATGGTGAGCATATGAATAATCAATAGATTGAAAACTCCATCTGACAGCAGCTGGTCATTTATATAAAGAGAGATTCTTTATATCTAATCTAGGTTTCTTAGATGATCATTTGAGTAGAGAAGGTACACTTATGAGATTATATTTATTCATTATGTGGGTTATGATGAGAGAAAGGATTTATTTAAACACTGGGAGCTAAATTTGACTATAAAGCAATGTCCAAAAGATTCTTATTAAATAATCTTACTTAAAATTAGATGACAGTACTAACTTTGATTTCTTCATTCATACCCTTGGGTGTCAATGTATCGAGGGTGAAGATCCAGTATGTTACTTGGTGGCATAGCCCTTGAAACCGTTCTGCTGGGGAATATGTATCTGAGATGGATTCAAGGACCCACAACTTTAATTCTTTGGAAGACTGTTCATGATATTCCAAGAAGTGGCATGGGACACTGTGTTTAGGGAGACCCGCGTCTACGAATCTGTGGTGTTCCCCAAACCTAGCACGCAGGGTCCTAATGGTACAACACGTACAACATACCACAGGGGCAAGATAAACAATATACCACAAACATTGATGAACAGTTATGAAAAGTGTTAAAATTAAAAGTTTTTCCTGTGTGAATAAAGGATTTTTGACCATGTTGAATGTGAGCAGGCATAAGGGTTTTTTGCACTGAAACATACCTACTAACTAGATTAATGTCAATTGAATATTGTCTGTGGATGATGTAAAAGGTTTAATTTTACTGGGGTCAACTTTCCCTTTGATGTTGGATGCCTTCCTATAAGGTAATTGAGGCGGTGTTGAGATGGTGGTTTTGAGATGGGGTCCTGCTGTAATATGGACCAGTGTCTTTTGAGCACACTCTCCATTTTCCAGTGTTTGGTATGATATTGGGTAATGAATCTAACACCTACATTTTCTTGTGTTCATGATTTTGGTTTGGGAATATCCTCAGTATTGTAGTGTGAATGGTCCTGATCAATAAGGTCTAACGGATAGCCTTTATCAACAAATTTTTGTTTTAGGGAAACACTTTGCGTGGTGTAATCCTCTAACCTAGTAGAATTATGTCGTAAATGACAAAATTGACTCTTGGGAACATTCTTTACCCATCTCGCGTGATGGCAACTGTTATGCCCTGTACACACGGTCGGATTTTCCGACGGAAAATGTGTGATAGTACCTTATTGTCGGAAAATCCGACCGTGTGTAGGCTCCATCACACATTTTCCATCGGAATTTCCGACACACAAAGTTTGAGAGCTTGCTATAAAATTTTCCGACAACAAAATCCGTTGTCGGAATTTCCGATCGCGTGTACACAAATCCGACGCACAAAGTGCCACGCATGCTCAGAATAAATAAAGAGACGAAAGCTATTGGCTACTGCCCCGTTTATAGTCCAGACGTACATGTTTTACGTCACCACGTTCAGAACGATCGGATTTTCCGACAACTTTGTGTGACCGTGTGTATGCAAGACAAGTTTGAGCCAACATCCGTCGGAAAAAATCCATGGATTTTGTTGTCGGAATGTCCAAACAAAGTCCGACCGTGTGTACGCCCTATAAGAACTATCTTTTTTTTATCTCTGTCCGACCGTGTGTACATGGCATAAGAGTGCAAAAAAGAATTACCAGCTGTGGGTTTGGTGTAATTTTGTGCAATTTTTGGCTGTAATGGTGGACTCTGAATGGCTGAGTTCTAGGTCCAGAAAACATAATACATAGGTTGGACTTGGACTTGTGTCTTTTTTCAACCTCACCTACTATGTAACTATGTCAAAGAGAGGTGATATTAGTCTCTGAAGTAAAGGATAGTCCGAAGTAATTAGAATTACAGTGAGAAACAAATTCCTGTATGGTATGGGAGGGGGGGACCATCCCAAATGATGATTATGTCATCTATGTATCGCCCGTTTTTTGAGATATAACTGATAGCTCTATTAGCCTATCACAATTCCCGTCCAGCCTTTCTTTACCCTCATAAGACAGGTGTGTCTGCCAATTAGGTCTGACGAAGAAGCAGTAGCTTCGAAATGCATTACCGTTCCTAACGTCAGCGCGCCATGAACTCCCTTCCTGTGACGTCACGTCTGGCCGTCACCATCCTGCGGTTAACGCTGGTTACGGCGGTGATCGGCTGCTTTCTGGGTGCATCTTGACAGGGCCTGTGTCCAAAGCTGCTGCGGCCATCAGGACCGTTTGGATTGACTCTGTGTCTGACAATTGATTCATATGCCTGTGTTATTCATCAATCCTGTGAGTTGCCAATTTGCTTTTAATTATAAATCTACCATTTCAATACTGCACTTAAGCCCTATACACACTATTAGATTTTCTGCAGATTTTTGTCTTCAGATTTACCAAAACCATATAATATGAGGTCAAACCTTAAAGGGGTTGTAAAGGTAAAAATGTTTTCACCTTAATGCATTCTATGCATTAAGGTGAAAAAACTTTTGACAATACCGCCGCCCCCAGCCCCCCCGTTTTACTTACCTGACGCCTCGAATCTCCGCTGCTCGTTCTCGTCATCTCCACTGCAGCTCAGCCTGGTCGCTGATTGGCTGCAGTGGATGGATTGAAAGCAGCGCAGCCATTGGCTCGCGCTGCTGTCAATCACATCCGATGACGCGGCGCGCCGGGGGCCGGGGCCGAGTGATACAGCGAGCGGCTATAGCCGCCGGCTGTATCACGGGAGCGCGCCCGCAAGCGCTCACCACCATGCGAGGGAGCTCGCATTAAGGTGGTGAATGCTTGCGGGGAGGAGCTGAAACAGCCGCCGAGGGACCCCAGAAGACCAGGTTCGGGGCCACTCTGTGCAGAACGAGCTGCACAGTGAAGGTATGTATAACATGTTTGTTATTTTTAAAAAAAAATAATTTTACCTTTACAACCCCTTTAAGAGTTTCAATTTGGATGCAATCAGGCAGGCCCTTCCACTACATGGTTTTGGTAAATCTGAAGACAAAAATCTGCAGAAAATCTTATAGTGTGTATGGGGCTTAAGTCTGGCGCCTAGAATTGCCACCTCATCCCTTTAAACCCGAACACATATTAATCACACAGCTTCTGAGCTAATTTCATGCAGATAAGGCACCAAGAGAGTTTATTTACCGCCTTAATGAGCCGCAGAAACAGTGTAATTCATATGTGTTCGATTTTAAAGGGATGAGGTGGCAACCCTTCTGCATAGCTCCCAACTGTCCCTGATTTCGAGGGACTGTCCCTGATTTGGATCAATGTTCCTCTCTCCCTCATTCCTCCTCATTTGTCCCTCATTTTGGTCTGATCTATATAGCTGTATATAAAATGTACTTTTTATCTATCAAAAAGTGTTTTCCAGCGCTAAACCTTTCATCCAATCTCTAAATTGCTGCATTTGTAAATTCCAAAAGCCAATATAAAGGAATAGTAGTGGTAAAAAAGCACTTGTGGGTTTAACCTCTTCAGATTCGGGCCATTGCCAAATGACGGTAACAGCGTGGACCTAAATTGCCGGGACTACGTCTATTGATGTCGTCCCATGCACGAGCGGCCTGCGCGCCCCCTGCAGGGCGCACGCGGTGATCAGCGAGTCTATGAGACCCACCTGATCACAGATCAGAGTAAGGGGTCGGTCTCGACCCCTTACCACATGATCAGCTGTCAGCCAATGACAGCTGATCATGTGATGTAAACAGAGCCGGTAATCGGCTATTTTTCCTCCTCACGCTGACAGCGTGAAGAGGAAAAAAAAACCCGATCACCGGCGGCCGTGAGAGGGACATCAGTCCCGATCACGGCGATCATCTGCCCCCTGCCAGTGACACAGCAATCGGCAGCAGTGCCGCCTACCAGTGCCCACCAGCGTCGCCCATCAGTGCCATCCATCAGTGCCCACAGTGCCACCCATCAGTGCCCACAGTGCCACCCATCTGCGCCCACATCAGTGCAACAACAGTGCTGCACATCAGTGCCACCTATCAGTGCCCATCAGTGCCCCTCATCAGTGGTACCCATCAGTGCCCATTAGTGCTACCTATCCGTGGCGCCCATCAGTGCCGCCTTATCTGTGCCCATCAGTACCGCCTTATCTGTCCCCATCAGTGCTGCCTTAACTGTGCCTATCCGTGCCCATCAGTGCAGCCTATCAGTGCCGCCTCATCAGCGCATATCAATGAAGGAGAAAAATTAATTGTTTGCAAAATTTTATAACAAACTATGAAACATGATTTTTTTTTTTTTCAAAATTTTCCATCTTTTTTTGTTTGTTTAATAAAAATCCCAGCTGTGATTAAATACCACTAAAAGAAAGCTCTATTTGTGGGAAAAAAATGATAAAAATTTCATTTGGGTACAGTGTTGTATGACCGCACAATTGTCATTCAAAGTGTGACAGCGCTGAAAGCTGAAAATTGGTCTGGGCAGGAGGGGGGTTTAAGTGCCCAGTAAGCAAGTGGTTAACCAATCTTGTTTTTTTTGTACAATTCTCCTTTAAGGGGGCGTGGCAGGGGGTGTGTCCTTTGCCTACATACTTTTGTTGATAGGTGTCCCTCATTCCCATCTTAAAAAATTAGGAGGTATGCTTCTGGTGCCCATTTTTCCTGCTGCACTCTAAGGGTGCCAACTGAATACTTCTCATGGACTTCATATGGACTATTATATTGTATATATCATTTGTAATCTTTTTTATCTCAGTCAATATCTATATATATGAATCTAGCGCCACTGTTTTTATTTGTTTGGTCATTAGTCTAGGCACAGCCCTCTCTTGTGAGTTTGCCAGCAAGGGAGGAGGGATGAGTCATAAGAGGTCCAATGAGAGCTGCAGAGCTGGAGGCGTGTCTGTGTAAAACCAGGAAGTGAACAGGCAGCAGCTTCAGCTGCCCACAGTTAAAATGGTTGCAGCCAGACTCAGTGGAGGGAGATTTCTGCACCATATTTGACAAGTACAGAATCACAGTATATATAAAATAATATGCAAAGTGGTTGGAGGGAAGCTTCAGAATAGCAAAGATGTTTTTATTACAAATGACGTGAGCAGACTGCAGTTCCTCTTTAAGGTGGCTCTTTCCACAGCCTTGTACGCAGCACAGATCGAGCCATTCATCGTCCTACTACAGTAACTGGTCTTTGAGAGCTTACAGCTCACTCTTAATTGGCATCTATACGGATCCGCCCACACGAGGACCTGGGTGCTGACGTGTTCGAGGTGTCTAACTCAGTGCCTGAAGGAGCCGGAACACTCTCTGAAGCTGTCGTGTCGGTAAGTGTGAGGAGAATAGGGTAAGGAAAGGCGTGTGGTTGTTAAGCGCGACGTTTGTGATAAATCGTATCCGGCGCTTCCTAGACAGTACAGGGGTTGTCATGCCGGAACTGGCAGAAGAATGTTCCGCTGGTGACGTGAGAGGTGAAGGCCCCCAGAAACTGTCAGGAACCTTGGAGACGGGATGAGGAGGACGGTGTAGAGCCCAGCTGGAGGAAGGCAGGGGCAGCAGTTGTGTGTACTCAGCGCCCCTCACCGCCTGGCTGGCAGCTGATATTCAGGTGTGCAGAGAGAGAGCGGGGGAGGGAAGTGACAGCACTACGGAAGTGATCAGTACACAGCCCATCTAGGTAACCTCACCTGTCACATCTATGACCCCTACACTCTGCAATGGGCCAGTCCCTGTGATCAGGAGGAAGCCCAGCTAATAGAGGTACTGTACTTTCAGCAGCTAGCATTACACAGGAGCACACTGGTGCATGATCAGTCCCATGACACCGTGTAAATGTTTATGGAATGCTAATGATCACTTTGGGGGAGATAGAAAGGTCTGTGTTGTAAAAGATCTGGCAGGTTGAAGGTTTTCATCTGGCATTCCTATCAGGACTCCCAATAAAGTAGAGTTTCTGGGTGCTGTGCCAAGAAGCTGCCCTTCAGCATAATACCACAGGAGATCTCACTCACCGGGCACATCTTCCATTCAGAGAGCGCCTTGCATTTTTAGGATAGGAGGGAACTAAACCCTCCTATCCTTCCTATCCTTTACAGCCAAGGAAGCTGCCATCTTAGCCTCTGTTTGATCTGCAGTTTCTATGGTGCTGCACATGTGGCACCTTATGACATTGTGATGGTGAGAGCACAAGCAACTGTGACCGTTATCATTCACGGCATTTCTTGAATGTAAAATGTTGTGGGAAACTGTTACATTGAAAGGTTTTAGTTCTGCTTTAACCACTTCAGCCCCGAACCATTTGGCTGCCCAAAGACCAGAGCACTTTTTGCGATTCGGCACTGCGTCGCTTCAACTGACAATTGCGCGGTCATGTGACGTGGCTCCCAAATACAATTCACGTCCTTTTTTTCCCCCACAATAGAGGTTTCTTTTGGTGGCATTTGATCACCTCTGCGGTTTTTATTTTTTGCACTATAAACAAAAAAATTGCGACAATTTTGAAAAAAAGCGCATTATTTTGTACTTTTTGCTATAATAAATATCCCCAAAAAATATATAAAAAACAAACTTTTTTTTTCCTCAGTTTAGGCCGATACGTATTCTTCTACATATTTTTGGTAAAAAAAAATCACAATAAGCATTTATTGATTGGTTTGCACAAAAGTTATAAAATAGGGGATAGTTTTATGGCATTTTTATAAATTTTTTTTTTTTTACTAGTAATGGCAGCGATCAGCGATTTTTATCATGACTGCGACATTATGACGGATCGGACACTTTTGCTGCGATTTTAGGACCGTTTGCATTTATACAGCGATCAGTGCAATTAAAAATGCATTGATTACTGTGTAAGTGTGACTGGCAGTGAAGGGGTTAACCACTAGGTGGCGCTGTAGGGGCTAAGTGTGTCCTAGGGAGTGATTCTAACTGTGGGGGGGAGGGGCAATGTGTTGCATGACACTGATCACCGCTCCCGATTACAGGGAGCGGTGATCAGTGTCACTAGGCAGAACGGGGAAATGCTTGTTTACATCAGCATTTCTCCGTTCTTCTTTTCTGTGAGACGATCGCGGGTATCCCCGTGGACATCGAATCCGGGGAACCCGCGATCACACTCACGGTGGTCGCGGCGGGCACGTGTGCGCCGGCAAACCGCTTCTTAAAGGGCAACGTACAGGTACGTTAATCTGCCTGTACGTGCCCTTCTGCCGACGTAAATCGGCGTGAGCCGGTCAGCAAGAGGTTAATGAATATAAAGCGTTCTTTGATTGGATGAGGTAGAGAGGAGGGACAGTGACATCACATATTTTAGTATAATTACTATCTTTGTTATATAGTAATTACCTTACTATAATCTTGTGTAATATTTTTATATACTTTACTATACTGTAAATACTACACAATATTTGTAATGGTAATGCGGGGAATGGTAAAATGTGCAGCCACAGCCTTAGAAATGCCTTACCATTTATTTTTATGTTGGTTTGCAAAGCCATACCTTCTTAGTAATTATATAGTAAGTGAAAGTTGTTTTTTTTTTTTTTTTTTTTGTTTATTTTATTTACTTGTGTGTGTGTGTTTTTTTGGTACAGTGAGTAATGATCAAAATCTGTCTATTTTGTAGCCTACTTATTTTAGCTGTGTCCCATTGAGAGTCCCATTCTCTTGTCCTGAGAACAAAACGGGAAGTGAGAAGAAATCTTCCTCAATTTGACGGTAAGCCCCACTTTGGATGATTGTCACTGTATCCTCATTGAAAAGATTTGCCTTTTTTCCTGTTTCATGACAATTGTAAGATTTTGGATTTCTCATCATTTTCTGTCCCAGTGACAATGGTTATTAGAGCAGATAGACAGAATGAAGCCCCCCAGCAGGGCACAGACAGCAGTAAAATCTTCAGAGGTTCTAATATTTATTCAAATAAAAAAAAAAAAAACACAATTAGTTTTAGAAGCACTTATTAATGTATCTAAATCCTCAATTTTTTTTTAATTTTTTTTGTTTTGGTTAGAGTTAAGGGCTAAGTTCACCTTTTTAAGGTAAAAAAATGTGCATGTGTCACTGTTTTCCTCAACCAAACTGTCAAACCATTAAATGGCTGGTGTCATAACTGATTGCATGTGCAGCATTATGGCAGTTGCAGATCAAACAGAATCAGCTTCCTTGGCTGTAAAGGATAGGAGGGTTTAAGGCTGTCAGCAGATCGGCCTCTACAAACTTGACAGTGCCTAAAAATAAAGAGCAACTGAGCATGTGCAGAGTGGGGTGAGACAGTGTATTTCTGGATTTGAAACAGTATAGGCACTTATTTTTAATGTCTTACATAGTTATAACCTGCAAAAGGGGCCAGCCTGAAGTGATCTAGCAGGACTTCATTTCCGAACTAAAGTTCCACTTTTAATACAAGTGTAACATGTTGCTAAAGGTGAACCTGCAATTTTGGTTTCATAGTGCCATCTGTTATAGAGTGTTAGGAAGATTCATTGTTTGTTTTCTTTTTTTTTAATTTGTCCTGGCAACCGTTATCACCGGAAATTAACTTCCTGTTATGCCTTCAGGACAGAGACTGAAATGAAACCTTTTCAATAGGACAGTGGCATCATAAAATCAGGGCTATTACTATTTCCTTGTCTATCCAAAAAAAAAATGTTTTTGGACACACTTGAATGCAACTTTAAGCAATCTTGGGCATACAGGACAAAGATACATCCTGTCTACAAAGGACCTTCTGACCCCTTATAAAGAGGTGATTACTGTACCCCCCACCCCACCACTTCTTTCTATGTCACAGTTGTTGACATCTGGCACTTCTGGTTGTGGAGGAGGGTGTGACCTCCTAACCTGTGACCATGCCAGTCACTAGGCCCAAGCAGTGTCATATGACCGAGGGAATGATGTCAATGTTCCCCCTTGGCTGCCAACAGAGCTCATTCTAGTGCTGGCTGCAACCAAGTAAGGGAGCGAGTATAAGGGGTTTTGCCCATTGCAGAGACACTGTCACTTTGCCTTGCATAGACAATGGGGTTTATTTACAAAAGCTGGAGAGTGCAAAATCAGGCTCACTTCTGCATAGAAACCAATTGGCTTCTAATCTCAGCTTGTTCAATTAAGCTTTGGCAATAAAACCTCGAAGCTGATTGGTTTCTATGCAGAAGTGAGCCTGATTTAGCCTTCTCCAGCTTTAGTAAATAAACCCCAATGTGTCTTAAAAAAAATAACTGCGCTAAAATAAACAGCTCAAGTTTATTTCGTTACTGGCTTATTTAAGATTTGATCAAATTTTAATGCTGTACATTTAAAAATTAATTTCCTACATTTTTTTTTTTTTTATTTATAGTTTCACCCCCTCAAAATCAGAATTTCCCACCCTATGCAGTTATTACTACGCATAATTACTGTTATGAAATAGTTACATTAATCTCTTACCATTCATGCAAGATTGTTTTCGTGGTCCATGTGCTAGTTGTTATTGCATTGACTGAAAAATCATTCCATATACAGTAGAAAAGGCTTTTCAGATCGTAAGCCATGATCGAACACTTTTCTCTTTCATTTCCTCCTAGACATGGGTGTTCTTCGTTCAATTGCTCTCCTGTGCATGTGGCTTGTAGTTTCACCACTCATTGCAGCGGATAATCGATACAAGCAAGGCGACCCAGTAACGTTGTATGTAAACAAAGTGGGACCATACCACAACCCACAGGAAACGTATCACTACTACCAACTGCCAGTGTGTGCCCCCTCACACATCCTCCACAAGAGCCTGACCTTGGGAGAAGTTCTGGATGGAGACCGGATGGCAGAATCTTTGTACAAGATCTCTTTTCGAGTTAATGTTGACAGGGAACCACTATGTGAGCTTAAACTAGCTGTTGGTCAGGTAAATCTCCTCTTCTCTACAATATAGGCATGTGGCACCATGCACCAGGGCATGATTTTAAGGTTATGTGTTACCATAGTAAGGACCTAGGATTTTTTGTAACTTTATACTTGAGATGTCCTACACTTTTGTGGAAGATCATGCAGTTTGTTAATCCCAGGAGTCAATAATGATTTATTCAAGCAAATCGTTTTCTAAATCCATGGTTACATGGCATGCTGAATTCCAAGTCTTCTATCTTCAATACTGTAGAGAAAGTGGGTCCTTATTTAGGGATCTAAGTCCCTGTGGGGTGAGGTGGACACTTGTGATTGGCTGTCCAGTGTCGGGGTCTTCTCAAGCTCCATAAGATTACAGAGCGTGACAGCGTCACAAAGAGGTGCCTGGTTAACCCTAGCAAAGAGTGCTGGGATGAATCAGTGTTTGTCTTTGGGAGGTGACACCTATGGGGGATACGGATGGCTTGGGTAGATGAGTAAAAAAGAGTTTCAGAAAGTATTAAATAAAAAAAATAATGATGAGAGGATCTTTGTAATATACTGTTTTATTCCTCTTGCACTAAAGGCGCTGTACATGGTATAAGTTAACACATGGAATCATATTGTTGGAGGAAGACAGTTGTGAGAGGGTTCGAGGGGCTTTGATGCAATTGGGTCTTTCATGGTTGTATTATCAGTACTGTGATGATGTTGTATTGTACAATGCTATTCTGGCTGTTCTGGAACAAGTTTACTTAGTTTTTTTAAAGTATATGAAAAAAATAAACCGTGAATGCGTGGAAGGGAGGAATAGGAGGGAAATGAGCTTTGCCTGAATATGTCTTTTAATTCACAATGAATAAGGCAAATTGGAGAGCAGAAGAACCAGCAATTTTCATTGGCTCTGAAAAGTATCAGATCCACCTTGCCCCATTTTGAATTAAGTTTTAAACAGTTAAAGTGCAATGCTAGGTCAATGGTTCTTAACCCCTGTCCTCAGGACCCACCAACAGGCCAGACTTTAAGTATTACCTTGGGGAAATTCAGACTAGAATACTGCAATCACTGAGCAGCAAATGATATCACCTGTGATGTATTTCAGTTATCTTGCTAACCTGGCCTGTTAGTGGGTCCTGAGGACAGGAGTTGAGAACCACTGTGCTAGGTACACACGGTAAGTTGTTTTTCGTTCAACTCAGCGAGTTGAACGAAAAAAAAAACAAAACTTACAGATCGCCATACTAACACATCCCATGTTAGTGCAGCAATCTTCCCCCACTGAGCTATTGTGTTCTGACATGGGGATGCCTCTTTCGGAACATGGAGATCGGTGCTCACAGCCATTGGCTGCAAGCACTGATCGGATGCTGGTTTTCCAGCATGCTTGTTCGGTCTTGGGAGGACGAGGAGCTGTACGCACGGTTCCTGCCGAACCGACTGATTTTTAGTCCGTGTGTACCAGCTTATATGTTGGCAAAAACAGTCTTTGAATCTTGAATAGAGTAGACAAGGGTTTAAACACATGTCGTTTCTTTTTTTTTTTTTAATTGGTCGATGTCCCCTATGGGTAGATTATCACAATCTGTTTGTCTTGGTGACCATTATCACCGAGACCGAAACTGATGGGAAATGCTGGACCTTGCATTGTGACAGTGTCTCTCGGTTTCTGAGGGAAAAGCCTAATGGAGCACAGACGGCAAAAAATAAACTGCCAGGAATCTTAACCATTCCCTATCTAAAACTAAAACTTAAAAAAAAAAAAAAAAAATTCTTAGCTATACACGCTAACCTATCTATAGCTGCAATTGTGGTTAGCAAGCTTTTATTTTTTGTGTTGTATCACATCATTTATTAATCAAAAATCTAACCATTTCCTTTGAGGTTGGAATCTGTTGTGATTCTTCATTACTTTGGCCACAGTTTAATTAACACATTCTCATACAATGTGAGTTTTTGGTCTATAGACCCAATTTTGTAATGACTTAACAGGGTTTCTAAATTAGGGTTCCTCGAGAGGTTGCTAGGTATTCCATGAGCAATTTCTGCCTCTCAGATAAGTTCCCATTGACATTAATGATCTTTTTAAATTATCTGTAAGGCGGTAATTCTTCCCAAAGATGACAAGTGTAAGGAGCATTCTTCCCACTGACCATCACATTAATGTATTATAAGTTGTAGATGCAGTAATTATTAGCAGGGGTTCCCTGAGCTCAGAAAGTTATTTTAAGGGTTCTTCTATGTTAAAAAGGTTGAGAAAGTCAGGACTATATAACGAGGATATTTGGAGGTCTTGTGAATTTGAATCTGTAAATGTGGTCAGCTCTGCTGTTGTTCAAAGAAGCTAATTTTGTTTTCTGTTTCCATGGTCTACGCTGTCTTTGTTACGCAGCCTAGAGCACAACTGAAGTGCTTTATGTACTTGAAAGGAAGCTTTAATCTAGGGCATTGTTAACATTGTTAAAGTTGGTGTACTTACTTAATTCATATGTTAATTATTCCAGGATAGATAACTAGCTGTTAGATTTTGCATGTACAGTATTTTATGGTATGTCTAGGTATGGGGCAAGGTTCTTGACTTGCTTGTTATAAAGCAATAAAGCAAGTTTGATGTTCTACAGAGAATACGACCTTCTGAAGGCTTAACAGAGAAGTATGGAGGGCTTGTTTTTTTGTTTTTTGTTTTTTTTGGAATCCTACTTACCTAGGTAGATGCAGCATCGGTCCTACCGTCTGCTCTAACACTGAGAACTGAGCGATCAAACACTGCTGATCGCTCGGTTCTCACAGCTCTCTGAGCAGAGAGCTGTTGACTATCACTCATTGCTCTCTGCCCCCTGCTTACTGGAGCGCTGGGCTGTGGAGAGAGCGGGGGCTGCCAGCTCAGCCTCTCAGCGACTTGCTGAGAGGCTGAGCCAGGTGTAAGTACAGGCACGTGGGCAGATCCTTGGAAAGAAGAAAGAAATGGCTGCACATCCAGGACTTCCGATAGCCTTTTATTATGTTCGCAAAGATAACACCAAAGACACCAAACTGGTCACATAGACGTGTTTCACACATACATCTTGTGCTTAATCATCATCATGAAGCACAAGATGTATGTGTAAAACGCGTCTACGTGACCACAGTTTGGTGTCTTTGGTGTTAGCCTTTTATTATGTTTGCAAAGATATCGGAAGTCCTGAATGTGCAGCCATTTCTTTCTTCTTTCCAAGTTTCCCACGGAGGCGGGCCGGGGTTGGAACTCTGCAAGACATTCCAATCAGCTTTATCTTCATACACCTGGAGCAGCGGTTCTCTTTCTTGTATGTGGGCAGATCCTGACTTCATTGTCACGATCTTGCCTGAGACTGGACCAGTTCTATGTCAGCCAGGAGCGGGCTTCAGCCAACAGCGGCTTCAGCCCACTGTCTGCTGAAAATGGGTCACAGGAGTGCAGAATGAACTGCACTCCTGTGATCCACTGGAGAAGTACAGCTAAAAGAGCTTTGGCTGTACTTCTACTTTTAGGGCCCATACCCACGATCAGAAAATCATATAAAATTACTGTTTTCGATTCGATTGTACAATAATATGATCATTAGTATAACACTTTCGGGAGCTGATCATGACAATCCATGCAAAATTATCAGATGGGACAAGCACAAAATGTTTTACCATACGATACCATATTGTACGATTTTTGTTTAATTAGTACAGTTGTCCGAAAGTACAATACATTACATCCCTTCCAATTTTTTTTTTTTTCTGTCATAAAAGAATTTACGTAACTTTAGTAACCCCTTCATTTTCCATACGAGATAAACAAAAAACGCACGATCATTCGTCCATTAATCTCATGATGTGTACTAGGCATTAGGATAAAATGTTTAGCCAGTAGTTTGTAGTAACAGTTCAGTAATGAAAACAAGTGATTTGATCTGCATTGAGTCATACCCTCACTTCAGTATAAGAGATTCTGACACTTTTTTCTCTCCTACATGTAAAAGTCATAATTACTTTGTGCTAAAAATCTACATGGAACACCCAAATATATATAATATATATATATATATATATATATATATATATATATATATATATATATATATATATATATATATATATATATATATATTATAATTTGTTTATGCAGAGACTCTGGAGAATAAAATGGTGGATGTTTCATATTTTTATGTCACGTGGTGTAGTGGGTAGCACTCTCGCCTAGCAGTAAAAAGGGTCGCTGGTTCGAATCCCAACCACGACACTACCTACCTGGAGTTTGCATGTTCTCCCTGTGCTTGCGTGGGTTTCCTCCGGGTACTCCGGTTTCCTCCCAAGACATGCTGGTAGGTTAATTGGCTTCTGTCCAAAATTGGCCCTAGTATATGAATGTGAGTTGGGGACCCTGGATTGTGGGCTCCTTGAGGGTAGGGACCGATGTGAGTGTGCAATGTATATGTGGAGCGCTGCGTAATTTGACGGCGCTATATGGGTACCTTAAATAAATAGGGATAATTTTAGACACGCACCCACACTTACTCAGGTTGAACTGGTGCCTTTATTCAACCTTACTAACTATGTAACTATGTGATATTTGCTCAGCGGTATCTCAAACACAATTACAAAAAAAATATATACAATTTAATGAGTTTTAATGCGCAAAAACACAATATAACACGCAGTGTTTTGGTAAACTATAAAAGATGATATCACGCAGAGTAAATAGATAACAAACATGTCACACTTTAAAATTGTATACGCCCGTAGAATGCTGCCAAACTACGGTACCTAAAAACATCCATAGGCAAAGCTTTAAAAACCTTTACAGGTTATACCTCTCGCTATAACGTTTGTGGCGATACCTCATGTGTGGTGCGAACACTGTTAAGATATAGACCCCTCCCGCCACATGTAAAAGCGATCCAGAGGCTAATTAGCCACTAGGATTGCTTTTACAAAAAAGACAATAGCTGGCCCAAAAAAAAAAAAAGATACCAGGATGATGCCTGTAGCTGCAGACATCATCCCGGTATAGCCACTGCATCTCAAAGATGTACGGGGACGTCCTTGGGTGGCAAGTGGTTAATCCTGCCATAAATTAACTTGTTCTAAGGTGACAATTTACAGTAAGTGAGCACCATTGTCACTCTAGGACAGGGTGTTCGAACTACAAAACACCTCCCTTTTTTCTCCACAACAGGAGGTGTTTTGCAGTCCACAGAGATATATCAGGGGACAATGCTAGCTGAAAACGGCCGAGAGGCAGATAGTGCAGGAAGTTCTCAGCTTACAAGATTTCTACCTGGATGAACAGCTAATGTTTTGCCCTTGTGGAAACAGATATAATAGAATGCTTTAATTTGTATATATTTAACAGTATAAAAGAGAGCACATGAGCAATTTATTGTTGAAGTTTGCAAACATTGGGGATTGTAACAGCAATCCTTTTTGAAATATGTATGGCCAGCAGAGAAGGGATGTTTCTATGTAAGGTTTGTGACAACAGGTAGACTTTCGGAGCTTGCAGCGGAGACCATGGCAATTTGAATCTCCTCCTCCTGTGTATAAACCAACAACAGGTTTTTGCTGGGGAATTCCATTATTGGCAAGCTAGCACAAATTGTCTTCTAGGGTGAGGTTAGATTCAAAGGTTGTCACATCTGCATAGAAGTCATCACTAAACTAGGTTATGTCTGTGATGGAGGCAAAATAGAAACTAATTGGTGAGTTAACCTTCATAACGGTTTGGGTTGATTCTCTAGCCAAGTGGGCCAATTTATGTATTACACAATAAGCTGATAACTACAATACTAGTTTGACAGGAAATTAAATGGGGAAAAGGAGGTGGTCTGTAGTATATACATTCCTTGAATAAATGTTTCAGCAAACTCCAGACAACAATCCATCCTACCTCTCCTACTAAATTAGCTATGAGGACTTTCAATGCTGCTAGGGGAGCGAGGTTAACTGTATCTAAACCCAAAAACAAAATGTTCATATTTTGTAGCTTATTATTCCTTCTGTGTGCTGACTGCATTAGTGTCCCTTTTTTCCTCCCTGGGTTTTCACCTGGAAATCTTGCTCGTAATGCACTTCCTGTCCTGGGGTGACAACGCTCACTGACTGCACTATATCTATGGAGGAGCAGCGTTGCCACCTTGGACTTTGATATACAAGCAGCCCTCTTTACCCTTATTGGCTTTACATTGCATTGCGATGTTGTGTAGTTCAGTTATAGCTGGGAAAGCAGATACAATTGTTTGAGTTATCAGTTCTTTACACAAAATAAATTAAAAGGTCTGCAGTCACCACTCACCAGTGATGCACCTCCATCCCTATATATATGCAAAAAAAGAGAGAGTCACCCTGGGACTTTAAATGAGGTGGTCACAGTTAGCCACTGAGTAACAAGAGTAATAGCAGTATAAATGTTTATTAAAATTAATGTACATACATGGATAATATAGCATATTCCCTCAGCCAATGGATTTGCACATGATAAAGAGAATAATTAAAGTTGATACAAACGTTATAAAATGCAGTATATACAAATGCACGCATCAAAAAACTCGACGCACGTTTCGCGAGATCATCGCTCGTTCATCAGGGGTGGATGCGGATGGGATGTATCTAAATAGACAAAAAGATGTGTCACTGTGGTAAATGTAAGAACAATGGTAGAATGGGCCCGAGCAAAACGGCCCAATACTTACCAATGAACGAAACCAGAGTTTCCATCGCTAACCCCCAAATGGACGGCAGCAGCCAAAGTATGGCACTGGAGCTGAGGGGGAGAAGATGGACACGGGTACCCCCAGGGGGGACGCCAAGCAGCAGACATGGCATACGTTAAGGTGAATAGTCCTATTGTCTCAGTATGTAGCTTGATAGATATCAGCTGTAAACATAGATGTATATGTCTCAATGATTTGACAAATTTAGTAAGATGAACATCAAGTTATATAATGTAATAAATATTTTTATTTTTATATGAGAGCATGTATGTTCTAGCATAAGTATATGTGTCAAACTTTACTAAAAAAAGCAGAGTAGACAAAAGTTGTACAGTTATTTGTATAGAAACATAAATGGACTAACCTGATCCAATAATGGAGCAGCCATAGAGACCATGGGTAAAAAAGTAAATCCTAAAAAAATGTGTTTGTCTGGGAAGGAAAAAAGGAAAAGGTTGTATGAAAAGCAGTGTTTTAAATGAAACAAAAAAGTGCATGGAATGCAGATGAAGCACCAGGTGAGTGCTGGGGGGGTGGGGAGAGTGTATTTACCTTGATATGCAAACAGCTGAACAGCAATGAAAGTTTCTGTGGTGTGCATAGTATTGGTGAGCGAAGGACGTGAACTCAGCCATGTCTCACCCCTGACTTATATCCCCGAAGGGGTCTGGTCCGCCCCTCCCCCACCGCCATGCAAGGATAGATTGGTGTGCCGACGTCCAGGGTGTCGGCTACCAATGGGAGTATGCATGCACAGTAGACTCGCGTCCATCCAAGATGACAAACTGCACTGCCACTGGGTGACAGCGCAACTGCGGAAGCCACCCAATGGGTGTAGGAGCATGGCGCCGATATGCCGGTGGCCCCTCCCCAAAGTCCGCGAGACGAGGAGGGGGGGACAGCAGGAGACAAGAATCTCCCTTAGCATATCGCAGCGCCCATGCCAATTTATTTTATTTTGCTATTGAACCCGGGTGGAAGACACTCATTTAGCCCAAAAACTGGCCTGCTGTCACCACCAGCCACTGTTTTTACAAATATATTTCATATACATGTTTTAGCCTTTGACCTTGCCTCCAACAGTGGTGGTGTTCTGTGGCCTTTGTGTCCTTTGCTGTCACCTCTGGTGGTTGGCGGTTTTTGTTTGGCATGGGAGCTGCGATATGCTAAGGGAGATTCTTGTCTCCTGCTGTGTCCCCCCCGTCATCTCACGGACTTTGGGGAGGGGCCACCGGCATATCGGCGCCATGCTCCTACACCCATTGGGTGGCTTCCGCAGTTGCGCTGTCACCCAGTGGCAGTGCAGTTTGTCATCTTGGATGGACGGGAGTCTACTGTGCATGCATACTCCTATTGGTAGCTATTGGTAGCTGACACCCTGGGCGTCGGCACACCAATCCATCCTTGCATGGCATCGGGGGCGGGGCGGACCGGACCCCTTTGGGAATATAAGGGGTGAGACATGGCTGAGTTCACTTCCTTCGCTCACCAATACTATGCACACCACAGAGACTTTCATTGCTGTTCAGCTGTTTGCATATCAAGGTAAATACACTCTCCCCAGTAAGGATGAGCTCCGGCGTGTTCACATGCTGCATGTGCCGAGCCCGCCAGGAAGTCGGCGCAGCGCAGCGCTAATCACAGGCAGTGACATTTCCCGATCTCTGTAGCCGCACATCGGGAAATGTCTCACTGCTTGTGATTAGCGCTGTGCCGTGCCGACTTCCTGGCGGGCTCGGCACATGCAGCATGCGAACACGCCGGAGCTCATCCTTATTCCCCACCCCTGTACTCACCAGGTGCTAATCTGCATTCTGCATTCCCTGCACTTTTTTGTTTCATTTAAAACACTGCTTTTCATACAACCTTTTCCTTTTTTCTTTCCCAGACAAACACATTTTTTTAGGATTTACTTTTTTACCCATGGTCTCTATGTCTGCTCCATTATTGGATCAGGTTAGTCCATTTATGTTTCTATAAAATTAACTGTACAACTTTTGTCTACTCTGCTTTTTTTAGTAAAGTTTGACACATATACTTATGCTAGAACATACATGCTCTCATATAAAAATAAAAATATTTATTACATTATATAACTTGATATTCATCTTACTAAATTTGGCAAATCATTGAGAAAGATATCAGCTGTAAACATAGATGTATATATCAAGCTACATGCTGAGACAATAGGACCACTTACTTTCACTTACGCCATGTCTGCCGCCTGGCGTCCCCCCTGGGGGTACCCGTGTCCATCTTTTCCCCCTCAGCTCCCGTGCCATACTTTGGCTGCTGCCGTCCATTTGGGGGTTCAGCGATGGAAACTCTGGTTTCGTTCATTGGTAAGTATTGGGCCGTTTTGCTCGGGCCCATTCTGCCATTGTTCTTACATTTACCACAGTGACACATCTTTTTGTCTATTTAGATACATCTCATCCGCATCCACCCCTGATGAGCGACCGATGATCTCGCGAGACGTGCCTCGGGTTTTCTGATGCGTGCATTTGTATATACTGCATTGTATTACGTTTGTATCAACTTTAATTATTCTCTTTATTATGTGCAAATCCATTGGCTGAGCGAATATGCTATATTATCCATGTATGTACATTAATTTTAATAAACATTTATACTGCTATTACTCTTGTTACTCAGTGGCTTACTGTGACCTCCTCATTTAAAATCCCAGGGCGACTCACTCTCTTTTTCAGTTCTTTACACAGGAAGTTACAAGCACACTGGAATTTTGGCAGAATCAATAGGCGTTTTCTGTGCTTGCAAAAAATGTAGATAGCGAATAAAGAAAATTGATGCAGCCATCACATCTGAGCACTGTAAGTTGAAGTAAATTACATTTTTGGATTTAGATATCCTTTAAAATTTTCAAGCTCATGATCCATAAACAAAGCACTTACACAGACACCATGTTTGTTAGGTTGTTACATGGTAAGTGATTTTGCTTGTTTGAAGAGCTGCACAGAAGCTGGTTGAGGACATTAACAAGGACCATGGGCACTCCTTTTGCAAATACTGCCTCACAATTATATCAGCCCTGTCATCCATTTTAATTTGATGAATTTTATCTTAATGGCCGTTTCACACTGATCAGTCATGCTGGAAAACCAGCATTCGATCAGCGTTTGCAGCCACTGACAGCAGCGCTGATCAGTGTATTCTGACAAGGGGAAGGGGGGGGGGGTCCCCCTGTCAGAATACAATAGTACAACAAGGAAGATCCCTGCATTAACATCATTTGTGTTGGTAACGGGATCTGTCAGTTTTTTGTTTTTTTCAGTTCAACCTGCTGGTTAAAGAAAAAAATCTAAACATGCATACACCAATTTAAACAATCTCTGAGGGGAAAAAACCCACAAACACAATAAATCACTATTCAACAGTTTTATGACTCTTCATGACCCCCCAGTCCATAGCCCACTCATTTTCCTTATCTCACCAACTGTCCAAATGTATTAATTTATGTGTATATCTTGTGTTTTTGTAAGATTTCCTCACTTAACATTCTGCTAAAACTTTGTGTATTACTACTGCTTGGACCTTGAAGAAGGGGGTACAAACTGAAAGCTTGTCCTGAAAATTTGGATGTTAGTGCAAATAGGATCTTGGACAGTACTCAGTAGTTTTTGTTAAATATTGTCAAAATACAATGGTTTCATTGGTCCAGCTTGGAACAATGTAAGTATGCATCTGTCATACCAGACCCTGTGGAAGTTGGAAATCACTATAGTAGGCATTGTTACTACGGTGATCACTGCTGGCTCCCAGGTCTCATACCAAGGGCTGTCCTGCTTCATAATGAACACAGGAGATCACTCACAGGCATCATTGAGAGAAAATTTAGCATTTTCTCAATGAATGCAAGTATACTGTGTTTTGACAAGGTGGAGAGGCAGGGAGGTGATGTCACATGCATACTTATATTTTCCAAGCTGGACCAGTGTACCTAAAAAAAAAAAAAAAAAAAAAAAAAAAAAAAAAAACATGCCTAAACTTCAGATTTAAAGGAGAAGTATGGCCAAAACTCTTTTGTCACAGGAGTGCACTTACTTTTGCTCTCCTGTGACCCTTAAGCCTTTCGCAACCATTCTAGATTAATAATCTGTCTAGTCCACCGGGCAGAGGCGGCTTTAGGCTTTGTGAGGCCTTAGGCAAAACTTAGGCACGAGGCCCCACTCACACCCATAATGGGGAAAATAATTCAAGTGATAAAAATTAACTGCATAAGGAGGGTAATTGGACACAATACAGGGGAAGGGTAAGTGGGCACAGTACAGGAGGCAGGAGGGTATAGTAAAGGAAGGAGCAGGAGGGCACAGTACAGGGGAGGGTACAGTACAGTGGGAGCAGGAGGGCACAGAACGGGGGGGGGGTAAGTGGGCACAGTACGGGGGGCAGGAGGGTACAGTACAGGGGTAGCAGGAGGGCACAGCACAGGGAGGAGAAGTGGGCCCAGTACAGGGGGCAGGAGGGTACAGCACAGTGGGGAGCAGGAGGGCACAGAACAGGGGGGGTAAGTGGGCACAGTACGGGGGGGGAGGAGGGTACAGCACAGGTAGGAGGGTAAGTGGGCACAGTACAGGGGGCAGGAGGGTACAGCACAGGGGGGACGGTAAGTGGGCACAGTACAGGGGGCAGGAGGGCACAGCACTGGGGGAGGGTAAGTGGGCACAGTACAGGGGGCAGAAGGGTACAGTACCGGGGGAGCAGGATGGCACAGAACGGGGGGGGGGATAAGTGGGCACAGCACAGGGGGGGAGGGTAAGTAGGCACAGTACAGGGGGCAGGAGGGTACAGTACAGGGGGAGGGTGAGTGGGCACAGCACAGGGGGAGAGTGAGTGGGCACAGTACAGGGGGCAGGAGGGCACAGCACTGGGGGAGGGTAAGTGGGCACAGTACCGGGGCAGGAGAGTACAGTACAGGGGGAGGGTAAGTGAGCACAGGGCAAGAGAGTAAAGTAAAGGAGGGAGCAGGAGGGCACAGAGGGAGGATAAGTGGGCACGGTGCAGGGGGAGAGGAAGGAAAGAAGGATACCCCTTACATCAGAGTACCCCCCAGAGACCCCCATTAGCTCACAGTCCCCTAATATCAGTGCCTCCCCTTCCTTAGAGATCTCCAGAGATCATAGAGACCTCCCTTATAGCAGCACCCCCTGCCCTCTTTAGGCCCTCCATTTATATTGCCCTACCGGCAGGAATCAAATTCCGCTGCAAGCAAGGTGTGAGAGCCGAAGTTGGGGGGCGGAGCGGTTCTACAGACTTCTCCTCACTGTGTATACAGCGGCAGATGCAAAAAGGGTCATCAAGGCGGGCGGGGAGAGAGGCGCCGAGCTGGGGAAACCAGAGATCGATGACAACAGACTGGCACAGCTAAGAGGAATCCTCATTGAGTGGAGCGCAGTGCCGGAAGTTCGGGACTTGGTCCGACACTGGCTTCATCCCCAAGAGTTTCTCATGGGGGCCCCCCACTGGTCCCGATGGGTCAGCGGGGCAGATAGGAGAAGTGGCGGAAGGAGGAGGAGCAGCATCATTAGCAGCTCTCTCTCCTCTCCTGCTTGTGAGGGGAGGGTGGAAGTGTCAGCGCTGGCTCTGAGCGGCTCTCCCTGGCTGTGATCCAGAGCTGTCAGTGAGCTCCGATCACCCGGTAAACAGCCCGCGAGGAGACTGCCTAATTAGAGAGCCGCCTCTGCCACCGGGTAAAGTACTGGGGTATCTAGCCAGGGTGACCACAATGTATCGAATTTACCAGGGCGCCCTCTATGTTGGAAGATAAACCTCTCCAGCCATCATGTGAATTAGGTCCCCGTGGTCTCTAGCGCACTGAGGACAGTCAGAGTCCATTCTCGCTCCCATTCTAAATAGCCTTGCGTCCTAAAATGTACCCTCAAGACAATGTAAAACTGGGACAGGAGTTGCGCTACAGTGAGGGAGGACATTTGGACAGCCTGTAGGGCCTCTTCCCGCTGTTCTTCCTCAAACGTGCCTACATCATTTTCCAACTTGCTCGCCCTAAAGGGAATCCAGACAGGAATACCAACAATAGCATTGAATAGCAGCTAGAAATAAAGCCCTTGAAATAGGACACTTCCTCCATGTAATGAAATATGGGAGTTGGGGATAACGCCCACAGAGTCTCGCTGGATTGAGCTCTGACAGCATGTTGCAGCTGCATATAATAAAAGTACATCGTCTGCGGGAGTCGGAATCTGCAAAGATGTGCTTCAGGTGCGTGACTCCGTGTTTCCTCCACCGAGCCCCACATGTCAAGGAATCTAGTTCCACAAAGTATCCATTGTCCCAAATTGGACTATATCTAGTAAAGCCTTGAACAGCCTGTAAGTGTCTGACCTTGTTCCACACCTTTTTAATCAGGGCAAAGGGAACTGTTTATTAGATTTTGCATAGACCAAGGCTTCCATTCCCTCTGCTACGTCATTAACCCAAGTTATTTGAAACATAAATGCCTTAATGGGGTCTACTTCCAAGTTTCCCCCTGCTTCCACTTGCGTCTAAGACATGGTCCGAGCAATATGCTGTAATTGGGCCGCTAAATAATAAAGCCATGGATTAGATAAGGCCAGGCCTACTGCATCCTTGGGTTTTTGTAGTTGTTCCAGCTTAACTCTTGGGGGTTTATCATGCCATAGGAAGGACCTAAAGATGGAATTGACAATACGAAATATTTTAAGGGGAACTACCATTGGGGTATTATGGAAAATCAAAAATCATTTTTATTAGGTTGACTTTTCTTACCAGGGACATTTTTAATCGTGACAATACTTTAATTCTATCCCGGATGCGACACAGCAGGGGTGACAAATTGAGTGAGATATAATCTTGTGTCTTAGGGTTGACATATACTCCCAGATATTTAAAGCTCGAAGTCACCAGCACATTGTTATTGCGTCTATTGGCATTATTGAGGATTTGTTCCAGTCAATCACTAGGCCAGAGTATACTCCAAAGTCCACTATCACTGACATCACTGTCCTCAGGGAGTCCGCAGTCTTTCCCAGAAGTATCATAGTGTCGTCGGCATATAGTATACGTTTTTCGCGAAGTCCCCCATATTTGAAACCACAGATAGAGGGATGAGACCTGATTAGGGCGGCCATGGGCTCAGTAGCGACGGAAAAAAGTAATGGGTATAAGAGACAGCCCTGTCGAGTGCCCCTGTGGAGATGGAAAGGTAAGGAGATGTGGCCCGCTTCTCTAATAACTGCCTGTGTGGAGCTATACAGCAGCCAGACCCAGGACAAAAACGTGTCCCCAAAGCCGAACTTACCCATTACCGCCCAGCGGTATCGCCACTCTATGCTGTTGAAAACCTTATGGGCATCTAGTGACAGCAGTGCCCTGTCACCCACATTATCCGACTGAGCTTGTAAGTTAAGAAAAATCTACATAGATTTGTGGCAGTAGATTTTTGGGGCATGAACCCAGACTGGTCCAAATGTATGATAGAGGATATGACCTTGTTGCGCCTTAGGATCCAGGACCTTGGCTAGGATTTTGATATCACTTTGCTAAAGAGATATTGGTCTATATGAACCCGGATCAAGCAAGTCCTTACCCGATTTCATTGTAAGTACAATATTGGCCCTAGTCATAGATACAGGCAGACACTGACAGTCCCTGGCTGAATTTCGCCTCCTGTAATTCCTCTATTTTTATTGGAGCGTCCAGAAGTGCTCTTTGGGTTGCAGAGAGACAGGGTAGCTCTATTGCTTGTAAGTAGGTCTGCAGTTCTGTCTCTGAGTAGCCCGCAAGAGACTGATAGAGATCGGAATAATACTCCACCAGCTCCTGCATAATTTGGGTAGGAGTGTTCACCATCCACCCCTGTTTGGTGCGCAAAGCACCTATAGATGGGGAGGTCTGGGAAGACTTCACAATTTTTGCAAGTAGGCGGCCTGTCCCTCCTCCTCGTAAAAAGCAAGTCTATTAAAAAAGCCTTTTTCTGTCGGCTTCTTAGCTGGTAATGCGATCAGCTGCCTCTTGTGCGGCCAACCAGGCCTCCCTATTGGAGTCTGTGGGCTATCAATAAACTGTGCCTCTAGCCTGCTCACCAACTGCTTAGCCTGCTCCTTCTGTGCACTCATTTTAGCTTTAATACCTGTGACTTCAGTGATAAGGATACCTCTCAAGAATGCTTTAACGGCATCCCAAGCTGTGTTCAGATTAGGGTGGTATGCATGATGTAGCCAAAACTCCGAAATTGCATCCGCTATGCTATCATGGGAAGGAAATGGGTTTAACCAAAAGGCATTCAGTTTCCAAGGGGCCCTCGGCAAGGTTGAGTCAGGTTTAGTGTTCAGACAGACCAAGAAGGGAGAGTGATCAGAGATACCCCTGACTAGATGTTGAATGTCGTTTAGTAAGTAGGACATTTTGGGTGTGCATAAGTAGAGATCAATCCTAGAGAGGGAGAGATGTGTCTTGGAGACGCAGGAAAATCGTTTCTGCCGTGGATTGCGACCTCGCCAGGGGTCTGTCCATCCCACCTCCTCCGTGAATTTTGGCAGTACTGTTCGGGCAATTTTGCTGTCAGTCACCGGAGGGGGATGTTTATCCAGGACAGGGTCCATATAGTAATTAAGGTCTCCCACATCAATCAGGGGTAGGTCGGGGTTGCCTAGCTGGAATGCCAAAAGGGTCCTCAATGCCTCTGAGGAGGTGGGACCTTATAAAGCAGCAAAAATGCATTTCAGTTGGTGAATTTTACATAGCAAGATCACATACTCAGTATCAATCAGTTTGTCATATACGTGGAAATACACTGATCGGTGTACCAGGACACTCGCCCCCCTGGAATATGAGGTGTGCGTGGAATGGTACGCCCATCCCACCCATGAAAATTTAACACAAGATACCGTCTCTGGGACTAAGTGAGTTTCCTGAAGGGCATAAATAGCCGGTGAGTATTTCCTGAGGACGGTGGTCACCATGGTAAGCTTGAGCCGGTCCTGGAGACCCCTAATGTTCCAAGATAGTATAGGGCAGTGATGGCGAACCTTGGCACCCCAGATGTTTTGGAACTACATTTGCCATGATGCTCATGCACTCTGCAGTGTAGTTGAGCATCATGGGAAATGTAGTTCCAAAACATCTGGGTTGCCAAGGTTCGCCATCACTGGTATAGGGACAGTGTTCATCTAGAAACAATAAAGTATCTGTAGTAAGGTAAAAAAGAACCCAGGCCTTACGTGCCCAGGGATAAGGCACATTCCTGCTCAGCCGAGCATAGTATACCTGAATGTACAGCAACATGTTGGACACAGTGCATTGGGTAGGTGTCAAGGCATAACCCTATGGTAAGCATGCAGTGGTGTATAGTGAAACAGAGTTCTGGAATCATAGCAATGTCTTGGTTGAACTTTAAAGAAAGATAGTAAACAAAGAACAGTAAAGTCGCCATTTCTGTGTGACATAAGAAACATTCGCTGGCCAGAGAATTGCGACCAAACTGGTTGGTCTGCAATGGACAAAAAAAACATAGGGTTGCAGCCCAACTGGTAAACCTCAAGAACCTAGTTATTTCCTGTTTAAACTTGTGGATTTTGTAAAACTCACATTGCTCGCACCAATGGGGAGAGAGAATATTTTCGTCTCCCAGCCAGACTGCCAGCTTCCTGAAGAGGAACAGGGAAAAGGTAGCTTTTACTGTGTCTCCCCCCCCTGTCCACCTCCGGGGTCAGTGGAATGGGATTCCAGTCCTCCTCCGCTGCCGCCCTCCTGGTCTGGCGAATAACATTTTCGTTGGCATCAATCCATGCAGATGCATCTGCCGCCAATTCAAAGAAGTGTGCTTGTCCTCTAACCGTAATGTGAAGTCATGCCGGGAACAGCATAGCATATGTAGCTTGGAGCTGTTGAAGTCTCTTTTTAACATCTGCAAATCTAGCTTTGCGGCGCTGCACTTCTGCAGAGTAGATAGGGTAAAATTAAATGCATGCTCCATTAAACTGTATGTTGCACCGTTCCCTTGCCTGGCGGAGCACAACTTCCTTGTCTTTGTAATCAAGAAGTCTGGCTAGGAGGGTACGTTGTATAAATATATTTAAGAAACATTTGACTGAATGAATTTTGCTGGGTATGAATTTCATTTTTCCTGTAACTCATCAATAGATTTATTTATGTCATTATCTGTGGCCTAGAATTTTGTGAAAACTTTAAACTAAAAGGAAGTCTTTCTCTGGGTACTGTACCTGGCTATTCAGCATGCAGCACATAGGGTCTACTAAGATGGATGGCAATAGAGCTTTCTAATGCTGACCTACTCCAGTGCCATGTCGGGGACTATTGTGTGGATTAATTTCTTCAGCCTTTCAGCGATGTTCTGATCTTGTTTCTTCTGGTCTGCATTGGTGAAGTGGGCATAAAATGATGCATGTTTCTGGTTCTGAAGGTCTGTTTAGGAGCATATAATAGTCTTGAATGATGGCCAGATAGCACATTTTATCGAAAGCTTTGTCCCCTCATGTACATTTATTTAAAGGTTTTTCATCAATATTATCGCTGCAATTTTATGTAAATTTACATATCTTATTCTTACTCTTTGTAAAGTGGTGTTCTGTGTATGGAAATGTTCTGTTGTCTTATGGTGTTCTGTTTTTTTTCCTTCAAGGTAGATGAACTTCGTCAAGCCATTGAAGAACTTTACTATTTCGAGTTTGTGCTGGATGACATACCGATCCGTGGCTTTGTAGGCTACATGGAGGAAAGTGGCTTCCTGCCACACACTCATAAAATTGGCTTGTGGTCTCACTTGGACTTCAACATTGAATATAATGAGGACCGTATCATATTTGCCAATGTTAGTGTTCGAGATGTGAAGCCTTTTAGCTTAGATGATGTCAGAGAGCCACTTAGCTTGACCCATACTTATAGTGTACGTTGGTTCCCAACCATTGTGACTTATGAAAGGCGTGGGGACCGTCTCAGGGACACCAGTTTCTTCCCAAAAAGTCTGGAGATTCATTGGCTCTCTATCATTAATTCCATGGTACTAGTCTTTTTGCTTTTGGGTTTTGTGGTTATCATTCTAATGCGTGTTCTCAAAAGTGATCTGGCAAGGTACAATCTAGATGAAGAAGGGACAGATGACATGGAGCAAGGTGACAATGGATGGAAGATTATTCACACAGATGTTTTCCGCTTTCCCCCACATAGAAGTCTATTGTGTGCCATACTTGGAGTAGGTTCCCAATTCCTTGCACTTGGAACAGGTAATAGCTAAAGGCATTCAAAATGCATTTTTTTTTTTTCTCTCATCCATTAACGATTACCTCTTTTCCCATAGGTATCATTGTAATGGTTCTTCTAGGAATGTTTAATGTGCACAGACATGGTGCCATAAATTCTGCTGCCATACTACTTTACGCCCTCACTTGCTGTATCTCTGGCTACGTGTCCAGTAATTTCTATCGACAGCTGGGTGGAGATCGTTGGGTTTGGAACATTGTACTCACTACCAGCCTTTTTTCAGGTAAAACACTTTCATATATATTTATGTACTCTTGTATAGAGGTAACATTGTCCTACTAGCACTAACAGTAAGCTTGAAATAGAATTAAGCGATGTGCCATCCTCAAGGGAAACGAAGATGCTATTGATCCCAGGTAACCTGTCTCAACAGCTTTTCTAACTTGCCTGATTACTAGTCATATACAGTGCCTTGAAAAAGTATTCAGACCCCTTGACATTTTCCACATTTTGTCATGTTACAACCAAAATTATAAATGTATTTAATTGGGATTTTATGTGATAGACCAACACAAAGTGGCACATAATTGTGAAGTGGAAGCAAAATGATAAATGGTTCTCAATTTTTTTTTTTTTTTTACAAATAAATATCTGAAAAGTGTGGCGTGCATTTGTATTCAGCCCCCTTTACTCTGATACCCCTAACTAAAATCTAGTGGAACCAATTGCCTTCAGAAGTCACCTAATTAGTAAATGGAGTCCACCTGTGTGTAATTTAATCTCCGTATAAATACAGCTGTTCTGTAAAATCCTCAGAGGTTTGTTAGAGAACCTTAGTGAACAAACAGCATTATGAAGGCCAAAGAACACACCAGAAAGGTCAGGGATAAAGTTGTGGAGAAGTTTATAGCAGGGTTAAGTTATAAAAAAAATTTCCCAAGCTTTGAACATCTCACAGAGCATTGTTCAATCCATCATCTGAAAATGGAAAGAGTATGGCACAACTGAAAACCTACCAAGACTTGGCCGTCCACCTAAACTGACAGGCCAGGCTAAGAGAAATAATCAGAGAAGCAGCCAAGAGGCCCATGGTAACTCTGGAGGAGCTGCAGAGATCCACAGCTCAGGCGGGAGAATCTGTCCACAGGACAACTATTAGTCGTGCACTCCACAAATCTGGCCTTTATGGAAACATTACAGCAAAGAGAGCAAAATTTAACTTTTTGGCCTAAAAGCAAAATGCTATGTGTGGCAGAAAACTAACACAGTACATTACCCTAAACACACCCTCCCCACCGTGAAACATGGTGGTGGCGGCATCATGTTGTGGGGATGCTTTTCTTCAGCAGGGAAGTTGGTCAGAGTTGATGGAAAGATGGATGGAGCCAAATACAGGGCAATCTTAGAAGAAAACCTGTTGGAGTCTGCAGAAGACTTGAGACTGGGGCGGACCTTCCAGCAGGACAACGACCCTAAACATACAGCCAGAGCTACAGTACCTGAATGTGTTTCGCGCTGGTTCTCGGCGACAGGGTACTGTGAATGTTGCGCTGGCTCGCTCATCGGGAAAGGAAAAATGTGTTTTTTCCTTTCTCGATGAGCGCCAAGCATTGCTGACAGGTGTTTGGTATGAATCATGAGGGGGTACGCCACGCCAAATTTAAAATAAAAAACCGGCATGGGTTCCCCTCCAAGAGCATACCAGGCCCTTAGGTCTGGTATGGATTTTAAGGGGAACCCCCTACGCCGAAAAAACGACGTGGGGGACCCACAAAATCCATACCTGACCCTTAGCCGAGCACACAGCCCAGCCGGTCAGGAAAGGGGGTGGGGACGAGCGAGCGCCCCCCCCTCCTGAACCATACCAGGCTGCATGCCCTCAACATGGGGGGTGGGTGCTTTGGGGAAGGGGGGCGCCCTGCGGCCCCCCCACCCCAAAGCACCTTGTCCCCATGTTGAACACATTGTTGAACAAAAAAACAAATTTTTCCCTTTCCGATGAGCGAACCAGCTCGGCGCTGGCTCCTGCGACGGGGCTCGCAGGTGTCAAATCTCGCTGATAACAGCGGCGAGATTGACACAATATCGCGGTTACCTACTGTACAATGGAAACATTTAGATCAAGGCATATTCATATGTTAGAATGGCCCAGTCAAGCCCCCCCCTGAGGCGCCCCAACTGCGAGATGGTGCCTCCGGGATATGTCAGTCTCACTGAGGCAAGACATTGAGCCCTCAATATGGCATGTCACTTTGGCCCCCTTTACAGGGGTCCTACGTGGCGGCCGCGGAGTGTTCAGCTTACTGCCGCCTCTGTAGAAGGGTGCACTCACACCCTGTTAACAGCGGAATAACAGAATTCTGACAGGTCCTATTTTGTTCTATCCTGCTCTGTCGACTTTTGTTTTTTACCTGATGCAAACATGCTGGTTCTCTCAGCGCTCCGGCAGCCGCCAATGTGCTGCGGACTGCTGCCAGTATTCTCCCGTCCCCGCTGGGAGGTGGGTGGGTTTCAAAATATGTAGTTATTCCTCACCCTGTTAGTGTTGTGATTTACATTTTTTTTTTATTGAGATTGATTATCTATCTATCTATCTATTAGCCATATGGGACTATTTCAATGTTATTTTGGTCTCTCGCTCACCATGGGCCCCCTCAACAGTGGAGGGGAACCCAGGGCGACAGGGAGACCTATGATAAAAGGCAACCACATATCTTAGGATGTTTGTGTTCCTCTTTAGTGCCTTAAGCGGTGCACCAGGTCTTGTGCTTAAAGATTTACGGTTAATTTTACAATATAACAATGCCGAGCGGTTCCGTTGGATCACTGCTCCCCCCATGTGTTGGCTCTTGGTTGGGACATTAGTCCCGACCAACATCCAACCCCCTTGTGGGCCTTTAGCCCCACAACCAGTTGCACTCATACTTTTTCTGTACTATATGCTACAATTTTTTACTGGCCATTATATGTACTACAGTATGCCCTTCTACCTTGTTCTTTTCTTTGTTTCACTCCCTCTACCTCCCTTTTCCAGGTCCTCGCGGTGGGTGAGTAAAGTAGTTTTATGGCTAACTTCCCATGTACCATGACACTTAATTGGCTATCCCTGAATGTGCAGGGAATGAACTAAAGGGTTAAAACTTTTAAATATCTTAAGCAACAGAAAATTAACATAGCATGCCTACAGGAGGCCCATTTCTCATCTTCTTCCTGTCCTAAATACTTTGATGCCCTGTACCCTCAAGTTTTTCTGGCTAATGGCCCAACTAAACAGAGGGGTGTTTTGATTGCCATACACAAGTCGGTCCCCTTCAGTTGCAGAGAGATTGCTGACCCAAATGGTAGGTACCTTTTTACTACAAGGCACTATTCAGGACACGGAGGTCACCATCCTAACTTATTATGCTCCAAAAAATAATCCGGGACCTTTCCTCTCCCATATCTGCTCCCTGTTGCAGTCCCACCAGAGAGGCACTCTCCTCTTAGCGGGAGACTCTAATGTTTTGCTGAACCCTGCGAGTACCCCTCGGAACACAAAGCTCCATCACCCGATGCAAAAAAAGTTTATGCGTTCTTTACAAAGTCATGACCTGGTAGATATCTGGAGGGAGTTGCACCCCATTGGCAGGGACTATACCCATTACTCCCATCCTCATCATTCCCATTCCAGAATTGACCATATGTTCGTTCTGAGGAAACATCTTGCCCTGGTTGTGTCTGCTTCCATTTTAGCTGCTCCTTGGACAGACCATGACCCTGTTTTGGTCGTATGCCACTCACAAACCGCAATATTCCCCTTGGACTATGAATGACTCACTCTTATCTTTTAAGGAAGTCCTCACCGATATTCGTCAAGCCTCAGTGGTATATTTCAGGCTTAACGCTGGGTCGGTTTCCTCCGAAGTGACTCGGGAAGCATACAAAGCAGTACTCAAGGGGAATATAATTCAACTGGCAGCAAAACGCAAGCGAGAACGAATAGCAATGCGCCACTCTTTGGAAGCGTGCCTAGACTCCCCTATCCACAATTTCTAAACAGTCCCCTACTCCAGCTACTCGTAAACTATTAGATGGGGCTCGTATAGAACTCGACCTATGCCTCACTGAAGAGGCAGAACTTACATTACGCTGGGCCCGCCAGAAATGGTATGCCAAAGCCAACAGACCCAACTCAATGCTGGCCAATAGGCTGCGCATCTTTACCCCAAAACACAACCCTATTACTCTTCGCACTAGACATAATGTCCTCACAGGTAACCCATTGAAAGTATTGGAAGAATTTAGGCTCCTTCTTACCACGCCTGGTCAAAAAGGGCCAGGTGGGGTTCGTTCCGGGGTGACAAGCAGGAGACTATATTAGACGTATAATGCAACTTCAGCACATAGCCCATAGCCGGTCTATAGCAACTATGTTACTGTCTCTTGACATAAACAAGGCCTTTGACACTTTGTCCTGGCCTTACCTGACGACGGTACTCAGCCACTATGGCTTCGGATTGTCGTTCTTGCAATGGGTAATGGCACTATATGACTCCCCCCCAGGCTAAAGTCAAATACTATGGTTTCAAATCAGTTCCCTTTTCCATCAGGAGGGGAACTCGGCAAGGCTGCCCACTCTCCCCACTTCTATTTATTTTGGCCATGGAACCGTTGGCAGAGGCGATCCGATCCCACCCGGTCATAACTGCTGTTGAGATAGCAGGCACACCCCATAAGATATCACTTCGCAGATGATATCCTTCTAACCCTAACAAACCCTAGAATCACCCTACCTAACCTGTTCTCTTTACTAGACTCTCTTGCCTCCCTCTCTGGCTTGTCCGTTAACCCCACCAAATCAAAAGCCATGTCAATCAATCTTCGGCCCTCGGAATTGATAACCTTAAAAAACTTTATGTTCCAATGGCTGACCTCATTACCCTACTTGGGGATCCGGCTTACCCCTACCTATGAGGGACTCTATAAGGCAAACTTTCCTCCTATACTTGAGAAGCTGACGGACATGTTGTCCTCCTGGGCTCATCTCCTATTATCCTGGTTCGGCAGGATCGTGGCAATTCGTATCACATACCTCCCGAAATTGCTTTACTTCTTTAGAATCCTACCGGTCCAGATTCCGCTGCATGTCCTACGAATACATCAGCGTAAAATCCTGAAATTTGTGTGGGGTTCTACCCATCCCAGGATCAATAAGCAAATACTATATGCCCACAGAATCAATGGAGGACTTTCAGTCCCTAACCTACAAACCTACTACATAGCTGCAAACATAGCCCCGTTATCCCAACTCCATGCACAACACCAAATGCCGCCATGGGCCACTATAGACCTAGTGGACTCGCACCCAACACCCATGTCCTCGTTGCCCTGGCTCCCCTCCACACATCGCCTTCTCATGATGGGGCCATGTCTGGCCCATTCCCTTCGCATATGGGACTCGGTCATGTATTCGGTTGGCCTGGATTTCTCCTCATCTACCCTTACTTCAATTTCTCCAGTGCCCATTGTTCCCACCAGGCTGTGAAAATCCCCAGCAGTTCTCCTGGTGGAAGGCTAATGGTTTCACAGACATCCACTCCTTTTTTTACCCCCACTAGGATAATATCATTTGAGGCTCTACGGTCCTCTCACGATATCCCGTTACGCGAACACTACAGCTATCTACAGATTCGCCATTTTCTCCAGGGGCTTATAAATTTTCGACTGACCCCTTATACTTTGACCCCCTTTGAGAACTTCTGCAGAGCAAGACCCCAAACCTCAGGTTTAATATCACTGATCTATTCCTCTATTATTATCTCTAAAAAAACCACCGACACAGCCCTATCACCTTCAATGGGAAAGGGAACTAGGAAAACCGCTAGACCTGGAGGACTGGCAGGTCATGACTTTAGCGATATCCAAGTGCTCAAAGGACATCATCTTTTTAGAAAATGCCTATAAGGTACTGTACAGGTGGTACTACACAACGGCTAGACTGGCCCGTTTCATTCCAGCCTACTCCCTCCCTGTGTTTCCGAGGGTACTCCCAGGAGGGCACAATGACGCACATCTGGTGGACCTGTCCGAGGGTACGCAGGTTATGGATCAGAGTTTACTCCCTCCTCCGAAACATACTCAATGCTGACCTCAAAAAAGATCCATACGAAGCACTTCTCTGCAACCAAATTACAGAACTGCTTCGCCCGGAGCGCCAACTGGCTCTGCATCTCTTTACTGCAACCAAACTAACTAACGGTGGAAGACACAGGCACTAAGTTTTGAGGCTTGTTAAGAATCGCATGGACGATATAATGGTTAATGAAAAGCTGACTGCTGTCCTTTCGGACACTCGTGATAAGTTCTTGAAGGTATGGAGACCATAGGTCGAATATACTAAACCCACCAGATTTGATACCACCCTTCTTCGGATTTAATGCACTCTTGCTCCCCACCGCGAGGATCCACCCTCCCCCCCTTTTTTTTTTTCTCTTCTCTCCTTACCCCTCCCCTTCTTAGCTAATCTCAACCCCTAGTTCTTCTTTGACCTCCCTCTCAATACTCCTACTTCTCAGTTGCACCTAAGAATCCATCTGGCCACTGGGCATAGCCTTGAATGAGATGGTTACATGGATAGATACTCAGGATTATTTACAGTTAGGCCCCCGTTGAGACAAACTCTTCAAGTATTTGTTCAAAATCAGACGCGGTCCTACGGCAATTCCTGAAACCTTAGTGTGTCCAACCACCTTCATGTTTCCAACGTGCAACTGTTTTCAGCCTCTGTTATATTCTTATTGTTTTGCTTTTCTTCGATTTACTAGCATACTTATTTTATTTATAAGATGCTAAATTTTATGTTATGTTTATTCAGGATGCACTCTCTTCATTGTTAAACTGTGAAATTGCTATGATTATCAATAAAACCTTTTGTAAAAGAATGGCCCAGTCAAAATCCAGACCTAAATCCAATTGAGAATCTGTGACTTGAAAATAGCTGTTCACAGACGCTCTCCACCCACTCTGATAGAGCTTAAGCTACGTTGCAAAGAAGAGTGGGCAAAAAATGTCACTCTCTAGATGTGTTAAGCTGGTAGAGACATACCCAAAAAGACTGTAATTGCAGCGAAAGGTGGTTCTACAAAGTATTGACTCAGGGGGGCTGAATACAAATGCTCGCCACACTTTTCAGATATTTATTTGTAAAAAATGTTGAAAACCATTCAGGGTGGATTTGATTTAAATCAAGGCGACTTAATCTCCGATTTAAATCATGATTTACCCGCTTAACAACTGGCCCATAGCCGAATGACTGCTACAGGGCAGTTTCTTAACTCTGGGAGGGCGTATAGTGACATCGTCCCAGAATTCCGCTCTTGCGTGCCCCCTAGGACACGCACCCGAGAACATCCGTGTGTATGTATGTATGTATATATATATATGTATATATATATATGTATATATATATATATATATATATATATATATATATATATATATATATATATATATATATATATATATGTATGTATAATTTTGTATTCTGAATAAGACCACAGACCCTTTTGGTATTCAGTTTTATTTTTCTTGTGTCTATGGTATGTGATAAAAGGCCTCCAAGCTATTGTTTTATAACATTGGTTTTACAATTGCCAAAAAATAGATGCAATAAACTCAAAATCAAGCACATTTTAATAATTCAAATTTCCTACTAATATAAATGTCTAAAATAACTGAATTGTAATGAATGTTTATCATGTAAATTTTTCTTGTGATATCCCACTTTAATACGGATTTTTACATTCCTATTGTAGCTCCATTTTTCCTGACTTGGAGTGTTGTGAATTCAGTTCACTGGGCCAATGGCTCAACACAAGCTCTTCCAGCAACCACAATCCTCTTGCTGCTTACTGTATGGCTCCTGGTTGGATTTCCTCTCACTGTAATTGGAGGTATCTTTGGTAAAAATAGTGCAGGAAACTTTGAGGCTCCGTGTCGAACCAAGAACATTGCTCGAGAAATCCCTCGCCAACCTTGGTATAAGTCAGCGCCAGTCCACATGGCTATTGGAGGCTTCCTACCTTTTAGGTATTTATGCTTAATTGCACCTTGCACTGCCTTATTAACTTGAGAATAATAATTGGGCTTAAAGCGGTACATCAGGGGGAAAAAAATTGCATGCAATATCCTGGTCCCTCTACAAGAGTTTGAGAGCAGCGGAAGTCTATGGCTCCACTGCCCTCAATTTCTCCTTTTTGAAATCGGGTGGTTTTTTTTTTTTTTTTTACCTTTTTAATGCAGAGAATGCATTAATGTTAAAAATTGGTAAGACTTTAGTCCTGTTTTAGGGTTAAATTTAGGTAGCGCTTACAAATGAATGTTGATTCGTAAACAGTTGTGTTATTCTGTATTGTTTCTTTGGCATTAATTGTGTGTTTCTTTACAGTGCAATCTCTGTGGAGCTGTATTACATCTTTGCTACTGTCTGGGGCCGAGAGCAGTACACTTTGTATGGGATTCTCTTCATCGTCTTTGCCATTCTATTGAGCGTAGGCGCCTGTATTTCTGTGGCGTTGACATACTTCCAGCTGTCAGGTGAAGATTATCAGTGGTGGTGGCGATCAATTCTAAGCACAGGATCTACTGGAGCATTTATCTTTCTGTACTCCGTCTTTTACTACTGGCGTCGGTCTAACATGTCAGGGGTTGTTCAAAGTGTAGAATTCTTTGGGTACTCTTTCCTAACCGCATATGTTTTCTTTCTCATGCTTGGAACTGTCAGCTTCACAGCATCACTTCGGTTTATCCGTTACATATATGTAAACCTCAAGATGGACTAAAATCATGAGCCAGGCGCATCACTTGTGCTATAAATGCTATATGTGGAATAATGGACCAACCACAGAGGAAGAGGCTGAAGATCCTGTACCTGCTGCTCCAAAGGCCACTCCGATACAGATTGATGCAAGTGGAGCATGGGGATATAAAATCGCAGAGATACCTACCTAAGAAGAGGAACATGCAGCAGTGAGACTGGAGATGCAAGTAAACAAAGCAATAAACTGTTACAGAAAATTCCATGAAACCTCAGTAATGGACAGCTGTCTCCCTGGTGATTGTTTAATTCCACTCATGCCCATCTCTTATACCGCTAAAATTGTCTTTTTGCAAAGGCTTCTTTGCTGTCTTTATTTGATCTTACATTGTTTGCTGCAAATTAAGTTCTTAGTCTGGAAATGTCATTTTCGAACATAAGGGAAAGTTTTGGATGCCTTTTAAAAATCATTGGAAGACTCCTCACTGTGGCTTGAACACTTGTTCTGGTCTGTTAGTTTTGTAAGATGGTCTTGTGGGCTTTCTCTGGCCTGTTTCTTTTCAGACAGTCTCCTGCACTCTACCGGACTTCTGTAAAAATATATATATTTATATCTTTGGTTTCCTTTTTACAAAATAAAAAAAACAAAAAAAAAAACGTGTTTGAAAATAACTTTATTGATAAAAGCTTTTGCACACAGACATTAAGGTGCCTGCTAGTGACAGCTCCAGCATTATTTAGCCCAGTGGTATACTGTATATTGCAAAATATATTATGTGCGGTTATATCCATGTAGCCGCTGACACGCACGTAAATGTTAACATTATGAAAAATCCACCCATACGTATGAAAACCTTAGTGCCGGTGGTTAAGTGCATATAGCCGCACACAATGTATTCTTCAATATATATCAATGGACTAAATTACAGTGGGGCTGTGGCTACCAGGCACCCCAAAACTGGTAGATTTTACTCTGTATGACCGTTTGTCCTAATATATAGCTCTGCTAAATATTATTTACATCTATAGTAACAAAGCCTAAAGCAAATTTTGTTGCAGAAAATTACAACTTTCTCTTTGAATAGGGTTCCCATGCATCTAACAGTCATATATATTTTAAATTGGGCAGAACTAGAATCTCAGAAAAAAAAATTAAGAATAATATAAATTTTCGGTTTTACAGACTTTAAGGCTGGTTTACTGAAGGAGCTGAAAATGTTCGCTCAATAATTATTCAGTTCAGTTATTCAATCATGTGAAAGCAAATTCCTGTTCACTCTGCATACCTCGTGATGTGCAAATGCAAAGGGTAACCTGGAGTTTGCTTTTTACATTAGTGGATAATTTAGAGTGAATATTCACACGCTTTATTGACTCTTTTGGTAGATCAGTCCATTTGTATGTCTCTTCTGTCAAAAAAAACTGATATCAATTTTTGTGAAGTTTTACACTTGCCTGTGGTGCATGTACAGTGCAGCATAACTCTGGTGCAAATCTGCAGGTGATGCATCATCACTGCACACAAAATGGCTGAAGAAAGAAAATTCCAGTTTTGGAAGTAATGATGGAGTGGTCAAGTTGAGTGTGGACCTCGCATTGCTGGAGGAGGGCAAGTTGGTCATAATGTGCAAGACTTTATTGGGAAAGAAAAATAGTGGCTGACAACCAAACTGAATTTTAACTTTGTTTTCAGCTCCTTCATAGATGTTGGGTTTATGTTCTCTGCAGACAGTTTTTGTGAAAACAGGGTCCCTGTTTACCAGCCAATTGTGTTTGTTTTTTGCCCACTATTCTTTTGCTTATGAATCTTGCCATGCTTTTGTTTATGCAGTTATAACTGTGAAGACTTGTACTCTTAACAATATCAGTAAAATTGTCTAAATAGGTAATAATTTGTCCTTTTTCAAAGTCTGACAAGTCACCCATTTGAACATACAAAAGAGTATTCACATCCCTTGAAATTTTCCACTTTTTGTCATTTTAGAAACAAAAACGTAAATTTATTTTATTGGGATTTTGTGATAGACCAACACAAAGTGGCATATAATTGTGAAGTGGAAGGAAATTGATAAATGGTTTTACATATATGTGAAAAGTGTGGCGTGCATTTGTATTTAGCCCCCCTGAGTCAATACTTTTGTAGAACCACCTTTCGCTGCAATTACAGCTGCAAGTCTTTTTGGGGGTGTCTCTACCAGCTTTGCACATCTAGAGAGTGACATTTTTCCCCATTCTTGTTTGCAAAATAGCACAAGCTCTCTAAGATTGGATGGAGAGTTTCTGTGAGCAGCAATTTTCGAGTCTTGCCACATATTCTCAATTGGATTCAAGTCTGGACTTTGATTGGACTATTCTAACACATAAATATGCTTCCATCTAAACCAGGGGTGTCCAAACTTTTTTCAAAGAGGGCCAGATTTGATGAAGTGAACATGCGTGAGGGCCGACCATTTTGCCTGACATTCTTTGAACCATTTAAATTCGGTCTAAATGTGTTCGTCCGAGCACTAATACACTGCCCAATAAGAATTCTCTTGCCTTTGTGGTTGTATATAATCTCTTTTGTGGCCCCCAAGAATCCCTGAGTGCCACACAGGACTAAGGATGAGCTTGGGCGCATTATTTGGATATACCGTATTAGCGTACAACACGCACCTTCACTTTTAAGAGAGAAGTTTCAGGGAAAAAATAAAATTTTAAATGAAGAACTGTGAAGCAAAATAAGGTTCAGTGCCCATGAATGCAGCCTCTCCATTGCCATGAATGCAGCCTCTCCATTGCCATGAATGCAGCCTCTCCATTGCCATGAATGCAGCCTTACCTGTGACATGAATGCAGCCTTACCTGTGACATGAATGCAGCCTCACAAGTGCCATGAATGCAGCCTTACCATTGCCATCAGTGCAGCCTGATCGATGCCCATCTGCAGCCTCAGAGGGGACAGGGAGGGGGGCAGGACGAGCGCCAACAGATTACATACAGGAGGAGCTCCTGTTTACTCGGCGGCCTTTTTAATAGAAAGCCCCGCCTCCTATGATAGACAGAACAGTCCAATGGCAGCCCAGGAGACGGGACTTCCTATTACAGATGCCGCCAAGTAAACAGGAGATTCTCCTGTGTGTAATCTGACGGCACTCATCCCGCCCCCTCCCTGTCCCCTCCGAGGCAGCGCCGATAAATACGGTATATATCTTTTATATATATCTATATCCAAATTACCGGGGGGCCGTATTAAAGTGGAACACAGGCCGGACTTTGGACATGCCTGATCTAAACCATTCCATTGTAGCTCTGGCTGTATGTTTAGGGTCGTTGTCCTGCTGGAAGGTGAACCTCCGTCCCAGTCTCAAGTCTTTTTTGCAGATTCTAACAGGTTTTCTTCTAAGGTTGCCCTGTATTTGGCTCCATACACACTATCAGATTTTCTGCTGATTTTTTTTCCTTCAGATTTACCAAAACCATATAATTTGAGGTCAAACCTTAGGAGTTTCAATTTGTATGCAATCAGGCAGGCCCTTGCGCTACATGGTTTTGGTAAATCTGAAGACAAAAATCAGCAGAAAATCTGATAGTGTGTATGGGGCTTTAGTTTTCCACCACACATAGAGTTTTGCTTTTAGGTCAAAAAGTTCATTTTTGGTCTCATCTCACCAGAGCACCTTCTTCCACATGTTTGCTGTGTCCTCCACATGGCTTCTTGCAAACTGCAAAGGGGACTTCTTATGGCTTTCTTTCGCTTTTTCTTGCCACTCTTTCATAAAGGCCAGATTTATGGAGTGCACGACTAAAGGTTGACCTGTAGACAGATTCTCCCACCTGAACTGTGGATCTCTGCAACTCCTCCAGAGTTACCATTGGGCCTCTTGGCTGCTTCTCAGATTAATGCTCTCCTTGCATGGCCTGCCAGTTTAGGTGGATGGCCATGTCTTGGTAGGTTTGCAGTTATCATACTTTTTCCATTTTCGGATGATGGATTGAACAGTGCTCCGTGAGATTCCTGTTCCTTTAATATTTTTGCCATGGATTGGGCCCCCACACCAACTGCCTGAGCAGTCACTCTATCCTCTGACAAACTCCCTGCTGTGAGTGTGGGACTTTGTGCTTCGTGTTTCTTAAGTGGATAAATCTGGCACCTTCCCCAATCAAACAGGCACTTGCTGCTCAGGGTCTCCAACCATTAAATGATTTAGTCCCCACGGACCACTCATGCCCAGGCAAGGTGGCTTTATTACCTTCAGCTCAGACATTTTAATTTTAACACCTCTCTAAGCTGGTCACAGTGCATAGTAACCTGACTCCCTTTGAGAGTCTTTATCTTAGACAAGCTGATTGTCCTCACGCTATACTGTACCTACAGTATATTGCATACTTCTTACTCATTGCATTTTCTGACCAACTAAACCTTACCGGGGACAGGGAGGGAGAGTTGGGCCATACGCTTACTGCTGAGGAAAAGTAATTCTTACATTTAATTCAAGCCTCTCCACTCAAGCACAAGAGAGGAACTAAAAAAGGACTGACCTGGTGGTATAGATGTCCTGCTGGACTGCATAAGATGCTGCCAGCATATACTGAACATTGTTGGTGCTGCAGAGAGGGCATGGGCACCATGCTTCACATATGCATGTCCCTGGCTTAAACTGTTCTGGAAGACCATCTTCCAACTATGCTCTCATCTCACAGGGAGAGAACTTCTGGTACTAAGAGAATTGGTCCTATTTCCCATAGCTAAAAAGGGACTGCTGCGTTTTCTCCTCTCTGCAGCGTGAGCTTTAATACACAGACACTGGAATTCTGCACTCGTACCTAACATCAAGGAATAGGTAGTTGAACTTAACCACATACTGAGAATGGAAGAGCTCTGTGACCCTGGAGAAAAGATTTTTCAAATTTACAGCAGTGTGGCATATCTTGATTGAATTCTCAAACTCTCATGCTCTGAGGTTTTATTTGTGATTTCTGATCATTTGGTTGTCAAATATGAACGTTGGAACGCTGGGTTCTTGGCCGGATGGTGACCTCTCCCCCCAACTCCCCCTCCTTTTTTTTAGTGCATATGGAATGGGTAGCTTGTACATCTGGAAAGACACCATCAATGCTTTTAACAACACCATCAGTGTTGTTAAAAGAAGAGAGGATGCTACACTGTGGTAAACCTAGCCCTGTCCCAACATTTTTGGAATTGGGGTTGTACTTTGCCAGCTTTTTGTAGCTTTGTCTCAGCTTTTTTGAGATGTGTTGCTGCCATCCATATCATATATATGACCTTATTTTTTTCTTAAAATGGTATATTTTCTCAGTTTAACAGCTTTCCGACCAGCCTCCGTCATTATAATGTGGCAGGTCGGCACGTTCCCGCGAGCCATCATAGCTATACCTCGGCTCCTTTAAGCGGGATAGCAGGCGTGCGCTGCACTGCGGGGGTGCCGATGCTCATGGCCGACTGACGCGATGACCGCTGGCCACGAGCGATCGCGGGCACAAGGGGCAGAACAGGGACGTGTGTGTAAACGCACAAATCCCTGTTCTGTTCTGTGAGGAGAGACAGATCATGAGTTCCTAATAGCTAGGAACCATGATCTGTCATCCCCTCTAGTCAGTCCCCTCCCCCTACAGTTAGAACACACCGTCAGGGAACACAGTTAACCCCTTGATCGCCCCCTAGTGTTAACCCCTTCCCTCCAGTGACATTTATACAGTAATCCGTGCATTTTTATAGCACTGATTGCGGTATAATTGTCAATCGTCCCAAAAATGTGTCAAAAGTGTCCGATGTGTCCGCCATAATGTCGCAGTCACGATAAAAATCACAGATCACCGCCATTACTAGTAAAAAAATAAATAATTAAAATGCCATAAATCCCCACCGAACAACTGTACATTTATCTTCTCAATCAGCACATCACCCACAGTTATTACCTCTTGTATCTCTTGACCTTCCCTCTTAGATTGTAAGCTTTAAGGAGCAGGGCTCTCTGATTCCTACTGTATTAAAGAGTATTGTATTTGTACTGTCTGCCCTCAAGTTGTAAACTGTTGGCACTATATAAATCCTGTATAATAATAATAATAATAAATCTATCCCCTATTTTGTAGACGCTATAACTTTTGCGTAAACCAATCAATATACACTTATTGCGATTTTTATTACCAAAAATATGTACAAGAATACATATAGGCCTAAACTGAGAAAAAAAATTGCTATTTTTAAAAAAAATTGGGGATATTTGTTATGGCAAAAAGTACAAAATAAAAACCGCAGAGATGATCAAATACGACCAAAAGAAAGCTCTATTTGTGGGGAAAAAAAGGACGTCAATTTTGTTAGGGTACAGTGTCGCACGACCGCGCAATTGTCAGTTAAAGCTATGCAGTGCGGTATCGCAAAAAATGGCCTGGTCATTGAGCAGCCAAATCGTCCGGGGCTGAAGTGGTTAAAGCATTAATACAGTATTTTTTCTGTGTTTGCAAATCATTGCATTCTGTTTTTATGTAGGTTTTACACAGCGCCCCAACTTTTTTTGTAATTATGGATCTAAACCCAGTTGCCTGGGGATCATTCACACATAATGCGGTGACTGGTGTTTTTCTGCACTGAATGAACACTAGTCACTGCTATGGCTCATAGACAACCGCTGCACACAGGTAGGCACCACGTCACTGCACAGCAGCGCAATGAACTATGCTGCTGTGCGGAGACATGAAGGGGTTTATTTACTAAAGCGGGAGAGTGCAAAATCAGGCTCACTTCTGCATAGAAACCAATCAGCTTCTAACCTCAGGAAAACACATTTTATTAAAGAAAAAACAAAAAGAAAACCAATTATTTACTGTATAAAGCAATGTGTTTTAGCTAAATGTCATCCATTTAGTGCTGAGATCAACTATGAACTCATTTCCTTTTTGTTTATTGAGGGGCACAGGAAGTCTTAGGCAAGCAAGGAAACTGTAGTCCAAGCTATAACCCCTCCTACTACCAGTATGACTCCGTTTTTTGGAGGATGGTGCTTTTTTTTTTTTTTTTTCATAAGATCTGTTGTGGTAAATACTAACCTTTAATTTTTTTTTCTAGCTAATTTCTCTTCTATAATCCGGATTCATCTGCATCAACATTGCTGCTGGTGATTTTACCCACCGACTCATAGCTATCCAGCATGGTAATCCTCAGACTGACTTTTGACTATATCGCAGCTGGACTAGATACGGTAACTGTAGGGTTAGCCTGGAAGTGATCTTTGGGCACATGGCTCTGTGTGGGCACTTTCCAGACTCGTCCTTGATAATTTCACTAACGGAGCGCTTTCCAGGACCATTACCTTTGTGCTTGGCTTGTCTTCCAAACAAAAAATGTGTGTACACCCAAATGGCTACCTCCTCAAATTTATTTAGATATCAAAAGAATATATAAAAATAACATACCAGTCCCAGCTAATCCCACATCCCCCTCTACCACACTGTGATCCCCCACCCACCAATTCCCCTACCCCGTAAAAGACTAATGGATAAGATCACCGGGACCTCCTTAAGGAGCTGACACTGTGCAGCTGTACCGCGGACCCCTCACAAAAGATGGAAATACCCTGCTGACTACACCTGCAAAAAAATGAGTGTGTTGAGCGGTGGCGACTCCAGCATCCGCACAGGAGCCTGAATGGAGAGCACTTTACCTAACCGCTATAGGTTAATGCACTGCAAACTTCCAGACAGGTGAGCCTGGGGGATGGATCCACAATCAGATAATTGGGTTGAAGCCCCGCTAATGAGTTTTGTGATCACACTCAAAAGTCTGTAACCAGTCCCGATTCACAGGTATAGTTAGAGGCCTGTGAGACCTGAACACGGAGGTAAATGATACTGGAAAGTATTCGCCTGCAATCTGCTAAAGGTGTGTGTGATTGAATACCACATGGGGGGGTAAGGATGAGCTCAGGCGTGTTTGCACAGTCCATGTGCAGAGCCAGGAAGTCGGCGCTGCGCTAATCACAGGCAGTGAGACATTGTCCCGATGCGCGGCTGCAGAGATCGGGAAATGTCTCACTGCCTGCGAGAGCTCATCCTTAATGGGGGGTAATGGATCCACTGCTGGCTTCGCTTAAATGAAATGTGAACATGACAATAGCATCTGAGCTAGAATCACCACTAGTACATAACATTTTATTTATTTATCTTATTTATTTCAGGTACCTTTAGCGCCGTCAATTTACACAGCGCTTTACATATACATTGTACATTCACATCAGTCCCTACCCTCAAGGAGCTTACAATCTAAGGTCCCTAACTCACATTCATACATATTAGGACCAATTTAGACAGAAGCCAATTAACCTACCAGCATGTCTTTGGAGTGTGGGAGGAAACCGGAGTACCCGGAGGAAACCCAATGTAGGCACAGGGAGAACATGCAAACTCCAGGCAGGTAGTGTCATGGTTGGGATTCGAACCAGTTACCCTTCTTACTGCTAGGCGAAAATGCTAGCCACTACACCACTGTGCTGCCCATCAAAGATTATGAGCTGTGATAAATCTGGAAACACAGTAGCCATCCGATCCAGCCAGTAATTCACACTATGTTCCATAAACTCTGGGTATCTAATGGATACTGCCGATACGATCGATCTGCCTGTGTGTGGGTTACTCACTGTTCCATTTCCTTCCAACAGCTCTAGTAAGGTATTCGTATGTTCCGTAGTCCTGGATGAAAGATAGCCAAAGGGCTTCACAGCCAAATCATTCAGCAGACAGGTGCCGTGGAAATCCTCACAGATATCCTGTGCAGGTGATGCGAATGTCTGATATCCCCGACAGCTGATTTAGATCACTAGCATCCCATATAGGGGAACAAAGTGTGTCCAATGAAGCACATAGCAGATGCAGGACAGCAGGCTGAAATAACAGAAGGTGGTCCCGTGGCACAATGACCTATAGCAGGGATATGCAATTAGCGGACCTCCAGCTGTTGCAAAACTACAAGTCCCATCATTCCTCTGTCTCTGGGTGTCATACTTGTGGCTGTCAGAGTCTTGCTATGCCTCATGGGACTTGGAGTTCTGCAACAGCTGGAGGTCCGCTAATTGCATATCCCTGACCTATAGCCTCTGATCAGTCCATCAAGTGAACAGGGTCAGACAGAGAGATAATGCGTGGTTCCGTACATCAGGGGGTGAGGGGTTCTGCTCCTATATGGATCTACATGTTTCGTTCCGCCCTTTGTCAGGATAAGGAGCAATTAGGCTGTCGCTGGTATTTAAGCCATCCACACGCAGCCAATTGGCTGTCTTTCTTAACTCCTATAACACACTATGTTATAGACACTTTCTAATACAGTTATAACTATACAGGTACCATAAATTCTTATGTTTAGTTTCAAAAATTATCTTTCTTACCTTTTTTTTTTTTACAAGGTCAAAAAGTTCTGTCATGTGACCATGCATCCCTTCCTGAGAGTGGGGGGGCAGGGTTACAGGACAATGTGCAGACACACAGTGTGCCTGTATTACAAAGTCTGTTCAACCTAAGGCTGTGCTTGAGCAGGGTGTTCAAATGGTAGGATGTGATTGGGAGGGTGTGTGTGCCAGAGCACATTGTGATTGGTTAGGGGGGCATGGTGGCTGAAAAAACGACCTGATACAGACATTCTGTGTGTCTGCAACACTGAAAGTGGTTCTAAAGCTAACATGTTTTTACCTTAATGCATTCCCTATATTAAGGTAAAAAAACATTTTATAGCTTTCTGTCCTCCCCTCCTTCCCTGTGTGAGAGAGGAGAAGATTTTCAGCGCTGTGCACAGGTGCATCTCTTTTCCCCTCTCTTCCTCTTCACACAGGGACTCAGGCAGCAGCAGGAGCCATTGGCTCCTGCTGCTGGTAATCAAATGCAGTGAGGAGGAAGTGGGGGGTGGGGCCAACCTCCGGTTGTCAAACTTCACCAGATATCCAGTTTTTGTAAGTACTGGAGACCTTGCCTCTGACTTTGAGCCTGTGTGTTGCTTACTGATCTGCAGCTGCAACATGTCTAGAAACAAGGCAGGACAGTCCTGCTTTGTCAGATGGCCAAGAACGGGGAATTTGGGACTTTAAATGAGGCACAATGTTTGTGCCTCCATCCCGGGTTCAAGTACATAAAAAAGGGGAATGTGGGACTTTAAATGAGGCAATTGACTTGTGGAGGTAGAGTATACAGTAATCATTTTTTATTTGTAACAATAGTAAAAAAGTATTTTCATATTCATACATGCACCATGGCATAAACATAATGGATACATATACATTAGCTTGGCAGCACATAAAAGATAGTAAATGTTGATAAATATGATACAAGGTGTTTCATATTAGCAGGCATTAGTACATCATATGCTAAAGAGCTGCTATAAGATAGGTACACATACACATTGATAACTGCATAGTAATCAATTAACTTAGATGTATAAAAAGTATATATGGGCCAGTGAATAAGTAATGAGCCAGACTTGTCTGAGCACCCCATGGAAACTCGACGCGTTTCATGGCTATATGCCATTCATTAGGAGTTGGGTACAGAAGTAAAAGGTTGGCTAAAGCACTGTGCTTGGCTAGCATCGAGGAGGATGGGACCCCAAATGGTTGTCTGTTCTGGAGCTGAGGCCAGGAACTCCACCCTAGCCAAGAAAACCTCCACATAGCATGCCCGATTGCTGCAACACATTCCACATGTGTGGGAATGAATAAAAGTATGTTATTGTGTGTCTGTATCCAGTAAATAGGCTGTGTGTGTTACCTCCCTGGTGTCAAACACACAGTGTTATGCCAGATGCCCCCACCCCGCTGTCCACTAATAGGTTGGGAGTCAGTTGCAGCATGCCCTCTGTTAAAGGTGATGTCTGTATCCTGTAATTATGGTGTCCTCTGATTTTGGAGTCTAACCTTTCATCAGAAGGAAGATATACCTGTGCTCAAATCTCAATAGCTTCTACTGTATATGTATATAATCTATCAGGTGTTAAAGGGGTGTGACTACATGTTGAAACACATGTTTACCATTTGCCGACCAGCCGCTGTCATTATACGGCGGCAGGTCGGCACCTTCCCACAAGTCGCTGTAGGTGTACGTCGGCACCGTTAAGGGCGACAGCAGGCGCACGCGTGTGCCCGCTGCACGGCAGGGGACCCGATGCACGTGTCCGCCAGCCACCCGCGATCGTGGCATGAGAGACAGTACAGGGATCTGTTAATGTAAACAGACAGATCTGCTGTTCCTAGTGATCAGGAACAGTAATCTTTCTCCTCCTCCAGTCAGTACCATCCCCCCACAGTTAGAAACACACATGAGGGAACACATTTACCCCTTGATCGCCCTCTAGTGTTAACCCCTTCCCTGCCAGTGACATTTACACAGTAATCAGTGCATTTTTACAGTACTGATCGCTGTATAAATGTCAATGGTACCAAAAAAGTGTCAAAAGTGTCCGATCTGTCCGTCGCAATGTCGTAGTCTGCTAAAAATTGCAGATCGCCGCCGTTACTAGTAAAAAAAATGAAATAATAAAAATGCCACAAATCTATCTCCTATTTTGTAAACGTTATAACTTTTGCGTAAATCAATCAATATACGCTGATTGCGATGTTTTTTTTTACCAAAAATATGTAGAAGAATATATATCAGCTTAAACTGAGGAAGAAATTTTTTTTTTTTTCTTACATTTTTTCTTGGATATCTATTATAGCAAAAAGTTAAAAATATTGTTTTTTTTTCAAAATTGTTGCTCTTTTTTTGTTCATAGTGCAAAAAATAAAAACCGCAGAGGTGATCAAATACTACCAAAAGAAAGATATATTTGTGGGAAAAAAGGACGTCAATTTTGGTACAATGTCACACAACCACGCAATTGTCAGTTAAAGAGATGCAATGCCGTATCGCAAAAAATGGCCTGGTCATTAAGGGGGGAAATCTTCTAGTCTGTAAGTGGTTAAACCAGGGCTGGACTGGGACAAAAACGTGTCCCTGGACTTCACCCAGACCGGCCCAGGGCACAACACATCAGGGCACGGTACATCAGGGTACAGGGGACAGCACATCAGGGTACAGAGCCCAGCACATCAGGGCACAACACATCAGGGTACAGCACACCAGGCCACACCAGGGTACAGGGCACAGCACATCAGGGTACAGAGCCCAGCACATCAGGGCACAACACATCAGGGTACAGCACACCAGGCCACATCAGGGTACAGGGCACAGCACATCAGGGTACAGAGCCCAGCACATCAGTGTTCAAGGCACAACACATCAGGGTACAGGGCACAGCACATCAGGGTACAGGACACAGCACATCAGGGTACAGGACATCAGAGCACAGGTCACAGTACATCAGGGTACAGGTCACAGTATATCAGGGCACAGCACATCAGGGTACAGAGCCCAGCACATCAGCGTACAGGGCACAACACATCAGTGCACGTCAGGGCACAGTACAGGCACAGGTCACAGTACATCAGGGCACACGACATTGAGGCACAGCACACCGGGGCACAGGACATCGGGGCACAGCACATTGGGGCACATAGCACATCGGGGCACATCAGGGCACATGGCACATCAGGGCACGGGGCACATCAGGGCTCGGGGCACATCAGGGCTCGGGGCACATCAGGGCTCGGAGCACATCAGAGCACATTATGGCACATGGTACATCAGGGCACATGATGGGGCACATGGCACATTATGGGGCACATCGGGGCACATCAGGGCACGGGGCACATCAGGGCACGGGGCACATCCGGGCACATGGTACATTAGGGCACAGGGCACGTGGCACATCGGGGGAAAAAGGGGGAAAAGGCACATCAGGGCACATTATGGGGCTGCGCATCAGGGCACATAGCACATCAGGGCACGGGGCACATCAGGCCACATGAGAAATTAGGGCACGGGGCACATCAGGGCACATAGCACATCAAGGCACGGGGCACATCAGGCTACATGGGAAATTAGGGCACAGGGCACATCAGGGCACATTATGGGGCACATCAGGACATGGGGCACATCAGGCCACATGGGAAATCAGGGCACGGGGCACATCAGGGCTCGGGGCACATCAGGGCACATTATGGCACATCAGGGCATATGATGGGGCACATCATCAGGGCACATTATGGGGCACATGGCACATTATGGGATCTTACTAGCCAGCATGCAGAGTAGCGCAGAAAGCGTCTGTACTAGTAAGTTCTCTCTCTCGTGTCATCACGCTGCTCCATGGCGGCCCCTTCTCTCTTCTCGTCTATCACCATTGGCTTGTAAGAGCATCTGGGATAGACGAGAAGAGAGGAGGGGCCGCCGGGGAGCAGAATGATGACACGAGAGAGAGAGAACTTACTAGTACAGACGCTTCCTGCGCTACTCTGCATGCTGGCTAAATCTTGATCTGCCCGTCACGTGCCAGCTGTTGGCGGTTGATGGTTAGATCGCCTCGCACCGCAGATGCGGCTGAAACCGTCCCACACTGAGCCATCAGCCCACCGGGAAACTCCTGGTAGTCCCGATGGCCAGTCCATCCTTGGGTTAAACTGGACCACTGTGTCAAAGTAATCTCTCTTTGACGTGTTTAAGCTGGCCAACTGTGTCAAAGTAATCCCTCTATGGCCAGTTCCTACTTCGTACTCTGCTCTGCAAAATGCAAATGCTCCAGTGGATATAGTGGCAATATGGGGTAGATAGACACGACTTGAAGGAGAGTTACAAGGTTCAGGTCTGGCCACTGACCCGCAATGCAATAAAAGTAAGATATACCTGTGCTCAAATCCCAAAAGCTTCTACATCTATATAATTCATCAATTGCTAAAGGGTGCGACTACATATTAACATTACAAATTCTGGATGAATCCTTTGCACACTACTATATACCCTTTCTATCAAACATTGCAAAATAAAAAAACAGGGATTTTTGTTCACATATATTGCAATACGTGTTTAAAGTGGTTGTATACCCTTTATATGGGCTGCCGGACCTTGCCGGGAAGAAGACTCCCACGCGCACGTGCGCAAGTGATGTAATCGCAGCTCCGGCCACTCACAGCGCCAGAGGCGCGAACCCAGAAGAAACGCTGAGGGCAAAATGTCAGCTCCCTCGGCATGGACCGGGATCAGATGCCGACGCCTCGTTCTAAGGTGAGTATTTCATAATGAGCTAGTATGCAGCGCATACTAGCTCAATATGCCTTTACCTTGTAGGTTTTTTTTTGCAGGTATACAACCGCTTTAAGCTAGACAGATGTATCAAAGTAATCTCTCTATGGCCATTCTCTACTCTGCTCTGAAAAATGAAAATGCTCCAGTGTATATAGTGCCAATATGGGACAGTTCCTACAAGATGTAGGAAAGCTACACGGTTTAGGTCTGGCCACTGCCCTGCAATGCAATAGATGTAATATATACTGTACCTGTGCTCATACCCCAATAACTTCAACATGCATCAGGTACTAAAGGGGTCATCCTGAATTTTTAGTATCCTTTCATCAGAGTCTTCTTTGACCACATCAGGTGCCGCTTTGTCTTCTGCCCTCTTTGGGTGCTGTTATTAGGATCATTTAGGACTTTATGATCCATATTATCCAGTTATTTTCTGACTGATAACAAAGGGCCACTGCGTCCTCTGCCAATTCTCGATGTGGCTTACCTGAAGGCCTAGTGGCCCTGTTTTGGCTCTGATTAGTGAGGTACGCACAATTCTGAAGATGAAGTATCTGGGGCCCCTAACCCTAGGTTCACACCTTTGTGTTTTTTAGTGCGTTTTGTGGGGGGGCACGGCCAAGACCAGCATATGAGAGGATGCACTTCTCACAGCTCCTGCTCGATCTGTCTATTGATCCTCCCCCGGCATCCCTGATCCTGCTTTTTTCGGCTCCCTAGCTGGCTACCGATCTCCCGCACCCCCCGGACCCACCGCCAGCCCTCTGCACACGGGGGAAGGCCCACCAAGGCCCGATAGAGATGGCAGGACCGGACTCCCAAGATGGCGCTGCCGCGGCCCTCGCACAGCGCGCGCCACGGACGGCTGACAAGCCCAAGGAAGGGAGCAGCAGAAAGGCACTGAAGGCACAGGGTAAGGAGCATTACAGGGATATGCTCTATTATGTCCAAAAACTGCAGGGCCCTGTGGTTACTGAGGCGGGGGGGTGGCTGCTGCTGGCGGGGAGGATGCAGGTCTTATCACACAGGCAGACTGGGGACAGGACACAGACAGCATCCCCAGCCACTCTATTGCAGATGCTGCACATCCCCCCCTCTCCCCCCTCAGAGGATATATCAGAGACATTGGAGCAACCCACATTAGCAGAAATACTGCAGGCTGTTCATATGTGTACAGCCTCGGTCAACATTATGAAAGATGAGTTTGGGGGTCTGCGTGAAGAGGTGTCACTGCTCAGACAAGACCTCCAAAGACCTCGAAAAGGTTAGGGAAAGAGTGACAGAGAGCAGAGTAAGCGATATTGAAGACAAGTTGCCTCCGCTTGCACAAGAGGCCAGGGCTGCCCACCGCATGGCCCAAGAAACCTATAATACAGCAGAAGATACAGAGAATCGCTTACGCAGAAACAATGTCCGCATTGTCGGACTCCCGGAAAAAACGGAGGGTAAAGACCCCACTACATTTGTGGAGAACTGGTTAATCAGGGCTTTTTTTCTCAGAGAATAGGTGCAGGAACTCCCCCTTTTGGGAGTTACCCATTGTCTTTACCCCTACCTATCTCTGAGCACCAGTCCTTGGTTCCCCTACCAACCTCCCAGCACTGCCACTTTTAGAGAATACAGAACCAAGTAACATTTGTGGTACTAAGTAATTTGTATGGAATTTTTGTTATTGATAACAAGAAAAGCAGTAAAATAGACCCCCCACAGCCAACAACAATAGACCCACCAGCAACAATAGATCCCCCCCTCTAACAATGGACCACCTACAACAAAATACCACTCAGCAACAATAGACCCTCTAGCAGCCAGCTATAATAGATTGCTCCCTCAACAGTAGATCCCTCCCAGCGACAGCTTACCCCCCAGCAACAATAGACCTCCCCAGCAGCAATCAACCCTTCTGCAGAAATAGATCCCCTCCAGCAACAATAGATCCATCAGCAGCCAGCCTCAATAGACACTGTAGCACAACCCAGCACTCCTTGCCATTACATACATTCAGTGGTGGAGGTGCAGGAATTGCGTTCCCCCACGAAAAAAAAAAGCCCTGTGGTTAATAGATATTTTTGGTACGGAGGCATTCTCCCTGTTTTTTACAGTGGAAAGGGCCCACAGAGTGCCAAGCCGACCACCCCTGCAGGGAGCTCCACCCAGATCAATATTGGCCAAACTCCTGCATTACTGTGATAGAGAGGCAGTACTACACTGTGCTCAGGAATGGACTAATATCTAATATAATGGAATCAGAGTGTCATTTTACCCTGACTTCTCTACTGAGGTGCAGAGAAATCGAGCATGTGAAGAAACACCTAAAGTCTCTGCAGTTACCATACGTCATGCTCTATCCAGCTAAACTGCATGTGACAGCCGATAGACATGAGCAGTTCTTTGAATTGGCTAGAGAGGCAGCTGCGTGGCTAGATCATAACGAACAGGCCCTACGCCACCGCCGAGCTGGTACAGATGGAGATTGATCCAAACACCATATGAGGATAAGAACAGGAGGACATGTTCGAATGCTAAACTCTCCTGCCTAACAGGATGCCGTTCTTTTATTTTACTTCCATGGTGCCTTTCCTCCCATTTGTTTCTTCTTCCTTTGTTTGCTGGGGGACACTACATATCTACATGCGCTAGGAACTCAACTGTGACTACTTTATTTATTCTTTTTTTTTATTTTTTCTCCTTTTTTCTTTTTGGAATGAGACGACAATCTGTCCGTCTACAACTAGGCTATGTTGGAGTTAATGGATCTGCCCGGTTGGCAGAGTTAACATGTTTGATTTTTCTTTTTGGTCCTTTACTTGCTCTCTCTGGCGTAAATGCTACATGCCAGGCAAGTAGATACCTCAATGCCAGTGCACTGTTGTTTGTTGGCACCGTTGTGCCTTGTTGCTGTCCACAGCATAGACTATCCTACAGTCCAAAGATGTATGACTACCTGACTACCAGCCAACCTGATGTGACAGTACTTTGCTACCACCCTTTTCTGATTTGCCCTTGCCGGCTTTTGTTTACTGGTGACGGTCAGAGACCCCAACTGGATACTGACTATGCCCCTAAAATGGCGGGTACTCCACTGATCTCCTGGAATATCAGGGGCATGAATGCCCGCCCCCCTTAAACGTACCATGATTGATTTTTACATGTTAGTGCGTTTTGTAGTTTGCATAAACGCACTACAGTCTATTTAACATGATTTTCTATGGTACAAGTTCACAACTATGCGTTTTGCGGCCGGTACGTTTTTGGAAAGGATTGGAGACTTTTTTCCAGGCCCTTCGGGTCTAGTATGGATTTGGAGGGGGGACCCCCCCATGCCAAATTTAAAAAATAAAAATGGCACGGGTCCCCCCCCCCAAAATCTATACCAAACCCTTATCCGAGCATGCAGCCCGGCAGGTTATGAAAGGGAGGGGACGAGCGAAAGAGAGCCCCCCCCCCCGCCGCCGTAGTGTCTACGCTGCCGCTGTTCTGTCAAAACAGCCAACTCATCCAAATCTCCAATTATTAGTGCTGCAGAGTTACCAGAAGTGGCGTGGTTGGAAATTTTGGCGAGTTGGAGTTTTTGGCAGAACATTGTAGATTTTTGATAAAATTAAAATTGTAGATTTTTGACTGTGGGCCCTGTGTGAATTTAGAGTTTGTAACTTTCCTGGCCTAGTTCTTCCCTTTAACCTTACTGTCCTAGGCTCAGGCCCATAAATTCCCGTTATGGTAAAGTGACCAGATTTTTAAAATGAAATCCGGGGACATATTTTTTTTTTTTACTAGTAATGGCAGCAATCTACGACTCTTTGCCCTCTCCGCCGCCCGCCGCCCGCCTCACAGCCTGTCAAGTCTAAAGCCCCATACACACTATCAGATTTTCTGTTGATTTTTTTCCCTTCAGATTTACCAAAACCATATAATATGAGGTCAAACCTTAGGAGTTTCAATTTGCATGCAATCAGGCAGGCCCTTGCACTACATGGTTTTGGTAAATCTGAAGACAAAAATCAGCAGAAAATCTGATATGGGGCTTTACTCTTCGGGCCCCGGCAACTACTGGGTGGGGAGGAAGATCACTCCACTAGGGAAGGCAAGGAGATAAGCAGGCAAGCGGCTGGCCGGGACTTGAGCCAAGGCAGAAGAACATGCGAGTGGAGCTGAATGGGCACGCGCCCGAAACTGAAGAAATAGTCCTTCGGCTCCGACCAGCACATGATCATCAGAGAGGGGCACAGATAATGGAAAAAAATAAACCCCCATAAGCTAGTAGGAGCGGCAGAGGAGGGGGGGGTGCAATTCAGATTTTTTTTCTTTTTATTCTGCACGGGCTGTCTTTGAAATTGCCCCAGCCCCTGTTCAAATTCAATCAGGGGACAAAACTGGGGACAGACTTGGTCCAGGGACAGTGTCCTCAATCCGGGGACTGTCCCCAGAAACCGGGGATGTCTGGTCACCCTACGTTATGGTAAACACAGCCCTGCCTGGACCACAAATTGGACAAGCTATAAAATAGGGTGACCAGACATCCCCAGTTTCTGGGGACAGTCCCCAGATTGAAGACACTGTCCCCGGACCAAGTCTGTCCCCAGTTTTGTCCCCAGATTGGATTTGAACAGGGGCTGGGGCAATTTCAAAGACAGCCTGTGCAGAATAAAAAGAAAAAAATATGAATTGCACCCCCCCTCCTCTGCCGCGCCTACTAGCTTATGGGGGTTTATTTTTTTTCCATTATCTGTGCCCCTTTCTGATGATCATGTGCTGGTTGGATCGGAGGGACTATTTCTTCAGTTTCAGGCGCATGCCCATTGAGCTCCACTCGCATGTTCTTCTGCCTTGGCTCAAGTCCCGGCCAGCCGCCTGCCTGCTTATCTCCTTGCCTTCCCTGGTGGAGTGATCGTCCTCTGCTCCCCACCCAGTAGTAGCCGGGGCCCGAAGAGTAAAGCCCCATACACACTATCAGATTTTCTGCTGATTTTTGTCTTCAGATTTACCAAAACCATGTAGTGCAAGGGCCTGCCTGATTGCATACAAATTGAAACTCCTAAGGTTTGACCTCATATTATATGGTTTTGGTAAATCTGAAGGAAAAAAATCAGCAGAAAATCTGATAGTGTGTATGGGGCTTTAGACTTGACAGGCTGTGAGGCAGGCGGCGGAGATGGGCAAAGAGTTGTCGATTGCTGCCATTACTAGTAAAAAAAAATATGTCCCCGGATTTCATTTTAAAAATCTGGTCACCTTACTATAAAAGCCCCTTGTATTCTGCAAGTGTTACCAGCACTAAAAAGTGGTATTCTATGGTTCTCCGTGCAAAAAAAATAAATGAGTAAAATAATGGCAACATTTGCAAAGAAGATAGTATGCTAAAAATACAGTATCTGAATTCAGAGGACAGACTGCAGACTATGGAGGTCTTGGCGGCTGTGCTCCTCCCGGGCAGTAGATGGCGCTGTGACTGACACGCAACAGCCGGGCACCCACGTGGAAGTGACTGCTAGTGGAAGTAGCCGGGTATTGAGGTGTGGAAGACGGATAGTGTGGTCACTGGGTGACTGTCTGTCATCATGTCTAACATCTTGGAGAGTCTTCTTAGCAATCTATTACAGCCGGACAATGCCGTCATCCAGCAGGTAGGGGACAGAAGAGAGGGAGGGGCTGTGCTGACAGGAAGGGATAG